>CM053785.1:570583167-571783167 GCA_028749045.1 Cupressus sempervirens
TGACACCAATCTCTTTCCTAGAAAGAATGCACCTCCACTAGTGCTTTTTCTATCTTCAATGTTTCCATCCCAATCTAAGTCAATGAAAACCTTCAGTTCAAATCTATCACTTGTCTAGTAATATAATCCATAGTCTTATGTACCTTTCAGATATCTCAACATCTTTTTTACAACCATCATGTGATTCTCTTTAGGGTTTTCTGAAAATCTAGAAACTATCCCAACTGCCAAAGCAATATTTGGCCTACTGTGGACAACATATTGCAATTTCCCTATCATAGATCTATATAGGATCTAGTTCACATCAGTAGAATCATCAGTCTTAGATATCTTATGCAGTGTAGACATATGTGTAATCACTAGCTTTGAATCTTCCATACCAAAAGTCTTTAATATTTCCTTGATGTATTTGGACTGTGAAATGAAAATACCAAACTTCATTTGACATACTTGTAATCCAACAAAGAATTTGATCTCACCAAACATAGACATTTCAAATTCCTTTTTCATTTCATCAACAAATGATTTACAAAATGCTTTCCTTCCTCCAAATATAATATCATCAACCAATATCTCAGTTAACAGTAGTTCATTATTCTTACCATTCTTCAAATATAAGTTGTTGTTATCATTTGTCCTTTCAAAACCAATTTTCATTAAGTACTTATGTAGTCTTTCATACCATGCTCTTGTTAGAGTAATTATTTGTTTACACTTATTAATTAAATTACTTTGATTTAATTAAATAAGTTGCCTATTACTCTAGTTTTCTTATGCTATCTCTTATGTGCATATAATTGATATTTTATATTAATTATAATGTGCAACCTAGCTTTTTAAAGATTTAGGTTACCCTTTTTGGATTTCGATCTCCTTTTATAAGGATTGATCTCTTTGTAATTATTAATCAGTTGAATAATTTTTTCTTCATCTGAATACAATTTGCATGTTTTTCAGATCAAACCCTTGCCTCTTCTTGTCTTTTTCTTCTCCATGATAGATTTTGTACATGTAGGTATTCTTGAGCTTCATGGATTTGATTGGTATATTTGCTCAAATCCTACATGGTATCAGAGCTAGATTTGTTGTAGTTTGTTTGATATTTAGAGAAAAGAAAGAACGAGGGTTTGGAGGATTAGATCTTGTGTTTTTTCAAGTATTTTCTAAGAAAATAGGTAGGTTACTAATTTTTGGCATTGCTTGAGGCCAAACAGACGTACGAATGGATTTAGAAGGCATCAAAACCCTTGTTTCCATATAAAGTTTGTCTATTTTGGACAACATTGACTTGGGAGGCAATTATTTTGCCCGGTAGGGCTGTGCAACCTCTGCATACAATCCAAGGCAAATTTTTTTTAAAAAATTGCAATTTTTAAAAATTTTTGTGTAGTTTTAAGCGCAGAGGTTAGAAAACTGCAGTGGAACCGCTAGCGGTTACCACTGCAGTCACCACTAGCAGCCACCACTGGCAGTCTGCCCAATGGCCTATGGAAACCATCTGCCCACCCACCACCTAGCCGCTGCTCTGCCAGTGGTGCGGTGGTTTTTATGATTTATTATTTAAAAAAAAAAAATTTGCATCTCTGTAGAGGCCCTGTTAGTTTTTTTCGATAACTTGACCATACCGACATATTTTTTCGATCCAAAAAATATGATAGAAAGCTGGTTCCAAGATGAAGACATTGGTGTAGATGTTTTTGGGTTTTGATGAAATTTGTTACCTATTCTAGCAGTTAAAGTTGGATATTTTGTTTTGCACTCTAGAAGGCATATCTTGAGCATCCAATCTCTGATTTGGGACTTCTTTATATCGTTGGAAAGTTGTTTCTGTGCTCTTTCCAGTGATGCTATTTGTTGTTTCAAATTCTACTCTAAGCACATTCTATTTAGTCTTATATTTTTTTGCATTTTGGTGGATATCCTGTTGTTTCAGGTCTAGGGATCAATTTCTTTGCTTCAGGTGATTCGTCATGACTTGTACTATCTTTTGTATCAATCTTATGCCTTTTTTGATCATTGTTTATATCATTTGTAAGCATCTTTATGCAAAAACACTGAGATAAAGTGCCACTCCATGAATTTCGAAATCTTTTTCATCATTATAATTTATTGTACTCATATTATATTATAGGGATAGTTGATTTCTTTTTAGCACCATCTTCCTTTTTCAAGTGAGTGTCCCTTCCATGACATTATCCCCATGATGTGTCAGTGACACGTGCCTTTATAAGTGTATATACCTCACTCTCAATGTGCTTGGTTCCTATGTTGTAGGAGTTTTTTGGCCCACTTTCTCAGCTGCCTATCACCTCACCCTTGTTTGCACTAAGGGGGGGGTTCTTCTATCATTTCTAATGCTTCCTTGGTTTTTTGGAGTGAGCTATGTATTCAATATTTGATCCTATGTACTAGGCGATTGCAGTGGTTGGACACCTATGCATTTCGGTGAGATCATCTACCATATAGACACTCTTCTTTTCATTCCTACTTTGAGGTTCTTTAGATCAACAACTTCATTTTGATAGAGTTTGCAACTTCTTCATGCTTTGGTGGTTCTCTTCATGATCACTCTTTCTTCCTATCTTTTGGAACATTCTTTGCTATCTCTTTTTGGAGTAGGGTATTTCCCATGTGGTTTTCTCTATTTCTCTGTTTCTTAGAGATTTTGTTGTGATTGGATACCTCATCAGGCGTTGTTGTCGGGATCCATTTTTTTGCCTTCATAGTTGTGTTAGGTTAGCTTACTTCCTCATGAGCTTCGCTTAAGGGGGTGTTAGAGTAATTATTTGTTTACACTTATTAATTAAATCACTTTGATTTAATTAATTAAGTTGCCTATTACTCTAGTTTTCTTAAGCTATCCCTTATGTGCATATAATTAATATTTTATATTAATTATAATATGTGACCTAGCTTTTTTAGGTTTTAGGTTACCCTTTTTGAGTTTTGATCTCCTTTTATAAGGATTGATCTCTTTGTAATTATTAATCCGTTGAATAATCTTTTCTTCATCTAAATACAATTTTTATTTTTTCAAATCAAACCCTTGCCTCTTCTTGTCTTTTTCTTCTTCATGATAGCTTTTGTACATGTAGGTATTCTTGGGCTTTGTGGATTTGATTGACATATTTTCTCAAATCCTACAGCTCTTGCGGCTTACTTTAATCCATTGTTGGTGTAAATACGTACTTTACTATTTACACTTACTTAAGTTTACTTAGGTTAATGCATTATTTTATTATTTTTATTTGTGAGACACTTAGGAGTTTGCACACCTTTTGAGTTGTCATGTAGACAACACAGGAGTATGCAACTCTATTTAAGCACATGGTGTCTACAACACTATTTTGCGTGTCCCACCCTTGTAGGCTTATCCTCTCATCACCGCACTTTCTTTCGTGCTTAATGGAGGATAATTCATATCTGGTGGACATGTGCTTGGTTGTATGACACATCATGATGCTAACTTCTATGCATTCTAAAAGCTCTCCTGAGGCCTTTATATTCAGGCACTCTTAGTGTACTATGAGAATCAAGTTATTGAATACATTGTTATTCTGATCATACTCTCTCCATTTTTGGTCTTCAATTGTGCTTGTGTTTGAGTTCTTAGTTCTTGGGTGAATTTTTCCCTTAGAAAAATTCTTACATGGTATCATAGCTTGGAGACTTTCTCATCACAAGTCGTTCGAGATCTCTTTTGCTTGCTTCATCACCTCAGCTTGAATTTAGAGTGCTGCAAAAATTGAGAGCATCTAGCACCAGATCTTACCTCTCCATTGCATCTGAAATGTTGATATCTTCATATTGTGTTTATCAGAACAAACCATATATCTTTATATTGTGCAAATCAGAACTCAGAGGCCCAATTTGCGGTATGGGTATGATCATCTTTTGCAGATTTAATTGATTTATTTGATTTGCATTTTTTTTCTCTATAATTTTCGTCAGTATTTGCAAAAAATTTTGCCCTTTGGGCACAGTCAGAGAAATTTTTTTTGCAGACCCAAGCAGTGACACTCGGATCTGCTATTTTTGGAGGGTTTTATTTTTCACAGGGTTTCATCCAAATTTGTGGGCTGTACTACTCCGCATGTACCTCTGCGAATTTCGCGCCCAGACATATCGACGCAACCCTCTTTAATCTTCACGGGCGGCCCACAACATATCCTGTCTAACAACATTGCCAACAACAAGATCTCAATGACAAGCGGATTCAACACCTTCCATGCCGTTAACGCTTCCCAGTGGCCGAAAGCTCTTTGTTTAATCATCTGCATAGAGTGTCATTTAAATAGCGCAATAAGCACTCATCCCACTGATGTGGGATTAAACTCATGAACAATCGGTGAGCCTGAAGCAACTCTCGCCCACGTGGATAGATGCTCCGGTGCAATCTGGATACTGAAAAAGTTTTTTATAGATTTTGACAATCTGGATCCCACTACGAAGCCTCCTGCCCCGCGTTCTGGCTTTTTTAGGCTCCTGTTTTGTTTTTCGATGTCAATTTCTGCCTCTGTCTGCACTCACCTGCGCGTCAAATTTTTTGGCAACTGCTGTTTATCTCCAGCTTGACTTATAATTTCATGACCACCTTTGAATAGAATTTCAACATCGCAGCACTCAATACCACCTGTCGAAAACAGCTGATATTCTGGCGATTTCTTTTCGGTGGCAAACAACTTCCAATAATAGCCTGTGGTTTTTAATATCCACGTGGCATTTTAAGCTCCTGCCCTCTGTTAAGCCACCACACGACACTTTTTATAGTAATCTTGCTTGGGCCATGTCTGTAACGAGCCACCATGTGACTATTTTTGACTGGTCCAATAGCAACCACCAGTCTACCACGCGGACATATCCGCATCTAACATGTGGAACAGTTTCATTCGTCCACGTAGACAGATCTTGCCACACAGATCGGGATTGCCACGTTACCTGTGGAACCCATAATTTTTGCCACATCAGCAGTATGAAATTTTTCATGTGTCACCTTCATACAATACAGATACTATAGTTAGCAACCACGTCACCCCAGGGCGCTGATTCTTTGCTGACATCATCATTTGCCTATGTTAAATTTGATGTCCATCCGAACGTCATTTCTAGGCATTTTTAACTGCTTTGACGGTCGATTAACCGTCAAATTTAAAGTCACAGTTTTCCTCCAGACCCCTCTCCAGATTGCTTTTTAGATTGGCAGCCTGACTTTGCGAGCTCATAACTTGGACATCTGGACTCCAATTTAGGTGCAATTTTTTTTAAAATCAGGTAAAATTTTCTTAATTTTTTAGTGGTGGAGTTGTTTTCTAGTTTTGGTGTATAGATTTTGTAGAATTTGCATTTTTTGGTGACTGTACCTACATAATCTTGCATTTTGCAACTTCAGAAGCTCTGTACGGGCACATTTGGTCACTTTTTCAAGTTTTTATTTTTTTGAAAGTGCGTGTTTTTTTGTCTACTTTCTAGATCTAAAGTCAGATTCTAGGGTTGTCTGGACCAATTTCTCACTTTCAGAATTAGGCCTTCTTTGGCATTGTAATGCTTTGATTCTTTTCAGAATTGTTGTAAAACTAAGCTACAGTGCTTAAGTGACAGATTTCATCCTTATAAGGCAGTTGTAAAAGCAAAATTAGAAAGTTCACTTTGTTCATTTTGACAAGTGTCCCATTGTAAACGCACTACTTATAAAGTGCCAAGAACATCTCTTTTGGGGGGGTCTTTTGATTGAGTGAAAAGGGAGGGTGTGTATTGTGTTTTTTGTGTCTCTCTCTTGTGCTCTTTTCTGCATCATGGGTTTTAAATGTCCTTCTTTAACTTCACGCAACTATTCTACATGGAAAGATATTGCATGGAGTAGATTAATTGAAAAAGGATATAGTTTATATGTTGATGGTACGATTACCAAACCTACTGATGCTAAAGAACTCATTAATTGGAAAATTCAAGACCAACAGGCTTTAGGTGTTATCAGAAGTTGTGTACATAACGATCTTCTCTTCCACATTAAAAATTGTTTAGAATCTAAGGAAGCTTGGGATAAACTTAAATAGTTGTATGGTAAAGTGGATAAAGAAAATGGATTTCAGATTGAGGATGATCTACTTCTCTTGGATCCTAAGAATTATGACACAATTCAGGATTACATCATCAAAGTCAATGATTATAGGGCACTTCTTAAAGATTGTGGAAATCCCATTAAGGATGACAGGTTGATTCATCACATCCTGAAGAAGCTACCCTCTGAGTATGCCAACTTTGTTTCGAGTTTTAATACTCACAGGTTAACCATGGGATTTGCTTACCAGAAGCCTTCCTTTGATGGATTTGCAAACATGTTGATTGTTGAACAATCTCACTTGGTGGATTTTGGCCTTCTCAAGTCATCTAAGACCAAAGCCTTAGTAGCTTGTGATGATCATACATCTAGTCAAGGGGGAAAAAGCAACAACAAGAAGAAGCAGTGGAAGCAGAAAACATAATTTGAGACACAACATGACTCCTCTCAACAAGGCGGTTCTTCTTCAAACAAGAAAGGAAGTAATGAAAAGAAGGAAAAACTCTTTTGTGCATACTGTAAAAAGCCAAATCATGACGAGCATCATTGCAAGACAAAAAGAATTGATGAGTTAGAAAATCTACTCAAGAAGAACAAGATTCAAGTGCCAGGTACTTGCAAGGATTCTACTCCTAACTCTTCAAAGGGTAAAGGTTAGGCACTTATGGCCAACACAAGTTCTTCTTCAGAATGGATACTTGACTCAGGTGCCTCCTACCACATGGGTTCTTCAAAGCAAGACTTTTCTTCATTGAAGTAGTCAAAGGTACCACACATCTTCGTGGGAGATGATGCTAAGATGGAAGTTGAAGGGAAAGGACATGTCAAAATGGAAGATGGGGAGTTCAAAGATGTTCTCTATGTTCCAAATCTAAGCTCCAATCTACTATCAGTTTACCAAATCACTCACCTAGGAGATGGTCATAAGGTTGAGTTCCTTCCCGATTCAGTGATGGTGCGAAGTCTCAAAGATGATTCATTGGTAGCAGTGGGGAAATTCAATGATGACAAAAGGTTATACTCCTTCTCCCACTTTGTGCCTAAGAGTCCTTCCCAAGCCTTGTTAACTCACTCTACAACACAAATCAACTTATGGCATGAGTGGTTTGGTCACCTTGACTTCTGCTCTCTTCAGCAACTTTTCTCAAAATACATGGTTAAAGGTCTACCTAATATCAACTTTTCTAAGGGAGAGTTTTCATCTTGTTTAGTGGATATGAATCTCAAGGAGATGTACGATAAAGGGAAGTCTTCTCGAACTCTAGTTGTTCTTCAGCTAGTTCACATGGTATTGACTGGACCCTTTGCAATGACTTCAATCAGCCAAGGCCGCTACATACTCATATTTGTTGATGACTTTTCAAGATTCACTTGGGTCTTCTTCCTTCATCATAAGAATGAAGTGGTTCATAAGCTTCAAGACTTTAAGGCTCATGTTGAACACAAGTCAAGGAAAACCATCAAAGTATTAAGAGTGGACAATGAACATAGATATTTTGACAGAAGACTTAAGAAATTTTGCAGAATTGAGGGCATTGATCTTCAGAACTCACCAACATTCAATCCGCACAAGATAGATGTTGCAGCAATGAGGATTAGGACTCTCAAAACCATGACAAGTTGCATGATAAAAGCTAAGTCTCTTGATCCTACACTTGAAGTTGAAGCCATTAGCAGTGCTACTCACATACTTAACAGATCTCCTCATCTAGCCTTAGATGGCAAGACTCCTTTTGAGGCATGGTGCGGCAGAAAACTAGTTGTGAGTCACCTTAGAGTCTTTGGTTGTACAACATGGGCAAACCTTTCCTCAAGGAGTTGCAAGGCACTGACATCTTGACCTTGTACCTTCATTGGCTATGAAGACAATGTGAAAGCTTACAAACTTATGGATCTAGAGACTCATAAGATTTTTGTGGAGAAGGAAGTTCACTTTGAGGAAAGTTCTCCCAGATTATCCTCTACTCCTCTCCACACTTCATACACAGTAGAAACTGATAGTGACACCAACGATAGTGCTTCAACAAGTTCAGACACGTCGGGTTCTATCGACAGTTTCAGTGTGAGATCACATCAGTCCAGTCCATATGCTTATGTTGCCACAGTGAATGGTCCATCTCGGCATGGTACATCTCATCTTCTAGCTCTAGCTTCACTTGACTTGGGAGACAAACTTGAGGACTTACATCTTCTCATTGATGATGATTCTTCTACAGTTGTTGCGAGGGCTCACTCTGACCCTCATGTCCATTCTCTACATGATCAATCTGCATAGGTTGGCGTGATTGTGGATCCTTATGAACAACAATTAGTGGAGGTCTCTTTGTCAGTTAAGGAGATAGATGGTTCAGTGGAATAGGTTCAATAGACATCCTTCCTAGATCTGCATTCATTCTTTTCAATACAGTTGGAAGGGGTGAACTTTAGCATCAATACAGGGATACTTGAGCAGGTTTTTGGGCCAGCACACATCTTCAAGATAGTACCTTGGGCATTGTTTCTTCCTAAGGGGAGGAACACCTTTCTACATTCATGGACCCGCTTCTTCATCAGAGCAGCTTTCACTTGTTGGCATTCTTCTTTTGGGGAGGGAGCCTATTATGCCTCTCTTCCTTCTCTCATTCTCTTATGTATATATTGGATGTATGTCGTAATGGGGGGGTCTTGATTACTCCATCCATCACTGCATCCTCTCTTATCTCTCTTTTTGGGGGAGGGTTTTTCCCATGAGGTTTTCCCTCTTTCCCTACTTTATGGGAGATTGCATTTCATTTTGTACATGGGTACCTTACATGGCCTAGTAGCTGGGACCCATTATGCATCTTCATCTTAGTTTGTAAGCTTAAGGGCATTCCCCTCAGTTGCACTTAAGGGGGGGTGTTGGTGTAAATACGTACTTTACTATTTACACTTACTTAAGTTTACTTAGGTTAATGCATTATTTAATTATTTTGCATTATTTTATTATTTTTATTTGTGAGACACTTAGGAGTTTGCACATCTTTTGAGTTGTCATATAGACAACACAAGAGTACACAACTCTATTTAAGCACATGGTGTCTACAACACTATTTTGCGTGTCCCACCCTTGTAGGCTTATCCTCTCATCACCGCACTTACTTCCGTGCTTAATGGAGGATAATCCATATCTGGTGGACATGTGTTTGGTTGTATGACACATCATGATGCTAACTTCTATGCATTCTAGAAGCTCTCCTGAGGCCTTTATATTTAGGCACTCCTAGTGTACTATGAGAATCAATTTGTTGAATACATTGTTATTCTGATCATACTCTCTCCATTTTTGGTCTTCAATTGTACTTGTGTTTGAGTTCTTAGTTCTTGGGTGAATTTTTCCCTTAGGAAAATTCCTACATCCATAAAGAGATTTGTTTAGTTTACATACCATGTTCCTTTTGTCTGGATGTAAAAATCCTTCAGGTTGTTCAATGTATACTTCTTACTCCAGTATACCATTTAAAAATGTAGATTTGACATCCATTTTATATACCTTGAAATTCTTGTAAGCTAAGTATGTAAGAAGAGTTCTGACTCCTTCAAGTCTAGCCATAGGATAATTTTTTTCTCCATAATCAACTCCTTTTTGTGCATAACCTTTGCATACCAATCTTTCCTTGTTTCTTGTTACTTCACCATTTTCATTGAGCTTTTTCCTAAAAATCCACTTTGTTCCAATGAAATTTTTGTCTTTAGTTCTTGGAACTCAATTCCAAGTATTGTTCTTCTCAATCTAGTCAATTTTTTCATTCATTGCTTGTATCCAATCTTCATTGTCTAAAGCATCCTTTATTGACTTTGGCTCAAATGCACTAAGTAAGCATGTATTTTCTTTGAGTCTTCTTCTTGTCATTACACTTGATTAAAAATCTCCGATGATTTGTTTAGGTTTATGATGTCTTCTCATATATTTTTCTAACTCAAGTAGTTTTCTTCTTGATTCTTCTTTTGGTTCATTTGGAAAAATAATCTCAGGCCCATTTCAGGTTCAAGCTCAGGTTCAAAATGCTCGACATTCACTATTTGATGGTTGGCATTGCCTTTCTATGACTTGTCATCTTTAGTATGTTTCTCAACACCCACTCTATGATGTTTGAAAATTTGCATTTGCACTCCATCATTTCCTATCTAATTGGGAACTTACAATTTGACTTGTTTGTTCACTTTGAGTGTTGGGAACATCATCATCACCAAATAGATGAATGTACTATAGCCTTTAGGTTCTTCATTACATGAACTATCATTTTTTTGCAAACTCACCAATTCTTGCATTTTCACTTTCCACAACTTTTTTAGTGTTAGAATTTAAACACTTATAAGATTTTCTTTTAGTGGAATAACCTAGAAATATACCTTCACCACTTTTTGCATCAAGCTTTCCATTCCTATTATCTTTCAGTATATAGCATCTACTACCAAATATTTTGAAATGTTTAACACTAGGAGCATAGCCATACCATAAGTTCAAATGGTGTAGCATTTGTACCTTTCTTGACTTGTACTCTATTCAAAGTATAGACAACAATACTAACCGCTTCTCTCCAATATTTCTATGACACATTCTTCTTCATCATTAGTGTTATTATACAATCCATTATTGATATGTTTCTCCTTTCAACTATTCCTTTCTAAGGAGGGTTCCTTGGTGTTGACATCTATATTTTGATTCCTTTATCATTGCAAAATGTATTGAACTCATGTGAGGTGAATTCACCACCTCTGTTAGATCTCAAACACTTCATACTCTTTCCTATTTCTTTTTTAGCTCTGGCTAAATACCACTTGAATAACTGAAAAGTATCAGATTTAACATTAAGAAACATCATAGTCATCATTCTAAAATAGTCATATGAAAATAGAATAAAATATTGATCCTCACAATAAATTTTAACACCAATGGGTCCACATAGGTCAGTATGAACCAATTCCAAAATATCACTAGCAGTATATGTTTTACTCTTGAAACTAGACTTTGTCATCTTTCGTAATTGACATTGTTTACACATAGCATTGTCGAGCTTCTTTAGTTTAGGCAATCCTCTTACTTTTTTCATCTCACCAATATTCACCAAATTGTCAAAGTTCACATGACATAATCTTTTGTGCCATAACTAGATATCTTCTTGTTGTGCAAACATACATGTCTCACTTGATAGGTCTAGATAGAATAAGTTACCTCTAGTCTATTTACTATTTCCAATTAGCTTACCATCACTATCATGTATCTTAGCCTTTCTATTGTGAAATTCAACTCTGTTACCTATTTTGGTCAGCTATGAAATGCTCAACAAATTATAGTTAAGTCCTTCAACCTAGTAAACAATATCACATGTTATCTTGTCAATTAGTTGAATAGTGCCTACCTTTTATAATGCATAGGATAACATTGCAAAATTTAACACATCCACCATTGTATGGACCCATATCTTCAAAATTTTATTTATCACCAGTCAGACGATTGGAACATACACTATCAATTATCCATCTATCACTTTTGTTCACATAATAAATTAATACAATTTTTTCATCTTCATCAAAATCTTCTTTCATAGCAACATAGACAACTTCATCATCATTACTCTCATATTCATTATTAGTCTTTTCTTCAACAATATAACAAGATTTCTTACCTTTGTCATCCTTTCTTCTTGTGTAGTCTTTGTCATATCTTATTCTTTTGTACATGCTCTCCTTCCTTTGATCCTTATCTTCTCTATTAGGGCATCTAGTAGCAATATGACCAAATTTGTTGCATGAAAAAAAAATGATAGTTAATTTACCTTTGTATTTACCTCTTCCTCTTCCAAACCTTTTTGTAATGAGAGCTTCAAGTTCATCAATCTCATCATCAAAACTATTGATAGGCCAACACTGGGGCAAATAATAATAAAAGAATTAATAATTTATGATGACATTCGACTGGTCTATACGTGTTAGTCCAAGAGTGTAAGCTTGCGAAAGGCATCCGAGCAATATGCTCTCAAGGGATGCAGGTTGTGAGCTAAGTGATTATGAATGCAACTAGAATACATGAAAGAAAACTTACAACAAAGCAAAATAAAATTAGCAACATGAACTGTCACTTCCTGGCGACAAAATCTTCTCTTTTATGTTCAAGCGACAGGAACTATAAAGAAATTGTAGCAACTCTGAAACAACAACTTTAACACAAATCATAAAGCCAAATCTAAAACATGGAATCTAATTTAAAATAAATAAAAGATTCATAAATTCTCAAAAAATAAAGTATATAGTGCAAACCTTAATACAACTAATATAATTCTCAATGATTAAGCATGAAACATAGGGATGAATTATAGATACAAATACTATATGAAATACTAATTTGAAATGAGACAACATAAATAATTAATACACTAAAATACTAATATGAAATTATATAGAACATAAACAATTAAGACATACAACTTACAAAAATATATAAAATATATTTATATACATTCGGCAGTCAAGAGTGGGCACACTTCCTCCCAACAAACCAATTGAAGAAAATGCTCAAAGAACTCTTAAATCAGCTTAGCATAATAATATATTTATGATATTATGATTCATACATTCTTCTCCTCCTCTCTTGAATATGTGATAGCTTATATAGCCTTTTACATATAAAACAAACAATTCCATTTTTATCATGGAAGTTCAATCTTTATGGCTGAAATTTATTATTTTATTTTTAATAAAGAGTGTAAAATATATGACCACTCTTTCTATAACATAATAAACTAATTTCTTAACAATATACTAATTATTTGCAAACTAATTTTCTAATAATATAACAAATAAACAATATGAAAGTCTGGTCGAAATGGTAAATTCAAAATTTTGGCCTTTAAAAAGCACTCATAACTCTTTTATCATGCACTTTCTGAAGATTTTTTCATGTGGGAATTGAATTGGCTCTATTATGGACAAAACCCATATCTCAGATTTTTTAGATTCTTCTTCATTTTCTCAGAAATTGCCATGCAATATTGACTATAGAAAATGTTTGAATTGTGATTTCTTGCAAAATTCTAATAAATATAATAATATCATTATATTTTCTTCAACATATTCCTTTGTCAATATTGTTGGAATAGAAAATACTCCAAATAAATACCAATAGGAGTCTTGCATAGAAGGTGCATGTTGCAAATATATATTTCAATGCAAAAAGAATAAGGCTTATTAGTAAAGATAATCAATAATTACTTTCCATAATCTAATCTCAAAACTAAATTAAATATTAATTATATATTAAATCATTTGCAACATAAAATAGTGAAATGATATGAAAATAGAATGGAATTGGAATTCAAGAATATGATGAAACGTGATAGAAAATGAGACATTATTTGCTCTCATCAACTATCACTTTCACTCTTCACATGTTTTTCTTTCTTCTTGCTAAGACCAAGTTTTGACTTGAAAGAAGATTCAATGGTAGTAGATGTGTAGTTATCAAAATTAGACATCTCAAAAGAAGTAATTCTACCAATTACATCTATTAAGGTAAAGTTGTTACCTGGTGTGCATCTCAATTGTTGGATTGCAGAGACTCCAATGGCATAGATAGGGAGTAGAGTCCCCAATACCTTACTTATCACTATCTCATCTTTGATTTCTCTATTTGTACCTTGAATTACACTATATTATCACCTTCCTTCATTCTCATGTCATCAAATTTTCCTCTTAGGCTTTCTAATTTGGCTCTTAAAATATTGTCATCACCTCCATATATGGTCTTCAATCTACCCCACATCTTCTTTGCAGTATTGCAATCTTTTAAGTCATCAAACTTGGTATAGCTTAACGCTAAGGAAATCTCCAACATTGCTTGGTTATGATCTAAATTTTATTTCAGTTCTTTAGCAATCAAAGGATTATTACTTCTACTTATTCATTGTCCAAAAACTTGACAACAACATCATTGATACTAGATATGTGCAGCTTCATCAGGGTTTTCCATGCAGGAAAGTTCTCCTTGTTTAGCTTGGGTACATCTCTCTTGTTCCTCATGATCTTTAGCTTTAAGTACCTTCAAATTTTTCTCTACAAGCACTAAGATCAGATACTGATTGTTAGAAATGTTTAGAATAACTAAGGGGGTGTGAATTAGTTACTCAAGGTATATATGTACCACTTGAACAATTAAACATTAAACACTTCACTATTCTACTTATCCTATTGTTGCTTGGTTTCTAATGTAAAATTGTCATAAAAATAACTTACATTGCATCATGGAAACATTATCAAATGTAAATATTCATAAAACATTCATTATAATTTGACACTAGGATTTTACATGGCAACCCAATTTGGGAAAAACCACCAAATGTCACTTTTTTTCACTCTTTCGAAGTGAGCTCTCTTAGGAGCCAACCCTGTTAAAGGTTACAAAAGACATTGTTAAATGTAAATTTTTTAGATGATCTAATCAACCTATTAGGAGTGGCCTTGTAAGAGGACTTTGATCATTCCATTTAGAATGTCACCTAGTTGAAGTATTTACACAAATTGTTAAGTCTTCAAATGATTCTTAGGTCAACCTCTATTAAATGGATTTCAATAAAAAATATTTACATCAATTATAAGAAAGAAAATATTAGGTTTCATTTGGGTGATACAACTCACTTTTGCTGGTTCAGATTTCTATTCAGTCCTTGTGCTAGTTCACTGATAAGCCTTTCACTATCATCTCTAATCTTGTTCTACTTGGACACCTTTCAAGCAATCAGTGCACTCTTCTCATCAACACTTAAGCCTTCTGCTCTAATTCACTTATTAATAACAACATCATATCTGCAATCTTTCTCCTTAAAGCTTCGCATTCACACACTTGTGTATTTCTGATCAACCTTGCTTTATATGTCTTCCTTCACACAAACTTGCTCATACACACATTGGTTGATCCTACATAGGCTTGACTAGACATGACACCAAATTATTAATTATGTATCTCTTTACATAAGCAATTAGTGCTTTACCATTTTCTACATCCACTATAGATCTTAGGGTTTATGATAAGATTCAACTCTATTCAATGTATCTGTTCATCTTCTTGATCATCCTCTAGAAACTTCTCTAGAATCCATTTGTTAGGTCTTTACCTAATTACTTCCTTGAATTTAATGACCCAACTCATCAATCTTATCTTCAACACATTTTACATCTCCCAAGAAATCAAGTGAGTCGGCTTGATCTTACAATTTCTTTGAATTTTTTCACTTACTATCACTCAATAATCTCTAAATTTTGATACTCAATCAACACTAAAATACTAAGTCACTATAAAGATTCTCTCTCGACATCAACTAACTTTAGCTTAGCTGATGCTAATGTTTAGTCAACACTAGATTTTCTAGGCACTAACTGTAGCTTGGTTGACAAAATCATTACTCAATACTCCTTAGTACTTTACTCTTTTCTCAGCTTAGCTTAACTTTCTTGACATAAAGAAATTACTCTACTTTATCAAAGTCTATCTAATAAAATGTCCATTGAAGCTTTCTTTTCATAACTTCAACCTTTCCTCTAGGTGCTATAGTTATGAGTAACTTCTCAAATCCTCTTCATAAATCAAATAGATATGGCATTTAGATTAGGTTGAAATATGTCTCATATATAGATTTGATATCAATGAGAAAACAATCATTGTTCCAATTGTAAGTTTCCAACAATATCACACTAGTATTTAACATGGAAACCCAATTTGGGAAAAAACACCAAGTAAAATGCAACCACTTTTCACTCTTCTAAAGTGAGCTCAGTTAAGAGACAAACCCGTTAAAGGTTACAAAACACATTGTTAGGTGTGACTCTATTAAAGGATTTGGTCACCCTATTAGCCAGAGAGACCTAGTTGGAGGTCTTTAGATCATTCTAGTAGAATTTCACCTTGATTAAATGATTTACTAAATGACCATTTTCGATTACGGTAAAAGAAAGTTTTGAAAGGACCCAAAACCCTTTACAAAAAAATAATGATAAACATTAAAGCACCACCAATTTTTGCAAGGACCAGAAACCTAAATTTTAAAATATCAAAAGTAGGTTTTACAGGGACTTGAAACCAAAATTTTAAACCATAAAAAGTGACTAGGTTTTACAAGGACCTAGAACCTAGAGTTTAAGCTAGAAAGCAAAAAGTAAAAACTAGAAAGACCACCCAAACTAGAAACCAACACACCCTCTCCATAGCTAGCACCTACATCAGCTCTTTGATAATGTTCACCACCTCTTTACCTACTTTTTCAATACTCTAGATAATGTCAGGTGAAGTAAGAACAAGAACCTCAAGAGCCTTAGCCACATTTTTCCTTATGCTCTGCCTAGGTCTCTTATTAGGTCTACTTGGACTCCCCATCCCAACATTACCAAGAGACATTATCTCCTCATTACTCTTATTACCTAGACTAGCCACCACAACACATAGACTAGAAGTGAACTGTTCCATTTTTTGACCACTTTCCTTTATAAGGTAACAAAGCTCCTACTCATATTCTTTAAGCTTATCAAGGATGTTACCAATTTTCACTTCCATCTAAGTTCTCCTAGTGTGTTCAACATCTAATTCTTTCTGCATAACCCCCATTTTCTTCTTGAGATCCATTATTTCATTATATAGCCAAGAATCAATCTGAAGAGAAGTCTCCGCTTTAAGCTTAGTAGGATGAAGAAAGGAAATTTTAGCATCCTGAGAGTCATCCCTCTTATCAACCACATCCCTAGGCTCAAAACCAACTACAGTGGTCATAATATTGATTTGAGTATTAGTATTAATATCCAAATTCTTCATCCTTTCCTTGTTTTCTTCTTTACTTTGGCTATTATCCTTATCGGCAGGGCCTTTATCTTCAATCTCCTTACCAATATCTTCCTCCATTTTCTCCTCACTGGCATTATGAGAAGGGTGATCACTCTATTTTTCATCCTCCTCCTCGAAGGCTTCCGACCCAACATTTGAGTCTGTATTTCTATCCCTACTTCCCTCCACATTGTCTTTACCAGTTGACACCCCTTTACTCACAGAGTAACCGTCCAGGTTAGAACTAAGATCCCCTATTTCAATTTTCTCATCATTACCTGAATTCTTAGATTCAATAATTTCCCCAACATGTTTCTTAGTCCTCTCCTATTTGAAAACCTTCTTGTTATCACTAGCCCCTTATTCCACCTTTATTCTCTTAGAATGGAGATCATTACTAGACCCTTTCCATTTCTCAAGAACTAGAGAGGGCTTAATAGCCTTACTTTTACAAAAGTTTTCAATAAGTAAAATTAAACCTTCATAAAGCACAAGCCGAGAATCTTTCTTCATATGTGCATATAGGCTTATAAGTAGAGAGTATTTCAAAAAAAATGGAAAGGAAACCCTATCTTTGTGCCTAAAATGATTTAGGAAAACAAAGTGAAATTTACGGACTCTCTTACCCCTACCATCAAGAATAAAATACTCATGGATACATGACAGCACACCCCTTTAGATAACTTTTATTTGATTTAGTTTGTAGAAGTCCCCATTTTTCTCCAAATTATTCTCTTCAACTTTCGTCTTTAAAAATTTATTGAAAGCCACATTGGACATACTAGTCTCCTTGTTGAATTTAATCCCTTCCATAGGAAGCCTCGTAACCTCAATAATAAATTCTTCAGTCAATTTCACCATGACCCCATGCAAAGTGACCCTATCTTCAAACCAATTTTTAAAGAAGGCTTTCGTAATGTGAGGTTTATACCCATGGAGTCTCTCAATGTAGGTCATCACTTTACCTTTCTACAAAATCTCCCACATAGAGGCCTTAGCCTTCCAAACCTAGCAATTTCTTAGCTCTCACTTTTTTGGTTCCCCGCCCATCTCAAAAACCCAATTTTCTCTACAAAACACTAGAGTAGCAAAAAGCAAAAAAGGTAATAAAGTATTGAAGATTATTGAGGAGCTATTAACCTTACTTACATGTCAAACACAAGTCATTATAGCCCAAAAGGTACTTCCCAGGGAATCTCAAACTATCCTCTATAAACCCACCACTCTTCTTCATAAATTTACCAATATTAGGAAATCTTTCCTTCTCTAGCATGTGTCCTATCATAATTAAAAATCGCCATTAGCTCTACATCCTTGCATAGGTCAACATGCCACCTCAACTTTCTTTCCCTATAGACAACCTAGTTGGGAATCCAATCAACAACTGAATTACCCTCTCAAAAAATATGAGAGTATTACAATATCAATTTTTTTAATAAGGTTTTTGATTTCCATAATACTTCCTTCAATTGTCCAACTAATCAGATTCTTGTTATTAAGCATATTAATAATGTTAAGTGAATCTCCTTCCATCCAAAGATTTTGATAACCAGTTTCCATAGCCAACCTCATAGTATACACCATTTCTATTGCTTCAGCTTTATGTCTAGTTGAAATCCCAATAAGGATGGCAATAACATTAACAATTCTACTAGTATGGTGCCTCAAAACCCCTCCACAACCAGCTTTGCCAGGATTGCCTTTAGTAGCACTGTCAAAGTTACCTTTAATCTAACCCATAGGAGGAGATTCTAATTTAACATTCTACCTCTAATCATCAATTTTGATTTTATAGCCTTTAGTCTACATAGGATTGTTGATTTGGGTATCATCACTCAATTTTCTGTGAGAATTGAAGTTTTCCTTGATAGCTCTAATTATATTATGACCAAGTACCCACTCAAGAATTTCTTCGTCTCTAAAAATTCTATTATTTCTTTCTTTCCAGATTCCCCACCAGAGATGGAGTACAGTTATTTTTCATAGAAAACCAATATTAACCTCCTTAGGAGGACATCTCCAACTCTGAAAGCACTTATCAATATTATTCTATTGTACCCAATCTAAATTCTTGTAGTTAAGGATGTAACTCCACACTTTTTAACTATAATTGTAATTTAAGAAAAGATTATTTTTGTCATTAGAGTCCTTTTTACATTGGCTATATCTATTAACCACACAAACCCCTCTTTTTTGCAAATTGTCCAATGTGAAAATATTGTTTTGAAGAAAGATCCAGAGAAAAAAAATTATTTTAGGAATAAGACCTTTAATCCAAGCTTTAGTCCATAAAGGTCTAAATTCCTTTTCCTTTTTACTAAATGACTGTTAGGTCAACCTTGATTAAAGGATTTTTACTACCAAAATGGTTAGAAAGTAACAACTAGGTTTGATCTATTAAGATACAACTCAATTTGAAAATTCAAATCTCCATTCTAATTATTTATTGGTTCATTGACTGGACTTCATTGTGTTCTCCATCTATGATTTGCTTGGAAACCCTTCAAGAAATCAGACTTCACCAATCTCCTCACTTTTCCTCTATTACTTTGTTCTTACAAGTTCTCCACAAAAATTTCCAATCAACAATGAACCAACCTTAGAAAATATATCTTGTGCCTCCTTAAATAGGTATCTCTAATATTTTTACGCTTAAACATCATCATAGATCTTAGGGTTTGATAAGATTCATTGAATATATCTATCATTTTGTCCTTCTACTCCTTTCTTGACACTTCTAGAAACATCTCTTTAAACCCTTTCCTTTGATCATATAACCTCATGAATCCTTATCATTCACATGTTTTGAACATTTCAAAAATTCAACTATGTTAGCCTCAAACTTGATTCTTTCATGCACTATTATTTTGTTAACACTCGATCATCACTGTGTTCTTCTACTTAGTCAACACTCTGTAGCTCAGTCGCTACTACTCTCTCTTTCACTGGCTTGCTCAATCTTCATTACACTCAGTCATTATTACATTTCCTTCCTTTATCTTGCTTGACCATAACTATCACTTGGTTGATACTATTTTCTTAGCTAACTCTTTAAGTTCTTTAATCTTTTGCTTCATTGACCTAGTAAAACTATCACTCAGTCAAGCTTAGTGTTTTACTCAACTTCTTTTCTTCTCTTCTATACATCAATTCAACTATCTACTTCACTTCATATAATGATTAAACAACATAGTATCTTGTCAAAGAATAACTGATCAAGTACCCATTGTAATTCTAACATACTTGCTCCTCTTTACTCAACAACTTCACTAGTTCATCTAGTTATCTCTCTTTTCAAATCCTCTTCACCAATCAACTAATATAATAATCTACACTATAAGTAAATGTCTTTCTAATAAGGTTTGACTTCAATGACAACATAACAATTATTCTAATTGTAGTTTCCAATAATCTCCTTCTTTGGCATTGATGGAAACACCTCTAGTTAACATGAAAATGCAAAAGACTTTCTCATGATTTGTCATTATCAACTCCCTCTATTTTGATATAGATCTTTGTTCATATCCTTAGTTTCATTTAATTCTCATCCTTTAAATCTCTTACACTTCTCCCTCTATAATACTAATTGTAGATTATTCAATTCTGAAACCAATTGTAATATCATTTTTAATGACTCCCTCTTTCACTAGATGGATGGTAATTGTCATACTTATCTCCCTTTGATGGTAACTTACCATGCAAATGAAAAGGACTTTATCATGATTTATCATTATCATATCCCTCTATGATTTGATACAGATCTTTATTAATATCCTTATTTTTATTCTGATTCTCATCCTTGCACTCTCTTACACTTCTCCCTCTATAATACCAATGCAAATTCTTCAATTCTAACACCAATTGTAATATCAGCTATAATGACTTCCTCTTTCATTAGATGGATGGTAATAGTCAACTTATCTACCTCTGATGTTAACTATATACATATTTTCCCTCTTTGACAAAAATGCCAATGATATCATCTATTACACATAGATCATCATCTTAGTCACAATCTGATGATCTTAAAAAATCACTTCTCTATCATCTTTTCCTCGACTTCTTGTAGTCTCATCTACTCTTTCTTATGTTTGTATTTTTACTACTTTAGGCAACATCAATGTGTAAGATATCTTGACCATAACAATTGATGCAATGATGTATCTCTTCTTAATTTACATCAGATAGGGGAATGATCCCTAACTTACATCTTAGATACTCAAAATAATCCTTAGGTAATGCGTTAGTAAATACATTAGCTATGTGCTCCTTTGTGTTCACATACTCGACTCAAACTTCTTTGACTTGTACCAACTCTCTCAAGTAATGATCCTTGGTTGCAATGTGTTTAGTTTGTGTGTGCATTACATGATTCTTTCATGTGTTTATAAAACTTGTATTATCACAATAAATCACAAAAAGTTTAGTAATCTCTTCCTTCATACCTTTCAAAAATTACTTGATCCACACAATTTTAGAACAATTAACTGCTAAAACAACATATTCAACCTATGTTGTGGATTGAGAAATATAGTTTTGTTTCTTGCTTGTCCATCAAATCAGTCTTCTTTCTAGAAAGAAAGCACCCCCACTTTTACACTTTCTATCATCAATTTTTCCAGCCTAATCAACATTCCTATAAAACTTCAACTCAAACTTGTCACTTTTCTTGTACCATAGTCCATAGTCTTATGTTCCTTTTAGATATCTTAGTATCCTTTTCATAGCCATCATGTGAACTTCTCTAGGATTAGAAGAAATTATTGCAACAATGCTGATTCCTAATGCAATGCCAAGTTTGTTATGTACAACATATTGCAATTTTCAAATCATTGACCTATACAATGTTTGTTTTACTTCAGCAAATCATCATTCTTTGAAATTTTGTGACCAGTAACCATAGGTATTCCAACTAGTATTGAATATTCCATTCCAAAGGTCTTCAATATTTCATTGATATACTTTGATTGTGCAATGTATATACCTTTCTTCATTTGATAAACTTGCAAACCAAAAAAGAACTTGATCTCTCCAAACATTGAAATCTCAAATTATTGCTTCATCTCATTAGCAAATAATTTACACAATAAATCATGTCTACCAAATATGATATCATTAAAAAAAATTTCAGCTAGCAAATCAAATTCTCTTTTCAAGTATAGATTGTTATTGTCATTAGTTCTTGCAAAACCATTTTCATCAAATAAGTACCTAACCTTTCATACCATGCTCTAGGGGCTTGTTTCAAACCATATAATGCTTTGTGCATTTTTCATACCATACTCTTCTTGCTAGGATAAACAAATCCTTCATGTTGTTCAATGTAGACTTCTTCTTCTAAAATTCCATTCATAAATGCAGATTTGACATCCATTTGGTATATCTTGAAGCCTTTGTAAGAAACATGTCCAAGAAAATTTCTCACTCCTTCCAGTCAAGAAAATGGGGAGAAATTATCTCCATAATCAATTCCATCCTCTTGTGCATATCCCTTACAAACTAATCTTAATTTTTTCCTTGTGACTTCACCTTTTTCATTCATCTTGTTTCTATATTGTTATTGTTATTAGTTCTTGCAAAACCACTTTTGTCAAATAAGTAGGTAAACTTTCACACCATGCTCTAGGGGCTTGTTTCAAACCATATAATGCTTGGTGTATTTTTCATACCATACTCTTCTTGCTAGGATAAACAAATCCTTCAATTTGTTCAATGTAGACTTCTTCTTATAAAATTTTATTCATATATGCAGATTTGACATCCATTTGGTATATCTTGAAACCTTTGTAAGAAACATGTCCAAGAAAATTTCTCACTCCTTCCAATCTTGAAAATGGGGAGAAATTCTCTCCATAATCAATTCCATCCTCTTGTGCATATCCCTTACAAACTAATATTTATTTTTTCCTTGTGACTTCACCTTTTTCATTCATCTTGTTTCTAAATACCCACTTTGTTCCAATCACATTCTTATCCTTTGGCCTAGGTACCAATGTCCAAGTCATGTTCTTCTATATTTCATCAATCTCTTCATTCATTTCCTTAATCCATTCTTCATTCTCCAAAGCTTTTTTAATTGAATTAGGTTCAAACTCACATAGTAATCATGCATAAATCTTCAACTTACTTCTTGTCATGAATCTTGAATTTTTGTCTCCAATGGCTTGGTTAGGTATCTCTAGTTGCAACTTGACATTGTCTATCTAGTGTTCAATTTTGTCTCTTTGACGTTTGACTTCTCTTTTTAACTCAACTACTACAACATGATGCTTGGAAACATGTTGATGCTCAACAAAGATTTTATGTTGAACGTCAATAGTGCCTAACTAATGATGCTTGGAAACCTCTTTCTATGGTTCAGGTAATGTACTTAGTTCTCCTTCATAGATGTAGAAAATTTCTATAATCTTCAAGTTCTTTCTTACATTCTTCTTCATTCTTGTATACAAATTCATCAACTCTAATATTTGCACTTCCACAATTTTATTAAAGTTAGAATTCAAACACTTGTATGCCTTGTTTTTAATAGAATATTCTAGGAATATACCTTCATCACTCTTTGCATCAAGTTTTCCTTTCCTTTCATCTTTCAATATGTAACACTTGCTTCTAAAAACTTTGAAATAATTGACATTAGGTGCATAGCCATACCAAATTTTAAAAGAAGTTTTGTTTGTACCTTTCTTAACTTGAACTCAGTTCAAAGTCTAAATTGTAGTACTTAAAACTTCTCTCCAGTACTTATGTGAGACATTATTTTCCATCATCAATGTCCTTTCATAGTACATGGTTGATCTATTCCTTCTTTCAGAGTTTATTTCATTTGTCTCGTAATTCCTTTTTTTGTGGTGTGGAGTCTAATCAGACTCAGAGGTTTTTTTTCCCACTTTATTCAACGCAGTTTTCCCCTATAATTTACTATGGGGGTTTGGAGTAAACTTATCAGCAAATTAACTTATTCATTCATCACTTAGATCTATGTTCATTATATATCAAATAATGGTAATAAAACAATAGTAAATAGCATGCATCATACATATAACATTCACACACGGAAACCCAATTTTGAAAAAAACCAACAAGTAACATGATACCACTTTTCACACCTCTAAAGTGAGCTTGGTTAAAAGCCAACCTTGTTAAAGGTTATAAAACACATTTTTAGGTGTGACCCTATTAAAGGATTGAATCACCCTTTTAGGAGTGGCCTAGTTAGAGGTGTTTAGATCCTTCCATGAGAATGCCACCTTGATTATAAGATTTTTAAAATGACTATTATGTCAACCTTGATTAAAGGTTTTTTTACTACCACAATGGTTAGAAAGTGACATCTAGGTATGATCTACATTAAGATACAACTCACTTTGCAAATTCAGATCTCCATTTCTCTCATTTGCTTGTTCATTGATTGGACCTCGTTATGTTTTCCATCTCTAATCTGCTTAGCAACCCTTCAAGCAATAACACTTCACCAATCTTCTAACTTTTCCTCTATTACTCTACTCTTTATAGGTTCTCCACAAAAATCTTAGGGTTTGATCAAATTCATTGAATCTATCCATCGTTTTGTCCTTCTACTCCTTTCTTGACCCTTCTAAAAAATTATCTTTAAATCCTTGTCTCTGATCACATACCAAACTTAATTCATGCATTAAATATGCAAGCTCATCAATCCTTATCATTTACATATTTTGACCAATCCAAAAATTCAACTATGTTGGCCTCAAACTTGATTCTTTCACAAACTATTATTTTGTTGACACTTGGTCATCATTGTGTTCTTCGCTTGGTCAAAACTGTGTAGCACAATCTCTATTGTTCTATCTTGCTTGACTTTCACTAGCTTTCTTGGTCTTCACTATGCTTAGTCATTACAACATTTTCTTCCTTCAGCTTACTTGTCCATAACTATCATTTGACTGATATTATTTGATCGGCTAACTCTTTAAGTTCCTTAATCTTCTACTTCATTGACCTAGTAAAATTATCACTCTATCGAGCTTAGTTTTTTATTTAGTTTCATGTCTTCTCTTCTATACATCTCAAATGTCTCCTTGACTTCATATAATGATTAAAAAACACATTATATTGTCAAAGACTAATTTATCAAGTACCCATTGTAATTCCAACACACTTTCTCCTCTTTACTCAACAACTTCACTAGTTCATCTAGTTATCTCTCTTTTCAAATCCTCTTTATCAATCAGTTGATATGGAGCTCTACACTATTAATAAATTTCTTTCCGGTAAGGTTTGACATTAATGAAAACATAATAGTTTTTCCAATTGTGGTTTCCAAAACTATCCTACTCACCTTCAGTACAGAGGTTGGTAGCTTGAGACAACATGATCACTGGAAATTATGGGAGCAACCCTAGTTTGGGGCTATTATTTTCATACTTTTCATGTAGGAAGAATAATTTTGACTATCATGGGCCCAAAAGTCATGTTTTTAATTAATCTTGTTTAGATATGGTTGATAGTAGTATTATTCACAATATCATAGAGGTGTTGGATGAAATTTATTATGTTTCAAAAATATTTGTATTAAGATTTGATATGAGTAGATTGTCCTCTGTATTATGGAATTTTTCTCTATGTTTGAAACCAATGATTGATTTCTTTGTTCCTATATGCAAAGCAGATTTCAAGAAACAAGTGTTCATTGGAATTTTGGTTACAAGGATATAGAACCATTGAACTTGGTCAAATCTCCACATAATTGTACATAATTGATACTCTTGTAATTGTGTTGCCCATACATTATACTAACTTGTATTATGTTTATAAAATTGCTTATAGTTAAAGATATGGCATCATCTTTGTAAAATGTGCTATTTTGAAATTTGATGCAATTTTAAAACTCAAATCTGTTCATTTCTTTCTAATTTTGATTTTTTAGCATTAATTATAATCATTCTAGTAAAATTTAACTTCAATTTTCTTTAATTTTCAAATACTAATTCTAATGGCTAAGAACAAACAACATGAACTTTGGAACAATATAAATTAAGGTAGAAGAAAGCTTTAAATAAAGTAAGTTCAAGTTCTATTATTCTTTTACTCTTAGTCATATTTAAGTTATGTTATGTTAAATCTTTTACTCAAATGAAAAATGAAATGCTAAATTATTGACTGAGAATGAGGTAATTTGATTTATAATTTTTTATTGAGCTCTCTCGATAATTGGCCCTCATGCTCTGCCCACAAATCCTAAGAAATATTATATTTTCATCAATAAGGACAATGTGGTTTTTGGGGGGCCTAAGAATTGGGGATGTTTTGGGAAACATTTGGGGGGCAAAGATAGTGAGAATGAGGGAGAAGTTTATTGAGTTGATTCTTAGGGTTGTTTATTGGAGACTAGAAGTTGTTGATATGGGGTTTAAATGTTCTTTTGATGCTGCTATTGAGGGGGTTTTGTAGAGGATTACAAACTAGTGGAAGGGGTAAACAATGGTTGGTTCAAGTTCAAGATAACCATAAGCCACTATTTCTATGATATTTTTTTCATTCATTTTGTTTTTGGGATTAGGGGAGGAATTTCATCAATTCTTATGATTAATAAGAATAAAAAATTGGTGCAAAGAACTAAACTTTTGCTTCATTATGCTCTAAACTTAATTTTTTTTTATATAAATATAAATTTTCAGTGGATTGTTGTATGGCACTTTTGTTGTTCTCATAGAAATATATGAAGGCCATAACAGAGGGGTTACTACCTAATCTATTTTTGGTAGTCATAAAATGAGATTAGAAAAATGGAAAAGCATTTAAAGAAACCAGATCAATACAAATAAAATTCTGTAGATTTTAATTGAATTTATATGATTTTTGCACTTCAAAAGTTTAAATATTTTTTATGTAAGTTTTGTGAAGTTTATTTTCTTCACATTTCATATAAACCCTTATGATCTATCATAAGAGGAAATTTAATTAGAAGAAAATTAATTTAAAATCCTTCTTGTTTAGGGTAGCTTTTGTATTCACTGATTCAAATCTATGATTTTTCCCTATTGACGCTTTAAACATGTGATTAACTCACTAAAATTGCACCACAATTTGTGTGCCTTCTCTTTTCATTTCTTTCCAACTTCTTTGTATTTAATCTGGAGACAACCAAGGTTGATGACAGATTAATCTTGTTTTCTTCCCTTCGATGTTGCTCATAAATTTGTGCACTCATTACATGAAGACTCATTACAAGCCTCTTTCACCAGCCGAGAAATGAGGATCCCTTTATCTTGTTTCATCTAACAGTCCTTTCATGTAACAAGAAGACAATGGAAATAATTATGTGAGGATTTTTTTGGATTCACTTTCATATAATTTACTTACAAAGCTATTTAAATTCTCTTACAAAGTTATTCAAGAGTATTGAAGTAGCTTTTAATTGCACTAACTTCACATAGTTATGAAAATTTAAAATTTAGTATCTACTTTTTAAAATACAAAAAAATAAAATAATGATATCATAATTGATAATTATCAATTGAATAATAATAGTTGATTTCTTGTTCAAACAAGTTTAATTTTTTTATATTCTATTTATTATTAAATAAAAATATAATACATATAATAAAAATTGTGTGTGTGTGTGTGTGTGTGTGTGTGTGTGTGTGTGTGTGTGTGTGTATGTGTGATATTATATAGGTCAATTTTTTTGTTTGAATTGAAGTCATTTTTTTTTTCCAACTCTAACTAGTATAGCGGAGATTCAAAATTCAAATCTTAATTTATTACATTCTCTCTCTTAGTTCATTAATCTTAATGTTGAAATGTTCTATAGAATCATCTAAGAGATATGAAGACTACAATAGAGACCGACAAAGTACTTTCTACGAGTTTATTGATTATAAAATAACTTTACATTATCTATTAATCAAAAGAAATCATCATCTTCAAATGTTCTATAGAATCATCTAAGAGATATGAAGACTGCAATAGAGATTGTCAAAGTACTTTATAAATATGAGTTTATTGATTATACATTATCTTTACACTATCTATTACTCAAAAGAAGTCATCCTTTCCAAATTATAATAATGTCATATTATGATCTCAACACAAAAAACAAATAAGTCTAGTTTTGAAAAAAAAGAATTAGATGGTATAATTCAATCGAAACCCTCATCTTTGTTTAGTAGAAATTGAATGATTTGTTTAGCAAAAATTGAATGATCTATAATTCTTCCATTAGCAATGAGTGGATGGTTTATCAGTTTGTACATTACATAATATAGGCAACCCAAGATGGGTGCAAACCTTATATATTACAAACATAATACATAAAAGAGGTAGTCCCTAGTCTTTCAACATAAGAACTCATATAGGCAACCCCAAGATGTGAATCACTAGAAAATGTTGGATGAGAAGTTAGGAAAGACCAGGGAGAAACTTATGGCCTTAGTAGGTTCTCTTACATAGCCAATCTAATTTTTAAGATGTTTAACCTACAACCATTTACTCTATTTAGTGTCAGAATGATTAGAAAATGTATATAATGGTAAGATTACTATTTTGATCTCCAGTCCAATCAAAGTTAACATGTGTAGCCTCATTTTGTACATTGATCTCACCTCCACTTTAGCTGCCTTCAAAGCCAACAATTCCATCCAAATATTTAGAAATATGCTTGATTGCAACCCAACTTCAATATTATCATCACCTCCTCACATTGATATTTCTTTCATAGATATACTTTTCTAACCTTATTTTTCTTCATTAATTTCTACATTCACACCCTTGAAATATTTTCATCTATATTCAAAGTTTGTTCAAAACTTTTGAATGACATGCTAGATTGTTTCTAAGAATTTTTTTATAATTCTTTATTTGGATTAAAAACCTATTTGATCGACATCAAACTTTAGCTAATTAAAATCCTTGCC
Source organism: Cupressus sempervirens (assembly GCA_028749045.1). Taxonomy (NCBI): domain Eukaryota; kingdom Viridiplantae; phylum Streptophyta; class Pinopsida; order Cupressales; family Cupressaceae; genus Cupressus; species Cupressus sempervirens. The sequence continues at coordinate 570,611,942 of CM053785.1, forward strand.
AAGATTCTTAATCTCAACTTAATTTGATAGGAAAGGTGTAGGTTCTTTGTTGAATGTATTTGGGCCAAATATGATGTTTAAACTTGACACATTTTTGTTATTGTGTATGGAGTCCAAGTTACATGTGTGGTATATATGTACTTGTAGCATAGTCATCAGCTTAAAAAGGTTGAATCATATATCCATCCTGATTTCCTTTTTTATTATGGAAGTTTATCCTCATGTTATTTGAGGATAACATTCCTAACTTTCTATGTATTTAAGATTTTTGATGGTCTCATGTTTTTGGCTTTCCTATTTACCTATTCAACCAATAACCATATATGATCCTACTAATATCATTTATTTTGTGGAATTTTGAAAAGTAAAATGGTTAATTGGATATTTCTACACTAATTTCTAATAATTTATAGTTGATCTCTTGAACAAATATGTTAGCTCTTAAATATATAGGTATTCTATATGAAAGTGAACTTCATTCAGTTTCTCTGAAGGTTACAAATAATACGTTGATAACTAAGCTTAGGCTTTGTATTTCTACAACATTGATATATAAGCATAACAAAAAGGAATAGATTGTAAGAACATGGGGAACAATAGCTCTAGGATTTCCCTATGTGTAAGAGGAAATCACTTCAATTAGAAATTGGTTCGTTAGAGGTGATTTGGAGGTTCTCAATCCAATCAAGTATAATGATGGTCTTGACCATTATAGGTTATCTCCCAAAGAGCTTCAAAAAGTGTTCAAAAGATGCAATGTAGATGTAGTTTTTGTCTCTAATCTTTGGAATCCTATCCACAATGGGCATACCCTACTGATGACAGATAGTCACAAACAACTTCCATAAATGGGATATAAAATTCCTTTTTTTTTACTCCATCCACTTGAAGGCTATACCAAGACAAACAATGTGCCTTTGTATGTGTAGATGGAACAACATAAGAAGATATGTTTTGTTTTATGTAAATAGATGTAGAAATCTTACAATAGAGATGCATATTCCACATCAACTCTTTGAAAAGAAATGCCCTCATGATGCTTTTCGAATAAGGAAATACATAGCCTATATGTATGTCCTGATAACAGAACATTAAACATGGAGTCTCACTTTCTATTTCACATCAATTTTCTTAGGTGCTTGAAGAAGGTGTGCTTGATCCATAGAGAATAGTTGTGGTAATCTTCCCATCTCATATGCACCATGCAGGTCATATAGAAGTTCAGTGGCATGCATAGGCAAGGATCAACACAGGGGAAAAATTTTACATTATGGGACATGATCATGTTGGCATGAGCCATCTCATAGAGAAACATGACCTATTTGACCTTGATCATGGGAAAATGATGTTGAGTACGACCCTTGGCCTTGAGAGGCTCAACTTTCTTCCTTAAGGTATGAACTAATCTCTTTACATTTTGAAGCTTATTTTTCTCATGTGAGACTATTTGTTACATGGTATGTTATTGATTGAGTAAAGTAAACTGTTAATACAATATTTTAAGGGATTTTCACCTATTTTGGAATAAGCTCTTCTTGGAAGAGGCAAATATAACAATTGGGTGCAATTTTTTGTACCGAATCAATACTTTTCATATTAGTGATTACTCTCCGCATAAAGATAACTAATGACTTCCGCATGTAACTTGTGTAGGTAGCAACCTATGATAAATCACAGAAGAAAATGGAATTTTTTAAACCTTCCAAGCCACATGATTTTTTATTCATTTCAGGCACTAAGGTTTGGAGAAGCTAATGAATGTGGACATGAAGCAACTTGTATTGAAGGTACCTATAAATTCAAACAAGATCACTAGAATTTCTAAATTCTTGTTGGTCTACTCAATAGCAATTGAGTTTTGATTAAAAGGCTATAACCATGCTAAGTTAGATGGTATGACAAAAGGCATGGAAGGTACATACCACATACGAGATTATGTTTGGGACTTACACTACTTGGAATCAATTCCATAAGAAGGAATATGAATAGAATTGTTGTGATGAGTCAAACCACAAGTAAACTCTCTTTTCTTTGTTGCCTACTCCCTTGGAGTATACATTGATTTGTAAAACTTATGGCTTCCCAGATGTGGTGGTTGAAAATTACAAATCATCATGTTTTTTATATTGTCAAGACATCAACCATTCAACCCCTAATAACAAGTTTCAAGGTTGGGATTATGATTAAAATTAAGGTTAAAATCTTATGATAATGGATTGGAATTATATTCCTATTTGAGACTCTTCGACGTACCACAATGCACCCTAAGGTGTGATTTCTAGTTTATAGAAAAAAGTATCGTGAATCATATGCTAAAAAAATTCATATGAACACCTCTAATCCATTGAGACATGTGAGAAGTCAAACCAACATATTCTCAAAAGGTATTGGTAGAAACCAAAACAATCACATTGTTATCCCACATTTCTATGTTCCTCTAATCAACAATAAAATAATCAAAATATTGGGGTATCAACTATTCCAAGTGGGCATAGTGTTACAATAAACCTTATTTTGTGTCATAAAATCCCACATTTAACTACTTTGTGCCACCTCAAGTTTCAAAACCTTCATATGTGTCCATATCAAACCAAAATCCCTTGCAAAAAATGTCATCTATGTACAATCAGGCACCATCATATCACAATGGTAATCCTTTAGTAGAGCCAAATCTAGGAATTGGTGCAAATGTCATGCTCATACTCACTAAGATAATTTCATAACAAGTTCAACATATACAAGAAAAGATGACCAAACTTCAAATTTGTTCCCCTAAGAAAATATACTCACTTGAAGATTTATATCATTACCCCTTTGATAAGTTTTTATACATGCCACCTTTTCTACCCAATTATGAGAAATTTAAATTTGACAAATATAACAAAAAGGGATAACCAATAGACTGTATCATAGAATCCTTTGTGACATGTATAGAGGTGGCCCATAATGTCACTTATTTTATGAGACTCTTTCTACACAATCTTAGTGGGCCAACTTAATTCTTGGATATGGTGAAGGAGATAAAGGGAACTTCAATCTTGAAGACCATTAAATATAAGTGGAGGTCACATAAACTTTTCATCATGATGTATTTACTAGGTGTTGGAGCATGAAACTTCCAAACAATATCAAACAACCTAGTATGTGAAATTAGTGGTCACTTAATGGGGTATTTAAAATGACATATGATTCTTCCTTGATACTTATAAATATGTTACATGATTAATGGGGAAGGAATTGAATACTTAGAGAAAAAAATGGAAAAATGAAGGATAATAATGAGTCAAATAACCTATTTTCTAAAAGTCTCCATAGAGAAAGGTTATCCATCTAACTTATGTTGCATACCCTCTAAGTCATAAAAGGTGTAATTTTCTAAAGAATAGAAAACATCTAATTCCTCTCATACCTAATGTCAAAGTTCTCATTCATTTTTCTATAATCTTATCCACATCTTAAAAACATGTCATATTCTAGTTATAAAACGTGTCATCATTTTTACATGTGAGTATCCTCAATTATACTAAAAACCCACTATTTAGAAGAGCCAAAATTACAAAAAATATGTTCTAAACTATTCTAAAACCATCATAAACTATTCTAGCACTATCACAAGGTCTTTACTCCTAATATGTTAATAACTTGTTAAAAAGGAATGTAAATTTGAGAGAGGGGGGATGCTGACTATAGATATGTTGAAATTTTGACTTGTTGAAAAGATGATGTTGACACACAATGAAAATGAGAAAAACATGTAAATCTAAGAAAGACACATTTCATAAAATCTAGTTTCCAAGCTTCAAAAGGTATTAGGTTTGTATGTGGTTTTTTGGGTTGTCGACCAAGCTGAAATATGAAAGATAGGTAGTTGTTGACTAATTAGTTGATTATCTTTTTAAAAGAGTTTCTTAATTACAACAAAGTGTGTTTTATTTTCACCCCAAGGGTTAATGAAAACCATTCAAATACGCACGCACACACACACACACACACACACACACACACACATATTTGGTGTAAAATGTAAAGAGAGTAGGTCATAACATTGTAATATATTTTATCATTACTAAATAAAAGACATCAATACCTTTCCTTTTCAATTGTGTTGCAGAAAGTTTATGCTTAAGATCAATTGTCCATTATTTTTCATTTCAAGTAGATGAACACTTAAATATTTGTACAAAAGAATTATTTATTGTCATGGTATTTTGACAAACAAGATAGATTTTGGACTTCAATTTCCTTACATTTCTTGTTTGACTTGTCTATTCAAGAAAAAGTTAAATTTAATCAGACTGATTATTGTAGAAAATAATAATTAAAATAGTATTGAAGGCTAGATTAGCTGATATATTCATCCAAGTGGTGAGTTTAAAATTTGTCTCACTAAGTTATATATGGGTTTTGGAAGAGAGTGGCTCTATATCTTGAAAGAGAAGAAGGAACTAATCGATTATATAAATGATTTATTCAAAATATAAATTAGTTCACAAGTAGGAAAAGTGGAAGACAAATAAATGAAATAATTAATTGGACAATATAGAAGTTGTGGGAAAAAAAGTAGTAGTAGAAAATAATATAAATAAGAAGTTAGAGAGATTCAAGAAATTAGTAAGCACAATAGTCTATTTCAAAGATATATGCCACCTTGAGATAAACATCAAAATTAGAATACAATTAGAGAGACACAATCTTATATAAAAAATGAACTAGAAGAGTTGGTGAACAAGTGTATTTGCCCATGTCCTACAAAGCCTAAAGTGCAATGGAAGTTAATGTTAATTGGTTAATCCTATTTATTGGCCAAGTCAGTTGGAGGGTTTGAGATTAGAGATAAGCATAATCTTTGAAATTTCAAATCTTCTTATTTGGGAACCAGCACTAGGGATAGAGTAGATCACATGCAACAATAAGCAATTAAACTAGAAAATAAGGAAGTTGAATTGAATATTGGGGTTAACAAATTATATATTGAAAATGCCATTTTGAGAGAAATTTTGAAAGGAAAGTTGAAAACCAAAGAAGAGCCACCATCATATACAAATATGCCTCACCAAATTTTGTGGATAGAACTAAGGACAACAAAAAATAGATTGAAGAGAAGAGATGGTATAAAGAGGAAATTAGAAAATTGAATGTCTTTAATAAGGAAGCATTACAAAAAGTACCAAACTAGATTCTAATATGCATGATAAGTTATTATCACATAGATTGAACTCACCATTGGTGAGATGAAGGGAGTGTACAAAGGATATGAGTCCATCCTAAAACTATTAAGTACCTTTCAACCAGATAAACCTTAATTTGAGGCATTAGAAAAGCATGCGAACAAACATATAATACTATAAATAGTCAATGTAAAGTGACACATATGGATCATGGTGTTCTTCTTATAACAAAAGAGACTAAAAGAATAATAAGTTTTATTATTGAAGAGATCAAGTATATTTCTGGTGAAGAGAAAATGGTAAGGGGTAATATTTCTTCATTTCATGCATCCAAACATTGATGACTCCTACCATTACTGATCATGGTGTACATATAATAAACTTTAGTATTTGGGAAATTGACTTCTGCTAGATGGTTCATGTACCATCTTGAAATGGAAGTACCTTTAACAAAACACACCTTTTAGGACCTATGCTTTGGTGACCTTATGGACCATGGATGGATTTGTTCTCAACCATCTATTTCTCCTATTCTTCCATGTATCTTTGATTTTCATCAATGCAATTTCTAATACCTTAGGGTTAACTTCTCCTAGAATAGGTCAACTTTTTCTAGGACAAGTCAATCTAGGTCAGCTTGTTTTGGACTAGGTCAACCCAAGTTGACTTGTTCCTAGGGGATTTTGAATTTCAAAGCCAACTTTGTCTCAGGGTTGCAAATGGAAAATTGGGTGACCCTGTCAATTTGATTAATTTTACACCCCAAAACTAGTATTAAAGGAAGTAGAGGACCACCTTTTCACATCATGAGAACAATAACAATAAATCCAAAAAATTTAAAGCATTCAAGAAAGAAGATTTTCATCAAACATTTAAGGCATTCAAAGATTCAAGGATCCTTTATAAGCATTTACTCTTCAAGGTCTAACATTTTGTTAGCTATCAAGGGAGAAACTCTACATTGAGACATTCATCATATTCTTCATTGATGCACATTTACATCCATATTTCCATGATATGGGTTTGGTAGATCCATTGCATTTGTGGAGACTTCCTACATCCTTCTTTTACAAATTCAACATCTACAACAAACAAGTATTGCAAAATCCTTAATGACATGTGAATATTTTACATTTTTTCTTCTTCCTTTCATGTTTTACATTTAAATTTCAACATTGATTCCTTGATATAGGGCTTGAACAATAAAGTCCCTCATCTAACAAAAAAATATGAACTTTTACTACGTGCAAGAGCAAGATAGATGAAATACAACCATTGATTTAGAAACTACTCGTCAAAACACTTCCAAAGAATTTGGGTCAACTTTATTACTATATCTTGAGAACATGTCCATATTCATGTAAAGCTTCCATACACTTTACCATCATGTTGACGTCTTCCTGGAGGCTTGAGAAAAATAACATTTTCTAGATTTTTTATTATGATTTTGAACTCGTAGTCAAAAATTATATCACAGGTTGACATGTGTGATTCCAAAGAAAAAAGAAACATTTTCTTACACATTTTAAGGTAAGTAATTTATCATTCATCTCACTTTTTATCCTAGAATATTTCCATATCTTTGTTGGGTTGATTGCACATGTTTAGCACCTACATTTGTCTTACTCTTCTCACTTAATCAATTAGCTCAATTGCACATTTATATTTACATATCTTTAATAAAACTTTACATTGCATGAAAGAGGAATCTCCCATGTACTTCCTTGATACAATTTGGGTTTAGCATTGACATACCTTTATCTCTTTTTTTTTTCTAATCTAACTTGGTTTATAGTGAGAGTTGTAATTGGAAGCCCTTCTTTCTCAAGTATTTTTAATGTTAGTGTTGAAGTGGTTAGTTAATGAATTCATCTCACATAGTTTATATTTTTATATTCATTAGCTTCCATTTCAACCCTAAACATTTTGTTGAACCTAAAATATCTCTTCCTTTTGAATTTTGAGTTAGATCCATTAATCTTCCTTTTTGCATTGGTTGTTTACCTTCTTTTGGTGAACCAACACATCTCCTCTTTGTGATTTTGAAGTTAGATACTTGATCTTCTTTTTCATATTTATAGAGCTATATTTATCTATATTGTGTGTTTAGATATAATTAGAGATTCCTTTTGTGATCTCCTCTTTTATGAACTCTATTACATTAAGTCCAATCTATAGCATTCTCATTAGAAGAGGCCATAGACTCATGGGATCTTTTGATCATGATTCCTCTTTTATTCCTAGGACCCATGATGATACCAAAATTTTCCCTAAAGATCACAATCCTACTATAGAGAATAACTCTTCTCATGATGAAGGTGAATCCTTAAGAGTTCCTCCTTTCCAAGTTGACAAGCTCTCTCACAAGTTTACTAAGTTACGAAGTTGTCTTGTGCAAGAGAACCAAAAATTTGAGTGTTTCCACTATTGAGATGATTGATAAGCTTATTACTCATGGTGATGATAAGATCTATATTTTTTATTATATTGAACCATATTAATTCTCATGCTAACCCTTTGAAAAAATGTGCTCAAGAGTTAGGGTGCACTCCTTCCACAACCATTGAACATTTCATTCTTATTTCTACTACTCTTCCTAGTATTCCAGTTGTGATCCAGCTCTCATGATGACATAAAAAAAAATCCAATCCTTCAAGTGCTGGTTTGACTAACCATTCACTTCCTTGGAGAATTCCTCCTACTTCCATAACTTCTTCTCTACCTTCATATAATGTCATTTCTTTCACATATTCTAATCCTCTTCCCATTCCTTCCAATCCTCCACCAACATCTTTACATAATACTTTAATTTCCTATAATTTATCTAGGACATCCAATATGTCTATGCCTATTATTGTGTCTTCTAATCCTACCATTGGTAGATTGGTTCAAACTGTCACCACTTTGCAATAACAAGTGACTCAATTCACTCAATCTAAATACAACGTCCCTACATGTGACATTGATAATCCCCTTTCCTTAGACATCCTTCATGCTATTATCTTTCAATTGTTGATCTTAGATTGGTTTTGAATAATGAGTGTCTATATACTTAAGTCATCTACTTAGTTCATATTGAATAAGTAACATATGCTGAGCATAACATATAAGATAGTGCATGCTAAGTAAACAATAAGTGTTGATCCACTCAAGTGCTGAGTCACTCAGATGTTGAGCAGATAGTATGTGCCAAGTGATTCAAGTGTCGAGAAAGTAGTGCATGCTGAGTCACTCATATGTCAAGTGACAATATTGAAGTTATAGTTAGTGCCGAGCACTAGGGGCTTTAGATGCTGAGTAATAAAATTTTAACATAGTTGTTTGTATTGGCACAAACTACTATGTAAACCATTTTTGAGTTGACTTAAGTATTTTTTAATTATTTTTGTTGATAAGGATGAATCTTAATTGTAAATCCCTATGAATAACTTGTATCCAAGTAGAGAAAGAGAAGGTTTAAGCAGCAATATGGATGAATCATTACTATTCATGCATACCTAACCCTAAATCACCTAGGTCTTTTTAAGGAATATGAACCCTAAACTTTATAGATGGAAGAAAGGAATGCTAAGTAGAATTGAAGAGAGTTTGCATGCATAAACAAAGCATTCATGGTGATTAAAGTGTTATGAATTAAGTTACATTGCAAAATTAGTTAGAAGGAGAACAAAGGAAAGGAAATAGAGGACAATAGAGATACATCTAATCAGAAAGGATCAAGTACACATTAGTATAGAGGTGATATGATATAAAGCAATAGAGTGCTAACTAAAGGATCATTACTAAAATATTTTAATGGGTGAATCAATCAAATATCTTAATAGAGTAGTCTTAATAGGCTCTCGTAAATCCTTTAATAGGGTGCTTACTTTATTGTAAGTTAAAGTCCTCTTACTAGGCACACTTTTAGTAGGGTGTTCTAAATCCTTTAATAGGGTAAGATCTAACAATCTTGTAAGCCTTTAACAGGGTAAACCTTTCACATGGTAGATCATGTTTCATGATCAAACATTGTAACCTTCATTGGATGCACTTTACTACAGTGGTGAAGATTTGTAGGTGTCATCCCCATCCTAGTTTTACCTTCTCCTTGGAGGGTTTCTAGGTAACCAAACATCTTGTGTCATACATGTGTTGAATATTTACTTTCATGCTATGAATGTATATGCTTAAATTGGTATTTTAGTTTATATGCATAGACAGTGAGATGGATGTGTGGTGAATAGTTTTAGAGGTTAAAATTTTTAAGTGTTGATTCAACACCACCCCCCCCGAGTTTACTTTCCTATTATATTTCCAACAATTGGTATCAGAGCCTAGTTCTCTGAAAGAAAAGCTTTGCAGCTTTGAGAAATGATCTTGGAGATGGAAGTCTACAAATTGGGAAAGACTATTGAGAACCAGACAATTGAAATACAACTTTCCCTTCATCAACTGAATGAAGAAAGAGATGAGTTAAGTGTATCATTAAAGAGAAGGAAGAAAATTTATATTCAAGAGAATGACATACAATACCAAGAGATTGACACTATGAAATTATTTGCAAATGGAAACTCCAATGAATTTGATGCAGCAGTTGTAGATCTGATGGAAAATAATGGAACCCTATCTAAAGAGGTTAGAAATCTAAGGAGAGAACAAGAGATCCAATCAGTATTGCTATGTGAAGTGACCAAGTAAAAAAGAAATTTGAAGAGGACAAAATCATGATTGAAGATGACAAAAGGATTTTGACCAATAGACTAGAAGAGAAAATGTCCAAGGTAAATAGGATTGCTAACATGCAATTGGAAACCTTGAGTCAAATGATGATTGCAAATCATGAACTAAATGCAAAGGATATTGAGATCACAATACTGAAGTTGTAGAATGAACAACTAAGAAATGACCTAAAAAGAGAAAAGGAGTTTGCTAATAGTTCCAACAAACCTAGTGAAGCCATCAAATACTTTGAACAATTGATGAAATCCCCTAGATCCAACAATGATACTTCTGGATTGGGATACACTAGTACTAAAGAAGGAGAAACATCCAAAAGTGGTAAAGAGAGAAGTAACAAAGGTAAGAACTCCAAACCAAATTGTCATAATTGTGGCAAGATAGGTCATACTACTAATGTTTGTAAGAGCAGGACTACAAATCAGAATCCTAAGCAAAAATTCATGGGACACTGCCATAAATGTAACAAACAAGGACATCAAGCACATGAATGCAAAACCAAGACCACAAGCTCACAAAGATTTGAAGGATACTAGTATAACTTTAATACGTATGGACATAGAGAATATACATGCAAATCCAAGCCTAAATGGTCATCAAACAAATAGATAAAGGTGAGGCATAATGGAAAGTCTTATAATTGGGAATACAAGGTATAGTTGTCATTACTATCAAGAATATGGACATGTTTTTGAGAATTGCATAAGAACACATTTCAAAAGTGACTACAATAGATGGTTGAGTCAAACCATATGTTTTAGATGTTTGAAGACTGGTCACATAAGCAAACATTGCCAACAAAGTCAAAGGCACCAAATAGTGAGTTCAACAAAGGCAAAGAAAAAGAAAAAATTGAGAATATCAAAGATGAAATGAACAAGACATGGAAGAGAAAGGAATATTTTAGCACATCAAGTGTAGAAGGGATCACTTCACCCAATGGGTCAGGCGATCACAACTCCTCCAATTAAGAAATCAAGAGATCAATAGGACTGATATCTAAAAGGATATACTTTACATCAGTTCTAAGGATTTAGTGCTGAAAAGATTACATATGCATGAAGAAAGATGCAAAGTGTTGTTAAGAATTAAGAAGAAATATTTTAGTTTTGTTAGTTTTCATGTTGTTGTCGAGCATGAAAAGTTTCACTATGGTTGTCGAGTGAAATATTAGTTGATGTTGAGCTATCACAATTTTTACCATTGACCAAGCTCATAGTGGTTGCCAAGTGGAAAGGAAACTTCATGGAAGTTGAGTGAGTTGAAATCTTAACTGAAGCTGAGCTTACAACTGTGTAAGCACTAAGCATTAACTGCATGATTTTGAGGTCTATATGATTGATTTCTACTCATTTGACATTATTCAAATTTCAAGGAGAGCACATAGAGCTAAAGATAAACCAAAGAAATTGTTCCAAGCTTTTGCAAATAGATTCAATAGTCACTTGACACCATTACTACAGAATCCTAAAGGTATTTATCGAGTGTTGAGTTACACAGTTTGAACTTTTGCAAAACCTAGTTTTATGAAATGGTGTCTAGCTCTTCAACAACCAAGGTTGTAGAGGGAAAGGATGTTTTGAATGTGCAATTGATAAGTAATGAGATTAAACAACCTAATTTTAGAGCTATTCTATACATAGCTTATAAACAAGATCCATCTAGTGCATTTTCAATGTTACCACTACAAGTCTTAATGATCCAAGATGTTAGATGTTGCTATACATGTAAGGTTGGAAGCATAGGAGAGATGGAAATTAGGTAGATATATGGGAAGTTGTGTGAAAATGGAGTGTTAAAGGAGGAATTCAAAATTGTTGAGAAAAAAGGGTTAACTCATACCCTAGATTTCTCCAATGTCTTCAAGATAGAATGGATAAAGATAGTTTTGAGCAGGATACATGATAGTTTTGTATGGTTAGAGAATGGATCAATGAAAACCACCAAGAAAATTTTTCATAGAGTTACAGGGTATCCAACCCTAGATTGGACAAAGACATTGAGAAATGAAGCAAAAAAGGCCATTGAAAAGATTGCAGGGGTAGTGTGGAACAAACGAGGGATGACAATTGATACAATCACATATCCCTTAATTGTTTTTGTGGTGAGAATAATAGCACATAAGTTCTATCAATCTAGTAGGCTTAACAATGTTCCATGTATTGCAGTAGATTTGGGATACAAAATAGTGAAGAAAGATCATACTTATGATCTTTCTGAGTTGCAGTCGCAACAATTCACTAAGAATTTGGGACGCATAAGGAAGACCAAAAGTGCACAATACAAATTTGGATCTATTCTTGTATGTATATTCTTTTGTGTACAAAATACATTTCCTACTTTTGGTAAAGTTACATGGAAGGTAAATAGATCTATTACAGTGCAAATAGGTGAATTCATTGAGCAACTAAGTGATAATTTCAAGTCAATCATGACAAATTACTTTGAAGACTTCAAGAAGACAATGAAGAAAAGACTAAGGATACCAATTTCACTAGTGGAGAAACATTTTCATGATGTTTCCTTCCTAGTTGACACTGACTATACATATTTCCAAGCAACAGTTCCTAGAGTTAGATGGTTAAGACAATTGGGATATGAAATCAACATTAATGAAGCCTCTATAGCAATAACAACATTACTTGTAGAAGAAGTGGACAAGGAGGCTAAAAATTTTGGGAACTATGATATGGCCAAGTCAAAAATCACAATGGACTTGAAGACTAGTTTAGTCATAAAAAAGAAGAATAAGATGGTAAAGAAATTGAAAGAGAAATTTGAAGGGGCAAAAGAAGAAGAAGATGAAGATGATGATGAAGAAGAAGAAGAAGAGAATGCACCTACCCAATCACCACTTTCCATCACCCAAGGTCAAGGATAGAATCAACAAGAAGAGGAAGCAAAAATTATAGAAGGTGTCAAGGGAGAAGAATCTAGTGAAGCACCTATAGCTACTAAATAGAAGAAAAGAAAAGCTAAAGCACCTACAGTACACAAACCAAAGAAGGTTGCAAAACCTACTTAGCCTACAATACCTACAACTAGGGCTTGCACAAGGCCCACTGCACAAATGGCTAAGGAAGTAGCCAAGCCAAAGGAGAAAAGAGCTAGTTAAGCTAGCAAGGGTGAAGAATATTATAAGAGAACGAGGAGAAAATATGTTGCTCCAACTGAATCTAATGAAGAGAAGACTAAATCTGATGACAACAGTTAGTCTCAAGTGGTAAGTCATAGTTCTTCTTCAAATTTAGATAATCTATGTGAGAATATTAGAAATCATGTTGATTAATTTGGATTCTCTCACATTGAGTTTGACAATATTGGGAATATTAAAAAGAATCAAGTTAAAGAGACAGTATATGCCATGATGGCAATATTTAAAAAGGCTCCTCTTCAACTTGCCAACTCCATACCCAAGAGTTTGTATGAGAGAGTTGAGTAGAAGTGGCACTATTTTCTGAATATTGAAAAACAAATAAGAGAAACAACGCTTGCCCAGGTAATGCCAGAACTAAGTAAGGGTGAAATGGAAAAAGCCATTAAGAAACATACTAGAAAATTTGCATCAAAATACAAGGCATTCAATATATTGTAGAATAATATTGAGGATGTTGTACAAAAGACTACTTTGATGTGGAAGTCACTATATGGTTTGACAACATCCAAGGCAATATTGCAAGCACCTATTGAGGTAGGTGAAGAAAAAGAAGGAGAAAAAGAAGATGGTGTTAAACAAGATATAGTTAAGGGATGCACAGATATGAACATAGACACATAGGCACCAATTGAGGATAAGCAACCAACAAAATAGAGTGTACCAAATATAGTAGTGTCGAGTGCCAGTCCTTCACATAAGGTGAACAGAGAAGATGACACTATAAAGATAAAGGATGTTTCTAATTCTATCACTCAGAACATCAATCCCCTCATAGCGAATGACTTGAAAAAGATACTAGTGTAATCCACTACCCAAGTCAAATTTTGTGAGAATCTTGTACTGGTGAGTGTTGATGAGATTGAGAAAGTAGATAAGATATCTACAAGGGAGGAAGTACAAAAATAAGTGACACCTACAACCCCTCCTCAATTTTCTATGATACAACGTACATTACCCATTTTGGTATATCAAAGGAAGGAGATAGATATTCCTACCATCAATACAATGACACAAAGTACTCTAGTCTCAGTCACTATAGAGGAAAGTGTACATGATAAAGGTGAGATAGATGGAGAGTAGAAAGATGAGATAGAAAAGAATGAAGAAACTCAAATTCAAATAGGTCAAGTAGATATTCTTGCACCTACAACACATAATAAATGTGTTACTAATAATACAGAGGAAGAGAAGGACACACTTGATGAATCAAGTTTGATAACAAAGGCAGAACAAAAAATAGCAATACAAATATTGATAACATTACCAAAATCTACCACTCCTCCTAGTCAAGTTCTTCAGAGGCTAAGCATAGAAGCCACACCATTACAATCCTCAAGGTCAAGACCAAGTACATCCAATGGAGCTGAAGTTACATCATTTATTGATGTAAACTTGGATGAATTAATTGAGTTACCCAAATTATGTTATGCAACTATTACTATTGAGAAAATGGGTATACTCCAAGAAGCTCTAACAAAGAAGAAGCATCAAAAATTGCTCAGACAGGAGCATAGGCAGATGAAAGCTATGATTGATATCAAAGACTTTTTTATTGATGCATCCAATCTGTTGGTCTAGAGGAAAACAAGCCAATACTTGAGCAGTTAACTAGATTAGTGGAGAAGTTGAATGACACAGACCTAGATTCTAATGTCAAATTACTTGAATGGTCTGGGAGAAAGTTTCAACATAAGGTTGATGAAAGGATATCAATTTCTATTGCACTAAAATAGGTTGAATTAACAACCAAAATAGAAAGTGTGAAGAAGATACTAGAGAATATTTTCACTTTGTATGCCAAATTGAATAATACTACACTCTTAATAAGGGATGTTAGGAGTCATATCTTAAACTTGGAGAGCATTATGCACACATAACTCTACCAAAGTCTCCAGCCCAAAGTGAGAAACACTTCAGCACCCTCCTACATTCCTAAAGTTAGTTAGCAACATTACACATAGATGAATCCAACATTAGGGCTAAACTCATATGCATCCAGTCGATGTTGACTCCACACATGGAGATACTACACAAGGAACTAGCCTACACTACAAATCTCATGAAGAAAGACTCTTATCTTTCTATACATTAAGGCTTAGTAAATCTTGATGTCAAGATTTCTATCCAAATTAAGTCATTATAGGTAGCTTGTGATAATTGGGATGTAGCTCTAAAGATTATCCTTGAGATCCACAAACCATTTTTGGACAAACACACTATTAGTTTATAACCCATTGACATAAGTGTCAAAAGGGAGGAGTAATAATGACAAAGAGTATGGGGAAGACAAAGACAAAGCTAAACAGATAGACAAACAATCTACTTAGGAGGAGAAAGATTTTGTATAGAGTATAGCATAGAACAATCAACTTAGAGGGAGTTATGAAATTGAAATTTTGAGGTATGATTGACAAGTCATGTGTTGCCAAATTTTTATATTTTGAATTTTTTTGTATAGAAGCCAAATAGATACTAGTTATCTATTTTATACTCATAAGGATAAGATCATTAATGTAAGACCAAGTGTTTTTGACACTCATGTCAAAGAGGGAGATTGTTGATCTCAAATTTTTTTTGACTAATGAGTGTTTACACACTTAAGTCATCTACTTAGCTCATACTATAACATATGTTGAGCATAACATATAAGATAGTGCATGCCGAGTAAATAGTAAATGTCGACTCACTTAGATGTCAAGTGATTCAAGTGTCAAGCAAGCAATGCATGTTGAGTCACTGAGATGTCGAGTAACAACATTGAAGTTACAGTTAGTGTTGAGCGCTAGGGACTTTAGATGTCGAGTAATACCGTTTTGACATAGTTGTTTGTATTGGCACAAACTACTATGTAAACCATTTTTGAGCTGACTTAAGTATTATTTTATGATTTTTGTTGATAAGAAAAAATCTTAATTGTGAACCCCTATGCATAACATCATTCCAATTAGAAAAAGGGAAGGTTTAAGTGGCGATATGGGCAAATCACTACTGTTGATTCATATCTAACCCTAAATCACCTAGGTATTTTTAAGGAAGATGAACCCTAAACTTTATAGATGGAAGAAAGGAATGCTAAGTAGAATTGAAGATATTTTTCATTTGAAAACAAAGCATTCATGGTGATTAAGGTGTTATGAATTGAGTTAAATTATAGAATCAATTAGAAGGAGAATAGAGGAAAGGAAACAGAGGACAACAGAGGAACATCTGATTAGAAAGGATCAAGTACACATCAGTATAGAGGTGATCTAACATCAAGCAACAGAGTGCTAATCAAAGGATCATTGCTGAGACATTTTAATAGGTGGATCAATCAAATCTCTTAATAGAGTAGTCTTAATAGGCTCTTGTAAATCCTTTAACAGGGTGATTACCTCATTGTAGGTTAAAGTCCTCTTACCAAGCACACTTTTAGCAAGTTGTTCTAAATCCTTTAAAAAGGTAAAATCTAACAATCTTGTAGGCCTTTAATAGGGAAAACTTTTCACAAGGTAGATCATGTTTCATGATCAAACATTGTAACCTTGACTGGATACACTTCATTACTATGATAGTGAAGATTTGTGGATGTCATCACCACCCCAATTTTACCTTGTCCTTGGAGGGTTTCTAGGTTTTAAAAAATATTGTGTCATACATGTGTTGAATATTTACTTTCCTACTATGAATTTATATGCTTAATTTGGTATTTTAGTTTATACGCATAGACTATGAGGTGGATGTGTGGTGAATAGTTTTAGAGGTTAAAATTTTTAAGTGTTGATTCAACACCCCCCCCCCAAGTTTACTTCCCTATTTTACCTTCTATTGAATATAAAAATTTACTTCCTATAACCTTTAATCATTTGGATATGTTTAAAGTGCCTAATGGTCCTCTCTACATTACTACTAGGGTTGCTCATATCCCTTCTTAGTATTTTGATGGATCCCTCTTCCACCATGAATGTTATCAATGAAGATGTCTTTTAATAAAGGATTTCATAAGGATACCTATGACATGTATAATGTTGGGATTTAAACTTGTAATGGTTTTTTTTATCATCCTTAAGGTTCTATTAATCTTCTTGTGACTTTTTTAGTAATGTTTAGACTACCTTTGTTGTCATTCCTACTTTTGATCAATTTCAAGTTAATCTTGGTATTCCATGGATCTTTTCCATGCAAGATTTAGCTTTTTCTATTCATAAGTGCATCAAATTTCCCCATAGTGGATGATTTTTCACTATTATTCATTCTCTTTATAAACCATTTCATCCTTTAGATTGTGTTGATGTAGATTTCTATTGGCCACCTCTCCCTCAAAAACCACCCAATTTCCCTGATCATATTTATCGATCTTATTAACAATATAAGGTAGAAAATATTCTTGAGCTTAGCCCTCCTAAGGTTTATTCTCTTTTTTCTATGGCAGGTTGTAAGGTCTTCTTGATTATAGCTAATACATTCCAGATTATAGATAAAACTTGTTATTCTTGAGTTCTACTTACTTGATCATGAGTAACTACCAAGATAATACCTTCTAAGACTCAAGGAAATTACATGTATAGCCATCAGGACACACATGCCAATTTTGAGCTCACAATCTCCAATAATAGGAAACATGTTATACAATATATGACTGACCCTCAACGAATCAATGGCCAAATACATAGTACATTGTAAAAAATTATACAACCTCATATATAGGTCCACATGTTAACCAAATTTATAGCTCCAAGAGCATGTTAGATAACTCTTACATATAGAATCTCACTTAATTAAATACTAGACATTGAATGAAGAACAACATAGGAAGTCAACACCTGAGAAGATGAAGCATAACTGCCACCAATTGTAACATTGAATTATGTGCACTTAGACATCTACCTTGCACTGCATCATGCATGATCTTTTAACTTTGTACAAGCATACTTAACCTCCTTATCTTCACTTGTTCCCTCAAATTCAAAGTACTTTTTTATTTATGCAACTTAATTAATCAACTCATCTAAATATAAATTATATCATAATTAGAATGATTAAAATAGGGTTTTAATTCACTCTAGTTATGAATCATAAGATTTTTTTTTTATCCATGATCAATCTCTAGTATTATTTCCACTTCAATTTCTTAGTCATTTTCAGTCATATCCTCAATATCTATACCTGTTCTTTGATCAATTTTCATAATGTTTGACCTAACTACAATTTATGTCATCATGTCTATCTTGGATGGATATGCATCTCTCCTTCCTTGAACCATATTTTCATAATTCCTCTATAATTTTCAATTTTATCCTCACTCTACTATCCCAAAACAATCAATTTAGCACTTTGCTAAATTGGATTAACATTCAAAACTAAAAGAAATAAAAAGTTTCTCTAATACCACCTGGTGTAATCAAGGATAGGAGAGACCTTGAAATATATTTTGAATTCTCATAGTAAGAGTAAAATAATGGAAATAATAAGAAACAATTAAGAGACAAGAAATATTGGTCTTCTTATTATTAGAAAATTTAAATACAATGGATTTGCAACATGAAGTCTTACATGCCAAACATACATAATTAATAATACAATGAATGTCTTACATTCCATCTCTGAAAGAGATAATCTTATCCTTTAATATTGATTATCCCCAAACTAGAAACAACTACCTAAATGTATTTAGCTACATGAGACATAAATTGGCCAAAGAAGATCACATTATCCAAGAACAAAAAAATTGTACGATAAATATAGGGAAAGACCCAAATCATATGGATTTTCCTCAACTGATGAAACAAGAATAATTTTCCAAGAGAGGTATTAGAAATGGGACCAAGAACATCGATATATGTGACATTAAGTTTAACCAATTAGGAAATAAATTTTGAAGATAAAAAAGTTATAAATTGGCTATGAAACATGTAAAACACATAGGTCCGGCAAACAATCCATCAAATAACTTTAATGAAGTAATAGATTGAGGTGTGATCCTAGATAGAGGTCCAACACAATTTATGGAGTATACCACAAGGTTTACAAAAGAAAAAGAAAAAAATGAATAAAGGCTTTCTAAAGAAAACTTAGAGATCATAAAAAGTAGAAAACAAAAAATGAACATATTTTTGGTTGATCCAATATTTACAAGAATCCAAGATGCTCAAGTGCATCATTATAGATATTTTTTTGTTTAAAATATTTTACATCAAGTTTCAATAGAATTTTATGTTGTCAAAATATCATACAGCGATGAAAAGATATATTTATACTTCCTTCAGAGAGAAACAAGTTTGGATCTAATCTTTGTACTTATATTTTTACCAATGATAACCTTATTAGGGAAGTTATAAGAGCCCAAAATTATTTCTTCTAAACCTTCATCATTACTAGGAACATCTTATTCAACTTATGTTATTCCCATCAAAGACTCTCTGTAATGTAGCCAACACCTGAAATGATTCTTTTTAGTTTTAAAATGAATAAACCCATTTCCAAAAATTATTTATTTATTATCTATAACCTGGACTAATTTGTTAAAATATATTTACTGGGATTCATCACCATCAACACATTGCAAAGATGTATGTATATCATTATCATCAAAAATAAGTTTCCAATGAGATATGCTATTAGGTATTGATGCTCTGGCTTTAATTCCAATTTATAAGATTCCTATAGTGTAGCATATAATCCTCTAAAAAAAATTCTAAGAAATCCATCATTACATTTTAGTACTTTCAATCTATTCAATAAATAATGAATCAAAACATTCAATGGTATCCCAAACTACACATTTGTATTGCCTTAATCTCTTATGCTTTAAAGAGTATTTATATATTACATATGAAATATTCAATGTTAAATCTTGTAAGGTTCTCAAAAATCATATATCATGTCTCACAACCATATTTAGGCCTATGAGCAAGGCCTCATTATTTTTAATATTATTAGTGAACTCGAAACTCAACAACAATAAGAACTTGAAAGTTTCCCACTAGGAGAAATAATAAGAATACATGTACATATTCCCCACTGAAGGTTCCATTCCATTGTCCTTATAGTACAATATCATTCTAATAGGAAGACCCTAGGATTTTTACCACAACTTGACCTTTTCCAAGTCTCAACTCCATATACAAGTCTACCTACACCTTTGTAGAGCATGATTTTGCATGTTATAGACTCCTTTCTTGGCAAGCTTAACATTCTATAAACCTTATCATAGGACTTCCCTTAACAAGTTACACTAGAACCCCATACAACCAAGACTATGTTCATTGGCCTTCTCAACACTTCATAAAGTGTATATATTGTTCAACATAGGTCACATGACTTTAAAAAAATTACTTTCAATGTGAATTAACTCAATTTGAAACTTTCTTAAATCCAATTCCTATCAACTTTGTAAATAGAAAATATAGACCTACTAGGATGAGCCCCCAATTAGGCCTAAGTTTTCATTTCTTCAAGGATGGCTCAAAATTTTCATAAATAAAATTTAAATCCATTGACCATTATAGATACCCTTATTGAAGATCTTAACTATTCTCTAGGTTTTAAGTTAATACCATCTGTACAATGCCCTAATCCACAATTGGGCCTATTTAAGCTAAATAAAAGCTTCAAACTAACTTTTCTTGCACACCACTAGTAAAATGGATTCAATTTTGGAATTTATACTTTCATTTAGTCTCCTCTACCTTCATTTTAATAATTCTTGGTTATTCCCTTCAATTTGGCATTCCACCCTTATCAAATTTATATATCTGCTATGAAACTTCCTAGTTGGGCATAATTGTTTGTTCACCTAGGGATTGCTTCCAAAATTCACGGATGAGTTCTTTCTGAAAAATTCCACTTGAAAGTTAAATAAAATATCCCCTACTTTTATCTCCCCTAGAGGTCATGGAATTACAAGGGTTAGGATTCAAGATAGAGGCATTTTATCTATCGAACCCTAGAACTGCCAGATACATGTAGCCTCTAATTTGAATTTTATATTTCACACAAAAAATTATTGTTAAGGGGGAAAAAATGCATAACTAAAGAACTAAGTGCACTCTAACTATTCACAATTAAATAAACAACAACTAAATACAAGATACAAGAGATGCTCGAGTTGTACAGAGCTATACAAGAGATGCAATATCACATTGCTCAAAATCGCAAGAAATGAAATATATATTGACTAGCTTAGTTACCATCAATATAATGGCTATATATAAGATTTTTAAAAATCTTCAAACTTAATTTTGACCTTCATAAATAATTTTTCACTAAAATACAAAAGTTGCATTTTTTTTCTTGAGCAACATTGACAATGTTGCAAAGTTGTCATGCAACTTTTACAAGTTGCTTGTAAATTTCAAAAAAAATTGCCCTCCTTTGAGGAAATTTACTTATTTTTTATTAAATATTGTTTCTAATGACTCCTTGTCCCTCTTAAGGTCAAAATTGACCCTCAACATCCTCACTACTCCAAAATAGGACAAGTGTCATGCTTTGACAACTATGACAACTTTTTTCCCTAATTGACCTACCTTTTCCAACATGATAATAAAATTAACTAAAACATCACAATGGGCTTATAAATTTCCATTATTACATCCAAGACTCCATTAAATGGACCCCAATCCAAAATTTAGGATTTTATCCCAAAAAAATAGGTGCTCCTACACCATTCTCCAAGGTAAAAAGCATGCAACTTTTACAAGTTGCTTGTAAATTTCAAACAAATTTGCCCTCCTTTGAGGAGATTTACTTATTTTTTATTAAATATTGTTTCTAATGACTCCTTGTCCCTCTTAAGGTCAAAATTGACCCTCAACAACCTCACTACTCCAAAATAGGACAAGTGTCATGCTTTGACAACTATGACAACTTTTTTCCTTGATTGACCTACCTTTTCCAACATGATAATAAAATTAACCAAAACATCTCAATGGGCTTATAACTTTCCATTATTACATCCAAGACTCTATTAAAGGGACTCCAAGCCAAAATTT
This sequence comes from Cupressus sempervirens, assembly GCA_028749045.1. Lineage (NCBI taxonomy): Eukaryota > Viridiplantae > Streptophyta > Pinopsida > Cupressales > Cupressaceae > Cupressus > Cupressus sempervirens. The sequence goes on from CM053785.1 coordinate 570,633,958, forward strand.
AGGATTTTATCCCAAAAAAATAGGTGCTCCTACACCATTCTCCAAGGTAAAAAGAACTCAGTCATAGAAGGTGAAAAGAGTGACTTACCAATACCTAATTTCTTAAAGTTAGCTTCTTGTACCTAAGTGGATTCTTCATTTGGTAAACCCTTCCATTTGATGACATCCTCCATATAAACCTAATTTCTAGGTTTTTTTTAAATTCTAGAATCCAATATCTTTTCAGATTGTGGTTGAGTTTGGGTAGGCAGTTGTTGCAACTTGTGTGTAATATCTCCATCAGGAGATGCCATGGTATTGTCCACTAGAGGAAGAACCTTATATGATATCAGATCTGCTACATTAAAGATAGGAGACAATGTTATTTCTATACGAACATTGATCTTATAGGCATTAGCACCATACTTCTTGAAAACTTTGGAAGGTCCAGTTCTTCTCATTTGTAAGTTTATATGAGTTCCCTTAGGTAATCTCTCTTTGTTCAAATGTACCACCACAAGGTCTACAATTTGAAATTGCATGTCCCTCTATTTGAGATCAACTCTGTCCTTTATCTTTTGGGTGTTTTCAATTATTATTTTCTTAATTTGTTCATGCACTTCCTACATTTCTTGAGGAAAAAAAATTAGTTTACCCACTCCTTTCATCCACTCTTGAAATATCTTTGAGTTACATGAATCCCCTAAGATGTAGTCCATGGACTCCTTTTTCTTTTGATTATAGAAAAACCTTGCTTTATGAACAACTTGATCCCATGACTAACCATGAGATTTGGTTAAACACCTTGATAGATTCCCTAGGGTCTTGTTTACCACCTTAGTTTGGCCATTTTTGTGTTGATGGTATGCAAACCCAAAAGACAAGTTAGTTCACAATCTTCTCTATAAGGTTTTCTAAAAATACCAAAAAAAATTGGAGTCCTTAACTAAGAATATACTAAGGGGTAATCCATGAATCCTTATAACTTCCTTGAATAATAGATTAGCAATTTGAGAAGTATCATTTATTGCATTGCATTGAATAAAATGGAAAATTTTGCTAAACTTGTCAACCACGACATAGACTCTATCATACCCATTTTTTTTTGTTTTAGGCAATTCCACTACAAAGTCCATGCTAACATATTCCCATGGCCTATTAGGAATGGGTAAGGGTTGATAAAGCCATGCATTGGTAGATGTCCCCTTTTTCCTTTGGAAGATTGTGCAACTCTCCACATACCTCCTGATATCTCTTTACATATTTGGCTAGTAGTAGTACCTTCTTACTAACTCTAAGTTCTTATTGAGACCAAAATATCCCCCTAAACAACCATTGTGTTTTTCTTGAATTGGATTCTCCCTCATAGATCCTCTAGGGGCATCAAGTTGTCCACTCCTAAATAGTAGACCATTTTGTAGAGTATAGCCAGAGAAATCATTATGAAAATTATTCTCAAATGAGTTGCATATCTTATAGGCTTCAGAGAAGTCTTCATCTTCTGTATACAAATCCTTAAATATTTCAATGCTAATGTTTTTCAATTGAATCTCCTAAATAATCAATACCATTTTGCTTAGGGAATCAACAACCGCATTAATTTTTCCCTTATTATACTTGATTGCAATGGTGTAAGCCTATAGACACTCCACCTATTTCATGTGCCAATGATTGAGCTTGGCTTGAGAATTTAAGAAACGAAGTGCTTAATTGTCAAAATAGACCACACATTCTTTGGGAAACAAATAGTGTCTCTATTTCCTCAATTCTTGGACTAGATCATATAGTTTTAGGTCATATGAATAAGACCTTATTTTTTCTTCATTGAGAAACAAATAGTGTGTCTATTTCCTCAATTCTTGGACTAGAACATATAGTTCTAGGTCATATGAATAAGACCTTATTTTTTCTTCATTGATATTTTCACTAAAGAAGGCTAACTATCTTCCTTCCTTGACTAGTTATATATTTAGGAGACTAAATTTGGAAAGCATTCAAATGCCAAAATAGAACAATTAATTTTTTTGATGTATAATACATATGGCCATCAAAACTAAGATTGCATATCACTAGACTCAGTGCAGGGTTTAAGTTTTCTACCTTTCTCATTTGATTTTTCTAATTTGGAGACTAAATTTGAAGTATCATAACTTTCTCATTTTGACTCCTTTTTTTCAAGAATATTTTTTTGGAGTAGAATTTTCTAAAATTTCTAGTACTGGTAATATTTTTAGATTTTGATAGCTAGATTGATTAGAAATTGCATTTTTCATTTTTATACTTATCCAAGCCTATTTTTTGCAACTTTTGGGGCTTTGTTTGGGCTCATATGGTAACATTTTTAAGTACCATTTTTTGAAAGTGTATTATTTGCAGTATAGTTTCCATATTTAGCATCAGTTTATATGCATTATGAGTAGATATATCACTTCCAAAATTTTGTCATTGTTAAGTCTAATTTGGCACTGTCTAAACTTGGATCTCAAATTTTTATTTTACATCAATGATTTGAAGGGGTAATTTTCTTTTCTATTATAATATTTGGTTGTATCATGAATTTTTCAAAAGTTGCACTCCTAACTCCATATAATCATCATCAATGGAAAAAAATTGGGTTCTTTGTTCTTATAAGTGGGATTATATAGAATCACTTTTGGTCATGATCAAGAGCTAGCCATGAGTGTTGGAGAAAGGGGAAAATAGTTTAATGAAAGAGATAAATCTCTTAGAACTCTCAATTTATATATCTTTCTTGATGTTCTATATCATATTATATCTTGCAGACATCCTCATGATATTTGGACTACCATGGAGGTATTCTTTGGTAAACTATATAGGATAAGTAATTATAGAATAAAGAATGAGAAGATAAGTTTTAACCCTATTTATTCTGAAAAAAATCAATATTTTCTCTTTGAGTTCAGTTCTATTAGGTTGGATATTTCTAATTTTGGTAGTACTAAAGAGGATGGACAATTTATTTTATCTATTATTTCCAAACTAGGCCCTAAATATTTAATTATTGTTTCTATGCTACTATGGATGCTCTTGGTAGTGTATAAAAAATGCCTTATCTTGATGAATTTGAATATTAACTCACAAGGTAAAAAGAATATTTGGAAAACATGGGTCAATTGAATCCTTGGGAGCCTCGTGCATTTCTTGCAAACAACTTCACTCCCAAGACTTCTAATGGAAAGGAAAGAAACAACATAAACATTGTAAGCCTCATGAGAAAGGTGATTAGTCTCCTTTACAATTGTTAAAGTATCAAACTGAAAACTTATATTTTACAAAATAACTACTTAAGGCAAAGATATTAAATAATTTTGTAGATGATTAAGTGAATTGAGATGGAATGAAGTATCTGCTATTCTGTGATATATACTAGAGGAGATCTGATGCTCTGTAATATATACTAGAAGACTTATATATTTATGTGTTCACTGTGTATAAAAATAGAGGAGATCGATTGTTATATATATGCGGTAGTATATGGAGGGGTCACGACTAATAGCTGTGACTCATATTTGAGTCATGTCTATTAGTCATGACTATTAATAAGTCATAACTAAACACAATTGATGACCGCCCAATAATATATATATATTAAAATTAATGCAAGCACTCGATAATATATACTGAGCCCAATATAAACTGACACCCGAAATGATAAGTCAGATTTATATTAATATCGATGAACCTCTCATTTAATGAATAGATATATAATAACTTATGTCTTTAGTTTATATTTATATTTAGAATAACTGTGTGTGTGTGTGTGTGTGTGTGTGTGTGTGTGTGTGTGTGTGTGTGTGTGTGTGTGTGTGTGCGTGCGTGTGCATGTGTTTATCAAATATCACACATATAAGATGACATAAGTATAATTATAAGAGTTATGAATAACTCTTGAACTAATCTATACATTAACACTCCCTCTTAGATTAGTAGGGTAAACATGTAAAAGAGGTCTTTGATCAGAAGACTTCTTGTTAGGATAAACCACGGACAGAAATAAAAACTACATGCAAATATAACCAATAACAGAAAATAATAGAACACACAGAAATGAACACAAGGCACCAAGATTTAACGTGGTTCACCCAATCCCTGGGCTACGTCCACCAAACAGCAAGTTTGATCTTATTACAATCCAGTGATTACAACCTGATTACAATCTGTAATCCCTTACAGCTCAATACCGTCGCAAGAACCAATTTCATATCACAACACTATGAAAAATACCCAACCCTAAGCCCTTTTTATACAAGTATTAAACCGCTTTAGGGTTATAACATGTCGGCCATATCTCAGCCATAATATGTCGGCTACTGCCCAAAAATACTATTTATGAAGTATGTACAGTACTTTTCTGATCAGTCACCACAATCTAACAATCTCCCACTTGGGGACTGATCAGGCTCCACACTAAACAACAATCTCCCACTTGGAGACTAATCCTTTAGCAATACCACTACCACATGGGGCTCCCACTAGATCAAACCATCTTGGACTCTACTATTCTTTTATTCATGTTCAGTCTAAAAGACCAACTGAAGCTGAAGAGGAGTTCAACTTCTCCCTTGTTACAACCTTTGTCAACATATCTGCTAGATTTTCATTGGTATGTATCTTCTCCAGCTTTAACTGTCCATCCTCCAAAACTGACCGAATGAAATGGTACCACAACTGTATGTGTTTGGTCTTAGAATGCAGAGCTGAATTCTTAGCAAGATGAATGGCACTCTGACTATTTGTGAACAAATAATTATCCTTCTGAGGATGTCCTAATTCTTCCAAGAAAAACTGAAGCCATATCATCTCTTTGGCTACCTCTGTAGTAGCAACATACTGTGCCTCTGTAGTAGACAGAGCGTTAATCTTTTGTAACCTAGAAACCCAGCTCACGGCTGCCCCACCAATAGTAAAGACATAACCTGTAGTACTCCGCCTGGTATCAATATCCCCAGCCAAATCTGAGTCAACATAGCCCTGTAAATTAGTAGTAGAGCCCCCAAAGTGTAAACACTTATTGGATGTTCCTCTCAAATATCTAAGAATCCACTTGATAGCATTCCAATGCTCAAATCCTGGATGACTCATATACCTGCTAACGACTCCCACTGCATGTGCAATATCTGGCCTAATGCATACCATAGCATACATCAAACTTCCTACAGCTGAAGCATAGGGTACCTTGGACATCTTATCCTCCTCTTCTTGTGTCTTGGGACACATCTCCTTAGTCAATTTCAAATGACTAGGTAAAGGTGTGCTGACAGCTTTAGCATTCTCCATAGAGAAACGTTGCAACACCTTCTCAACATAATCAGCTTGAGATAGCGTTAATGTTCTGTTCTTCCTATCTCTACAAATCTTCATACCAAGGATTTGTTTTTCTGCCCCCAAATCCTTCATAGCAAATGCATGTGCTAATTGGCGTTTCAGCCCCTTAATATGATCCATGTTAGACCCAGCTACAAGCATATCATCAACATATAAACATAAAATAATGTAGCTATCATCATCCAACCTCTTAAAATAAACACATTAATCTGAATGACACCTATTATATCCATGCTCATGCATAAAACTGTCAAATTTCAGATACCATTATCGAGGTGCTTGCTTCAAGCCATATAAACTTTTCTTCAATTTGCACACTAAGTTCTCCTTACCTTTGACCTCAAAACCCTATGGCTGAGCCATATATATTTCTTCATCCAAATCACCATGAAGAAAGGCTATTTTAACATCCATCTGCTCTAAATGTAAATCTTCAGTAGCCACAAGACTTAAAACAGTACGAATAGAAGTCATTTTAACAACAGGAGAAAATACCTCATCAAAATCAATTCCCTTTTTCTGTGCAAATCCTTTTACAACTAACCTGGCCTTAAATATTTTCTTACCTCCTTCCTCTTCTTTCAACCTATAAACCCATTTATTTTGTAAAGCCTTTTTACCTGCAGGCAACTTGCACAAATCCCATGTCTTATTTTTCAGCAAAGAGTCCATTTCATCTTTCATTGCAGACTCCCACTGAATCTTAGTATCCACCTGCACAGCTTCATCATAACTTTCAGGTTCACCAGCATCAGTAAGTAAAATAGAATACAAAGAGGGAGAAAACCTTTGTGGAGGTCTAATTTTCCTTGTTGACCGTCTAACATTCACTGGTGTGTGTGGTATTTGTTGTTGCAGTTGTTGCACATCATGAGGAATGGATGGAACATCAGCTTTTGGAGTATCATTCAGCACTACATAATCATCTTCTTTCTTCTCATGTTGCTGCAACAGATCTTTGTACAACACTTTCTCATTGAATATGACATCCCGACTTCTAATAATTTTAAGATTTTTAAAATCCCAAAGCCTATAACCAAATTCATTAATGCCATATCCAACAAAGACACATTTCTTTTGATTTAGCTTCTAGCTTGGTTCTATTTTCAGAGTCTATATGAGCAAAAGCTTCACAACCGAAGGTCTTGAGAAAATAATAACTCACCTTCTTACCAGTCCATGCTTCCTTTGGAATACCACAGCCCAAAGAGGGAACTCTATTAATCAAATATACTATAGTATTGACAGCCTCCGCCCACATGTGTAAGGGCAACCTAGCATGCAACCGCATGCTCCTTGCGTGCTCCATTATAGTCCTGTTCATGCGTTCAGCCACTCCATTTTCCTGTGGAGTCCTTGGAACAATTTTTTGTCTATGAATACCATTAGTGGAGCAATAATCTTCAAATTCATGACTGCAATACTCACCACCATTATCAGATCTAAGACATTTTAATTTCTTGCCAGTCTCATTTTCAACCAAGCATTTCCATTTCTTAAAAGTTTGAAATACATCAGATTTTTGTCTAAGGAAATAAACCCATACTTTTCTAGTTGTGTCATTAATAAATGTAACATAATAATGAGAGCCACCAAGGGAAGATACCTGGGCTAGTCCCCATACATCTGTATGCACAAGCTCTAATTTCTCCTTTTTGTTTTCCTTCCTTGTCTTTACAAAACTCACTCTCTTTTGTTTTCCATACACACAACTTTCACAGAAATCCATATTCACACATTTTAGACCTGGTAAAACTTTCTTTGAATGAAGTGCTTTCATACCTTTCTCACTCATGTGCCCAAGTCTATTGTGCCACAGCGCTATATCAGAATCTACAGCAGCTATTTGTTCTCCCTGCTCAACTGCAGTAATTGTTCCTGAATATTCATTTTTCTCTGAAACAATCAAAGTAGAAGGAACAATATGACCTGTACAAAGATATAAGGTGCCTACTTTCACACCTTTTGCTACTACAAGGGAACCTTTTGAAACCTTCCAATTTTTATCATTAAAAGTAACTACACAACCCTCATCACCGAGTTGCCCTGCTAAAATTAAATTTCTACTTAGTTTTGGAACATGTCTTACCTCATGTAGTAGCCAATGATTCCCATTCTGCAACTTAATCTTAATTTTTCCCTTTCCAACAATCTGACAGGGTTTATTATCCCCCAAATAAACAAGCCCAAAATCCCCTTAGACATAATCAATGAAATAACCTCTATGAGGTGTAGCATGAAATGAAGCACCAGAATCTAAAACCCATGAATCATCAACACTCTCTAAAGACAGAAGCAAAGCATCCTCTTCGGATTTGTTACTTACCACATTTGCCTCCTTGTCTCCATCTGATTTATCTCCTTCATTTTTCTTTCGATTCCAGCAATCTTTCTTTTTGTGCCCTGGTTTCCCATAGTACCAACAATCATTTGGTCCTCTCGATTGAGACCTCCTCCCCTTTGACTTTCCTCTTGATTTTCCATGATTTCTAGAGTTACTTCCTCTTTCAGTCGTTCTGCCCCTGCTTTGTGCATTTAAAGCACTTCCTGATGTAGATCCACCTAAGGATTTTCTATGAGTTTCCTCACTTAAAATAACATCGATCACATCATCATATTTTAGGGTACTAGATCCAGGAATAGAATTACTCAGTGCCATTACCAAGCCATTCCAGCTTTCAGGCAAAGAACACAAAATCAAGAGAGCCCTAATTTCTTCATCAAAATTGATACCCACAGAAGATAATTGACTAGTAATAGTATTAAACTCATTTAATGATCTGCAACAGATCCACCTTCTACCATTTTCATATTAAATAAACGCTTCATGAGAAATACCTTATTTGAAGCGGAGGGCTTTTCATACAGTGTCGCTAGGGTTTTCATCAAATCTTCTGTCGTCTTTGCTTTTGTAATATTAAATGCCACCGATGGTGCCAAGCATAACCGAATGCTTCCGAGTGCCTTTCAGTCCAAAAGATCCCATTCAGCCTCTGACATAGTTCCCTGATTCTTGGATTTTCCTTCCAACGGCTTCCATAAATCCTTCTGATATAAATAGTCTTCCATTTGCATCTTCCATAACTAGAAGTTCTGCCCATTAAACCTGTCAACCCTCAACTTACCCTCATCTACCATCGCTCCCACTCAACTGTGAGACTCCCACTTAACCGTGAGACTTTCCTGCAAAGGATAACTGAAAGACAACCTTGCTCTGATACCACTTGTAGGGCCCATTTTCCGTTGCACCAAAAGCCATGACTGTTAGTGAACATGGAACACCACATAATTAACCACCTATGGGCAGGGGAGCGCGTCGCATCACCCAACAATCTCCCCCTCGATGCACATACCAGGTGCTTACGTGAGTCAAGAAGGCACCGAGGAGATTTGAACCCATGACCAAGCCAAAACCAGGCTCTGATACCACTTGTTAGGATAAACCACGGACAGAAATAAAAACTACATGCAAATATAACCAATAACAAAAAATAGTAGAACACACAGAAATGAACACAAGGCACCAAGATTTAACGTGGTTCACCCAATCCCTGGGCTACGTCCACCAAACAGCAAGTTCGATCTTATTACAATCCAGTGATTACAACCTGATTACAATCTGTAATCCCTTACAGCTCAATACCGCCGCAAGAACCAATTTCGTATCACAACACTATGAAAAATACCCAACCCTAAGCCCTTTTTATACAAGTATTAAACTGCTTTAGGGTTATAACATGTCGGCCATATGTCAGCCATAATATGTCGGCTACCATGTCGACTACTGCCCAAAAATACTGTTTATGAAGTATGTACAGTACTTTCCTAATCAGTCACCACAATCTAACACTTCTTTTATCCAATATAAAACATTGTAACACATGAGAGTTTGGCCTACAAGAATATCAATTTCATGATATTCACCAATCTCTCAAAAGTAATGGCCTATCAGAAACATCAACTTAATGATGATCACCAAATGCTCAGTGTGGTAATGGCCTATCAAAATATTAGGGCATGATATACACCAAGTACCAAAAATATATCTATACAAACAACTTGTAGATAACCAAATTAATGATATCAACTACCTAGTTGTTTGATTTACAAGATAAAGCCCTTACATGAAACACTTTCACAAAAATGAATCATGCTACAAGTTATTGTAAGGACATCACTTTACAAAAACTTCTCCTGACACAAGTGAAGATCCTTTTGAAGTCATCACTTAATAAGGATTAATACAAGTTTTATTTATAATATATAAAAATAATGTACAATAATCAATTTCTCTGAGACATGTCCTCAGATTTTACAATCATACCAAGTTCTTTACGAAAAAATTCCACCTTTGTCTTAGCAAGTGGTTTGGTAAGAATGTCTGCAATTTGATCCTCTATACTAATATATTCTAGCTTGATTACATCCTTCTCAACCATGTCTCGAACATAATGATAAGGTATCTCGATGTGTTTTGATCTGTTATGAAACACAGGATTAAGAGATAACTTGATGCAGCTCTGCTTGTCACAATAAATAGTAGTAGGTGGAAGTGGCTTCCCAAATAATCCAAATAGAAGTTTCCTCAACCATACAACTTCTCTTGCTCCCATAGATGCAGCTATGTACTCAGCTTTTGTAGAACTCTATGCTACTGAAGACTAATTTTGACTAAACCAAGATATCATTGCTGAGCCCAAAGTAAAACAACATCCTGAAGTGCTCTTACGATTCTTTGAATTTCTTGCCCAATCAAAATATGTATATCCCTTCCAATTTAATTTAGTTTTAGAGTATTTGAGACCATATCCAATAGTACCACTGAGATATCTAAGAATGTGCTTTGCTGCCATCAAATGGGTTTGTTTAGGTTTGCACATGAACTGACTGAGAACATTTACAGCATAACAAATATTAGGTCTTGTGTTCACCAAATACATTAAAAAACCAATTATCTGTTGATATAGAGTAGGATCAACACTTTTAGAATCTTTAGTTGTATTTTTTAGTTTTAGGAGATTTGTTTCCATAGGAGTTTTCACTGCCTTGCTATTCAACATGCCAAATTTGTTAAGTAGATCTAGAGTGTACTTGCCTTGATTTAGGAAGATCCTTTTTGAATTTTTTCATACTTCAAGTCCTAAGAAATAGTGTAGTACTCCTAGATCTTTCATTTCAAATTCAGATATGAGAGCTTGTTTATAGTTTTCAATTAAATGATCTTCTCCTGTGATCAACAGATCATCAACATATAAAACCATAATTAACATATCCCCCTGTATTACTTTGTAATATAAATTTGGATCTGCAATGTTTTTAGAGAAGTCAAGTTTGGTTAGATGTTGATCTATCCATTCATACCAAGATCAAGGAGCTTGTTTCAATCCATATAAAGCCTTTTTCAATTTGCATACATGAGTTTGTTTATTGAAAACTTCAAATCCTTTTGGTTGTTCAAGATAAACTTCCTCTTCTATAACACCATTCAAAAATGCAATTTTTACATCCATTTGATGAATTTTCCATCCCTTGGATGCAGTAATGGCTAAAACAATTCTGACTAAGGTATATCTGGCTACCAGGGAAAAAGTTTCATCATAGTCCATTCCTTCCTTTTGGGAGAATCCTCTAGCAACAAACCTGGCTTTGTATTTGTCAATACTTCCATCTGCAGCATGTTTTATTTTGAATAGCCATTTTGAGGAGACAATTGATTTATTTTTTGGTGTAGGAAAAATATCCCAAACATCATTCTTAAGTATAGAGTTATATTCTTCTATCATGGCATCTTTCCAGTGTTGATTTTTTATGGCTATTTTTACATTAGATGGTTTAGATTTGGAAATTTCACTCATTAATGCAATGTAACTTGAGTATGTATTAGGAAATTTCCTCTCCCTACTAAAATCTAAAGGAATGGAATTATTTTCTTCAATTAGCTTTCTGTCCCATAAAGGTATTTTCCTTTCCTCATAGGTGTGAGTAATGTCCATAGGTTCAATTTGTTTATCTTCCTCCAGTAGAGACTCCCTCTCATTATCCGGGTTTTGTTCTTCTAGAGTTTCTTCTGAATTTGATTCATCTTGAGATCTTTTGTAGGCCAAATCTTCATCAAATATTACATCTCGACTTAGTTCAATATTCCTTTATCCAGGGATATAGATGCGATATGCTTTTGAGGTTTCACTATAACCTACAAAGATTCCTTTCTTTCCTGAGGGCTCTAATTTGGTTCTCTTTTCTTTAGGAATATGTACATAGACAAGGCAACCAAAAATTCTTAGGTGCTTAAGATCAGATTTCTTCCCGATAAATACTTCTTCAGGAGTTTTAAATTCAAGATAAGACTGGGAACATCTATTTTGAAGGTGCACAACAGTATTTAGAGCTTCACCCCAAAGAAAAGTCTCAAGACTTTGATCATGAAGCATTGCTTTGGCAGAATGAACTATAGATCTATTTTTCCTCTTAGCTATTCCATTTTGTTGCAGATTGTAAGGAACATAACACTCCCTCTTGATCCCAACAGTTTTACAATAGTCTATAAAGATATCAAAAATGTACTCTTTACCATTGTCTATTCTTAATACTTTTATTTTCTTTCCAGAAAGGTTTTCTACAATGGCTTTGAACTCTTTAAATTTAGAAAGGATTTTCTCATATTAGTCAAACCAAATCCAAAGAAATTCTAGAACTTATTCATTCAGACTTATGTGGTCATATGTTAGTTCCATCTCTAGGAGGGTCTCTATACTACATCATATTTGTGGATGTCTCTATACTACATCCATATCTATAGAGTTAACCTAATAAAGACATCCATGTCTTGAGCCAATTTTGTATGCATTTTTAATGTTAGAGTTCTTAGGCCAAGATAAGACCTTTCCTTCCATAAATGTAATCCTGAGTCCTTCATCTTCAAGAGCAAAGATAGAAAGTAGGTTTCTTTTTATGTCGAGTACATATGGTACCTTAGTAAGTTCAACTATTTTCCCTGATTTCAGATGAATGGTACATGTTCCTATTCCCATTATGGGGTAGCTTGAATCATCTCCAATGGTTACTTCATCAACATAGTCTTCTTGTAGAGAGTCTAACTGCCCTTTAAAACCTATGATATGTTGAGAGGCTCCACTATCAATTACCCAAGTGCTTGACCTGGTTGATGCTTCAGTGGAGAGTGCTGAATAGAAGGCATTATGTTCAGAATTCCCATTTGATTTTTGAGTGGTTGCAAATGAAGCTTGAGTCTTAACTCTATCAAGACATCTAGATGCTGGATGTCCAAATTTATCACACCTATAACATTGCATTTTGGAGAAGTCAGTGTGCTTTTTCCTTCCTTTGAATTTTCTTTTCTTCTTATTTACTTGAGTAGATAGAGCAAGTACTTCTTCTTTTGAGGAGGAAACATTTTTGACCTTGAGCTACTTGCATGCACTCTTCTTGTATACAGTCAGCTTTTAGTCTTTCAAATTTAGGTAACTTAGATCGAGAGCATACCCCTTATCTAAAGGTATTCCATGATGATGGAAGACCTTTTAGAGCCATTATTGTTAACTCCTTTCCATCACATATATGTCCTATGGAAGAAAGTTGATTTTGAAGATCAGTTATTCTCATGAAGTAAGAGGAAATTTTCTCTCCTTTATTCATTTTAATATTTGACATTCTATCCTTTAATCTATTGATCTGAACAGTATTGTTTATCTCAAACATATTTTCAAGAGCATTGTACATCTCATGTGCAGTGTCTAGTTCTGAGATAATAGGAAGTAGATGAGTTTTAACACCATCCACAATAATTTTCATAGCTTTATTGTTATCACTTTCCCATTTTTCTATTTCATCATTTCCTTTAGGTGATGGGTTAGATTTTTCAATAAACTTATTTAAACCATGTTCTTTAAGTATAAGTTTCAGACGTAGCTTCCAGCGTGCAAAATCTAAATCACCTTCTAGCCTATCTTCAAGTCTCATGTTGTTCACCATTTCATTAACAATATCTGATGCCTCTATAACATAGAAAATTTATATTCTAATATCAGGACACTTCTTTTAAGCCTGCTCCGATACCATGTTAAAGTATTAGACTAAAAACTTATATTTTACAGAATAACTACTTAAGGCAAAGATATAAAAATAATTTTGTAGATGATTAAGTGAGCTGAGATGGAATGAAGTGTCTGCTATTCTTCTATATATACTAGAGGAGATCCGATGCTCTGTAATATATACTGGAAGACTTATATATTTATGTGTTCGCTATGTATAAAAATAGAGGAGATCGATTATTATATATATGCGGTAATATATGGAGGGGTCATGACTAATAGTCGTGACTCATATTTGAGTCATGTCTATTAGTCGTGACTATTAATAAGTCATAACTAAACATAGTTGATGAGCACCCGATAACATATATATTAAAATTAATGCAAGTGCTCGATAATATATATCGAGCCCAATATAAACCAACACTCGAAATGATAAGTTAGATTTATATTAATATTGATCAGCCTCTCATTTAATGAATAGATATATAATTACTTATGTCTTTAGTTTATATTTATATTTAGAATAATAGTATATATATATATATATATATATATATATATATATATATATATATATATATATATATATATGTTTATCAAATATTACACATATAAGATGACATAAGTATAATTATAAGAGTTATGAATAACTCTCCAACTAATCTATACATTAACAACAACATACTATTGAGTCAAGGTTCTCTTTGAGAGATAAAACATATAGAAGGAAGAAGGGTAAATGTGTATACTATAAAAAGCAAAGATATGATGAGCATAAATGTTCTACTAAGAATATTGATGAGCTCACTCTCATTCTTTAGAAGAGTAATATTAAGTTTTTCACCAATGTCTCCTCCTTCTTCTACATATTTATAGCTTATACATATACATCATCAACCAAGGATAAAAGTAAAGGTTAAGAAGTCATGGCTTCTACACACCCTAAATATGGGAAATAATTTCTTTTTCGGGTGATTCACATCATATGGCATCTTCTATGGATTTTTTTTCTTCTATTAAGCCTTGAAATTCTCCTCATATATTGATGACTAACAACACATACGTAAATTTTTGTGGGAATTTTCTATCAAGACATGGGAGAGGGGATATTCAATGATTTTCTCTATGTATCATCCTTGACTACTAATTGCCTTTCTATTTATCAAATGTGCATGGAGACCAAGGTAAAATTGTTAAGTTCACTCTTGATTATGTCTAAATTTGGGGAATGGAAACTAGATATGTTATAGCTATAGGATTTGTTAATCACGTATCATGTTTGTCTTATTTTTATATTTTGTTGATGATGATATTGTTGTTGTTGTTGATTTACACACCTTTCTACCAAGGGTAAATTATATATGTGAGGACAACTTTAGGCACTTGAACCATTGTGTTCTTGAGACGAGTGTTGAATTACCTACTCCTCCAGCCTCTTTGTCTTTGGACTTGATTTATATTATTCATAAAAATGATCATAGTGCTTAAGATATTATAGTGTAGGATGACTACTTGTATTGCATTTCATGTATGTGTTGAGTCTCATATTGAAGATTTGGGAGATATACTTGAGGGTTTTTATCTTCTCTTTGATCAAAGTTTCATTACAATTGGAGTTTGATAATCTTGTTCTCCTTTTTCAGTTATTGGGATTCTTGACTTTTCTCCTTCACATAGTTTGTCATATGCATGGTTCATCTTGATTATGATGATGTGATGAGTTCCTTGAGCTTGGAGATACCTATTTAGTCTTTAAATATTCATACTTTGAGACTTCCTCCCTTCTTCCATTTGGCCATGGATTGGCTTCTTCATCATTTTTTGTATTTGTTTTGTTAAGGGGGAAATTTTTTTAATAGGAATTGGTTCATCTTGTATTTGCAAGCATACTTCATCAACATTGGAGCTTCTTCATTATAGAGGAAATAACATGTCTCCTACTTTCCTTCCTATGGAGCAATAATTTCTTGTATATGCATGATGTATGTATTCCTTGGGGGCTATTAAGACCTCCTTCCATGCATTTTTTTTTGGGGTGTCTTATGAGGGTTTCTCTCTTTCTCTTCTTTATGAGAGATTTATTCCATTACATTTCATATTGCACATGGGTACCTAACATGTCCTAGTAGTTGGGACCCATATTACATTGTGAGATTAAGTAAAATTTTGTAAGGTACATTTGATGGGGGCTATTGGTGTAACTAAATATTTTTAATTACACTTTACTTAGTCTTAATTGGGATAATACATTACATGGTAGTTTTCATATGAGACGCCTAGGATTTTTCAATTATATTTTCACATGGTATAAGATAAATTCCACTTTAGGTGATGATAGTTGTTATATATCAAATTCTATTGTATGTGTGAGATACTCCTTTTATGCATATATCACATTAGCATCCTCCATGTGTTGCACATACTTCATTTCATAATGCATAATAGTTGTCATTGAAAAGTAATCTATTCTATTGCCCCAACCATAATTGTATGTTCAAAACAAGAAATATTGTAACATTTTGATCATCAAATATCAATCCAACACTAGACCTAGTTAGATGAATGGGTTATTCCTTTATTTGGAATGCATATGATCCATGTGATTCCACCTTATTTAGGTGATAACTTATCTACTCCTTAGCATTGTCTCATATTTCCTTGCCTATAGAAAAAAAAGTTTTGTTATGTGAACTTTTATTATGTCCAAGATTAATAAGATCATTCTTACAATGTAACTATCTTTTCAATCTCTTGTGATAGATATCTTGGTCTCTCATTTGATATGTAAGAATTTTCCTTAGGGAAAAATCACCCAAGATCAAGGAACTCAAGCACAAGCATAGAATAGACCAAAGTATGATCAAAATAACAATTCAAAATGAATTGATGTAATGCCATGTACATACACACTAGGAGTTCCTAAATATAAAGGCCTCTGGAATGCTTCTAGAATGCCTAGGAGTCAGCATATCGATAAGTCTTACAACCAAGCACATGTCCACCAGGAGTGGATTATCCTCCATTAAGCACAGAAGTAAGTGCGTTGATGAGAGGATAAGTCTACAATGGTGTAGCACATAAAATTATGTTGTAGACACCATGTGCTTAATTAAGAGTGTGAATAACTATGTTGTCTACATGACAACTCAGTTAATTATGCAAACTCTAGTATTGTAGAAACCATGTGCTGAATTAGAGTTGATTACTTTTGTGTTGTCAACATGACAACTCATAAGAGTACGCAAACTCCTAGGTGACAAACTAAAAAATAATAAAATAATGCATTGACCTAAGTAAACTTAAGTAAAGTGTAATAAGTAAATACTTATTTACACCAACACCCCCCCTTAACTTAAGCTTATGAAAGCTAAGATGAAAATGCAAGATCGGTCTTGGCTACTAGGCCATGTTAGGTACCCATGTATAAAATGCAATGCAATCTCTCATAAAGTAGAGAAAGAGGGAAAACCTCATGGGAAAAACCATCCCCCCAAAAAGAGAGATGAAAAAACAAGATACATGGATGGATGGAGTAATCAAGACCCCCCCCCCCCATTACGACATACATCAAGTATATACAATAGAGAAGTATGAGAAGAACACAATCCCAATAGAGGAAAAGGTCCCCCCCATAAGAGAGAATAATTAGAAGAAAGGAGACAAGGTAGTCCCCCTCGCCCCCCAAATGAAGAATGTCGATTATGATAGTTGCTCCAAGGTAGAAGTTGATCCAGGATTGCTGAATAATGTTCCTCCCCTTTGGAAGAAAAAATATCATAGGTACAAATGAGATGCTTCCCCAATGTGTAGAAAGAATCTTGATGATGAATGGTGTCTCTGAAACCTACTCAACTATCCCTATATCAATACTAGTTGGCACCCTTTCCAATACTACTAAAAAGAAAAAATTCAGATCTAGCAAGGATGGATGTAGAACATATCCCAAAGAACCATGTGTCTCCTCAAATGATAAAGAGACCTCCTACAACTGTTGTACATGAGGATCCACAATTATATCAACCTAGAAAGACCAATCATATAGAGAATGGAAAGGAGGGTCAGAGTGAGCCCTCACAACAACTGAAGAAGGATCTTCTTCATCAAAGATAAGATGTATATCATCAATGATGTTCCCAAATATGCTATGTATGACTCCACAAACAAACTTGCAATATCTATTATGTAGTCATCCCTTGATGCTGGAACTGGAAGACAAGGTGTACTCATCTATGTTGATTTGCATGGACCTATCACTGTAGCAATATATGCATGTGGAATGTGTTGATGTTGTGACATCATGCTGTATCTATCAATAGGATCCCACATACCTGAATCTATTGAATCACTATCATTGTTGTCACTATTAGTTTCCACTATGTATGAAGTGTGGAGAGGATTAGAGGATAAGCTAGGTGAACTTTCCTCAAAATGAACATTCCTCTCTATGAAGAGCTCATGAGTCTTAGGATCCATAAGTCTATATAACTTAACATTGTCTTCATATCCAATGAAAGTACAAGGCCTTGGTCGAGGTGCCTTGCATTCCATTGAAGATATCTTTGCCCATACTAGACAACCAAAAACCCTGAAGTGTTTTAGAACTGGTTTTTTGCCACACCATGCCTCAAAAGGAGTCTTTCCATCTAAGACATAATGAGGAGACCTATTAAGTATGTGACTGGCACTACTTATAGCTTCAAATTCAAGTGATAGATCAAAAGACTTGGCTTGAATCATACAAATTGCCACAGACTTAAGAGTTCTAATCCTCATTTTTGCAACACTTATCTTTTGCAAACTAAATGCTACTGGATTCTAAAAATCAATACCCTCAAGTTTACAAAAATCTTTAAGTCTTGAGTTCACATATTTTCTTTCATTTTCCATACGAAGAACCTTGATGGCTTTCCTTGATTGCTTTTCAACATGTCTCTAGAAGGCTAGAAACTTATCAAACACTTCATTCTTGTGATAAAAAAAGTAGATCCATGTGTAGAATGAAAAATCATCAATGAAAGTGAGGATGTAGTGACCCTTGCTAACTGATGTTACTGCAAAAGGACCTGCTAGAACTATGTGAACCAATTCAAGAGCAGCTAATGCTCTCCAAGACTTCCATTTATCAATCTTCTTTTCTAGATGCATATCCATTGAACAAGTTGAACATTCACCCTTAGAACAATTGATTGTAGGTAGACCTTTGACCATATTGATTGAGCAAAGTTGATGAAGATAGTGGAAGGAAAGATGTCCATACCGCTCATGCCATAATTTTCTTTGTGATCGAGATTGATTCAACAAGGCATGTGAAGGAGACTTAGGCACAAAGTGGGAGAAAGAATAAAGCCTTTTTATGATTATTGACTTTACTCACTACAACCAATGAATCATCTTTAAGATTGTGCACCATTACTGAATCAACAAGGAACTCAACTTTATTTCCATCTCCATAGTGAGTGATTTGGTAGATTGAAAGGAGATTAGTGCTAAGGTTGGGAACATAGAGAACTTCTTTGAACTCCCCATTTTCTATCTCAACTTGAACTTTCCCTTCAACTTCCATTTTTGTATCATCTCCTACAAAGATGTGTGGTACTTTAGACTACTTCAATGAAGAAAAGTCTCTTTTTGAAGAACCCATATGATATGAGGCACTTGAGTCAAGAATCCATTCCCCTAAAGAACTTAAACTGGCCATAACTTTCCCTTTTCCCTTTGAAGTGGGTGGAGTTGAATCCTTGGAAGCATTTGGCAAATTGATTTTGTTCTTCCTAAGCAAGTTTTCCAACTCATCAATTTTCTTAGTCTTGCAATGGTGCTCATCATGATTCAATTTCTTGCAGTATGCACAAAATAGTTTATCTTTCTTATCATTGTTTCCCTTCTTGTTGGAAGAAGAATTGTCTTGCTGTGAGGAGGAAGATTGTTGTGTCTCTGATTGTGATTTTTTCTTCCACTGTTTTGTCTTGTTGTTAGTAGAACTTTTTCCACTTTGGTTTGATTGGCTCTCATTGTTGGCCACCAATGCCTTGGTCTTTGATGACTTGAGAATTCCCATATCTATCAACTTGGATTGTTCCAACATCATCATTTTTGCAAATGCATCAAATGTAAGCTTAGTGAAGGCACTTCCCATGGTCAACCTATGAGTGTTGCAAGTCAAAACAAAAGATGCATACTCTAAAGGAAACCTCTTCATGATGTGATGAATCAATCAATCATCCTTCATGGGATTACTGCAATCCTTAAGTAGTGCTCTCAGCTCATTGGCTTTGTTGACATAGTCTTGAATTGTGTCAAAATTCTTAGAATCCAATAGAAGTAGATCATCCTCAATTTGGAATCCTTTTTCCTCATCCACCTTACCATACAACCCTTCAAGTTTGTCCCAAGCACCCTTGGCTTCCTTAAAGTTGGAAATGTGGAAGAAGAGATCTCTATGAACACAACTTTGAATGATTCCTAAAGCCTGATTGTCTTTAACTTTCCAATCAACTAGTGTTGTAGCATCAATGGGTTTTATGATTGTACCATCAACATATAGATTTAAGCTTTTTTCCATTAATCTACTCCATACAATATCTTTCCATGTAGTAAAATTGTGTGAAGTTAGAAGTGGAGTTTTAGGTGAACCCATGATGCAAAAAATTTAAAAAGCACAAGAAGAAAGAGAGACACAAGAACATAAGAGACACTCCCCCTATTCACTCAATCAAAGAACCCCCCCTAAAATGATGCTTTTGGCACTCTATATGTAGTGCATGTACAATAGGCCACTTGTCAAAATGTACAAAGTGGACTTCTAATTTTTCTATTTACAACTACCTTTTGAGGTTCAAATTTGGAACTAAGCACTGTAGCTCAGATGTACAAAAATTTTGGAGAGTAATCAAAGCAATACAATGCAGAAAAGGACCTAATTCTGAAAGTGATATTTTTGTCCAAACAACCCTATAATATGATTGCAGATCTAGAAAGTAGACAAAAATAAAGCACTTTAAAAAAAATGGAACCTAAAAATGTGTCCAAATGAGCCTATATCTAGAGCATTTGAAGTTGTAAAATGTAGGATTTGACAGGTACAATAGCCAAAAAATGTAATTTCTAACAAATTCATGCACCAAAACTAGAAAACAATAGCACCACTAAAAATTTTAGGAAATTTTACCCAAAATTTAAAAAAAAATGCACCTAATTTGGAGTCTAGATGACTGAGTTATGACCTCCCAAAGTCGGACTATCAAATCAAAATTAAATATGGAGAGGGGTCTGGGGAGCAAAATGCAAGGTTAAATTTGATATTTAAACAGCCATCATGGTAGTGTATTTTGAGATACAAATGACAATCAAATGATCATCAAATTTAATCTAGTAAAATGCTTACATCAGCAAAAATCCCCTTGCTGACGTCACAGTGATGTCATGATGACATTAGTAGTGTAGGATGCTAACATGGTGGTAGGTGTGGCAGGTATGGTTAGTATGGTAGGTGTTAAGTTGTCCACTAGCATAGATGTCATACTTTGGCTGAGCTGGCTACAGACTATTGTCCATGTTTCAATCTAGTTGCTTGCATGTGTCCATGTGAAGCGTCAACATGGTGTTGAGGTGAAGTGGTGACCAGCGACTTGGACGAATGGAAAGGAATTTTAACAAATAGCAAGTTGAACAATGGTGTCAACTAAGGTGACAATTGGTGGACTAAGTTGTCATGGATAGGAAGCGACTGTTGGAAGGATAGTCGCGGGCCATAAACCAGGTGTTGGTAGAGAGAAAGACCTACTAGAAGATGGTAGCAATAGAAGGAACAGAGCATGGCTAGTGAAGCAGGTTAATGCATGAAAGTCCTAAGATTCTAGAGAATTGCAAATCGTTGGGTGCTAGTGATCATTAAATGTGACGGTTCGCAAATATTAGTCCCACATTGTCGCAGGTTATGGACAGGCTTGTGTTTAAAAAACACAAATCCCCAGGCTTGAAAGAAACGTATAAGCCATTAGTATGTGAAATGTGATCCACTGGTTGGTTTACTTGATCATCGGGTGATGTTGATTGCCACTTGTGAGAGTTGGAATGTGTGGATTCAACCATGGTTTAATTTGGAATATTCCCTATGGGGGCCGAGGTTTCACCACCCAGTTCTTGCAAAAAAATTTCCTTTGTAGGCCTAGTAGGCCTAAAAAAAATTCAAAAAATTGCTTGAAAAATGCATAAAGAAATTGTTGAGAAATTAACACAAATCTAAAAAATAAATTCGCAGATCTAATAAATGATCATACCATATTTGCAAATTGGGCCTTCGAGTGTTGGTTTGCAAAAAAATTTGCCTCAAATTCAACTATGGCCTAGGATAGGCAAATTTATAGTCAAATTTTACCGAATTGACGTTCTAGATGCAATGGTGACATCCATTTTGGCTCTAGATGCTATCAATGACTGTGATACTTTAGATTTGGGTCGAGGTCCTCTAAGAGGTGAAGCAAGAAAATGGTCTCAAATGGCTATGTGAAGAGAAATTCCCTCAGCTCTAATACCATGTAAGAATTTTCCTTAGGGAAAAATTACCCAAGATCAAGGAACTCAAGCACAAGCATAGAATAGACCAAAGTACGATCAAATTAACAATATCAAAATGAATTGATGTAATGTCATGTACATACACACTAGGAGCGCCTGAATATAAAGGCCTCTATAATGCTTCTAGAATGCCTAGGAGTCAGCACACTGATAAGTCTTACAACCAAGCACATGTCCACCATGAGTGGATTATCCTCCATTAAGCACAAGAGTAAGTGTGATGATGAGAGGATAATCCTACAAAGGTGTATCACATAAAATTATGTTGTAGACACCATGTGCTTAATCAAGAGTGTGAATAACTGTGTTGTCTACATGACAACTTAGTTAATTATGCAAACTCTAGTGTTGTAGACACCATGTGTTGAATTAGAGTTTCTTACTTCTATGTTGTCAACATGACAACTCATAAGAGTACGCAAACTCCTCGGTGAAAAATTAATGAATGATAAAATAATGCATTGACCTAAGTAAACTTAAGAAAAGTATAATAAGTAAATACTCATTTACACCAACATGATATTGGGGGTATTGTAGAGTCACCTAAAACTCTAACAATTAGGATACACTTTTATACCTCATAAATTATTATTTTTGTCATCAAATATTCAATGAATCAATCAAGATTTTTCCTTCATATGGCATTGAAGAAATAAATGTGGTGTTTAAATTGATATGAATTCAGATTTGGCATGAAGGATAATTTAAAATTATTTCCCATATACAACAAATGAAGCTTTGAATGATGACCTCAAATATTTTTGTGTGGGTGAACAACTAGAGATACATGTGACTACTATTTAAGTCAAAATGAAAAACCTATTTTATTCTATTGAAATAGAGGAAAATTTATTGTTTCTTATTTTATTATAAGCTAGTAATGGTAGAATAGTTAGAATTAATATATCTTTTCCTTTCCAATTTTGTTCCTACTTTTCCTACACTTGTTTTGAAGGCTTTTAAACTTTATTTTAGGAGTGACACTTGTGGTGAGTTTTGTTTAGCATACTTTTAGATGCAATGTAAATCTAATAGGATCGAAAGGAATAAGATGATTCCTTGCAACCCATGAGAAAATAGTTCTTCAATTTAGAGGACGAATAGGATGTTGATGGATAAGTCTAAGATTATGCTACATGGTGCTAGCCTTGATCAATTTTTTTGAGAGGAATCTAGAGTAGTGGAATAAACTCCTAAACAAACCTTGAGAGGAAGGTTATGAAAAAAAATTCAAATCTTTAAAGCAAATACACAAATTTAAGATAAATAAGCATATAGCATATCTACCACAACATAATGATTTACATGAGGAAAATCCTTTTGGGTAAAAAGCCCACACTCTAAATGTTTCTTAATGTATTATTTAGAAACCATCAACAACATAAAATAATGTGCAAAATTTTTTATTATAGGAATAGATCACCAATTAGAAATCCTGATGTAATTCAAAAGCTATTTTAAACTCTTGAACACAACTTCCATTACATGCATCTAATATAAGAAAATAAAAAAACTGGAATGATCAAATGCCATTACAAAGTCATGAGCTAAAACCACCCATAACATGGTGCCCAACTATCTTAAATCTAAGATGTGTTATGATGTGTCAAAACCATGGGATCTTCACCAAAGAGGTACTACAATATCATGTGTGTTCATATGGGGGATTTTTAAATGGGAAATAAAAGGGAAGATATATTACCTAATTTGAGGAGGGTGGTTTAAGGAGTAGGGGGTTATATAGGAAAATAGGTGTTATAAGTAGAGGGTGGGTACTATAGGGGGTGACAAAATAAGAGTTTGGGCAATATTTTTTGTAAACAGGGGGGATTTTAGTATGCCACAAATGCACTTGTTATGATACAAATTTCTTTAAGTGAATCCCTCGTTATCAAAAAACACACATCTATGTAACTCCATTTTACAAATCTCACTTATGTGTGACATAATTTTATTTTTACCATTTCAAGAAACCTAACTTTTGGAGGCCAAAAGTTTTGATCTAAGAGGACCTTATTGAAAAATCATTTGAAATTGAAAAGCTTCTAAAGTTTTCTATATATCTATAGCCCAATACATTAAATACAACTATTTTGGGCCATTTAATAGTTTCTAAGGCCTTCAAAAATGACTTTTACTTAAAGTTGGTGAAGGAATGTCTTCACAAAAAAAAGTGACCAGTTCTCTTGTGTGAAAAATATGAAGGTGTTATAGCATGTAATTAAATGATGTAAGAGGATATAATGGATATCGTCTAGAACATACCATCAAGTTGATTGAAGGATCCAATCATATTAGATAGAAACAAATTTGTATAATTAATATGCTCCATATATGTGCATAACTCTACATGCACTCATGTGTGTGCGCTGACACAAACATGTAAATGTATGTGCATAAAAAATCCATATAAATATACATACTCTCTTTCTCACACACACATATGCATATACATGTACACAAATACAAATGCATTTCGTATACATGTATATACATGGCACAAATAAATACACATACTAAACCTATAGACAATACTATTTCTACACTACATTTCTTTAAAAAGATAAGAATGCTAACTTCTTTTAACATTATGACTTTGGAAAACTTAGCTAGATAATATTCCAATACATAATCTAATACATCCTTAAAATTTTAGATTTTAAACCATGTATTTTGTTATCTATGAAAACAAAGTCTTAAAAATTTGAAATCTCACTGTTAGACTTTTTCAAATTTCATGATTTTATAGACATCATGTAAATAGGATAGATTTCATAAAAAATTGCTTACAATCATATGTATGTATACATGTACAAATATACAAAGATATATAATTATGATGCAGAAGCATACACGATTAATGGTAGTCAGCATCAACAGTCGTGATTTTCAAAACAAAGCATGGACATCCATCAAGAGGACATTTTGAGGAAATTTTGTACATGTTTGGTGATCATTGTTCTAACATAAATGCCTCCAAAATTGAGAAGAATAAATCTATTTGAGAGAATACCTCAACAAACAATGATCCAACAAACTGCAATGCTTCCAAGATATGCACAAAATGGATTTGTAGAAAAGGCTTTCAAGAAAATGCGAACTTTGTCAGAATTCTTCAACATGTGTGCCAAGATAAAAAAAATTGTTTGTGTTTATTGATATATTGAAGGCCAACAGCTATTATTATATTTCCCTCCAATTATTGTGTGTCTTGGTTTCTTGAGACCCTTCATATGTAATGTAATTGGAGACTATTTATATGTTGCTCCTATTCATTTGTAAACATCTTCTTATATACATTAATCTAATACTTTGTAGTCTAGACGTAGCCACTATTGTGGTGAACCAGGATAAATTTGGTGTTGTGTATTTGTCTTGCATCTACTATTATTCTTCTACATTTAAATCCTTTCAATTCGTATCAAAGCACAAGTTGTGCAGACTAGAAATTGAAGTTAGATTTTTGGAAAGATGGAGGATGCAAAAGTAGAGAAATTCATGGAAAAGAACTACAACTTGTGGAAAGTAGAGATGCACTCTTTGTTGGTTAAGAAAGACTTATCAATCACAATCAAAGGAAAGTCTAAGAAACCAACTGCAATGTCGAATGAAGATTGGGAAAAGATTGATGAGAAGGCGATGGCATCAATTTTTCTCTTGCTAGCACAAAATGTCTTGTTCAATGTCTCAAATGAAAAGACAATGAAAGAAGTTTGGGAAAAACTTCAAAGTGTGTATCAAACAATGTCAGTTGTAAACAAAATCTTCATCATGAAGAAGCTCTACAAACTGAAAATGAAGGAAGGGACTGCAATGTCAAATCATATAAATGATTTAAACACTCTAGCATGTCAAGAAAGCTCAATCAATAGACTCAAGATGACAAAGCCAAAGTCATCGTCTTGTTATGTTCCTTATCTGATAGTTGGGATCTTGTAGTTACAGCAGTAAGCACTTCAAACTCCACAAAGACAAAGCTGGCCTATAATGAAGTTGTTTCCACCTTACTAAGTGAATACATGAGAAAACAAAGACTCCTCATCCAGTGATGCTCTTGCCATGGTCAACACCAAGTGATGGGGAAGAAGCCATCATAGAGGTAATAACCATTACAATCAAAGAAAATCTAGATCACCCAATCGATCAAAGTTAAGAGGTAGGAATGGAGAGTGCTAGTTTTGTGGCAAGCCTGGCCACACAAAGAGAAATTTCTAGGCTTACAAGAAAGCACAAGAAAAAATGAGAAATATTGAAACAAATATAGCCTATGAGAAAGATGAAACTATTTTATACACGTGACTCAAAATTAGATTCGTGGTCGATAGATTCTAGAGCCTCCTTCCATGTCACTTCATGTACGGATTATTTCATAAATTACCATGAAGGAAAATTTGGAGAGGTATTTCTTGGAGATAACAAATCTTGCAAAATAGTTGGCAAAGGTGACATTTTGTTATAGCTAGAAGATGGAGAACAATGCTTGTTAAAAGATGTTCACCATGTTCCCAAGTTAAGGCAAAATCTAATTTCTATTAGTCAACTTTTTACACAAGGATATTATCCATCCTTACATCCAAATACTTGGAAAGTAACCAAGGGTTTGAGGATCATTGCCAAGGGAAATAAAGTTGGTAATCTTTATCTTTTTGAATGTTATGATAGTCATAGGCAGTGATGCAACACTTTGGCACCAAAGACTAGGCCACATGAGCAAAAAGGGCCTTGAAGTGATGCTCAAAAGGGATCAACTATCGGGTCTCTAATCAACAAACTTGGAGTTTTTTGAACATTGCCTTTATGGAAAGAAAAAGTGGGTGAGCTTCTTGAAAGATGGACATGACCTAAAGGCAAAACCATTGGAACTTGTACACTCAGATGTCTTTGGTCCTGTGGAGGTAAGTTCCTTAGGAGGTGCAAATATTTTTGTTACTTTCCTTGATGATTGTACTAGGAAAGTATGGATATATATATGATGGCCAAATAAATCTGAAGTATTTTCTAAGTTCAAAATTTTCAAAGCTCTTGTTGAAAACCAAAGAGGTCACAAGATTAAATGCTTTAAAATAGATAATGGAGGTAAGTTTGGTTCATCGGAGTTTGACAATTATTGAAGTCGATAATGTTATTCATAGTGTGAAAATTGTCCCCTACACCCCTCAAGAAAATGGGACAGCAAAAAGACTCAATGGGACTATAATGGAGAAAGCTCGGTGTATGCTTTCAACTATAGGTTTGGGAAAAAAATACTAGGCTAAGGCATTGGCCAATTCATGAAGATTGTGATGTTGTGTATTTGTCTTGCATCTGCTATTATTCTTCCGCATTTAATTCCTTTCAGTGTTGGGAAAAAATTGTAACATTTCTAGATGTAAGTTTATTTGGGGAGAATAACAATCACCTAGCCATCTATGTGAAAAATAGGGGTCGATTTTAAGAAGAAAACATTAAACACAGTGGCCAATATGAATTTGAAGAGGATAAGAAAATAAACCCAAGAGAAATATGTGTGGGTCATTTTAGAGATAGGGTGAGTGTGAGCAGTGGTACAAAGTGAGAGAAAAATATTTGAGCTAGGCATAGAGTAATGAGGAAGTCAGTTGGGAGCGAGACTTTATATTGTAGGAGATTTTGGGAATTATGAGCATTGAAATTGTTTTGTTATATTTATATTATTTTCTATGATTTGTATTTAGTTTTAATAGGAAAAAAATTTTGCATTGCATATGGGGTATCCGAGCAAGTTATCTTGAGTATGTAAAGGGATTTTCATATACGAGATAATTTACACCAAAACTTGTGTGTTGTCGATGATGTTGCTAGCATGCCCTTAAGGAGAGGTACCTAGGAAGAGATGGGCATGTTCATGGTGATGAAATAAGAGAATTGAGAAGATAGGTAGAAGACTTGGAGGAAGAAATGTGAAGAGGATTTCTCTTAAAAAGAGACCCAAAAATTTATGTTCTTTCAAATTTTTGGGATGGGGACAGCAAGGGACAGCGGGAGGTATTTCTAGGATGGCAAAAAAAATTGCCAATTTTAGGGAGGGGGGATGGAAAATGGGGGTAGCTATATAAATATAGGGAAAATATAAAATATATAGTAAAATTTGCATATATACATACATTCATATGAAGACATGGATAAACCATGTCATTTAAACATCATAAAACCTTAATATATAACATTTCAATAATCAAACTCAAGACTCAATATGCTATAATGCATTCATAATTGGGAATTATTGTCAATGTGCATGTCATATTAAAATAATAACATAAAAATTAGAAATATACCCAAGAACATAATTTCTATTTCATTTTCTATATCAACAAGAACAATAACCCACCTTCCAAATTGAAACACTCTACTATCATTTAACTTTGAAACTATAGTTCCAATTCATTGTAAGTGGACTAATATTAATATAAAAAGGTTATCTATATAGTTTTGATCATGATGTAGGTTTGTTACAGTAAGATGGTATCTTGATACAACTTCATGTATTCATCATAGCTTCCACAAAGGACCTAGATCAAACAAAGACCAATCTAGCATTGATGTATTGCCAAAAAAATGACATAAGGATGCATGTTCTAGGTCTGTAATGCACTTTTGAGACTTTCTATGCACCTTGCAAACAATTTGCTATATAATTCTAAGCATGTAGTGTGATTGTAACTGCAACACTAATTCCATGATTCTTAACATAATGTTGTCAAATACTAATTAGAGGGGCTCAAATAGAAAGAATTGACTACCAATCAGTAATAAGCATGTTAGGGTGAACTTGGAAGGAGAAACCTACTTTAAAAGTGAAAAATAATAATATTTTATAAGTTTTGATGTTGTCTATAAAATCAAGGATGCCCAACCATCTTGGGAACTTCCAAGGTGTCCCAAAGGCATCCCCAAGGCATCCCTGGGATGTATGGACATACCCAAGAAAATTTCCTGAAGTCACCAAGGTTTTGAGACTTTTCTTGGGAATTTTGAAGAAAGAGGAACATGGTGGGGATGTCTCCTACCCGTCCCCCTATCCCAGGGATGTCCTCATTTCTGAAACTTGGCCTTTTTGGGTCGGAATGTATCCACAAGGGATGTAGCCAAAAAATTGATGAGAAGAATCCCTCAGAGGTTGCAAGACAAATAAGTGGACAAAGAAATGCAGTTGTAGTTGTCAATGACCCATTGTTACTTACCCTATCAAGGCTATGAAAATAAACCTAAAATTTAAGTTCTTTTTTTAAGGAGAAACTTGAATCTAAAATAATTTTATTGTATGAATAACCAACATGGAAGAGTAATTTTAGTTTGAAGAATTTGAAGACCCTAATAGGGTAAGACTTTCAAAGGAAAGATTGAAGGGACATGCCTCAATTCAATGGAGAAAAATTTAGTTGGAAAGAGGAAGACAAAACTATAAAATCACAAAATGGGATAGAATGTTACAAATGATGAAAAGACAATTCATTTCATTAGATTGTGAATTGGATTTACTAAGGTGTAGAGTCTAAAACAAGGATAAAATATGATGAGATAATATACAAAAGAATTGTTTGATTTGAACTAGTCATTCAAAGAAAAGTAAGAAGAAGGTAGCATGTTACATTAATAAGTTGAATCCAATCAATCAAGAGGAGTTAGTATTAGTAAGAGTAAATACCATGGAAGGTCTATAATTTTTTGCCTTAAAGATTGAAGAAATATTGAACAAGAAATTTAAGAACAAGCAAACAAAGAGAGACCAAGATTTAAAAAAATAAGGAAGATCATATGGAGATTAGGATGAAGATTCAAATTAAAGAAATAAAATGAAGACCAATGTAGCAACAAAAATCAGAGATATGAAGATTCATGTGGTCCTAGAGATCAAAGTTCATGAGGTAGAGGAAGGTCAGGTCTCTGAGGTCTTGGACAAATAAATTAGATGGTAACTTGATTTGAATATGGAGGAAACAAAGAGCATGAATGTTCAAAATATTAGAAGAAGAAGAAAAGAATTGAAGGCAAGGTGAAAGTTTCAAATGTGAAGGAGTAAGATACTAATCATCACAAATCAAAAATGAAAAACTTGAGAAGTGTGTCTTAAAATAAAGGTCTTG
The DNA here is from genome assembly GCA_028749045.1 of Cupressus sempervirens. Taxonomy (NCBI): domain Eukaryota; kingdom Viridiplantae; phylum Streptophyta; class Pinopsida; order Cupressales; family Cupressaceae; genus Cupressus; species Cupressus sempervirens. Next base: position 570,664,019 of record CM053785.1, read on the forward strand.
ATAAATTCAAAACAAAGAATCAATGCAAAGACAAGATATTAGTGTAAGGGTAAGGCATGCAATGCCACAATTGATGGTGGAAGCACTAGATATCTTATTTTAGAAGAATGGTAAGAAAGTTATGATGTAGGATCATCTTAGGTCCTTGGAAATATTGCATCAACAAAAAGTGTGTTGTTCATTGTTTGTTCTTTAGTTTCATGTTTGTATAGCTGTGGTATTTCTTGCAAAGACCCTTTACTTCTTTGAGTTAATTGTTATGCAATTGGTGATATGTTCTAGATTTAGTTATGGAACATATTCTAGGTTTACACCTCATTTGGTTGCATTGGATTTAAGTTATAATGGATTCTTCTAGGGTTACTAATGCTCTTGTCAGTCTCGACTAAATTTTTCTCCCCAATATTACAAAGTTATTTTCCAATCATTAAACATGTTGGTGATCTTAGTGTTCTTGGAATGTGTGTGGACTTATATCTTGGGTCACAACAAATTTCATGACTTATGTGATGAGACCAAAGTGATTTAGGTCTTACCCTATATTGTAATATGTTTTCCAGATTCTTGGAGGATGTAATTTATTCTTAGTTGATATCCATGTAGACCAAAGGATGATGGTATGATTTTTTATTTTTAATCAATTATGTTTCCCTAGAATATGATTGCATGTTGTAGGTCAATTGCAATTAAATTTTCTAATAATTGAGGATCGATATTGCATATCTCGTATTTGTTCATTATTATTTATGTTATGTGACTATTGTTGTATGATTGAACCAATCTCTTTGAGGTCTCTCCTACCATGGCTAGACTCAAAGCTAAGTTATGTTACTTATGGAGATTAAATCATTGTTTTGAAGTTTTGAATCTTACTTTATTTCTTATGGGGTGGAAGAGTTGAGATATGAGTTGTAAATGGAGAGGACTTGCACAAAGATAGTTCAAGGTAGAAGAGACGTAGATGCATTCATGATGAACATGCTAAGAGAGATTGCAACTAGACTTAAAAGTTGTTGAAAGTTCCCAAAGAAGAGGTAGACATGGTGAAGATGTAAGTGAAGGTGAAGTTGAGGAAGTTGTTACCAAAGAAGAACCTATACTTGAATAAGAAGATGAAAGATATATTTGAGCCCTAACCAAGATGAATGTAAAGCCTCATTTCAATCCACCATATTATAATGGAAAGTTAAATTCATGTGAATGTAATGATTGGGTCATTGAGATGTAGAATTATTTAGCATATGAAAGATCCAAAATAGATAAGAAAGTGAAGTATGCCAACACCAAATTGAAAGGTTGTGCCTCTTTATGGTGGGAACATTTCCAAATGGATAGAGAAAATAGACAAAAGGAGAAAATTAAGTTATGGGATTGAATAGTGAGAAAATTAAAGGCTAAATTCTTGCTAGAAGATTAACAAGTGAATATTTTGAGGAAGTTGGAAAGCCTAAGGAAAAATGAATCAAGTGTGAAGGAGTACACGAAGGAAATCTGTAAGTTGGACATAAGATTAGATCATGTCGATGGTGAAATTGAAAGAAATTTAAGGTAATCGAATGGTTTAAGGATCTCATTTGAAGATGAGATTAGTTTAGTTAAAATGTAGAGTAATGAGAAATCATATCAGAATACCCTAAAGGAAAAAATAAAGTTGAACAAAAGGCAATAACATAGACAAAGAGGAAGAGGAAGAGGTGGAAGATTTAAAAGAGGAAGGTCATTAGTTAGAGGAGGAAGATATTATCCAGATCCAAACAAAGGTGTATGACATTATACAAAGAAGATATCTCATAGCCAAGGAATGAAATAAGTTACCCTAGAGGTAGTCGATCAAGTAGTTGAGAAAATATGATAAGATATTGTTTAAATGAGCTTGTTTCAAGTGTAGAGAAGGACTCTGAGCCTTTGAATGCACCCAAGGAAATAAAAATGATGATGGTGCCATAAATTAAAATGAAAAAGAAGAGTCAATTGAATATATGAAGAGAATAGAGAAGGCCTAGTGGTAAGGATAGCCATATCTTATGAAGATCCACATCAAGAACTAATAATAAGGAAGATTTTTCTCAAAATAAAATGTAAATTTGAAGGTAAATATTAAAAAGTAATCATTGATAGTGGTAGTTCAAATAACCTAGCATGTAAGGAGTTGGTGAACAAGTTGCAATTACCAAGGTTGAAACATGCAAAGCCCTATCAAATTGCATGGATCAAGGATGATCATAAGGTTCTAGTAAGTGAACAATATATTGTGAAATTTATGATTGGATCTTATCATGGTAAAGTTTTGTGTGGTAGTATTTCAATGGATGTATGCCATATCTTGTTAAGTAGATCATGGCACTATTTTAGGAAAGAATTACATGATAATAGAATGAATAAATTTACCATATTGGTGAATGGGATGAGACAAGTATTTTTACCTTTTTCAAAAATTCTAAGAGTAAGAACGACACTACTGTTAGAGTATGTTTGGTTGAAGGTAGGAAATTATTGGGTGGTTTAAAAAGTGAAATTATGTGTTATGATTTTATTCCTAGAAAACCTTATTTAGGATTGGTAGAGGAGAAACAAAAAGAAGGGATTCATTTACAAAGGATAAAGACATAATATTTGATAATGTACCTGATGCATTACCACATATAAGGAGTATTATTCATTGTATGAATATAATTATTGGAGAAAGTTTATTAAAAAACATAGCACACTCAACAAAATCTAGAGAGAATGAAGAATTGAAAATGCAAGTGCAAAAATTGTTGAAGAATGTTCTAATCAGAGATAGTTGAATCCTTATATAGTACCTATAGTATTTTCACCTAAGAAGAATGGAGAATGGAGAATTTTTACTAATTCTAGGGAAATCAAGAAGTTCATAGTAAAGTGTATATTTCCTTACCTAGGATGGATGGTATTATAAACTTTCAGACTAGAGCTATGTATTATATCAAGATTGATTTAAAGAGTGAGTATCATCAAATCAGAATTAGAGAAGTTGAAATAATAGAAATCTCCATTCAAGACAAATGAAGGTTTTCATGAGTGGTTATTTATGCCTTTTGGTTTGACTAATGCACTTAGTACTTTCATAAGGTTAACAAATGAGGTAATAAAGAATTTATTAGGAAATTTTGTGATTGTAGCTCAATAAGATTCCAATTTTTAGTATAGTAATAGAGGATCATTTGGTGTATTTGAGACAATTTTTATAGAGATTGAGGGAGGAGTTGTTGATCGATATCAAAAATTATTATTTCGTGATAGAAGAGATAGTGTAATTTGGATTTGTGATTTTCATACGAAAGTGTGAAGATAGATCTTGAGAATATAAAAAATGATTGTTGAGTGGCCTACACTAGAAAATATTGGAGAGGTAATATCCTTTCATGGATTGGTTATCTTCTATAGGAGATTTATTTAGAAATTTAGTTCATTTTGTAGTCCTATGGTAGAAACCATGAGAGATGATAGGAAAGAGTTCAAGTGGGAAAATGGAGAATAAAGGATTCTTGACATGTTGAAGAAAAATGTGGCATAACAGCTTGTATTAGCCCTGCTTGATTTCACAAAAGTATTTCAATTGGATTGTGATGCAAGTGAAAACATAATTGGAGAAGTATTGATTCAAGGAGTTAGACTCGATGCTTATTTCAATGGGAAGTTAAATGATGAAAAGAAAAATTATTCAGGTTATTATCAAGTGTTCTAAGCCATATTTCAAGATTTGAAGAAATAGATACATTACTTTTTACCCAATGAATTTGTGTTGTACACCAATCTTGAAGTATTGCAATATTTGAAAAGTCAAGGTAAGTTGAATCAAAGACATGAGATGGGTTGAGTTTTTGTAGAGTTACAAACTTGTGTTAAAGAATAGGAGTGGTCAATCAAATAAGGTACTTGATGCATTAAGTAGAAGAAATAATATTTTGACAGAGATGAGAGTGGATTTGGAAGTTGTGCATATTGATAAGTTCAATGAGGGAGAACCTGATTAAGGAAAAGTATTATGGGGGATTAGCTAGAAACTTTGGTATTGATAAGACATTGAGTTTGGTAAGTGAAATGTGTTATTGGCCTTAAATTTAAAAGGATGTTAGGAAGTTTGTACAAATTTTTAGAGATTGTCAAGTTTCTAAGGATAGTAGTTACAATGTAGGATTGTATACACTTTTATCTATACCTAGTAGACCATGGGAAGACATTAACATACTTTTCATCTTGGGGTTACTGAATATGGAGAGGTAAAGATTCTATATTTGTGGTAGTAGATAGATTATCCAAGACATCACATTTCATACCTTGTATGAAGACTAAAGAAGGAGTACATGTAGATGATTTTTTTTTCAAAGAGGTTCTAAGACTTCATGGTTTACCAAGGATTATTTTTTCAAAAAGAGATAGTATGTTTGTTAGTTACTAATAGAGGACACTTTGGAGAGGGATGAAGAATAATTTTAAGTTTAGTTATATATTTCATCCACAAAATGATGGAGGAATTGAGGTTGTGAACAAGAGTTTACGAAACTTATTGATGTGTTTGTTTAGAGACAGGCATGGTAATTGGGGTTTGGTTCTAGCTAAACCATAATTTGCATATAATAATTTAATAAATAGAATTACAAGGAAGATTCCATTTGAGATAGTCATAGGAATGAATCCTAAGGAGATAAAAAAATTAAGGGACCTTAGTCATGACTTAAAAGGATTCATTACATGAGGAAATAAGAAATTATTTGAAAAGGATGGATCATAAGTAGAAGGAGAAGCGAGATAAGAAAAGGAGACATAAAAAAAATTAAGTGGTAGATAAAGTAAAGGTTTATTTGAAGAAGGGTGGGTTTCCTACTGGCACTTATAGAAAGTTGAGGATGAAAAGGTTTGAACCTTGTAAGATCTTGAGGAAGTTTGATTTAAGGGATGTTTATGAAGTTGAGTTACCAAAGGATATAGATATATCACCCATATTCAATGTTACAAATTTATATGAGAATAATGAAGCTAATTTGATTTTAGATGATGAATCAGATTGTGAAAAGAAGTATCCTAAAAAGAAATTGCAAGTGATAGAATATTTTGGATATTTAATATTTGGTAGGAGTACTACAAGAGGTAAACAGTGTAATGAGTATTTGGTAAAGCAGAAAGATAGAGTTGTGTTGCCAAATTTTAATTTTTCTCCTATGAGTGTGTAGTTAGTGGTATTGATTAATATTTTCTTCAAGAATGCTTGTCCAGGTAGCCTTTAGATGACTCACTTCTCATCAAGTTCCCAAGACTTCCACTTTGCATCTTTTCTGGACCTCCCTTGCTTTACCACTCCCTATCCCTCCATGCAAGTTTCTTGTCATTTTAATGCATACAAGGTTTAGGTAATTTAGGTTTGGTTGTGATAATTTAAGCATCCTCCATTAAGAGGTGAGTAATCCTAATTTTTGTAACTTCTATCTTACACTAGCATTATCGTTTCCTTCAAATTCTAAATAATCTAGCTAGTTTTCCCCTTGCAAAGTTCATCAAGAATATACCCAAGGAACAAAGTCATGATAGTATTCGTAGATGTATGCTTGCTTGATTTATGATGGAAAGATCTAGGAAAGTGCAAGTCAAAGCTACAAAGGTCTTGGGTCAAAGTTCAGAGGTAAAATCCATTTCTATGAAGAGAAACGTGTCTGCTAGTTTTCAGATGCTAACTGGTGGAAATGAAAGCATTATGTTATGTTTCCAAAGCTAGCATGGCTTATGCTCAATTCAAAAAAAATTATGCATAAACAAGACCCAGACATGATACTAAAAGGAATTAATTTGAGCCCATAATGGTGAATCCATGTTTGAAAAATCATCTCTAGATATCTTATCACAACAGGGGGAAATGCTTCAAAGTGTTTCTTCCTCCAAAAAGTGTTACTTTCAAAGGGGTTTTCCATCCTAAGGGAATACAAAAGGATACTTCTCTGAAGACTTGAAAAAAAAAGAACTGCATGACTATCATATGAGAAATTCTATGGAGATACCCAAAAGATGCTTCTTGTAAAGTCAATCATAAAGGTGTAATTTTGATAAAAAGGAGATCAAGTGTTCGAATGCTCAATGTGGAGAATAAGAAAATGAAGTGCCTGAGGTATCAAAGGAGCATTCCTTGCACTACGATACTAAATCAAATGAAAGATAAGTTTACAGAAAGATAGATCTGTGCTCTCCCCTACATATATAATGAGTTATCATATGAATCCTTAGTTTGGATCTTAAACAAAATAAGGCACTTTTCCCTAAACTATAACCATTGTTTTGGTATGTGGCTTTTAGTGATACGATTTCACTTTAAGTGAAGTAATATGGCTTTCAAATTTATGAATCTTTGTGTGCATAGAAATGGAAAGTTTTAAATAGCCATTGATTATCAAATTTATTGCAAATCCTATCATTATGATCATTGGTTATGCTTAATTTCATTCATATTATGCAAACATTTAGATTTCTGCATCTATTTCATCAGAATTACCTCAAAATTATTTCCTCATTGTTTTTAATAGTTATTTATCAAGAATTTCATCCTCTTTGAAATCATAGAAAATGGGAATTAGAGCAGCAAGTTATGATAAACTTATAGGCTTGGAAAGTGAATTAAATGATCTTACTAATACTTCATTCAAGTTCTACGACTTAGGTGATCTTTACAAAAGGCTTAATTCTCAACCCATCCACTCAATTATCCAAAAATTGAAAGAGAGTGGATTGGTGGAAGTTGCTAGATTTCCCATGGATGTGCAGGCCCTAGAGCTAGTTAAAGACTTCATAGAAAGATATAATCTAGAGACAAAGAAAATATTACTTCCTTATTAGTCTATCTTCTCTTGAAAAACAAGGATTTGATGTAGTCTACATTTGGCATGCCAGTGAAGGAGGAATATTGTGACATTGAGTTCAGGTCATCTACATCTATGTTTAATTGGAAGAAAACCTTGAGAAGGGAGGATATGCAGAGAACCTAGTTTCAAACACCTCGTTTAAAGAAGAGAAAGATGCCAAAGACTCTCTGAGGGACCAATCTAAAAAGAGAGATCATTGACATCCTGGCATTGCTACTTAGATTGAAAGGAAAGGAAGAAATTATGGATTTCATTGAGCATCACTTCTTCGTGGTGTAAGTCATATGTGTCAAAGGATTGCAAATCGCTTGAGCCCAAATCATATGCGACGAGCTTGCCTCATGGTTGAATTTAGCTAAGGGATTCAAGAAAGTTTACATGTCTTCATATATAATCTATGCTTTGGCTACACATCACCTATGGTCGGGTCTTCCCAACATTGAAGGCTACGAAAAAATACAAGGGTGCATGAAATCTACCCACACCTTCAACTACAGAGAAGCTTCATAGAGTATGTGAAAGTGAACGATGCCTTCACTATGAGGTTGTCTCAAGAATTACAAGGCTTCCCTAAGCAAAGATTTTCACCTGAAGTAATTTTGGATATTAGCCAATTCATATGCTCTTTCATCCAATTCCAGAGTTTTTCCTACCTACAGATTGGTGCTTTTTATGGTTTTCCCAAAAGACTTCCTAGGTACATTGAGGACAAGGTTGTTCTTGTCGAATTGAGTCAAAAAATACTAGATGTGAACACCTTGTGTTCAAATGTAAAGAAGATATTCAAGATTTCCTTCCCAATAGTGGTTAGACCCTATTCTTGTGCCTCTAGATCTGATGCTCAAAATCTAACTAAAAATTTTGAGACTAACATCAAGTTGACAAATTAAGAGTTACTCTGGCCCCAATATGACCCTATCAACTTTGTGAGAGATCAATTGAAGTTGGGATGCACCCACAGACATGTTCCAAACATTGAAGATTTTTGGGCTGGATGTCTCAATGAATATCAGACCTGAAAGAAGTATTGGCCCTGGCTGACAATTGATGAAATTAAATTATATAATGACTCTATTGATGCTTTTGATATTGTAGATGATGGTTCCTCTATGCATCCTTCATCTTACGAGTAAATTAAAGGAACTCTCATTGTGTCTACCCTATCTATTGGTCCTGTCATTGATACAATGGAGCGCTTAATGGACGGAATCATTAAGAGAGCAGAAAAATGGGTGGAGTAGACCAAAGCAAGGAATAAAAGAATGGAAAGCATAGCCTCCACTGGTGGAGTGGCTTTTGCAATTGCTCAATCAATTGCAATGACCTCCACCATTGCTACCACTTCAATATCTATAAGCCCAACCTAGTCAATCAACCAAGGCAGAGATCAACCTCCAAAGAAGAATATTACGATCAACCCTACTTGTGGAAGAGGATCTCTTCAAAATATAGGAAAAGTTGGGGACAAGGAAAAGGAAAAAGAGAAGGGAAAAAAGAAGGAGCAAGAGAAGTTAGTTGCTAATCTTGCCTCCCCTATTCAAGTCATCAATCTTGATGGTGACACCAAACCCATCAATGGTCAAGAATAGAATGTGTCCTAGCAAGCAGATACTTTGGCCCTCTTAGTAACCAAACTCACTACTTTCCCCGTTGTTTCTCAAAGCAAGAAGACTCCCCCAGTAGCAAGGAATCTCTTTGATGAAAAGAAGTGAAGATATGAGGAATCTACTCCATCCAAAGACCTCATCACATGAGCAACTTCTTCTCAACCACAATCGAAGAATACAAAGAAGCAAAAGTTCATAGCAACATTGGCCAGTGATCCTTCTACTAGTTACATAGTGATAGATATAGTAGAGCCTCAGAAGGAGGGAAAGTTCAATGAGCTCATTGTCAATGATTTTCAAATCATAATAGTAGACATTGGTATTGTTGTCCATGATTCCATGGTTAATATATAGAAGTCTATCAAAGAAAAGATAGAAGATAGACTAGAATAATTGAGGGCAAAGAAAGAGGTACTCAAGGCCTTGAATAAAGAACTAATAGACTACATCAGAACTACACTTGGAAGAACTTCATCCATCACATTTGATCCAAATGTGGAAGAGAACAAGAACTTTCTTTTAAAGTTGTAGCAGGAAAGACAATTTGGTCAAATTGGTAGATCATGGATTGATTAGATGAAGACATAAGGTCCCTCACTCATTGATAATTTTGGAAATCTACTATTAGATGTTAACAAGTTGAGGGAGGTAGCTTCTAGTCACTAGACTACCATACACAATACAATAGATAGATTCATAGAGAAATTGGCATTACTGCAAGAGGTAGTTCATATCAAAACCAACATTGCCATCTCTCACAAGATCCTCAAAATAGGCCCAGAGTCATTGTTTCATTGGAAATAATCTTTGGAGAGCATAGTGGAAATCTCTATAAGATCTGGAAACAATCTTAAAGATGTATGCAACCTAGTGCAGAAGGTCATAGAGAAGCTTTTTGAATACTTAAAAATGTTGCACACAGAATCATATGTAGACATTGAGCAAATGAAGGCCAAATTCCTAGCAGTTGTAGACATTGAGAAAATGAAGACCAAATTCCTAACAAATGAAGGCCGATTGGTAGACATTGACAAAATGAAGGCCAAATTCCTAGCATTTTTCGATGAGGTTGTTGATCCAATCAACTTCTAGATCTCAAAAATCTAGGAGCTTTTAGTAGTAGATTCCATCTTAAGGCAGGCATCGGAAAAGTTCCAATCAAAATTTGCTAGAGTGGGAGTTAATAAATATGCATGACTACTAGATGATTCTAGCTGAAAACATCATAATCCTAGGTGTCAATGAACTAGATAAATTAACGGATGCAATGATGGCTTATAAAGCTAAGGCAATGACTCTGAAGAAAGCATGATGCTCTGATATTCTCTCATGCATTTGCCATCCTCTCTCTTCTCTCTCATTTCTCTTTTATAGCCATTTTTGGCATTTCATCTGTAGTCTTAGACTCTGTAATGGATGATGACCCAGTCAAGTCCTATTTTTAGAATCATCCATTTAGAGATTCTTTGCAATGCAATCATTAAATGTAACTGGCCATTTTGAAGAGGCCTATATATGTAACTTTTTGAGAAGTTAATAAGATCAGTAAATTATTTTGCAGGTGAACCCCTATAGCTAGGACTATTGTGTGTGACTCTAATACTAAATTTTAATTTTGTTGTTCATTTAGCTACTGTATGATATTTGGGATGAATGTGTTGTAACTAAAAATTGAATGATTGCAAGTAAACTTGGTTTTGTTTCTTTCATCTCAGCGGATTGTAAGCTTTACTTTCCTCAGCATAAGTATTAATTTTTTCCCTTATGTGTTGCACATTAGTTCATGTGTGATTAGTTCATTGTATGACAAGTCTACAATTTGATTAATGAGGTAACCAAAAAGAGGACAATCTAGGTATTGTCAAATCTTAGTCAATTCAGCAATCCAGGAATTACCCATTTAGTCATTCCTCCCCCTCTCATGTTGTTGTAGCTAATCTTACATTTTTCCATTCTTGTATTTGAGTTAGAATAAATTGCATATTAAATGTTAGTCTCCATTTTGAAAATTATCTGGGTTGTTTGAAGTGTTAAACAATCTAGTTGTTGGCCTCTTCTTCTCTCTAGTTAAGAGCATACCCCCAAAAAATTAAAAACAAATTCATTAAAAATCTTGCATCTAAAAGGGGGTTGTCCCTTTCAATTCATGGTTCTTTGATAGATTACTACACTAACCCATTCTGTTAACTTCTTTGTTTTTCATTAGCCATTAGACACACTAAGAGTCAAGGTACAAACCATAGAATTAAGGAAGGCAAACTGTTAACCAACAATTTTTGTCAACTCTACTGGGGACTTACTTGTATGTCCTAAGTTTTCTTAGTAAGTCTCTCTATGGATTTACTAGATAACTTAAAACCTATCTTTTTTGGTACTCAATTCATTGAATTCATGCCTACTATCTCATAAGGAGAAATGTTGTTACCTCATGAAAGTCAAATCCCAATAATAGTGAAACCCAACCTTAGCTTCCAAGATGAACAAGAAGACATAATAAACCAACTAAATACACTTGCCTAGAAGAATAATAAATCTCTTGATGAGTATTGGAGAGTTAGCTTTGCACTAGAAAGAGGAAGTAAATGTTGAATATTGGGAAGGTGTGTTATGGGAAAGAAGATTGAGAGAAGCACTCTTATTGTGAACTAAATGATCCACCTTGGATCCTAAGTATAACAAAAATGTTCATGGAAAAGGAAAAATTGACCTAGTGTTTGAAGAATTAACAGATTTCTCAATATTAGAAGATCCTCTAAGAAGAGGAAGAGCCTACTCACGGGATCCAGTATTTTAGGGTATTCATCGAGTTCTATTTTTGCCATCCTACCCCATTTCCTAGAGACACAATCATTCCTCTTCACATCCTATCTTCCACACTCAGATCCCATCACTCTATAACACTCTCACCCTCTATGGTGTGGTAACCCCTACTGTTGTCACCTTTCAACCAATTCCAATAATCTTTCCCCCTTCAATGCTTTTGCCCTGGGGAAATGCTATTGACCCCCTTTGTCTTGCTACTAATAAGGACCTACCAAAAGTTTCTCAAAAGAACTTGCCCAAGTTCAATGGTGATGGGAAAACCTTTGTTGATGAGCACATCATTGCTTTCTTTGTAGTATGTAGCATTGTTTTTCCTCGGCATGAAGGTGTAGAAGTAAGGATGTTTGTAGAGACTCTTGTTGAGAACATAGCTAATTGGTTTCAAAATCTTTTGATGGGATATATTACAACCTAGGATGAGATGCAGAATCAATTTGAGGTGTGCTACAAGAGTACAAAAGGTGAACATACTCTTTTTTTTCAGCTCACACAAGTCAAAAAGGAACCTAGCCTTCCTATGAGAGATTTCATTGCAAGGTTCAATAAATTGGTAACCTATATTCCTGTTGTGAATAAATTAACTACAGATAACTAGAAGATTTTTCTCATTAGCTTGATTCGCCTAGATATCAGTTTTTAGATCAGAAGATCTCATGTGGCTAATCTTCAAGCCGCTCAAACCTTGGTGATAGAATTGGACGATGACCTGATAGCAGCTGAAAAATGGAAGAGAGAGCTTCAGAGTGGAACTTCAACAAGTTTTTATATTGATACAGCCAATAACATGGAAGTGATGCTTCAGAAATTATCAAATGAGATGATTTCCATGAAAAGGAAAATGAGGAAAATAGTTCCCTCTTTCCAGCAACCTTACTAGGACAAATCCTAAAAGGTAACATGAAGGGAAACCATTGCAATTGTCGTCTACTCAACAAAAGCTTGCCATAGAAGCAGTCCCCAGGAAGCCAGATATGTGCATATTTCACTTAAGGGTGGATCACGACGGTGGCTCTTGTTTGGAGATGAATAGATACAAACAACTTAGTACTAGTAATGAGCTAATAGTCAAATATCCTAAAAGTGAAGATGATTTTTGTCCCCCTAGCAACTCTAGGACTTTTTTTTGGAGCATGAATCAGATTCAAATGTTGGAGGTGACTTCTTCACCACCTTGGATGGAGTACAAATGACCGTAGCAATGAGGAGTCAAAGAGACAAGAACCTAGTGAACTCAATTCCTTCCCAGAACATAGCTCCTAGCTCTTCACCAGCTACAGTTAGTGCATCTACTTCCTCTTCTTGGAAGAAAAAACAAGCAAGATTAGAACCAAATGGTAAGCCTCATTCCTCATTTGATATCATTAAATATTGCAAAGATACTCATATCCAAATTTCTTCCCTTGATTACTTTAAAACTCTCCCTAATGAATTGTAAAAATTAGTAGACTACTGCAAAGGTGAGGCTAATTGTAAAACTCATCCTAATGTCAATACTATTACTAGCAATGACCAACCTCAACTATGTAATGGCCTGCTCACTGATTAAGAACTTGTCCTACCTATGTTTTTTAAAGAAGAAGAGTCTTCAATGTTAGCCACCTCTCTTGGTCAAAAACCTAACCAATTTTATGTTTTTTTATATGTAAATGGTCATAAATTGAGTAATTGTATAATTGACTATGGAGCCTCTAACAATGTCATGCCTTCTATTGTTGCTTGATCTCTAGGCTTAACTCTAACCAAGACCTTTGGACATTATTATTCCATGGATGCAAAAAAGTTCCCATTTTAGGAAAAGTTAAAGATGCATAAGAAGCCCTAACCACATACCCTACAAAGAGAATGGAATTAGCCATCCTAGTAGTTGATATTTCGGCTAGCTATGGTATGCTATTGAGTAAGATATTCTATAGAGATATGGGAGGGGAAATCAATTTGGATTGATCTCATGCCATAATTCTTATTGCCAATTAAAATATTAAGCTTGAACCTAAGGAGAAGGTCAAATTCACTATTAAGAAATCTGATGATCCTAAGGCCCAAATTTTATATCAAGAGATGGAATTTGGGAACTACATGTTCTTTGACTTCAATAGTTCAAAAGAACAACTAGATCCTCCTAGTGATCAAAATATTTGGACCTTAGGGTTTGATGACAGTTGTGCTACTGTTGGATTTAGAGTAGGTGTGGTGCTCATTTCCCCTGATGGAGATCTCACACAACTTGCATATAAGCTATAATTCAAGAATACTAATAATATTGTAGAATATGAAGCATTGTTGTTGGGTATCACTTCTATGAAGAAAATAAGGGTGAAAATCCTTAAGAGCCATAGGAGATGTAGAGCTCTTTGTGAAGCAAGTCTGAGGATAATATATTGTGAAGAACACGAGGCTTTGAAACTATAGAAACAAGGTGGGATGAAATTGAGGACCTGGATACCTTTTTAATACAAGTTGTTCCTAGGGAATAGAATGCAAAGGTAGTTTTGTTAGCTACCTCCTCTTCTCTTCTACTTCCACATCTGAAGCTTACTGATAACCAATACAAGGTTGAAGCTCTCTTTAGACGCAATGTGCCTGACAATGTCAAATCATGGAAAGTCTTCAATAGTGATAAAAAAATCCAATGTTTCCTAGAAGGGTCTGAGTATTTCAGTGACCAATACTTTGAAGGAAGTGAAATTTCATGTTGAGATTTTTCCCCTAACAACAAGAAAGATCTAGAGCTTGGTACTAAGCTTCTTAAAGGTAACAAAATTCCTAGACACCTCATTTCTCTTGAAAATTTGTTTGATAGGAATGATACATTTATCAAAAAAGAAAGGGGTAGGAAAGGTGGAACATCTAAAGAATTTGAGGGGATGAATATTGGCATTGAAGACAACCCTAAGATGATTAATACTAGAAGAAGTTGCTCAAATGAAGAAAGGACTAGGGTGAAAGGCTTACTTTCTAAATACCAAGATGTATTTGCATGGGGATATGAGGATTTGACAACCTTCAGGAATGGTGAGTTTAAGCACAAGATCCCCCTTAAGTCTAAAGCAACTCCTTTTAGAAAAAAGTAGCACAATTATAACCCAATGATCTTGGATGCCATTTTTAGAGAGTTCTACAAGATGTTACAAGCAAGGATTATCATCATTCAACTTGGATAACTAACATTGTTCCTATCCAGAAAAAGAATGGGGAAATCAAAATTTGTGTGTACTTCATAAATTTAAACCAAGCCTCTCTAAAACATAATTACACCCTACCTAAAATGGATCACCTACTACAAATAGTGGCTGGCTCTGAGATGATGTCTATGTTAGATGGTTTTTCAGGCTTCAACCAAATTGAATTAGATCCAAAGGATCAATTTGAGATAGTTTTCAACACTCCTTGGGGAATGTTTTTCTATAATAGAATTCCTTTTGGGCTTATCAATGTTGGATCCACCTTTCAAAGAGCCATGAACTTGTCTTTTTCTGACCTCAAGGATAAGATAATTGTCATACATCTAGATGATCTAATAGTCTTCTCCAAGAAAAGAGAAATTCACTTGAAGGACATAGAGAAAGTACTAAGGAGATGTAGGGAACATGGAATTTCTCTTAATCCCAAGAATTATTTCTTCTATGTTACAGAGGGCAGGTTGCTCAGTAATATAGTTTCTCAAGAAGGTATCAAGATTGATCCTAAGCATGTCAGAGCTATCCAGCAATTGAATCTGCTTGCAAGAAAATATGGAATCAAATCCTTCTTCATATAGGTCAATTTCTTGAGATGCTTTGTACCTAATTTCTCTAGAATTACCAAGTGTATAGTTGACATAATGAAGGGAAGCGAAGTATTCAAATGGAGTGATCCTCAGAGAAAATATTTTGATCAAATCAAAGATGCCACAGCCAAAGCCCCTGTCCTGGTTCACCCAGATTATACCAAAGAATTTATATTGTATTGCTATGCATCAGCTCACACATTATCCACAATACTTATGCAAGAAATAGGGAAGCTTTTCAAGCACCTTTTCTCTTATGAGTATTCCTCTAAAAGAGCGAGAGTTAAGATATTATTAGATGGAAAAGAACACATATGTAGTAGTAAGAGCACTCAATAATTTCATGTTTTATGTCTTGCATTTACATTCTATTGTGCATACACCCGACCCAACTATCAAGAGTATCTTGACCTAGCAAGAAATTGGATGTAATACTAGAGGAGCTTGGATAGATAAAGTTCAAGAATATGATATTGAGTTAAAATCAATGAAGTTCGTATGAGGAAATGGCCTATGCAAAGTAATTGCAGAAAATTAGGATTCTATTGAAGAGGATGGATCCTCAAGAGTATTGATGGTTAGTCTCCAAGACCCTTGGTTTTCAAATGTTGCCTATTTTCTCACTTACAGAGATTATCCTGATGGACTGACATACAAGAAGAAAAGAGATCTTGTAACTAAATCAGATAATTATGCCATTTATGATGATCAATTGTACAAGCAGGCAATTGATGGAACCTTCTTAAGATGTATGGATAAGCCTCAGCAAGAGAGATTATTTTAGACATTCCACAATGAGGCCTGTGGTGGGCATTTTTCTTCTAAAATTATAGCCTACAAGATTCTAAGGCAGTGCTACTACTGGCCTGGTATGTTCAAAGATTCTTATAAGTGACTGGCCAAATGTGACAAATGTAGGATGTTTTCTAGCAAGCCTCAATTAACTTCCCTACCACTAAAGCCAATAGTAATAGAAGACCCCTTCCAGTAGTGGGGAATTGACTTCATTGGGCCAATTAATCCTCATTCTTATACTAGACACTTATACATTATCACCACTACAGACTATTTCACTAAATGGGTGGAAGAAAATCCCACCAAGAGAACCACCCCTAAATTGTCTTTGAGTTTGTCAAAGAGAACATCTTGGTGAGATTTGGGGTGCCACTAAATCTCGTCATGGATAATGCTACTTATTTTTATTCTACAGAGATTGTAGAGTTCTCTTATGACAACAACATCCACCTTAGTCATTCCTCGGACTACATTCCTCAAGGAAATGGTTAGGAAGAACTGAGCAATAAAAACTTGATTAACATCATGAAGAGGTTGGTCTCTAAGAATCAGAAGTACTAGCACAAAAGATTACATGAAGCTCTTTGGGTGGATAGGGTGACACCTAAGAAGACCATCAATATTTCTCTATTTGAGCTAGTATACAAAGTTGAAGCTAGCCTTCCCCTACCATTGGAACTATCCATCTACAATTTGCAACAAGTGATTGAGGACCTTGTATTTCACAATGGTTTGGAGAAGTGAATCATGTACCTCACTAAGCTGGAAGAAGAATGTGAGAAATTGGTCAACCATATTATCAAGCATCAGAAGTGCATGAAGACCTTCTTTGACAAGAAGGCCAGACCAAGAAAATTCATAGAAGGTGATCTAGTTATGTTATGGGATAAGAGGCATGAACCTAAAGGTATGCATCATAAGTTTGATTTTCTTTGGAAAGGCCCTTTTAGAATTATGCAAGTAAATTAGAATAACTCTTTCATTCTGGCATATCCCACTGAAGAGATTTTTCCATTGTCTTACAATGGCCAAGATCTAAAGCTATTTCAAGTTCACAATTGAAAGAAGGTAACACCTATAGTTAGTTTTAGTCTAGGTAGGATTTTTTTTCTACTTCCTCCTTGCTTTGATTTCCTGCTTTCCTAGGTTAGTGTCCCTTTCCGTTGTGTGCTTAGTTTAGTTTTGCCTATTGTTGTTTGTCATTCCAGCTGTGCAAAACTAGATATTATAGGCCCCTTCTAGACATTTGTAATGTCTAAGTCCCCAGTAAAAGCCACTTGTTGCCAACTTTTAGTTTTTCCCCTATGAGTGTGTGGTTAGTAGTATTGATTAAGAATTTGTTCAAGATTTTTTTATCAAGGTAGCCTTTAGGGAACTTACTTCTCATCAAGTTCCTAGGACTCCCACTTTGCATATTTTCTAGACCTCCCTTGCTTTACCACTCCCTATCCCTCCATGTGGGTTTCTTTTCATTTTAATGCATTTGAGGTTTAGGTGATTTAGGTTTGGTTGGGATATTTTTTAAGCATCTTCCCGATGAGAGGTGATTTCTCCTTGTTTCTACATCTTCTATCTTACACCATCATTCTCGTTTCCTTCATATTCTGAATAATCAGATGAGCCTTCCCCTTAGTGAAGTTCATCAAGCATATACCCAAGGAAAAAGATCATGATAGTATTCACACATGTGCACTTTCTTGACTTATGATGGAAAGATCTAGGAAAGTGCAAGTCAAAGCTACGAAGGTCTTGAGTCAAAGTTCAAACATAAAATCCATTTCAATGAAGAGAAATGGATCTGAGGGTTTTCAGCAATTAACTAGTGGAAATGAAAGCATTTTTTTCTATTTCAGAAGCCAACATGGCTTATGCTCAATTCTAAATTTTTTATGCATAAACGAGACCTAGGCATGATACTAAAAGGAATTAATTTGAGCCTGTAATGGTCAATTCATGTTGAAAAACTCATCTCAAGATAATTTATCACAACAAAAGAAAATCCTTCAAAGTGTTTCTTCCTCTGGAAACATTGCTTTCAGAAGGGTTTTCCGTCCTAAGGGAATACAAAAGGCTACTTCTCTAAAGACTTAAAAAATAAAGAACTTTGTGACTATAATATGAGAATATTCTACAAAGATTCCCAAAAGATGCTTTTGGTAAAGTCGGTCATAAAGGTGCCATTTTGATATAAAGGAGATCAAGTGTTCAAATGCTCGATGCAAAGAATAACAAAATGAAGTGCCTGAGGTATCGAAGGTCATTCCTTGCACTACGATCCCAAATCAAAGGAAAGATAAGTTTACAAAAAGATAGATTTGCACTTTCCCCTTCATATAAAATAATTTATCGTATGAATCCTTAGCCCGGATCTTGAAGAAAATAAGGCACTTTCTGTTAAACTAAAACCCTTATTTTGGTAAGTGGTTTTTAATGATACAACTTCACTTTAAGTGAAGCAATATGGATTTCTAATTTATGAATCTTTATGTGCATAGAAAAAAAACAAAAACAAAAATAGTCATTGATTATCAAATTTATTGCAAAAATGTTCAAATTTTTGCATCTACTTCATTGAAATTACCTCTAAATTATTTCCTCATTGTTTTTAATGGCTATTTATCAATAATTATATCATCTTTGAAATCATAGCAAATGGAAATTAGAGTAGTAGATTATGATAAACTTATAAGCTTGGAAAGTGAATTAAAGGATCTTACTGATACTTCATTCAAGTTCTATGACTTAGGTGATCTTCACAGAAGGTTTAATTCATAGCCCATCAACCCAATTACCCATAAATTAAAAGAAAGTGGATTGGTGGAAGTTGTAAGATTTCCCATGGGTGTGCTGGCTCTAGAGCTAGTTAAAGGATGCATAGAAAGATATAATATAGAGACAAAAAAAAAAATTGCTTCTTGATCAGTTTATCCTTTCCTCAATAAAAAAGGCTTAGATGCAGTCTACATTCGGCATGCCAGTGAAGGAGCAATACTGTGAAATTGAGTTCAAATCCTCTGCATCTATGTTTAATGAGAAGAAAATCTTGACAAGGGAGGATATACAAAGAAACTAGTTTCAAACACCTCATTGAAAGAAGAGAAAGATGCCAAAGACTCTCTTTGGGACGAATCTAAAAAGATAAATTGTTGACATTCTAGCATTACTACTCAAATTGAAAGGAAAGGAAGAGATTTTGGATTTCATTGAGCATCACTTCTTCCTGTTGCAATCCATATGTGTCGAAGGACTACAGATCGACTAGGTCGAAATCATATTTGATGCGCTTTCCTCATGATTAAATGCAGCTAAGGGATTCAAGCAATTTTACATGTCTTCATATTGAATCTATGCCTTGGCTACACATCACCTATGGTCAGGTCTTCCCAGCATTGAAGACTATGATGCAAATACAAGGGTGTATGAATTCTACCCACACCCTCAGCTGTAGAGGAGCTTCAAAGAGTATGTGAAATTGAACGAAGCCTTCACTATGAGGTTGTGTCGAGAATTGCAAGGCTTCCTTAAGTGAAGATTTTCACTTGAAGCAATTTTGGCTATTAGCTAGTTCGAATACTCTTTCATCCAATTCCTGAGTTTTTCCTACCTACAGATCGGTGCTTCTAATGGTTTTCCCAAAAGACTTCTTAGGTACCCTAAGTACAAGGTTGTTCTTGTTGAATTATGTTGGAAAATACTAGAATTGAGCAACTTATGTTCAAATATAAAGAAGATAGCTAGGATTTCCTTCCCAATAGTGGTTGGACCCTATTCATGTGCCTCTAAATCTAATGCTCAGAATCTAGTTAAAAGTTTTGAGAGTAGATCAAGTTGATTGATTATGAGGTACTTAGGCCCCAGTATGACCCTATCAACTTTGTGAGAGATCAATTGAAGCTGGGATACACCCACAAACATGTTCAAGACATTGAAGATTTTTGGGTTGGATGTCTCAATGAATATCAAACTTGGGAGAAGTATTGGTCCTTACTGAGAGTTGATGGAATTAAATTATATAATGACTCTATCAATTTTTTTGATCTTGCAGATGATGGCTCTTATATGCATCCTTCATCTTACAAGAAAATTAAAGGAATTCCCAATGTGTCTACCTTGCCTATTGGTCCCATCATCGATACAATGGAGTTCCTAATGCACACAATCATTAAGAGGGGAAAAAAATGGGTGCAGTGGACTAGAGCATGGAAGAAAAGAATAGGAAGCACAAGCCCCACTAGTGGATTGGCTGCTGGAATTGCTCAATCAACTGCAGTGACCTCCACCACTGCTGCCACTTCAATATTTGTGAACCCAGCCCAGTCAATCGGCCAAGGTGGAGGTCAACCTCTAGAGAAGAATGTTACAACCACACCTACTTGTGGAGGAGGATCTCTTCTAGGTACAGGAAAAGTTGGGGAGAAGGAGAATAATAAAGAGAAGTAAAAAGATTAGGAGCAAGAGAATTCAGTAGCTAAGCCTGCCTCCCCTGTTCAAGTCATCAATCTTGATGATGACACCAACCCCATAGATGATCAAGAATAGGATGCATCCTAACAAGCAGATACTTTGGCCCTCTTAGTACCCAAATCTATTACTTTCCTCACTATTTCTCAAGGGAAGCAAACTCCCCCAGTGGCAAGGAATCTCTTTGATCCCATTGTCTTGCAATCAGCAATCAATGTCCTCTCAACCAAGTCATGGTTGGAGGAGACCATCAATCAAAAGAAGTGGCAATATGAGGAAGTTGCCTATTCCAAAGACCTCATCACATGGGCAACTTCTTCTCAGCCACAATCGAAGAATAAAAAGGAGCAAAAGTCCATAATAGCATTGGCCACTTATCCTTCTACTAGTCACATGGTGATGGAGATAGCAGAGCCTCAGAAGGAGGAAAATTTCCATGAGCTCATTACCAATGACTTTCGAATTAGAATGGTAGACAATAGTATTCATGTCCATGATTCCATGGTTAATAAATAGAAGTCTACCAATGAAAAGATAGAAGAGAGACTGGAGGAATTGAGGGTGGAGAAAGAGGTGCTCAAGGCCTCAAACAAATAATTAATGGACTACATCAAAACTGCACTTGGGAGCACTTCATCTAGTACATTTGATTCAAATGAAGAAGAGAACAAGAACTTTCTTTTAAAGCTATAGTAGGAAAGAAAAATTGGTAGATCATGGATTGATCAGATGAAGTCACAAGGTCCCCCACTCATCGAGAATTTTAGAAATCTACTATTAGATGCTAATAAGTTGAGGGAGGCAGCTTCTAGTCATGAAACTACCATACACAACGCAATAGATAGATAGATGGAGAAATTGGAATTATTGCAAGAGCTAATTGGTATGAAAACCAAAGTTGTCATCTCCCATAGGATCCTCAAAATAGGCTAAGAGCCATCGTTTCATTGGAAACAATATTTGGAGATCATAGTGGAAAGAATTGTAAGGTCTAGAAATAAGCTTGAAGATGTATACGAACTAGGACAAAAGGTTGTGGAGAATCGTTTTGAATACTTAAAAGTATTGCACACAGAATTGTATGTATCCAAGAATGGCTGATTGGTAGACATTGAGCGAATGAAGGCCAAATTCCTAGCATTTGTCAATGAGGCCACGGATCTAGTCAACTTCTAGATCTCAAAAATCCAAAAGCTTTTAGTAGCAAATTCCATCTTAAGGCGGGCATTGAAAAAGTTCCAATCAAAGGTTGCCAGAGTGGATGAGTTAAAAGAGATGCACGAAAAATATTGATTCGATCTAACAACATCATATTCCCAAGTGTTGATGAGTTAGATAAAGTAACAGATGCAATGAAGACTTATAGAGCTAAGGAAATGACTCTAAAGAAAGTATGTTGCTTTGATATTCTCTCAGACATCTGTCATTTCTCTCTTCTCTCTCATTTCTCTTTTGAATCCATTTTTGGCATTTCCTCTGGAGGATTAGACTCTATAAAATATAATGACCCAATCAAGTCCTATTTTTAGCATCCTTCATTCAAAGATTCTCGTCAGTGCAATCATCAAATGTAACTAGCCATTTTGAAGAGACCTATATATGTAAATTTTTTAGAAGTTAATTATATCATAAAATTATTTTTTGGGTGAACCACTATAGTTGGGACTACTATGTGTGACTCTGAGTCTAGATTTTAATTTGTTTTTCATTTAATTACTATATAATATTTGGGATGAATGTGTTGTAATTAGAATTGAATGATGTCTCATCAATTTGGTTTTGTTTCTTTCATCTCAGTGGATTGTAAGCTTTACTTTCCTCAACATAAGTATTATTCTTTCCCTTGTATTGTGCACGTTAGTTCATGTGTGCTCAGTTGATTGTATGAGAAGTCCAGAATTTGATTAATGAAGTAGTTGAAAAAGAGGACAATTTGGGTATTGTCAAATCTCAGTTAATTCAGTAATCCGAGAATTATCCATTTAATCATTCCTTCCCCTCTCATGTTGTTGTAGCTAGTCTTGCATTTTTCCATTCTTGCATTCGAGTTAGAATGAATTGCATATTAGATGTTAGTCTCCATTTTGAAAATTTCCTGGGTTGTTTGAAGTGTTAAACAATCTGGTTGTTGGCCTCTTTTGCTCTCCAGTTAAGAGCATACCCCCAAAAACTTAGAAACAAATTCATTGCAAATCTTGCATATAAAAGGGAGCTGTACCTTTCAATTTAGGGATCTTTGATAGATTACTACACTAACCCATTTTGTTGTTAACTTCTTTTTCCATTAGCCATTGGACACACTAAGATTCAAGGAATAAACCATAGAATTAAGGAAGACAAATTGTTAAACAAGAAGTTGTCAAGAATATTATTCATGGATTTCTTACACTGAGTTGAATCATTTTAATTTTCATGTAGCACCAAAGTGAGAAACTCACTTTTCAATAACCTTTGACATCTAATTCAAAAGCATCTTGTGTTCATAAGAATATCGCATCAACCAAAATTATGTTTTTCTTTATTTTATTTTTTTGTACAGTTGTATTTTTTCTTGCAACAATCCTTCAAATCTTTGAGTTAGTTGTTGTACAAATAGGGATGTTTTCTAGACCTAGTCATGACTTATTTCCTAGGTTCGTACCTCATTTAGTTGTCACATATGTTGGATTCCTCTTAGGTTACTATCATTCTTGCTAGTTTATTGGCCACTTCATGTTTTCCAATCTTGTAAGCTAGTTTTTTATCAATAAAATGTGTCAACACATATCTCAATGTTCTTGGATCATGTGTGTACGTGTGACTTGGATTAGAATAAATTTCATGTCTTATGTGGTGAGACCTAAATGATTTAGGTCCTATTCTATATTGTAATATATTTTCTCGATTCTTATAGTATGTAATTTGTTCTTGGTCAACCTATATAGATGTATTTATAAGGCTTGTAATTGATCTCTTTGGGTAGTATATTGATGATAGCATGAAATGGGTCTTAAAGAAAAGTATGGTAATAGGATTTTTATTTGTAATCATTCATATTTTCCTAGAATGTATGATTGCATGTTGTAGGCCCATTGTAATTGAACTTTTTCATAAACGAAGTTTGATATTGCATAACTCTTGTATATTTGTTGATGTACCTATTTGAGGTCTCTCCAACAATGACTACACCAAAATTGCAATTAGAAAGAATAAGGCACCTGCATCCATACCAAAATGCTTGGTTGTAACATGATCAAAAAAATTAGTGGGTGAAAATTGTTTAGCTAAATTTAAGATAAGAGTTTACCATGATGAATTCCTATGTGACATTATGTTACTGAATGTTTTTTTTTTGTTATTGGGAAGACCATAGTAGTTGTACAAGAAGGAAACACATGATGGTAGTGCAAACACATACATGTTGATGAAGAATGGAATTAAATCCAAACTGAAACCATTAATTAAGAATGATGATGATGTAGTAGGAGCACCTTGGGTGTAAGGGCAATCTTGCATTGCCCAAAAATACTAGTTGATCTATCTTTTCAATAAGGGTTATCTCAGTGCAGAGTTGTTCTTATTAAGGTGTTTGTTTGAACTCAAAATGATCTGCTTTATTTCCAAGAGATTCACTTAGGATATTTTAGCAATGCCAGTAACTTTTCAATGCAAGACCAAGTCTATTTTTAAGATATTGAAAATTTGCAGTATTGACAACAAGGTACAAAATCTTTGAACTTAGTTTTAGAGGCTCATAAAAGGGTTCAAACCTTGACATATTACAACTTATGAAAAATAATTGGTATAGATCAGTTTGTGTCATTTCTGAAATGGTGTCATAATAGCCAATTGGAGAAACTAGTGATGAGTTATGGTCTTCAAAAGTTGCACTACCTGAAATGGACAAAAATTCAATTCCTTCAAAAAGAATTGAGTTCTAAAGTTTCTTGAGGCCCATTTTACTGTAATAAAATATGATTAATAAAATTTTAGGTTTGGTTGACCTCAAAATTTAAGCATAAAATTTGTACAACCTTCTCAGGTAGTTAAAATTGCCTATATAAAGAACACTTGTGGGATTGTCTACGACAGTTCAGGAGATGTAGATGGTGGCTCTAGCTTATTTGATATTGTAAGGAAAATGCTCATGTGAATTTGCATGTCATATTAATGAATATTATAATTCTATTCTATTAGAGATAGTAAGAAGCCAATTTCTTATTTTTGAAAATTGTTGTTATTTCTCTATTATGTTGTGTTTGTGTTAATAAAAAGAGTACCCTTCATCATATTAAAATATATATAAGAACACCTGTAAATTTTTAATTAATGGAGTT
Source organism: Cupressus sempervirens (assembly GCA_028749045.1). Taxonomy (NCBI): domain Eukaryota; kingdom Viridiplantae; phylum Streptophyta; class Pinopsida; order Cupressales; family Cupressaceae; genus Cupressus; species Cupressus sempervirens. The sequence continues at coordinate 570,688,656 of CM053785.1, forward strand.
TTTTAAAAAATCAAAGAAGATGATACAAATTATGATATGCTCATACAAGTTAATGTTATGTTGATTGTGTTTTGGAAGGCAAGAATTACAGTTTCAATGGAAAAGGAAAAAAGGTCAAATTTGAGCTTTGAGAACATTGTTGAATATAATGTGTTTGAGGATGATAATATTCAAATACAAGAGAATGTTATAGTGAATAATCCATTGGAATATGTAGTCATAGATGAGGAAGAATATGAACAAGTGAATGAGGAAAAATTTGTAGCTAAACAATATTTTCTGGAAGACATGAATAAAGAACACAGTTTTACTATAGAGGGGGATGAAGAGCACATTTTTGCAACAATTTCAAACTATAAGCTAATACAAAAATGTATCTATTTAAATCAATGGAAAGGCACTAGATTATTTTATTTTCTAGGGTTTCCTAGTGTGTATTGGTGGGAAATGGATTATGTGAGAAGAACAAGAAAAAGAGGAAATATGCATAATGGAAGAGACAACAAATTGCAAGGTAGATTAGTTAAGCATTATCAAGAAGATGAGATGGAGAAGTGGATCCAAAACAAGAATAAAGTCTAAAAATGATTGAGTTTGACTCAAGAAACATTTTTTTTCTACCATGGGTGTCTAAAATGAGAGAATCCACTGTTAATGTCAATTGACATGAACCAGAAAAATGCTCTTAGTTTGTTCTTTTCAGTTTTTGTTTGTTTTTCTTTAATTGACTATGATGAGAAAGTTAATATATTGCCTCTTCTCTCTAGTGATGTGGTTGTGATTTTTAAAATTAGGCATGGACATCCATCAAGAGGAAATTTTCTTAGATGTTTAGTGGTCACTACCATGCCCATACATGTATGCAAAGCATAGAAAAATAAATAGATACATAAAATTGTTTGTCATGTCTTAATGACATGAGATCTCATGAACTACAGCAATTGTAAGATACACACAAAATAGATTTGTATTAAAGGTTTTCAAGAAAATTTAATTGGATGAAAAGTCAACTTAGTAAACTTTGTCAACTTTCTTCAATGTAATGTCCACTTTTTTTAGACCTTAAGATTTATCAAATAATTAAAACTCAAGTTGTATACATACATCTATGTGTGTGTGTGTGTGTGTGTGTGTGCGTGTGTATATGCATATACTTATGTATACACACACACACACATATGTCTGTATGTATGTATGTATATATATACATATATATCCGTACATATATACTTATACACACACACACACACACACATATGTATGTATGTAAATAGATATGTATGTATGTATATGTATGTATGTATGTATGTATACATACATATACATACATATATACATACATACATACATACATACATACACATATAAATCTTTTGATGGTCTTAAATATTTTATAGAAAAATTTAACAAATCCATGGAATTTTGACTTGAAGCGAGCTTGACAATTGATAAGTAAGAGATATTTTTCACAAGTCAAATTGTGATATTTCTATCAAGATTCAATGGTGTAGTTTTTTTAGTCAAACTTATTGACCCATATTTTTAATGACTAGTGGCTCTCATGAACTCATCTCTCATGAGAATGAATGGAACATGTAGCACTCATTGGATCTAGGTAATGCTCATAGAGGTGAAACACTAGACTTCCTAGAGTATCACCCAACCCAATACTACTCTACCTCGAGCATGCTTAACTACAAAGTTCCCTCCTTAGTTAAACTCACTCTACTTGCAACCTCATTTGTAAAACCTTCACTAATCATTGTGCCTTATGAACCATTCATTATCTAAAGAACCTTAAGCTCATCAATTGATAAGTGGGAGATATTTTCCACTAGTCAAATTTTGATATTGATGCCAAGATTCAATTGTGTAGTTTTTGAGTCAAACTCATTGACTCATATTTCATTATTAGTTGTTCAAATGAATCCATATCTCCTAAGAATGAATGTAACACTTATCAACCATTGGGTCTAGGTGATGCTTACAGAGGTGAAGCATCAAGTCTTCTTGATAGGTCACCCATCCCAATACTACTCTAGCTTGAGATTGTTGAACTATAGAGTTTCCTCAATGGTAAAACCCACTCTTCTTGCAACCCCATTTACAAAACCTTCACCAAGTGTTATGCCTTATGAGCCATTCATTAGAAATCCCCTTAAGCTCACCAATCGATAAGTAGGATTTATTTTCCTTAGAAAGACAAATTGTGATATTGCTATCAGGATTTAACTAAATCATAGTCATTGACCTGATATTTTGTAAGTAGTGGTTGACATGAACCATCTCTCATGAGAATGAATGAAACACTTGGCACTCATTGGAATTGGTTTTACTCCATCTTGAGCTTAACTACAAAGTTTCCTCCATGGTTAAATCCACTCTTCTTGCAACCTCATTTGCATAACCTTCAACAACTGTTGTGCCTTATGAACCATTCATTAGAAAGTCCCTTAAGATAATTAATTGATAAGTAGGAGTTATTTTCCACAACAAGCCAATTGTGATATTTCTATCAAGATTCAAGTACGTAGTTTTATGTGTCAGACTTATTGACACATACTTCATGATTCATAGTTCACATGAACCCATCTCTCACCAGAATGAATGAAACACTTAGCACTCATTGAATGTATGTGATGCTCATAGAGATGAAGCACTAGGAATTCCTAGGAGGTTCCCATCTTAGTATTACTCTAGCTCAAGCATGCTTAAATACAAAGTTTCCATCATGGTCAAACTCACTCTTCTTGCAAGCCATTTGTAAAATATTCACTAAGAGTTGTGCCTTATGAAACATTCATTAGAAATCCCCTTAAGCTCGTCAATTTATAAGTAGGAGATATTTTCTACAAGCCAAATTGTGATATTACTATCAGGATCCAATAGTGTAATTTTATGAGTCAAAGTCATTGACCCATTTTTCATGAGTAATGGTTTACATGAGCCCATCTCTCATGAGAATGAATGGAACATTTATCACTCATTAGATCTAGGTGATGTTTACAAAGGTGAAGCATTGGGACTTCCAGAAGATCATCCAATACTACTCTAGCTCGAGTTTGCTTAACTACAGAGTTTCCTCCATGGTTAAACCCACTATGCTTGCAAACCCATTTGTAACACCTTAACCAAGTGTTAAGCCTTATGAACCAATCATTAGAAAGCCATTTAAGCTCACAAACTGATAAGTAGGGGATATTTTCAACAGTTCAATCAAATTATGATATTGCTATCAGGATTCAATTATTTTATTTTATTTAGTCTAACTTATTGATTTATATTTCACGAGTAGTGGTTCACATGAACGAATATCTCGTGACAACGAATAGAACACTTAACACTCATTAGATCTAGATAATTCTCACAGAGGTGAAGCATCAGGGCTTTCTAGGAGGTCATCCACCCCAGTACTACTCCAAATTGACCTTAACTATGAAATTTCCTCCATGGTTAAATGTAGAGTCATTGATCAATATTTTATGAGTAGTGGTTCACATGAACCCATCTCTCATGAGAATGAATAGAACAGTTAGTAATCAATGGATGTAGGTGATGCTCACAAAGGTAGAGCACTAGGACTTCGCAAGAGGTCACCCATCCCAATACTACTCCATCCCGAATGCACTTAGCTATGGAGTTTCCTCCATCATTAAACCCACTTAGCTTGCAACTCCATTTGAAAAACCTTCACCAAGTGTCATGTCTTATGAATCATTCATTAGAAATCCATTTAAGCTCATCAATTGATAAGTGGGAGATATTTTCTTCAAGTCAAATTGTGATATTGCTATAAGAATTCAATGACGGCATTTTCCATGAAAGGATCATTTTGAAAAGTCATTTTCTAAACAAGATTGAAATCAGACTCAACAAGAAAAAAGGATTCTAGATCCTCTAATATTTCATTTTTAAAACAATTACTAAATAATTGTTCAATGTAGTTGTTTAGTAAGAACTCTAATGTGTATTTGTTTGAAGAAACAACCGAAGAAACACAATTATACTCTTAACCATTTTCTTTTTTGTTGTCGACGATCTTCTCAAGACACCATTTCTCCTCATTTATAATGTTTTATTCATATTTTTATCCACATATTTTTCACTACAACATGTGACCTTCAAAGTTGTTGCATGTAACTTATTTTTAAAAAATTCATTTTATTTTAAGTTGATCATGTCACTTTTTTTAGGAAAACTGGGATTTTAATATTTTATGGAAATTCTAGAACACGTATTATATGATATTATAAAATTGTTTCCCAAACCTGGGGTTTTATGTGTTTAAAACCTCTAATGTAGTTTGTTATATGTACAACAACTATTGTAGTTTGTAGTGAAGAAAATTGTCCATCTTTTTATTTTTCCCTAATGCTTATCTTTTCTTCAATCTAAGATGATATTCTTCTCCAAGTTGATACTAAATTTTGAGCTTTTTGCATGGCAAAACTTGTAATCTCACTTGTCAAAAAAAAATTAGTTTGTACAAATGCAAGGGTATTTGTTTCTCACAATTTGATGTGCTTTCTTTTGAGAAATACAAAGCTCTCAAAATTGATTCCCCGTGTTTAATACTTGTCATATGTCATTGTTTCTTACATGATTATTACCTTTGCCAATATTTTAGGTTATAGCTACTAATTTCACATCATTATATTCCTTGATACATATGTATCTGGCAAAAACTAAAATACTTTAATATATTGGAATAGTTCAATAAAAACAAGGGCACAAGCACCAAAGTTCCCACATTTAATGTTGTGGGTTTTGGAGTAAGAGTTGAGTCATGTTGTACATTTAATTGTGAACATGGAATAGAATATGAGATGCCATGGAGGGCTTCGAATTCATGAAGACCAAGTGCATAAATTTACTTTCATAAGTTTTAAGAATCTATAAATGTCAATATAGATTTCACAGTCTATGTTAGCACGTCAAAATAACCAAGGAATGTTGACCAATGTTTAGCTGACATACTAGGTTGTCATTCGTTCAAGCTTCTTGTCTATTTAACATAATAAGCCTAATAGAATGTACTTATTATGTTGTACTTATTTTGTCATCCCAAAACTAGTTAGTCAAATCTAGATTTCTCATAGTTCAATTTAATAATTTGAGTTTTGAGAGTTCACCAGAAAAGAATAGAGCTATATATTGTTTTGATTAAGTAAAAACAAGTTTTAAAGGACCCGAAACTTTTACAACAACAAAAGTCTAAGAGAAAAGAACATCAAAGAAAGGAAGCACAGAACAACATGAAACAGACCTCAAACAAAAACATTCATGAGGTCACACAAGACAAAGCTGAAAAAAATAACAAAAGAATAGTAACCGACCAGCTAAGAAGTCTTTATCAGGTCAACAGCCTGATCCACCAAAGTTTGCATATTTTCAGCAGCAGCCTTCACCTCGTCCTTCTTACTAACTTCCTCATTCTTTTTAGAGTGAGCACAGGTACATTTGTTTGGTCCCTGAGTCTCTACCCTCGGTGAGAAGTCCTGGCCCTTGTCACATTCATTCCTCTTCAAGAGGTTACTCACATTGTTCGCTAGCCATTTGAATAGTTTATCCAAATTACCCAGCTTGGTTTCCAGTTTCGACACCTTCCCCTGAATGTTGCTAATATCTTTATCCATGACCCTTTGTTTAGCTTCAAGCATTGGTATCTTTTGCATGAGATTAATCACTTCTTTTGCATTCCCAATAACCTCTAAAAGTTTGTCAATATGTTGACCCAATGTCCACTCCCCTCTGGAAGTTTTGCTAAGTTGCTCCATTTCCTTGCCCAACAGTTGCATTTGATGCTTGAGGATACCAATCTCCTTCAGAATTGAACCTGGGTTACCAAATAAACCCTTGGAAGACCCAAGCCCACCTTCGGCTTTATCACCCAAATATGACATATGCCCCTGTTCTCCATCATCCTCATTGTCTGATTCCCCATCCTTAGTTTTATACCTATTCTCCTGCTGCCTTAAGGATTTTCTTTTCCTCTCCAACCATTGAGCTAGAGGCTCATCATCAAAAGGAGGAGAGACTCGATCATCATGATAGCCTTTACTCTTTCCTTTGCCTCCACTCCTCTTATTGTAATGGTCTCTCACAATTTCCTCCATGAAGTCACTTTCTCGGTCCCGGTCAGAATCATCATCCTCAACAATCTTTTTCTTTTTTTTTGAACTTCCACTTGAGCGCTTTTTCGAGCTACCCAAACCCCCTTCAGCTTCATCTTGAGTCTCAGAATCATAGCTCTTATCCGGGATACTCCCTTCCGTATCCTTATCAGCCCCTTTCAAACTCTTAGGTTTCAAAAAAAAAATGGACTTTAACAAATTCATAATCAAGACCATGAGACCCTCATGGCAAACATGCTCTCCATTCGAGTCTTTCTGAATGCCCTGGGTAGAAATACTAAGAGACTGCAAAAGATAAAAAGGAAAATTGATCCTAACATCATGTCGGAAATGATTTGCCAACATGAAATGATACCCATACAGCTTAGTGAATCTCCCATCCAAAGTCAAATATTCCATAATCAAAAAGAGCACAAAATGCCATAGATGAGAAACAGAGGCTGGGTTAAAATACGAGTTACCTATTTTGACCAAACAATTTCTCTCTTGTTCTGTTTGTGCAAAGTCATCAACAACCTTGTTCGAAAGCTTCCTTTCCCAATAAAAATTAATCTCATCCATGTCCAACCCCGTAGCCTCCGCAATGACTTCTTCGGTGACCTCCATACGTTGGTTCTCAACCATCACAGAGCCATCCTTCCATGATTTAATGAACTGGTGCGTTGTCAAATTATTGCCTCTAAGCCTTTCCATGTACCCTGTGAAATTGCCACGCCTCAGAATGTCCTACACCTCTGGCTTATTCTTCCACTCGGAGCAGCTAGGCAGCTCCACCCTTTTCCTCTTTCCCCCTATAATCTCTGCACCGAATTTACTGGTTTTCATTCTTTGAAAACCCCCAAACGCTCTGCAACTAAATACCACACCACTGCCGAAAAGAGGAAAGGAAAAACTTGCCCAAAATCCATGCAAAAAGCCCATCTTTCTAAAAATCATAACCCACCTCACTTCAAAGGAGTTAAACTCATAGTTGCAATTCACTGACACCATCATAATTAAAGTATTTTTGCTGAGATCTCCATTTATCATATTTGATATGATGGCAGCCATCTAGAGGTAAGGTAGCATATGACTTTGCAATGACTTTCTGGAGCTATATATTGTTAAGAAGGCACTTTGCAATGACTTTCTATCCAAATTTGTATACTTGAGGATTAGAATTATACATTTTATCATTATTTATTAGTATTGAACAAATCTCAAGTGTTCTTGCATTTTGTAGAGTTGTAACTAGAAATTGTAGAGAACTTTAAATTTTTATTAAATATTTTCACTTAAACTAGATAATTAACTATTTTTTTGGTTGGCAACCTGTTTCACCCTTGGGCTGTTGTATTTTTTGTTTAGGCTTCATTGAAAATATTTTGATTTGTAAACGATTTCAGGCACCCTTCAAAACCTATTTTCCTTAATCAAAAACTATAGCTTTTAAAATAACAAATTTGATATAAACCAAATTTCTTGAATGAAGCAATTGAAGCAAAGATATGTTTCCACCTAGGTAATCAATTTTGAAATACAATTGAAGGGAGAAAAAAAATTAATAAATGAAACTTCCTAAAGAACCATTTGATTTTTTTGTTTTAAAATGTCATTGAAAAAATTGTTTAAGTAGTACCAATAACACATAAATAATTTAGTTATTTGCATTGTTAATCAACAAAAACAATAAAACTAGAAGAAAATGCCATTGTAAAAAACACTAAAATGATTTTAAAATATATATATCTCAACCAAAACCATTAACGAGTCTTGAAATTTGTTTGAAATATTTGAGTCGATCAAATTAATTATTTTGTGAAGATATATAGTAATCATATTTTATGATAAAAAAAATAAAATCAACCATTGCCACTGACATAGGAAAAAAACAAGAGTAAATTATGATGACATGTGCAAGTTACAAATGATTAAGCTCACTTTTTTAATCACTAAAATTAAGTAACATAGACTAAAAATTCAAATCATAAGTAATAGATTGATTTTGTTTGCTTATCCATGCATCTACAAGTATTGTCCACATGTCATTGATGCTATACATCCTCTAATGCATGATGCCACCTGCATATTACATGACTCTGCAATTGAAATACCTAGAGACTTACCTTCAATCCAATTATTCAGGTCTTTATGTGTGAAAGAGGAATAGCAACCAAATTAGACATTGCAAAAGAATATGATTCACTTCAACAATTATTTCCTAACCTTAGTTCTTAAAGCTTTTGCATTCTCTTAAGACAATATAGGATTGTTAAATTGTAGCTTATGTCGGATTGAACTATCTTAGAGTTAATCCTCTCTATGGTTATTGTTAATTATTAATTATAACATATCTATAATATATAGCATTATATTATATATAATATATAGCATTATATTATATATAATATATATAGCATACAATATATATATAGATCTATTAGAGTATGTATAATTAATGATTAACAATAACCATAGAAAGGATTAACTCTAAGATAGTTCAATCTGACAGAAGCTACAATTTAACACTCCCTCTTAGCTCAGGAGGATTGTAATAGAATACATTATCACAATAATCTTAGAATGTCATATTAAAGACCTTATAATATATATATATATATATATATATATATATATATATATATATATATATATATATATATATATATATATATATATATATATATATCACACTAGATACATTATCCTTTGATAATATAAGTCTCAATAAGAAGTTTATATCATAGGTGAGATCTTTTTGTAGTAGGCATTGCTTCACGAAATGTGTCAGAACAAACATGCCAACAATATCTAATTCTAACAATGATATGTTTATCAATTGTTTTCTACCATAGCTATGACTTAGATACAATCGAAGCTATCTCAACACTCCCTCTTTATTTGGGAAGATTGATATATAACATACTATGTTCTTGAGTATAAGGAGATATCATCTCACTATGATATCCCTAAAATGGCATAACAATATGAATTCATCAACACACATATGTAAAATTAACATATGGAATTTACTTCAACACACTAAGAGGCTAGAATCCTCAATACTCCCTCTTAAGCAAAGGTAAATTGAAATAAGTCTAACTTACACAATAAGGTGTAATCATCATTATGTTTTAAACTAAGAGAGAGAAAGAAAAACATAATGGATTTTCATGGTGTCCAGCTATTGCCCAAAAGACCCATGAAGGTTATCAATGTGTCCGGCAAGATCCGGCCCAAAGAACAAAGATAACCCAAACTTTCAAAACAATGGATTTTCATGGTGTCCGGCTATCGCCCAAAAAGACCCATGAAGGTTATCAATGTGTCCGGCAAAATCCGGCCTAATAGATAACACCAAATTCAACCATTGTTTGAAAACAGATCAACTTAAATAAAGTCGTCACTTTATAATAGGATCAAAACACGCGAAAGGTCATCACCTTTCACAAGAAAAGTCATCACTTTTCACAATACATGCTTGCAAGCAAAAATAATTTTATATTCATGAATATAAACTTTAATAAATGCATTTACAACAAAGTCATATCAATTTTACCTCTGAAGTACACAATTTCAACTTTGCAAGAGGCTTGGTAAAAATATCAGCACTTTGCTCATCTATACTAATATAACTCATCCTCTGAAGTGATATGATCTACTCCCTCTGAATAAAAATTTGATAGAATCATGTTCTTATTTGCTCCCTCTTGATCTGAAGCAATGTCATATTTCTTCTTCATAATCTTAATCATAAAGGATGTTCACTTCCAGAGCCTACACAATAATCTTGGTGGCAAACGTCCCAACTTCCTTTTTCTGCAAGAACATCTTTAGATATAAAGGAAAAAATCAATGCAATTTAACTATTATAGTACATATAAGTTTATAACTGAGAAAGAGACTATAGTAAGTAGATAATTGTAATACTCAAGAGTAAGAATTACTTATCTTTCTATGACAATCCATAAATGTCAAATCATTAAATCTCCTCTCTAAAGATGGTTTCAAGTGGGAATTTGAATATTGTTTATTAAGTTTCCCCCCAACAATGTGAAATTCCAACTTTTATATCATCGAGCAATTTTACATACTCAATACCTAGAGTATGATTATGCAAGTTATTTAAGGATCTTTTCATTTTCTAGTGATGTTCACAAGGTGTGGCCCATTAAAATCACGAAGTTGCATCCATGTATTTCTAGACTCCCTCTGATTATAAATCTTCCAAACTCCAACATTGCCTTTAGAAGAAGTGTAAAAATTCTCTCTTAATAAAGAAGGATATTCATAATCTCAATCATTAGGGATATTTGTTTCAAGATCCTCACTTTATCCAACTTGATCATCAGGGTCTTTGGGGCTACTATCATTAGATTTAGTCTACACAATACTTGGTAGCATATGCAAAGTACCAACCTTCTTTTCCTGTAAGAATATCTTCAAACATAAAGGAAAATATCAAAGCAAATAACCCTTATAGTATGTAGAGAATTAAAAATAAATTAATAGATAAATGTAAAAGATACAAGTACTTATCTTCCCATGAGGGTCATGGAACATCTCCTTTTCTAAGGATGGTTCAAGTGGGAATGAAACATTGGTTATTATTCCCCCCCACAATATAAAATTCCCACTCTTATATTGTTGAACACTTTTACATCACATCAAATATGGCAATTTCTTTCTAAGTTCCAACTTGCTCTTTTCATCCATTGAGGATCCAAATAGTCAATGACCTTAACAGTAAAAGCAAACTCATCTATGATATAATATTGAGATTGAGTATGACTGTGCCACATGAATGAATCTATAACTCATACGTCAAGTTTCATTCATCAAAGAGACACTTGTAGATGGTTCAAATGCATTCTTAAAAGGTTCATTAACGTCTCTCAACAACTCAAATTTCCTTTGTTCATGAAAAAGTATTTGTTAGATCTTTTGATTAATCATATAGTGTGCATCACATAAGATTGTCATCATATATAAGGGGGTAGGTCCATTAAAATCACATAGTCATGAGGTATATTCATAAATCATGATCCTCTTCATTGCGACAATTTATTGAACACAAGAGAATCTATTTCAATATGTTACACTCCCTCTAAATCAATATGATTGAGATCACCAAAGGTTGACTTAATCATATTCTCTATCTTCTCCCTCTCTTTCAGGGTTGCCTGAAATGTCAACCTCTCTTTGTATCTCTATCTCCCTCTTTTTTTTTCTTTCAAGAACATTCTTAGAGGAAAAGATCAAGGCAAATAACTCTTATAAAAATTTAAAAATTTATAACCTAACAACATTCTTTTTTTGTCTTACTTTGATAATGATTCCCATTATTCCAATATATATATATTCAATCTTCTAAGTATATATCTATATTTTAACACATTATTTTCTATGGTGACTAATTTTCCATTCTATAATCACTTATATTCATAAGAAATTATTTAGGAAATATATAATTCACCATTATATACATATATAAATCTCTATATATAAATGACCAAATTATATATGTGTATAAATTTGTACAAAAAAAAAAATTTAAATCATAAATTTACTGCTTATATGCTTCCACATGAATTGTATCATAAATTCATAAAATTTAAATAAATTCTTAACCTTACCTCTTATACTTACTTTAATTCAATTTGCATGCCAAACCTTTTAATCACTCCTTTCAGCAACAAACCCTTTTTAAGAGGTCGGACATTATCTTCTCACGGATGCATTGATACCACCTACCTCTTGAGTCACGATGACTTTGGTATACAATAAGCATTACTTCTGCCGTGATGTTTGTCTATGATATTAGCAATAATCCATGCACTATTAAAGTAATCAATGCCAAAGAATCACTTCTTGATAATATTCACGCTCTTAGAACTTCGATGTCGTTATAATCTTAAATCAAATCATTATAACCTCGATAAAATGTAACAAATTTGAAATGGCTATCACCAAATCACCAGAGATATGGCACATTCATATCTATGGCTTTTATCAAAGAAAATGTCCCATTGAGGTTACTTTCCATATCATCAAAGAAATCCAATCTAAATGGAATAGGGCCATATTAAAGATTCAAGCACCGCCGCACAGTGGTTGAATTTGTGAAAACAAATATTGGGTAATCCAAATGATACCGTGACAAAAGAGATCTCATGTGCCCTGGTCTTGCGTACACAAAGATAACATCTACTCCAAAATTATTGGCCATGTTATTTGTATAAAATGATCATCTTTAGTTTTTGACATATGCTGAATAGACACAAAGTCTGAATCTTCATTCGTACCATTGACTATATATTCTTCCATGCGTATTCCCTGGCTAGATATTCATTGTCTATTTACAGTCTTTTCCATTAACTTTTGAGTGCAGTAATTCCTAGCTCACTATTAGCTGAAGCAAAAAAATATAATCCTGAGTGAAATGGGGCCTTGAATGGTTTATAGAAGATTGAGATGCAACCCTTGTATGACCTCATATGTACTGCTGCAAGTATTCAATATATCTTTATTGATACGTCTTCACCATCATAGAATTCACATTGTGACTCATTGCTACTTGCTAAAATAATAGCTTGGTGCTGAAGAAGAATCTTCATCGCTGTATATATCAATCTCCAAGTATTTATGTTGTTCCTCAGAACTGAAGGCACAAAAGTTTTGAACTAAAATTGTTTACTTTATAATTGGGATTCATAATAATAACATGGTTGACTCACACCTTTGGTTGACTGGGCATCCATTTTCTGTTCTTACACATTTCAAGCATAGCTTTAGGTTGAGAGAATCTATATACACCATTTTATCACCTCATTCTGAGATTAAAATTATCTTTATGGTATGTATATTTCTGAGTTTTATTTTTGCTTTCTTCCTTTGAACCCTATCATCAACTCTGCTTTTGACATCTCTGTTTGATTGCTTCTTACTCCCATGATAGCCTCTGTATATGCTTTGACTCGTTCATAGTTACAACGTGGTATTTTTATTATGACAAATTTGGAAGTCACAGTCCTTTACATTCTTATAAATATAGATGATGAAATGTTGAAGTAGATACGCGTTGCCCAAGTGTTTGCCTCTGGTGATATCACTAACAAACCAACAACAATGGAAGAGAGATTATCAAATTCTTTTGTCAGCTACTTCTACATATACAAACTAGGTTACCATCTTCTATGAATCAGTTCCAAATTTTAAATGAATCTCAACCTTTGATTTTCTCTTATATATTTATTTTATTACATATGCAGTCTAGCTCTGATACCATGTTAGTTTTAGGATCTCTGCAAATGTAATAACATTGTTGTAATTCTATGTGTTTCAATTTAATTAACATGTATAACCATAGAGACATGTCTCTTCACAAGACATGCCTCTTGAAGATATATTTATATATCTTGGAAATCTGCAATTGAAACACATAGAATTACAACAATGTTATTACATTTGCAAAGATTCTAAAACTAACAAGGATGAGCGATGAAGTTGGTCACTCAATATTGGAGGATGCATTGCAAGATGAACTTTTTTTTCAAATTCAAGTGGGATAAAGCAAGCAGGACTACAAGATATGAAATTTTGAATGAATATCAATCTATTAAGAGGCTATGGAAATTTGAAAAACATAAATAGTGTTGAATAAATATTATTGAGCATATGGAGGCTATCACTAGTTGGTAATTTGTGAATGATACCCTCCTTTCTAGTATGAGGGAGATAAAAGAGGCAAAAGGTCATAAGAAACTTGTGGATGAGTGTGAGCATGTTTCAAGGAAGGCAAGGAAGGCAATAAATGTAGAGAAATGGAATCATCTTTTTGTCAATTCTCATATGCAACCAAGAATATAATATTGTAGGCTTCTCAACTGAATCTTTGTGCAGTATATATCTTGGTATTCTTTTATTCAGTGAGATCAATAAAAATATCTCTTACTATCTCTGCCTCTTCAATTATTTTCAAGCATTTTTTTTGTTCCGGCTATGTACAACATGCACACTATTTTTTCTTTCCATTTTATTTGGTCAATTTATTTTCAATTTTTTGTTGTCACATATTTGAAGAGAGAGAGCACATGCATGTTGTCACTTCTCAAAGAATAAAGACAAAGAAGTTGAATTAGCGGTGCAAAAATGAAATAGAGAAATATTTAGAAAAAATAGTACACCAAAATAATTTTTAAAAATGGTTTATGATAAAACTAGATGACAATCATTAAAAATGTTGTTAAAAAAAAATTAATATAAACTAATTTTAGCCGATCTTAATGCAACAACCAATAAAAACCCATGGATACTCATCATTCAGATGGAATACACAATCAAAATAGTTAGAAGCATTTTCTAAAACTCTATGCTAAGTGCGCATATTAGTAGTGAATGCAACAACCCAGCAAGCAAGATAAAATTATTGTAATCGAGGCGATTGGTGAGAAGTCTTAAAAGGAACATTTGTAGCATTTGTTGGAGTGCTTCAAACTTCAAATGTGTGGAAGACTAAGGTTTGAAGAGAGTGCACATATGTTTTCACTTATTTGGACACATATATGTATGAATGTCATGGAATGGGCGTGTTGTACAGATGGGCCAGGAGGAAGTCATCCATAAAAGATTGGTGCCACAAATGTTGATGCTGAAATGTGACAAGGATTGCAATGTTCGTAGGGCATAATTGATATTGTTCTTCACAGATTATTTGTGGTTTCAAGGGGTATGCATACTATTTCTGCACAATTTTTCTTCCATGCCTGGCATGGGTTGATTGCATGAATGGAAGGGATCTTTTTTTAGCATGGACCACATGGCTGAAAGTGCACTGTTCGATGTTATTGTTATCATTTTTTTATTGCTTCTAGGGGTTTGTAAGAAGTACTGCTACAGATTGGCAAGGTGGGCAGGCATGCAGGGCTGATGATCTCAGATCATTTTGTCCCTATAAATGCCTTATTGTATATACTATTGTGTTGTCCTTGTAATTAACTTCCATAATAGATTTCTTTTCTCAGAGCGAGTGGGAAAATGCTTCCAAAAATCAGATCCAAACATACTTGAAGATTGTGAACTACACTAAAGACCAAAAAAAATTCCTTTTACCTTTCAACGTTGACAAAATTAAAGCTCTTCCTAATCAGAAGCCCTCCCCTCTAAAGGATAATTGATTACTTAAACCTCAATATGTCAGTGAAGCACTATGGTGATAGGGGCAAAAGAAAGAATGTTAAATTTGAGAAAATTCGTGTTTCACTGGGTCCACCACCACAAATGTACCTACAAGAAAATCAAATTTTCAAGTGTATGGACAAAAGATAATAATAAAAAAGGAGACCAAACCAAATAAGGAATTGTAACTTGTAGGAAGAGAAGCAGAAACTAAAAAAACATTTCTAATGCACACTAAAAGATAGATCTATCTCAATGATTTCTGAAGTGGTAATCTACAAACAAATTTTAAAAATGTGTTTAGCGCTATGCACTTTGGGCATTCTTAACGGGGATTGAAAGCATGTACCTCTAAATAGAGAGTCCTACAAACTAAAGGGCAAAACAATTGTGTTTTGGGGAGAAAATCATAAGCTTCCAATATGAAGCTTTATAATTTGGAGATAAAGTTAGAAGCTTTAGATGGAAGACACGCTATAGTGGGTTTGAATAACTGCGATGCACAAATATGGGACATAGAGAAATTAACAGCTGAGAACATTAAGAGGGCACATTATACGACTGGGATCCTTGGCATGTGGCAAAAATTGGCCACTGGAGAAAATGACAATATGTTGTAGATTTGGGACCAAAGATGGAGTGGCCATTCACCGTTTAGATGCTCACCTGTGATGGCCAAAATGGCTAATCTTCCATAATATGTTTAAAGAGATTTGTTTACTTTATGGCAAACAAGATTTTTTTTCGTCCTCTGTATATGAGGAGAAAATGTTGTTGCAAGAGCATCTGGATTAGTAATCTTGCATGTCTAAAAATGTTCCATTTAAAATTCTGCTATACAAGTAGAAGATCTAAAATTTTCTAAACCAACCAAGCTCTAAGAAGGACAAACATTTAATACAATAACTTTGTATTATACGAGTTATCAAAGTACTCAGACAATTTTTTTCTAATTTATCATATCTAAAATTAATTTCACTCATTGCTTTTTTCCATGAGAACCAATAAGACATAGGATAAATAACATTTTTAATTTTTAAAAATATATCAAAATTCAAACTTGTGGGGGAAAAAAAAATAGAAGCTTCAAAATTCCTTTAATTCTATTGGATAATAACAAATTTTTAATAGTATTTTATGGAACTCAACAATTCCATAAGTTTTCATGCTAACAACAGGAACTAGCATATATGGTTGCAAATTGTCATTCTATTTAGATATATTTATATTCATGTACATAGATAAGGATTCAAAATGTAGGATTAACTTATGTTATCATATTATAAGAAAATACATTTGATTTTCATGGGATTTTATATTTTATCAGAGGAAAAGGGCTAATTTAGAATTTATCCCTACTTTTATGAAGCATCCACAACTTAAAATTTAAAAATAAACTTCGAAAAAATGCGAAGCTAGAATAAACAGCCATGAAATAGCTGCTAGCCAAAATAAGCTTAGCAGTTGCATATAGGCCTGACTTAAGTTGCCCTGTTTTTCTCATGTTCTTTGCCCTTTTTGCGGGGCTTATCAAATTCAAAGAACTTTGAATAGTTGTAAGATGATTTTCTTGTGTTTTTGAATGTTATAATGATCTTTGAAATGGTTTGAGTTCATGTATATAATTTCTTCGAGACAATGTGATTTTTGTGTTTAATGATTTTTGTGTTCAATAACAAAATATTTCTGAATTTTTTTTTTTTTTAAAACATGTTTTCTTAGATATTTCCAAAATAATAATATATTTTCAATTTCAAAAATAATAATATATTTTTCAGTTTACAATTTAGAAAGGTCAAACAAACATTATATATTTATGTGTTTAGAAAGTCACAAGATTAAATATTATTTTGTATTCCATTTCTCATTTTTGTATTATCAATATTATGTAATAAAATAGTCAAAATTATGTCATAGATCAAAACAAATATGATCTACAAGAAATTCTCATTTCCTAAGGATTGGTATATATCATTTCTAAAATTTCTTCTTATAGCATTATTCAAAATTCAGCATTCCTATTTGTCATCGCTAGTTGTCTCAATGCTCCACTAGTCTAAATCATCTGGAATTTCGACTTTGGAACAATTCTGACAATATAAAATTCATTCCATTTTATGTCTTCCTCTTTTAGCGTTACTCGAAACATATAGTTATCTTGAAATTCAAGAGTCCTCACAGTTTATCGCTAGTTGCAGAAAATTCAACTTACACATGCTTTTCAATCCTCCACTACTCTAATTCATCTATGGAATTTTGACTTTGGAGCAAGTCTGAAAATACAAAATTCATTTCATTAAATGTATTCTGTCGACTTAATTGTAGGAATTTCGAATCACACAATGCTTTTCGGTATTCCACTACACAGTCTAATACATCCATGGAATTTTGAATTCGAAGCAATTTGAAAGAAGCTTAGGAAAACAAAGTCTTGAGCTTTCAGCATCTCGACGATGACTTTTCAAACAGTCCTTTTTCTTCTGGTTTAATAAGCATGATGTGAACGGATAATATCCCTTGACGTTGGTTTCATTTTATGGCAATGGCACATTAATTAAGAGATTCAAAATATTGTAAATGTTTTTAGGACAACAGAATGAATTATACTTCAAGCTCAAATTGCCCGAATCCAAACTTACTAGGCAACCAGAGGATGCATTTCTTCTTTGGCTTTAACAATAAAGGCAAATGTAGTGTACCTCATCTAAATTAGTAACATTGTCATTTAGAAATTGGATACACCATTATATAATCCAAATCTCTGAACAAGGTACCTAAGTGCTAAGACAAGTAGCAAAAGAAACCAATCACCGCTTTCTTCCTGAAACTGTCTTCTTCACCGCGCCTACAGACACTAGGAAATTGTCAAGGGAGGACAACGTTTTCATGTCATCAGGTGGGAAGTAGCTGGCGGCCCTCCCTAAGAGAGCACTTAGATAAACAGAGCTCATACTGGGCTTCTTGCTCACAAAATCATCCAGAAATGCAAATGCAGTCTTAAAATCAGATCGACTAGCAGATATTGGTGCAGCAAAGTGGGCTGGAATGATTTTCTTGAAAGGCCAATCAGCTACAATGCGATCAACCCAATCTTTAACCTGGAAAGTTCACGTGCCAGTGCATATAAGGCACAAATTGATAAATTGGCGAAGCATTAATGATTAAGGTCAAATTATCAATGAATAAAGACTACAGGTAAATTGATATAATGAAGTAGTCAAGACATTTACGTGGGTTGAAATACTAATGCAAATCACTACAGTTAAAAAGAAAGTGCAAAGCTTTATTTGCAGATTTAAGAATTATATGCGCCCTTATGCACGCTGGAGGCATACATAGGTGTCTTGTGAAAATGGGTGCCAATGCATGTGTGCAAAGCTTCACTGGATGTAGAAAGAGAAACTACCTTCTCTGGAACTTTACTGAAAACTAGTGTTTTGATTATCGGAGAGACAATGAGTTTCTGTGAGATCTGCTTAAATGTCTCCTGCGGTTCAAGCAAATTTGAAGGAGCTAAGAACAGTATTTGAAGAACCATTCTTTCCCAACCTGCAGAATATTAGGAAATTATGCTGTCGATAAATTGATACGTGTTAAGGTAAAGGAAAAGGCGTGTCAAGGAACATCACAGCTAGCATAACAAAATCATGAAATAACAAATGACAAAATCCATTCCGAAGTTTACGGTGGATAGAACCCATATACATTACTATTTTAACGAACATATAATCTTACAATTCTTTGATTTATGTTACACAGGACAAGGTTTCTTTTTCATGATCACTCAAGATGGGTCAATCATCAATCACAGTACATTAAGTATTACATTGAAAACCTCAAGCAATAGAATTCATATTTCAATATTCTATCCTAAGAACCCACAAAATAACTGTGACTATGATAATAGAAAACCTAAGCTCCACCTCTTAAAATATCCTATAATGCAATTAAAAAGCCATTTAAGGTATCAATAATATTAAAAATCAGCTTCAAAGAATAGCAAAATTACAATAAACGCCCTATAAACATGAATCCTGGAAAAGATAGTGAACATTGTCAAAGAATCTAACATCTGACTGTCTTTCCTATCCATTTACTTACCTTTTTGTCTCGTCTCTTTATTGTCAACAATGGGTTCATTTGGAACTAACTTCCCTTTGCTCAATAACTTCACTGCTAAACCGTTCTTAGCTGCTCCTAATAAGGCCTCTCTATTAATTGTTTCGGGTGGCTGCTTTGGCACATATATGACTGCATCAGTAACCAGTAATGTTCGAGATCTTTTATGGTAAAATGCAACCTCGACATAAGGTCCAAGTCCTGCGACCATGTATGAAAACCATGCTTATCCAACACATCATATAATGTTTATGTAAAACAATTCTGCAAGCTATTTTTTCGAAGTTGATAAAGTGGACTGTAACTCTGATCTACATCTAATACATCGTCGTATTTCTTAATTCATTTATAAAGCTCAATCCTCCAATTTTCTTTAGAATATTATTGTATCATCTTGCTATTCCTATTCAATACATTTAGGTCATATTTAAAGCTCATTCCTCCAATTTTCTCTATAATTTGTTTGTAACTTTGTATTATCTTGATACTGCTTTATCTTAAGGAATTGAAAACCTCCATTACACTTTTGAAGCATCTGTACAACAATTTGTTTAGCTTCTAAAGAAGCCATGTACATTATAGTATTAGCTTTTGTAAATTATCATATTGTACTGATCTTCCTAAATTCTAATAAATCAAGCAGCTTCATTACACTTATAAAACTATTCCATGAAACAAAAGCTTTACCTTTCTCAAAAACTGTGCTCCTAGAATCATAAATCTTCTAATGCATACAATAAGTTGTAAGAGTGTACCGACTTCAGGAGAACTAAGAACCTTCTGCTCAATCTCATTGAACCATGGGGTTGATTCGTCTTCATCCTTAAGTGTTTTAGAACGGAATATTCCAAAAAACTCAAGTGGCAGGTTAACTGGCCAACTCCATTGTCTTGGTGCTACCCATATCTTTGCTTTAGGGAACTTTCTAGAAAATGGGCCCACAAAAACTTTGTGTTCATATGCAAAAGTAGGGAGAATGATGTGTTCTACTGGAGCCTCCAACTCTTTCAATAGCTGTCACTTTCCAAAACAAACAGCATATAGCAGATTAAAATAATGTATTAAGCTGAGAAAGGTCGATCAGTAGAACTACAACATTATTCAACAAATATCCAGAAGAAATAGTGAGAAACTGACAAATGTAAACATAAACATATGCCAAAGCCCAACAAAAGGACAATAAACTATAAAGAACCAAATAAGGCCAGCAAGAAGAAGAATAAATTTGTTGCATTTCTTGAGAAATTGAAAAGGTGAATTACTAAACATACAACTTTTGACTCTACTCTTACTCTTAGAAATTCATTCCTTGCATAAATTTTCCTCAGATTAACGCATTTGTGTTTTGTGCATGCAGATTACAATTCATAGCAATAGATGTAATGAGGATCATTTTACAGACGAAGGAAATCCAATCAAATGACAAAAGTTATGCAGGCAGCAGGTCCTTCCAAAGCAATGAGCCGTTGTCACCATATCAGTCATATCCTTTTCTCTCAGCACACTTCTTGGTTACGGTGTTGATAACATTTTTTAACTTAGTCACAGAACAATGGATGCTCTGCACTATCCCAAATTTGTATCAGGGACACAATGGTTTCGGAAGCAGCAATTAGGACTCTAAAGGACCTTCTCCACTTGAAGAGAATGCTTACATGAGAATATATTCACTGTCGAATGAGAGGAGGAAAATAAATAGCTGACAAAGTTATATAGAGGAAAATAAAATATGATATATAATGGTTTGATAAGTAGGAGATGATTTCCACAGCTAGTCAAATTGTGATGTGAATATCAGGATTTAACTGTGTGATTTTGAGTCAAACTCGATGACCCATGTTTCATGAGTAGTGATTCAACACGAATCCATCTCTCATGAGAATAAATGGAACACTTAGCACTCATTGGATCTAGGTGATGCTCACAAGGGTGAAGCACCGGGACTTCCCAGGAGGTCACCCATCCCAGTACTACTCCAGCCTGAGCGCGCTTAACTACGGAGTTTCCTCCACAGTTAAACCCAAAGCTTGCAACATGAGAGATGGATTCATGTTGAATCACTACTCATGAAACATGGGTCATCGAGTTTGACTCAAAATCACACAGTTAAATCCTGATATTCACATCACAATATAATGGTTTTTCAAAATGTAAAGATTAAAAAGACATTTACACTATGCATAGTTTTACAAAAGATGTACTTTGGGCTTTTTTACAGAACTTTTCTGAAAGCATCAACATGTAAAAATAGTAAATTAAAAATAAAGATTAAATCAAAATGAGAGCTACATAACTTTCAGACAACAATGGCTAATCTTAAATGAGACATGCTGAAGACAAAAACAAAGAATAAATTAGTTTTCACATTTGAATTATCATAGCAAACTATGCATAGTTTTACAAAAGATGTACTTCAGGTTTTTCTACATAGCTTTTCTGAAAGCCTCGGCATGTGAAAATAGTAAATTAAAAACAATGATTAAATCAAAATGAAAGCTACATAACATTCAGACAACAATGGCTTATATTGAATCTAACATGCTGAAGACAAAAACAAAAAATAAATTAGTTTTCACACTTGAATGATCATAGCAAGCTATATCGATAATTAGAGTCTGCCAGCAATAAATACACTTCAAAATCCACTCTTGCGTGTATGCCAATTAGAACTGCCACTTTTTTAATATTCACCCCACCTTACCTCTCCTGCCTCCACCTCATATGTTTCACGAAGACAAGAAACTAAGATAAACTTCTTCATTGCATGAACTCGGATGGTTTTAAAAATATAAAAACAGTAACATACTTCTAATCTAGCCTTTTAATAACTGTTACAAAAACACAACAAA
Source organism: Cupressus sempervirens (assembly GCA_028749045.1). Taxonomy (NCBI): domain Eukaryota; kingdom Viridiplantae; phylum Streptophyta; class Pinopsida; order Cupressales; family Cupressaceae; genus Cupressus; species Cupressus sempervirens. Next base: position 570,710,914 of record CM053785.1, read on the forward strand.
AATGACAACCAGCTAGCCACTTTCTAAAACAATCTGTATCTAATAAGATACAGAGAGAAATGTCCTTGTTCATCTTGCTTCATTAATATTCGGGTGAAAGGGATGCTACAATATTTCACCATTGGATTGCTCAACTATAGGTTTATTTCAGTTTGAATGACAATAAGAAGCAACAAATTTCTTTTAAAAAATTGAAGCTACGTAGTCATGCTTGACATAATTTTAATACTATGCGCATTCCTTTGTAAATCAAAAAAGTACCACCAATTTGTAAAAGGAATGAATTCAAGACTTTCATTAAGAATCAAGTTTATCCTAATTGCCATGAAGAGAATAGGTATATTGATTGAAAATGTTTGAGGCAAGGATGAGGACAAAGTGTGGAGGCCCACAGAAGCAAATTCCACATGAAGGCAATCTAAAAAGAAATAGATATGACTCATCATGATGCACTTGAAACTTTAAAAAACAGAATGATTGTATTAAGTTTTAACCACTACACTGAATATATAGAGTTAACAAACACTATAAAAAGTGTGAACTAAAAAGAAAAGTTGTCTAAATAAAGACAACTACTAAAAATAGACCAGATTAAGATAATTAAAAATAAAGCCTGAATGACCATTAACTAAGTTCCTAGAATAATGAGCTAATTCTAGCAAAGAACCTAGGATACTAAAACAATTCTAATATCCTCTCTTAATGGTCATTCTATCAACTACCCCACAGAAGACCATACATATCTTGTAGTCACAAATCCTTCAGAACCTTTTGCTAGTGCTTAGACACTCCTTAGATTTGCAAAATATCAATGACCAAGAGTAGCCAAAAAAAAGGTTGTAACATCAGAGTGGTCTACAACAAGAAACTAGAGCCTGCCCCACTAAGATGAGTCTGCCAATAACACTCCCAGAATCTGCAATAACAAAGTTGTCCTTGCCTGTAAACAAATATATGCAGTAAGAACAACTTGCATGATTTTGAGGAAAAAATCGGCAAACCCTTCAAACTATTGCAGATGAGCAAGACACCCTAAAACAAACTAAAGATACCATAAATTGAAGTTTGCAAAGCATTATTTTTCGTGGAAAAGATGGTAAAAAACTAGAAAATAGGAATCCCTATCAGAAAATCTCACACGAAGTTCACAAATTATAGAACTAGAAGCGACGTTGAGGTGAAAAATTGATCAAAACCAAACATTATACACCGAAAAATCAATCAAGACAAAGAATAGATAGATGGCACAAAATCAAAGTCATGGATTAGCTTACACAACATTGTTTTTAAGGAAAATGGTAAAACCTTTCTGGAAACCAGAGAGCCTCTTGAACTACAGAAACCTTGACCAGGTCATACAAGGATAAATCCTTAATTTTTGAGGAAAAATTTACAAACCGTCTAGACAAAAAAAAAATTAGGATAAAAAGATTTATTAAAAACCTAGAATAATTCTTTTACAGGAAAAACTTGTAAACCCAAAATAACCCACAAGTTACAACTTAAAATGAAATTTTCAGCTTTATGGTTTTATGCCAAAATATTGTTGCAAAACATGAAGTCATTTTTATACAAAAAATTATAAAAACCCACATAATATTTTTCTGGAAAAAGCATAAAAGCCCTAATGAATTCTTTTTAAGGCAGAAATTACAAAAGCTCGCCAAATATTTTTTGAGTAAAAAAATATTATAACTCAAAAGATATTTTTGAGGAAAAATTATTAAAACCCTCCCAAAAAGGAGTCACATATACTGGCTCCCACTCCTATACTATGAAGCTATAAAAAATGGAATTAATTGTATTAAACATTACGCTGAATATATTAGGGGACAAATCCCCCCAAAAAAACCTATCTCTAAGACAGGGAAGCACTGGGGATGAGGGAACATTGTTTCGATGTCTCCAACGACGCCACCAGTCTACCACCATCCTGGCAGGATATGGATGGGCGTCCATACTAGTGGGGGCAAGGGGACAAGAATGTGTGCCTCGACCCCTTTAGGAGACAGCCAAGTGTCCACCCTCTTTAATATTCTATTGGCCGTATTGAATATCATATCATGTTGCTCAATGTAATCATCTTTATGTCTTATATTGTTACACATCTTTTCATAACTAGCATTTTACATACCACATGTATAGTATATAGTGTACGCACCCCACCCCCCGTTGTCGACCCAAAATTGAGGCCCCTCTAGGGGACAGCCAAGTGTCCACCGTCTTTAATATTTTATTGGCAGTATTGAATATCATATCATGTTGCTCAATGTAATCATCTTTTTGTCTTATATTGTTACACATCTTTTCATAACTAGCATTTTACGTACCACATGTATAGTATATAGTGTACACACCCCACCCCTCGTTGTTGCCCCAAAATTGAGGACCCTCTATCCCCCTGGCAGGAAACCTGTCCCCCCTTGTCCCCAAGGGCGATGTAACTATGGAATATATATAGGTTTTACAAATGCTATATAAAATGCATGAACTAAAAAGAAAAGTTGTCTAAATAAAGACATCATCTAAAACTAGACCAGATTAAGTCAACTTAAAATAAAGCCTAAATGACTATTAACTAAGGTTCTAGAATAACAGGCTAAATATAGCAAGAACCTAGGATACCAAAAATATTCTAATAGCACTCACTTTGTTGAGACTTGATCTCAAGCCCATTGCATAGAGATATTTAAGAAAAAGAGTTTAAAGTTCTCACCAAATTAGCAAAAACAACAAATTCCTCAATGTGCTTCCAACTCTATATGAAGGACAGAATAAATAAAAAGGCAAGCATAATACTACAGAAAATTATATTATAAAAAATATAGTAGCAATTATGATGTCAGTGGCCATGCACATGAAGTATGTTGTGAATGGTGTATGAAATTGCATTCGTAGAAAAGAGAGAAAATGGAGAAAAAACTGATTCCTTAAAAAGTAGGAATTTGAATGTGATTCCTATGTGGATGAGAGGGGGTTTATACCTCTATTTATAAATAGATTTGTTTTAACAGCAATGAGGCTCAATGAAATTATACATCAACAAACGTACAATGCTTAATATGGAGGGTAGACTAGAGAAAAATATGGTGCCATTGCTTAAGGCAATACTAGGAGATCACAACATTGCTGACAATAACATTTAACTTTGCTATGACTTCCTTTCATTATGTTTTTATAATAAAACATCATTCCAATGACAGATTTGAATGATTGGTTAGTTAGCAACCTCTGATAAGTTTTCTTAATCAAGAGTAATGATTGTGCATCTAAATCAAAGTCCTTGTGGGAAAGCATTTTCATTTCTTGATGAAAGTTTGCCCCATTTAATTAAAAAAAGAAAGCATAATTGTATGACGATTCAGAAGGACGTGAATAGAGGAAAAATGTAATTATGAAGGCATAGCTCAAAGCATATAAAAATGCTTGAAAATTTACCTGAATGCATTCTTTTGTGGGAGCAATTGGAGCATGAACCCAGAGGCCTCCAGACTTGAGCTTGATGACAGTCATACGAATATTAGTTATAACATTGCCAAAGCCAAGAGCCTGCTCCTGTTCAAATGTCCATATCGTTCCTCTTACCACCTGTTGGAAATGACAAAAATTATACCATGAGCTTCAACTAATAACAAATAACAATCTGAAATGGCAACATATACAAATTTTAAAAATGTACAAGTTCATGATATGTAATAGGCACGCTGCACAACCATAAACACACCCATTCAAAATTCAGTCATAACAGACAATGGTACTTATAAAAAGTAAAAAACAGTACATAGGGCCCAGATAAGACCATTCATGGAAGTGCCCCAAAATTTATAATTTACAGAAACCAAATACAGAGTTTACAAAAAAGTGGTATGATGTCAATGGTTTAGTGTGATTAAAATATTGCAAAATTAATACTTGAGCTATTAAAGTTACAAATACATAGATAGTCTAAAGAAACCATGACTACAAAATTGTGTCAAGCATGCATGGACATGATTTATAATAACTTGTCAGAAGACTGAGTGTAACTACTGTTGTCATCATAATACTTCATGAAACCCAACATGTCAGGGTGAATGTGGAAGCAAACAATAAGTCAATAAGATATTTTGGCACCCCTACCAAAGTGATCTGTTTACCGTATTGGGTAAAGAAATCAATGCATACAGGCAATAGATGAGAACAGCAGAACTCCTTTTTATTATATTCGCACATGTCAAAGATCTCAAATGCTATCAGATCAGATAAGATAAGATGATTTACAATGATCCCAGACGGGGTATAAATACTATCCGCCGAACCTTCCTGAAGGAGTCCATCGGCCACATACATTATGTCCACTACAAACTATTTACCGACGTTGGCTTCAAAGTACAAAATTACCGACGACAATCAAGTCGGCTGACATCATCCCCCCCCCCAAAAGAAAAGTCGTCTCCTGACGACTAACAAAATTAGGAGACAACCCACACACAACAAAAGAAATACTAGAGAAAAGGAGGAGGTGTCCCAGAAGAGTGCTGCTAGCGACACAACTCATACACCTGATCTGTCTGGATGCGCAAATCTGTCTGAATCTGTGAATTCACCTCTACGGCTTCCTTCAGAAGAAGCGCGGCATCCATAGCCTGTCTCCTAGCTAACTGCAACTCATGCTCAGCCGCATCCTTATCCCGCACAATCGCCGCCATATCCCGCAACAATGCTGCCCGCTCAGCTACCTGCTAGCTGGCCAAGTCGACAGCTAACTTCTCTCTAGCCTCTCTCAACCGGCAGAGATCTCTGAGCTCCAACACTGTCCGCTATCCTGTCCGCCTCCATGCGCCTGCGAGCATTATAAACCTCCTTATACAGTCCCATGATCTCATGTGCCAACTTCATCAGCGGAGTGTCACTCAATCCCAACTCCGACTCAATGGCCCAATCTACCAACATCTCTGGTGTCTCTACCGCTGGCCAACCTCTGTCCACGAAACAAGTCTAAAATCGTCGAGGACAAACTCCACGAATATACGCTCGGATCAAATGCCACTCTCTCGGCCGAGTCATAGCCTCAATTGCCACATTGTGCCCCTTCTTCATCGCAGTCTTCATAGTCCTGAGGTAGTCCCTGCACCTGTCCTCATCCGACCCGTAATCCTCCTTTGCAAAGCCCTCCTATGACCATTCTACATCACTATTTGCCTCCTCGTCAGCAGGGACCATGCCCACATCCGGTGCAGCCTCCTCTACTCTCGGCGCAACCACGGCCTTTGGCATTCCCTCGTCCTAAGGCTGAGGCTCTAGTACTACAGGTGATACTCCTAAATGCCTGGGAGACTGAATGGACAGACCACACTTGGCAGGGATGAGTCGGAACTGCTGCCTCAAAAAAACACTAGCTCTATCCATCACCTCCAGACAATCCGACTATACGGGCTCCATGCTCTCCTCCTGCTGTACTGGCTGGGCGAACTATCCTAGCTCGACGTCTGCTAAGAGGGATGACGAAATAGTAACGACTGCATTGCAGTCAATCACATCCAAACTAACCTAAGGCTCAGGCTCCAACGCTGGCAACTCCACTCGCTGTGAGACTGCAACTGTGACAACATCTGCATGTCAAACTGGCTCCGTTGGTACAACTGAAATAACATCCGCTACAGCTGTCGGCAATATATCTATGGCTGCCTGCGTTACAACATCTGTCATTGCCTGTGGGATCACTGCAACCTCTGCCTATGGGACAACTTTTGTCGTCGTCCGTGGGACCATCTCCGTCACTGTCCGTGGAACAACCTTTGCCACCGTCGAGGGAGTCATCACGACCGGGGCATGGCGCTGGCCAAATGGGGGAATGACTGACGTGAAGGTGGTCAACTTCGTCAAAGTTGACAACTAAGGAGGGGTAAAGAATGTGGACCCACTACCCGCTGCCTCACCGCCAACTTCCGCTAAAGTGCTCTCTCCTCTTCCACGGACTCAGCCCTGTCACTCTCCTAAGTGTCCTCCTGTCCGCTATCTATATCTCTGAAAGCGTCCAATCCTCAAAATACTCTCTTCTGGCCAACTGTTGTTCCACCCGTGTCCAAGTGGTGCCAGTAGAATACGAGAGGCTCTCCGTCTGCCAACTTGCCCCTCGGAGGAGCCTCGAAATCATCCAGTGGTATTTGGCTAGCTGCTGCCTCCAGAAAGAGACCAATGGCATGGTGCGGCATAAAAAATGTGCGGTGCTGAAGCGTCATAAATTCCTCCATCCTGTCAGCAAGGACGGAAGCCCAATCATACACCGTACCCTGCATGATGCCATTCATAAATACAACTTGCAGCAATGCTATATATGAAGCCCTTGTAGCACCTGTCAATCTACTCTTGATCACATCCATAATGCATCCCAGTGGCCTTCTCAAATGAAATCTCTACGAAGCCCTCTACATTTCGACCCCTTGAGCACTGAATCCATCTCCTCTGGTGTAAGATCGCAGCCCACTAATCGTATCCAATGCTCCTTCCGTTCTTGCGACAGCTAGTGGTTCTTGATTTCCACTTTCTCACCACCAGGGCCAAGGATGCCGAAAACCCTAGTGAAATCCCTAGGTTTAAAGGACAACGTCATCTGATGCTTTTTGTACATAAATGTACTTGTTCTGCTCTGCCGACTATATGTCTTTATCATAGTGCACAAAACTAATTCGAACAACCGGATGGAGAAAGATTGGAAGTTGGATGACCCAATGCACCTGTGCCCGTATCAGAATCTGCTTAATCTAATCTGCTTCCGGGGTTTCTTGCCACCATTTCCGACATTCGCTACCATTGAGACCCTCAAACTGGACAGTGAGATGAGTGAGTTCCTCCCTGACCTTCTGCTTCTTGCTACTGGAACCCGACGGGCCTACAACTCATATCCCAGATGCCAAAACCCTTGCGTTCTTTTGCATATTAGCCTATAGCTGACTCTTCCATTTGCCAGCCGATTCCATGCAATAACGGCTTATTTCTCCTTATGTAATATATGGTTCCTCCGGAGGAAAGCAAGATTCACCGCGGGTGAACCAAAGAAAATTTTGGGGAAGCTAATAAGGCAACGAGGGAGTCAATCATCTGTGGGGGAGAGAAGCATTTCCAATGGGACCTTCAAGTGGTACTGTTGTAGCTGTTGCAACTAAGCTTGTGGACTTTTCTATTGGTAATGATACAGATGGAAATGTGAGATTCCCAGCTGCATTCTGTGGAATTTTAGGATTCCGACCTTCACGTGGTTCTATTTCTACTTCTGATGTTGTGCCAATGGCACAAGGTTTTGACACTGAAGGTTGGTTAGCACGGGATGCACATATTCCTCGTCGTGATGGGCATGTCATGCTACAGCAATGGTAGACTTTAGACAACCAGGGCGTATATTAATTGCCGATGACTATTTTGAACCTCATTAGGGACGTGAAATATCAGTACGAGTGAGTGCAGCTTTATGGAATATTGGTAATACCTCCCAAGCTCAAGTCAAAGAATAAACAACTGGAAGAGTTTCGTTCTAGGGCATTCTCAGTATTGAGAATCATGCTGCCGTGGAATCGTTTGCAGCACTAACGATTCGAAGTCCACCTCCGTCAGCTTCAAGGCAAAATGGTAATGAAAGGCAAGAAGAGCCCTTTATTGGATGTTTTACGGATTTTCCTATCGTGGAACTATCTGGAGCATCAAGGATTCGAATCCCACCTCAGTCGGCTTCTGGTTGGAATGCTAGTGAATAGCGAAGAAGCCCACGGAAATGAGTCTGGCAAAGTAAAGATGCCCACGGAGGTGGTGTGAATTTGTTATAAGCCAACTTAATTTCCCGTGGGGGGTAGCACAAGCCGCAGGAATCAAAATAGGATATCTTTGGCGGACAAAACAATTCACGACTAGGAAATAGTCTCCGCGGGTGGGGATAAGCCTCCGTGGGGCCAGCCCGCGGGTAGGGATTAGCCCCCCGCAAGAACCATTCCACGAACCCGCCTGCAATCTTTTTTTTTTTTTTTGTTCTTTCTTTTTTTTCTTTCTTTTTTTCCCCCTTTTTTTCTTTCTTTTTTTTTTTTTTTTCTTTTTTTCTTTTTTTCTTTTTTTTAATAAAAAATACAGTACTTTAATTTTGCGTGGATGCATCGCCGTTCTGCAACGACAACGACGAGGAAGCCATCCAATCATTCTGCGACGACAACGGCGACGAAGTCTTTCTAGCGTGTTATATTTTCAATTTGGCTCCGTTGACTACCTGAGGTACCTCTTACCCGTCCAAGGTTAACAATTTGATTGCTCCATTGTCGCCGATCTCCCGGATCTGGTATGGTCCGACCCATCTAACCTTGAACTTCCTCGATTTGATTTCATTGCGACTGTTGTACTTCAACACCAATTGCCCCGGCTGGAATCTGTGAAGTTTGAGATGCTTGTCATGCCACACCTTATGTCTATTCTGTCACTTCTATTGCCCACTGCGCCAACAATCGCTTTTCATCGAGCTTATTCAAATTATGCAGCCACTCCCTTAAGCTTTCCATGTCGCCAAGCTTATTTTCCAGCGCTATTCGCAGGGTCGAAATCATGAATTCCGCTGGTACTACCGCCTCCTGTCCAAACATTAATTGAAATGGCATATGCCCTATCGTCACCTTGTACGCCATGCGGTAAGCCCAAAGGGCAGCGAGTAAGTTTTCCTCCCAATCCGCACCTTCAACCACACAGGATTTGTAGATGATTGATACCAGGATTTTATTTGTAGCCTCGGCCTGTCCGTTTGCTCTTGGGTAGTATGGACTCGACAATGAATTACAAATCTTGAATTTGGTGGTGAGCAGTTGGATGACATGATTAACAAAATGTCCACCCCTATCACTTGTTAACTGTAATAGAATTCCATACCTGGTAATGATCTACTCATAAATAAACTTTGCTGTGTTGATGGCCGAGTTGTCTGGTAGTGCACGTGCCTCCGCCCACTTGGTCAAGTACTCCGTTGCGACAATGATGTACCAGCACCGTCGAGTCTTGCTCAGCCTCAAGGGTCCAATGAAATCCAATCCCCATCGCTCAGAGTTCCTACACATGGGAAGGGTTAAGTGACATGAAGTCTCTCTTCAGCGACTTCCCGACACATTGGCAAGTGTCACACCCGACGACCCACTCCCACGCGTCATTGTATATTGTCGGCCACTAAAGTGTTGCTAGCAATATCTTTCGTGCGGTGGTGTTGGGTCCCATGTGTCCTCCCGCGGGACCCTCATGTGCTTCTTTCAACACCCACGGTATCTCTTCTTCTAATACACACCGCCTAAGAATGTGATCCGGCCCCATTTTGTAGAGCAACCCGTCGATCAACTGGAAAGTACGGCTCCTGATTATCAACTTGCAACTTTCATTTGCTAGCATGCCACTTGGAATCTGTCCTGTAGACAAATATTCCCCAATGCTCCTATACCATTCTGGTAGTACTGCGATCTGGAACAACTGTGCGTCAGGAAAGTCGTCATTCACCCCCTCTGTCGGTTGCCTTGTTTTGATCCGCGATAGATGGTCAGCACTAACATGTTTCTTCCCTAGCCGTACAATGATTTTGAAAGTAAACTCCTGCAGCAGAAGTAGCCATTTGCTGATCCTTGAATGACAGGTTTATTGATCATGTACAATAGAGCCTGGTGATCCACATAGAAGACGAAGGGTGTGGCCAGCAAGTAATGACGGAATTTCTGCACGGCATAGACCATTCCCAATTCTTCCTGTTCGGTCGTGCTGTTATTCTACTCCGCTTTTGATAACAATCGGCTGGCAAAGTATATTGGGTGATCTAACCCATGGCTACCTGTCTGCGCCAGGGTTGCTCCAATCGCATAATTTGAGGCGTCAACATGCACATAAAACTCCTTATTCCAATCCGGATAAGCCAAGATGGGTGCCATAGCCAGTCGTACTTTCAGCCCTTCAAATGCCTCATCCTGCTCTTTGTCCCATCTGAATGATTCTCCTTTGCAGGTTAACCTGTCTAGCGGGTATGACACCTTGGTAAAATTTTTGATAAATCTTCTATAATAGCCTATATGTCCGAGGAAAGACTTTACCTCCGTCACATTAGTAGATGGTTGCATTTCCAGGATGACTCTCACTTTGTCTGGGTCAATCTTCAATCCTTCCTTACAGATAATGTGTCCGAGCAGTCTTCCCTGTGGAACCATGAATCTGCACTTCTTGGGGTTCAACACTAACTGCGCCTTGCGAAATCTCTCCATACATTCACCAAGTGCTACCAGGTGTCTATCCTCTGCGCTAAATACCGACCAATCATCGAAGAATGCTTTGAAGTTTCCCACGGTCATCTTATCAAAGATGTGCAGTATAATCCGCTAGAAGGTGGCCGACGCGTTGCACAAGCCGAATGGCATCCGATTGTACGCATAGACCCCATCTTCAATGACAAACGTTGTCTTCAATTTGTCCTCCTCCGCTATAGAGATCTGAATGTATCCGGAGAACCCGTCCATAAAGGAGTAAATTTCATGTCTGGCGACAATCTCTAGGATGCTATCCGTAAACGGAATCGGGAAGGGATCCTTGATCGTGACTGCATTAAGGCATCGAAAATCCATGCATATCCAGATCCGGGTGGTGTCTTTCTTCAATGAGATAACTATAGGTGACACCCATTCACTTGTCTGCACCTTGAAAATAATTCCGACCTCCAACATCCTATTGATTTCCTCCGTGACCCGTGTCGCGTAGTTCTTGTTCATCCTGTAGGGTCGCTTCTGTACAGGTACCGCTCCTTCATTCAGTGGGATGCGATGCACACACAACTCCGACGGTACACCCTTCAGGTCCTTGTATGTCCATGCAAATACATCTTTGTATTCCAGGAATATCTTGAATGCTACCGCTTTGAGTACCGGATCCCAATTATCTCCCACTAGAATGTTCTTCGGTGTTGCTTCATCCCCCAAATTCATTGCTTGTAGTGTAGCTTCATTATACTTGATTGTCTCCCCCTCACTGAATGCATGGGCGGGTGTAGCATCCAACGGTGCATCCGCCTCCTTTACCTCAGTGAACTCCTTTGGAAATTCATCTCCCCTCGAACCTTCCTCAATTGTCAGTACATTGCAGCTCTGGAATAGTTCGTAGTCCTCTATTTTCCAGTGGTAAAGACCGTTGACCAAATCCAAATTGTCATCTGTTGATCCTCCCTCCAACCATAGGACTCCCTCCTAATCCGATTCCATACGCTATCTGCCGTCATCCCCCTCTTCTTCGGAATCTGATGATAGGGCTTCTTCCCTGACCATTTGGGTGTGCAAATCGATGACAAATTGTCGGCCTTTACTTTCGAGTGACAAGGTGTTCTTCTAGTTGTGCCTGACTCTGGCTTGAATAAGCCATCCGTGGCCAAGGATGGCATCGTATCCTTTTCTCTTTAACGAGATCATGACAAAGTCCAATAGGAACAATTGTGTGCCAATCATTACCGGTTGTGCCATTAGAATGCCTAGACGTTTAATGCTATGTTGGTTTGTTGTGAGCAACTGAAATGTAGGGGGCCACAATGTCAGCTTCCCTAGCTTCTTCCAAGTCTCCTCGGGTAAGACATTTACGCCGGACCCACCGTCGACTATTGTGTCTGTGAGAACATGTCCGAGGATCCCCATCTCGACAACCGCCGGATGTTGGCCGGATGTGAGGGCTAGCAACATTTGGTCTTCTCCTCCTGCATCACTTTCCTTCCCTCTACCTTGTTCTCCTAGTATACTCGGAGCTAGTGCAATATTTGTGAGAGCGGATCAGAGCTGGGGCATTATAAGAAGCAAATCATTTATCTTGACAGGTATCTCCGTTTGCAAAATTTGCCGTACAATGTTTTGTTCTGCAGAGTTTCTTGCCGAAGTGCCGGTGGTGTCCTTCAACTGAGATGTTTCCGCCTGCGATGCCTTTCCAATCTCTGCTCGCGCTTCTCCAAATTTTCTCTTTTCCTCCGTTGGGTCCGGGTACTCTTTTGCTTGCCTCCGCGTAATCGCCAAAACCTCTTCTTCATCCGTCCCAACAGTAATCAAGTTTACTCCCAATTTTGGACATTTGGCATCGTCATGGTCGCCAGGTCCACACCATCTGCATAATAGTTTGGGTGTATTTGCAGTTGGACATTCCCGGGCAAAGTGCCCCCACAAGTTACATGCGCGGCATTGTACGATCGGCCATCCGTTCGCATCATACTGGATTCGGCTTCTGCTGGTATTGTTAGTGCTATTGTTTGCATTGTTATTGTTATTCTGCCCATGTCTATTATTCATGTATCCTCCCGACGTAGCACCAGCATTATTGGTATTTCCGATATTGCCTGGTAAGGACGCCTCTTGTGTAAGTACCTACGGAGATCCTCTGGTCTTCATGTTAAAGGGGCATTCCTTCATCGAATGGCCCATGATCTGGCAAACGTCGCAGAATTGGTTCTTTGGACAAGATCCTTTAGTACAACCGTCGGTCTTACACTCCATGCACCATAACTCACTGCCCTTTGTCTCCTTCTGCATATTTTTAAACTCCATCATGCTGATCATGTCCTTCTGTAGGGCGCGGACCTTCTTGCTGTTGCCTTCATCGTTGCTGCTATCTTCTCCGGAAGGCTCGTCGTTATCCGAATTAGATGAGCTAGTCTTCTTCTTCTTCTTTGTCTTCTGCTCACTTTCGAGGTTCAATGCTCTATTATAAGCTTCCGTGTATGACGACGGCGGCACAATTTTCATTTTCTTCCGCAAGTTTGGGCGTAGACCTTCCACAAACCATCTTTTCTGAAGTTCGTCCACCGGCTTATTTTCCATTTTGTTTATCAAGTCTTTTAATTTCCTAGTGTAGACACGAACAGTTTCATTCTTCCCTTGCTTGGCATTGAAGATCTCGCCAACAATTTCATTAAATTCTGCGAGAAACTCCTTTTTAATGTTAGTCCAACTGTTTAGCTTCTGCGGATCTGTACTAGTAAACCAGTCAATTGCCACACCTCGTAGGGTGGCCGAAAATTGCCTCATCTAGTCGTCTTCATCAGTTATGTCATTTGCCCTCCAGATCGTTTCACATGTTTTGCAGTGTCGAATGGGATCAGCCGTACCATCACCATCGAACTTGGCAATTTTTCTTTTGGTCCCGCCATCACAATTGGTTTTTGTAAACAAGCGTTGCTCGGTCCTGCAACACTGGCATTGTTCACTCCCACACCGTGGCTTTGCACTCCCACATCGGCGGTCTGCACTCCCACACCGGCAATTTGCTCTCCCACACCGGTGGTCTGCTCTCCCACACCGGCAATTTGCTCTCCCACACTGGTGGTCTGCTCTCCCACACTGGTGGCTTTCTCTCTCACACTGGCGGTCTCAACAGCTACGAAGGTTGGTGAAGAAGGATCTTCTAAAGTTGTCGCGTGCAGAAGTGTATCTTAGACGAAGAGTTCACTCCACACTCGTGCTCCCTCGGCACTATAAGCCGTGCGAGTCGATGCTCTTCCGTCTGGATTCTCTTCCCTCGGCAAACACAAATTCAAAAACTCCTCCCGTGCTTTTTCCACCAATTCCACCCGCTGTCGAGTCTCCAACAATTCTTTCGTGCTCCTGTTTCCATCGGCAATCTTCTGGAATCTCCTTCGGCACTCTGCCTGCTGTGCCAGAATTAAATTACCCTGAGCTGTGCGAATTTCATCTTTGTCCTTCACCTTGTTCTTATTTTTATTCAGCTGATTCGACATTAGTCTTCATGCCAACCCTTGTTCCAAGTCCATTGGGCAATGGCGCCAAATGTTTACCGTACTGGGTAAAGAAATCAATGCATACAAATAATGAATGAGAACAGCAGAACTCCTTTTTATTATATTCGCACATGCCAAAGATATTACATTATGCTTCAGATGCTATCAGATCAGATAAGATAAGATGATTTACAATGATTCCAGATGGGGTATAAATACTATCCACCGAACCTTCCCGAAGGAGTCCGTCGGCCACATACATTATGTCCGCTACAAACTATTTACCGACGTCGGCTACAAAGTACAAAATTACCAACGACAACCAAGTTGGCTGACATGATCCTTGTATTAAAAAATTTACCAAAAGATTTAGTGTGATGAGATTCTCTTTTTGAGATGCATTGAAGAATAAGCATCATCTAGCATGGGAGAATCTGCTAGCATTTTTAAATCTCCAAAAGCATGATATGTTTTGTATTAGGGCAGCCAAATCTGATTTCAGGCTTGAGATCTACAATAAAATAGATAGATATCTACGTTTTAAAGCTATGTGTACCCACACCCTTGGGATGTGTACCCACTTACCTGAGTATTGGGTACACATACCCAAGTATTCAGTGGACAGCATCATAGCTGAGGACCTTAATTAAGATTTCTGATTTTGGTTTTGGTTTTTTTTTTGGCGTAACAGCTTGTTGTTTATCAACGTAATCAGTTTGAAACTTAGATAAATATATTAGTAGTAAACTTCATCACTGCTCGACTTAGAAGTTCATCATTTGCAATATGTCATTGTTATATGATTTATGATCTTCTTGTTCATGTCTAAAGTCCGCCTTCTCTGTTATGCATCTAAACATTTTGCATATATTGTTATAATAAACATATTGCAAATTTGAAACCGAAAACAACAAATTACATGTACAAACTTTATCACTGTTCTCGTTTTGGAAAACCCTTGTCATGAGTCATTTTCAAATTTTCTAAAAATATTAAATTATATGAAAAAAAATTAATGCACCCAAATACCCCCGTCCCTTATTTTGAAAAACGCTATACCTATACCCTAAGTACCCCCATCTCCATGCAGCCTTGATAGATATCAAATAGAAAACAATTCAACTAATCAAATAATATGATAAATACATGTCGAACAAATGCATACTTAGGCATCGTTCTTAATGGTAGGCATTGCACATAAACATGTTACCTTGTGCTTATAGAGGCATGATGAAGACTTGTTCCTTTGAGTTGTGACATAGAAAAGTAACATTATTATTAAAAATGTTCTCGCTTTAGGCCGTGGCTTTGCTTGTTTTTTTTCTTGGTCTTTTCTCAGAACTCTTTCCTTTGGTTGGGCTTAATGCTTATTATCAGCCTATGAACTTAAACTTTTTTGGCTGGGCTTTCACGCTTATTATCAGCCTTCTTTTGTTTTAACTGTTGGGTTTCAGGTTCCCTATAAAACCTGTTTATCTAATCAAAAACATTATTATTAAAAATGTAGCATTTTCTATTACTTATTGGGAATGCTCCTAAAACAAGTGAATGCTCAGGTGAGGTTACAGTTCCTACAAATGATTACACTCACTATCATAGAGCTAAGTTACCAAATTTGCTCCTGGAAGGTGGAATTCAAAGGTTTTTTCACTGCAAAGTTGGATTTGGTTTGAATTCACTCAAAATTCAGCCACAATCAAGTAAATTCTCTTTGGAAAACCCTGTAAGAATTTTGGACGAATTTGAAAGACTTTTTGATTTGGATAAAGGAACCCAAAACGAATTTGGGGCAAATCTGACTGAAAACATCATTCTTATTGACTTTTTCATTAAGATTTTTTGCCAACTTAGGTCTATTCGACCATCCAACCCAAATAGTGACCAAAAGGGTTGTTATATTTCATTTGAGCATTTGTGATTGAAAAGAAAAACTTTTTGCATCCATTTGTATATGAATTTATTTGCTGCTGTAGTCTGTTTGAACTTTGGACAGAGGAACCCAAAACGAATTTGGGGCAAATCTGACTAAAAACATCAATTTTATTGACTTCTTCATTCATAATTTTTGCCGACTTAGATCTATTCGGCCCTCCAATCCAAAAAGTAACCCCTAGAAAGACCAAAAGGGTTGATATATGTCATCTGTGCATTTGTTATTGAAAAGAAGAACTTCTTGCCTCCATTTGTATATATAAGTTCATATACAAATGGAGGCAAGAAGTTGTTCTTTTCAATCACAAATGCACAAATGAAATATAACAACCCTTTTGGTCTTTCTAGGGGTCACTTTTTTGGGTTATATATATATATATATACAAATGGAGGCAAGAAGTTTTTCTTTTCGATCACAAATGCACAAATGAAATATAACAACCCTTTTGGTCTTTCTAGGGATAATTTTTTTTGGGATATATATATATATATAAAACCTTGTACCAATGAACCCAAAACAAATCCAAACCCAACAAAAAAAAAGATTTGGACAAATCTCTAACCTGCATCTGTAACAGAATCCAAACCGGCAACTTAGTAAATAATTATAATAATATATATTTGAAATATATATACACACTAATGAATATATACATAATCCAAAGTATAAATTTTCAAATATATAATTTGAAATATATAATCAGATATATATATATATATATATATATAAAACCATGTCTAATACTATTAAATACATATATACCAAATATTACCATACAGAAATATAATTCTAGAAGTGCATATATTATATATATGAAGACTATAAATATATAATATAAAATTAATGAAACTTTAAAGTATGAAATAGTAGAATTACTAATACGCAATTAATAAATAAAGTATTGAATTCGTGGACAGCCATGACATCTTTGAATGATCGCATGTCCTTCCCGCACAATGTTTAAATAATACGATAGTCATGGAGAGGAGGTATCAGAATTAATTAAGAGAATATAGACTAGCAATCTATATGATCCAGTCATCAGCTGTGTTGAAGGGGACAGATAATCGTTGGATGTATTATTGCAAGGGTTCAGATATTGCAGAATTCATTGCATTTAAATACAAACAATACATACTGAAGCTGGGTGCATCTAAAGATTACAGGATTATCATCCTCATACTATAAGAGACAATATATGGAGGCATTATAAAAGAAAGTAGATATAATATTAGCCGTTATTATTATTGTGAATATTTTGTTTAATAGTAGGGTATCATTTCATTAGCGGTGCATCTGAAGACAAGTATACTGTGAACATAGCATTCTGTTAATACAATACACTCAATTTCCACCAATTCTGTGAGAAATCAAAGGTTTAAGCTTTAGTCATAAATTCAAATTCTTTAATGCTAAGGGTATCGACAGTCTCATGATATAGCAGATTGAATTAGACAAGAAGGATTCCAGTCAACCTGGCAGAACTAGTCAAATCAGACAGAAGACAAGATAAGGAAGAAGACAGTGTGTACAGGAAGTAGCAATTGGAGTTTTTATTTCATATGTAATTACAGCGAAAACAGAGGACCACATCTCATCAAATATAATAGCATTTCCAGCTGTCTACAATTAAGGCAAAGACAAGCCAAAGTAATTCTTATCAGCCAGCCACAACAAATAGGCGGTGGCTACATGTCAATGATCATAAAATATATATAGCACAAGCAAAACTTACACAACGCCAATCATTGATTTATAGATTTCTTACACTTCTTTCAGAGTATTGAATCCATTGAGATCAATAGAAAGAAGATATAAAATGTGCTCCAATCAGCCACTAATATGGGGTCAAAAGAACTCATTGTAATTCTCAGTCGGAATTAAGGCAGAGAGCTAAACTCCCTGAAGGATTTCACAAGACATTCTAAAATTGAATGTTTCAGGAAAGTAAGGAAGGGAATCAAGGATTCTTTGAACAAAACAGTATATACAGTCAGGATAAAACATATGCATATGTAAGGATGGATATACCACCAGTGGTTATCCATAAGGTTTAGGATGAGGAAGAGCTCTCTTCTAGGAAGGATGGATATATTAATATTGGATACTTTGTTGGAGACCTGTTCGAAGTTGAATAATACAACTAGAACCCCAGGAAGCACTCCCCCAGGGACTTAGTATCTGATCACAATCTCTCCTTAAGAAGGGGATTAATTTTGGGAATAAGGATCTTATATTTTTTTCTTGCATATAATTTGTATGGGTTATATAATACCTTACTTTTATTGATAATTTCATACATACATACATATATTGTTGGCCTACTAACATATGTTGCAGGTTTATTCGCCAAGGAGATGGTCTACAATGTACATCAGCCCAGGTAGCATGCACATTACATATTTTTTGGGGAAAAGTTGATTTTTTCTACTTTTTGCTTTGTTGTAAGTTTTTCTTGTCATTTTGGGTCCAATCCAAGAACATTGTTTTTTGTTTGCTTTCTCTATATTTACAAAGTTTCTTTTCCGAAACTTTTAAAAATATAAGTTCTTGTTTTAGGAAGGCCAAAAGTTGTGAAATTACTGTAGTGTAAAATTCTTGTTTTTTACTTCAAATTTGTCTAAGATTTCATGAAAACCAAGAGTGGTGAATAATTCCAGATTCAAAGAAGAGGAAAACATTCATAATTGTCAAAATTCTTGGAAAATCTATTATTCCAATATCAAATTTGTCTTTTAAAAGTCAAGAAAATTTGTGGCAAAAAACACTGATGAAAGAGTGTTGATTACTAAAATTTGGCTGTCTGAAAAAAAATCAGATCTTCCAAAATCCAAAATCTTTATTATAACTCCTAGATATCTGGAACCACTCTCAAACATCCTAACAGTAAATAGATAAAAGTGTAACTTAAAAAGTATAAGTGACTTATAATTACATGTTATATTTTATATAAAAAAATCGTCCAAAGAGAGAAATTCTTCAAAGTCCATTCACAAATGAAAGTTCTAGAAGAAAGCACAAAAATTGATCAACTTAAGAAAGCTTCTAAAAGAAAACATAAAGTATCGACTTAAAGAGAATTCTAGAAGAGAGCAAGATAAGGGTCACCACCTAAGAGATTCTAGAAGAAAGCAAGAGAAAGCCAAAACTCAATACAAAGGAGAAAAACAAGTTTTTTTTAAATAAAGCTTCTCTAAGGGATTGATCAAGTTCAATAAAAGAAATGTTTAAAAAACACACAAAATAAAGCAAGTCAATCCTTTCTTGATATCATCGTTTCCTGTAAATAGAAGAGTATGCAGTACTTTCCAGATTTCAGGATGAGGTAGAGATTTTGGGCAGTTTGCAGATTAACTCCATGATTATTGATAATCATTCCTTGCAATTTTCACATTTACTAATGAGATTCTATTCAAAACTTTGATTTCTTTCAAGATTAGAGGTGATTTCAGGATTCATTGAGAATTTTCAAAGGGTTTCCTAATCTGATTGACAGGTTCTAATAAGTTTATACAGATTTGAAAGGGATTTTCATTCCAAATTCAAGATTTCAATATGAAAATTCTCAAAACTGTGCCAGATTCAATGTTTTCAACCTGTCTTTTTCATACCTTCAGTCCCAATTCTTGATTGAAGATTCAAATTTTAAAGGATTAAAGATGATTTTTTGGGCATAGGAATGCAAAGTGAAGTTAGGGCAATATAATTAAAATTCCATAATTTGAGTTTGCATTCGTAAATTTCAAATCCGATACAACAAGGAAAATACAGTGAAGAAATTTTGTAATTCGAGAGGTCTGATCAGGAAGAATGTGAAGAATCCTCAAAGCATAGTGAAGTCTACCAATGGAGAGTGTTGGAAATTCCTCAAGTATCGTCAAAAGTTTTCCATTGAGAGGAACTTTCAAGGGAGAAAATTTGGTTAAGGAAACTTCATGATCTATACTCAACTCCACCTAAACAAAAGAAAAATTCCCAAAAGATTCCTATAGTAGATTTCAAACATGGAAGTTGCTGAATCCACAAGCACAAGCAAAGTCCTCCCAGCATAGGATGATTTGAGATTGGTTAATTGTTGACAACTTGGATGAAGAAAGCAAACCAAGAGATGAAATTCACTCTCTGGAGCTAGAGAAAAGTAGAAAAATTGTGGAGCCCAAATTCATTTGAGATTGAAGTCACCAAGTAACTAAAGGAAATTCCAGGTGGGAAGGAGGAAAAGGTCGGGTTTCAAAGGGAAAATGTTAAGTTTGTGCATAGAAAAGAAGAGGTATAAGTTTCTAGAGAGAGAAGTGAATTGTAGAAAGAGAGTGAGAGCATTTAGAGGGTGAAATCACTAAGGAAGCAATGGTGAAAATTGCGGAAGTATGGGAAATTTCCTAAAAGCGGACTTGAAAGTGCATTTCCAAGGACAATGCTTTATCATTTGTAGAATTTAGAAGGCCATTTCTATATTAAGGAAAGATTGGTGAAGTCATTTTAATGAGTTATTGGCAATTTCTCAATGTTGTTTTGCAGGTCTACTACAAGCTCGTGTGAGGAAAACATTCACAATGAAGGACTTCGCCTATAATGTTCCCAATTTTAATTAATTTGGGCCCAAGTTATTAATGTTTGTATTTAGGGGTTCTGATTGATTTAGTATATCTCGGACCTATTTTTATTTAATTGTTCCGTAGGTGTTGACCGTCGGCTATTTTTGTAAACCCTCGGGATGTTTATCCGAAGGGTATTTAAGCACGGCTTGTAGGTAGTAGTAGGTATGCTTTTGGATTATTTTCTATATACTGCAAATTCCTGTTGGGATTCTCTGTTGTTCGCCATTTCGAAAGTGAAAGATCTTCCCTATTTGGCTCTTGCGGTTTCAGTGGGAATCAACCCTCACACTATTCCACCTGTGTATTACTCGGCTCAGATCTGGCAAATTGGAGTGCCATTATTGTTTGCAAATATTTCCATCTATATCAATCGGTAATTCTTATTCTATATGTGCACTAGTTTTATTGATATCTCTGGCAAAGGCAATCGAGTTTAATATTGATTGTATTGAATTCATTCACCCGATTTCATTCGTACCACATCTTATCAGCTCCAACCACCAAATACTACACGGCTCAACCAGCACTGTACGGCTCTCTGTAATCATCCGTACAACCAGCTCATACTCACTGTACAGCCCTCTGAAATACTCGGTACAATCCTGCTTGAACTCACTGTACGGCCCTCTGATGTCCTTCGTACGGACCTGCTGAATCAACCGTACAGCTTGTCCAAATACCATTTGTAAGGCCATCAAAACACTCCCTTAGCACAGTACAGACTGCCCATTCACGCGTACAATCATTCTCCTGTAAGGCAAGACCATTATTTCATTGTTTGTTTATCTCAAAGGTGGACAAGAACATTACAGTGGTATCCGAGCCTTCGAGCTGAGATTGCCTTCGGGTCAAGATCCCCTTTGGGCTAAGATTCCCTTCAGGTCGAGATTGCCTTCAGGTCAAGATCCACTTTGGGCTGAGATTGCCTTCAGGTCGAGATCCCCTTCAGGTCGAGATTCCCTTTGGATCGAGATTGCCTTTGGGCCGAGATCCCCTTCGGGCCGAGATTGCCTTTGGGTCAAGATCCCCTTCAGGCCAAGTTTCCCTTCGGGCTGAGATTGCCTTTGGGTTGAGATCCACTTCTGGCCGAGATTGCCTTCGAGTTGAGATCTCCTTCAGGTCGAGATCCCCTTTAGGCCAAATTCCCTTCGGACTGAGATCCACTTCAGGCCGAGATCCCCTTCAGGTCGAGATCCCCTTCGGGCCGAGATCGCCTTCGCGTCAAGATCCCCTTCGAGCTGAGATTGCCTTCGGGTCAAGATCCCCTTTGGGTTGAGACCCCCTTCGAGTCGAGATTGCCTTCAAGTCGAGATCCCCCTTTGGGCCAAGTTTACCTTCGGAACTTTATAGTGGTATCAGAGCAAAAACCATCGAGAGCATCTCTGCAACCATTCAGGAAAGTGGCCGCACAGCATGGAAGGTGGCCGCGTAGCACGAGCAGTAGTTGCGCAGCACGGGCAACTAAGGCTGCGCAACACGAGCTGAGCAACACGGGAGCATCTTCGAAACCGTTCGGGAAAGTGGCCACGCAACACGAGCAACTAAGGCCGCACAACATGGGCAGTGGCCGCGCAGCATGCGCCGTGGGCACAAGCGGTAGCCACGCAGCACAGGCAACCGAGGCTGCGTAGCACAGGAGCATCTCCAAAACCGTTCAGAATAGTGGCCGCGCAGTACGAGCAACTGAGGCCGCACAGCGCGAGAGCATCTCTGAAACCATTCGAGAAATTTTCCGAAACTTTCGGGAACATTACAATGGTATCAAAGCTAGTGATCTTGCCAGCCTATTGGGATGATTGAGAGATTTTGGGATTGGGATAGCGCTATGTCGCCAAGCAGCGACCGAGAGTGGTGGTTGAAGACACTACAAGGGATTGGCAAAGAGCTCAGCGAAGGTGTTGGTCTTCCATTAGATTTGTCAGAAGTATGTTTGTGTAAGGTTAACCAATTACCTTCAAGATTTATACAGAGAATCCTCTCACCAATTAAAGATGCCTTAAGTCAACCCAGGCTTTTAAGACACCTTGACAACGGGAAAAGGTTGGCAGTTGTAGCATGTCTCAGTGAGAGCTTGAGAATATCGGCTCCTAGAACACCATGACAGAGATCCTGCATTTGATTGTTCACAGCTTTCAAAGTCTAGATGACATTAGTGCTAACCCCTTTTGCAGAAAATCTACAATCTTGGAGAATTGTGCAAATGTAAAAATGGGCAACCTCCTCTTAGATCTCGAATTGCAAAATCTGGTCAACGACATGTTTCATCACTTCTTAGCCACCATCAAGGAAGATCATGATACTAAGGTTTCAGTTGCTATGGAGAGCCTTATGATTTCGTGCATTGAGGAGATGGATGAAATATCCCAACCCACCAAATCTATGTTATGGGTTATTTGTAATCTTGAATATGTCCCCTCTATAGCCGCAAGTAAATTGGTCAGTCATATTTTCGAGCATTGTGAAGAAAAACTAATATTTCATTTGCACAAGTGGGAGACAATAGATGGCAACAATAAGGACGATGCATTACACGAGAAGGAAGACATTTTACAGGGCCACTCCAAGAGGAATTGCTAAAACTTTCTTCTACACCAACAAGGGGAGAACACCAAAAAAATGAAGAAGTTGCTCGCATGGATCTTGTGAAGACATGTACAGATCAAGTTATGCCAGTCACCAAGGTTGTTACCGAAATTGTGTCTTTCACCGAAGCTATGTCCATCATCATGTCTGTCGCAAGGTTGTATGTTTGTCATTGTGGTTGTATCTGTCACCATACTTGTGTCTGTTCTCGTCACCGTGACCATGGTCATCGCCATGTCTATCATCGTCACCATTATTGTTGCAAAGTCCATCGCCATGTCCATCGTCATCATGTTTGTCAATGTTGTTGTGTCCATCGTCGTCATCAAGTTTATGTCAATCACCGTTATGCCTACCACCGTCGTGTCTGTCTTTGTTATTGTGTTCGTCATCATCGTCGTTATATCCATCACCATCATTACTGTGGTTCTATTTGTCGTCGTCGTTGCGTTTGTCACCATCGTTGTGTCAGTCACCGTCGTTGTGTCCATTATCAACGCCGAGTTTGTGTCCATCGCCGAGTTTATGTCCATCACCAATGTCAAGTCTGTGCCTATCACCGACACCAAGTTTGTGTCTATCACCAACACCAAGTCTGTGTCCGTCGTTGAGCTTGTGCCCGTCGCCATCGTCGTGGTCATCCATGTCATCATTGTGTGTCCACCAATGCAGCTACAATCATTGAGACATTGCTCATTGCCAAGGCACTATCCACGTCAAGGTTTCAACCAGGGTTTTGTGTGCCGCCAAGGTTTTATCTGCAGCTAGAATTGTTGGATTTGTACCAACATCGGCGTCTATGTGTATGACCATACCCGAAGAAATTGATGAACATGATGACATTGATATATGTTATGATTGGCATCCTTGGGATCCCGGTGACTTAGCATACGACAACGTTTATATCAGAGTGGTGCATCAGAATCCTAATGGTGGTCTACTAACCTCAGTTGAATTCAATCATGCTCATGTGATCCTGAAGAAGCATGGAGTTTCTAGCAGATATGGCTATCTGCGTCAGCACACGGTTTGGGACCCTGGAATTGCGAATTGCTTGAAGACAAGCAATTTTTGGGCGGCAAGGATTTGTAATGTTCCCAATTTTAATTAATTTGGGCCCAAGTTATTAATGTTTGTATTTAGGGGTTCTGATTGATTTAGTATATATCGGACCTATTTTTATTTAATTGTTCCGTAGGTGTTGGTCGTCGGCTATTTTTTTAAACCCTCGAGATGTTTATCCGAAGGGTATTTAAGCACGGCTTGTAGGTAGTAGTAGGTATGCTTTTGGATTATTTTCTATGTATTGCAAATTCCTATTGGGATTCTCTGCTGTTCGCCATTTCGGAAGTGAAAGATCTTCCCTATTTGGCTCTTGCGGTTTCGGTGGGAATCAACCCTCACCCTATTCCAACTGTGTATTACTTGGCTCAGATCTAACAAATTGGACTGTCATTATTGTTTGCAAATATTTACATCTATATCAATCGGTAATTCTTATTCTATATGTGCACTAGTTTTATTGATATCTCTGGCAAAGGCGATCGAGTTTAATATTGATTGTATTGAATTCATTCACCCGATTTCATTCGTACCACATCTCATCAACTCCAATCACCAAATACTACACGGCTCAACCAGCACCGTATGGCTCTTTGCAATCATCCGTACAACCGGCTCATACTCACCGTACGACCCTCTGAAATAGTCTGTACAATCCTACTTGAACTCATCGTACGGCCCTCTGATGTCCTCCGTACGGACTTGCTGAATCAACTGTATGGCTATATGGCCATCAAAACACTCCCTTAGCACAGTACTGACTGTCCATTCACGCATACAGTCATTCCCCTGTAAGGCAAGACCATTATTTCATTGTTTGTTTATCTTAGAGGTGGACAAGAACATTACAATGGTATCAGAGCCTTCAAGCCGAGATTGCCTTCGGGTCGAGATCCCCTTCGAGCTGAGATTCCCTTTGGGCCGAGATTGCCTTTGAGTCGAGATCCACTTCGGGCCAAGATTGCCTTCGGGTCGAGATCCACTTCGGGCCGAGATTGCCTACGGGTCGAGATCCCCTTCGGGTTGAGATCCCCTTCGGGTCAAGATTCCCTTCAAGTTGAGATCCCCTTCGAGCAGAGATTGCCTTCGGGTCAAGATCCCCTTCGAGCCGAGTTTCCCTTCGGGCCGAGTTTACCTTCGAGTCGAGATCCACTTTGGGTTGAGATTGCCTTGCCTTCAAGTCAAGATCTCCTTCTAATCAAGATCCCCTTCAGGCCGAGATTGCCTTCGAGTCGAGATCCCCTTCAGGCCGAAATTCCCTTCGGGCCAAGATTGCCTTCGGGTTGAGATCCCCTTCAAGAAAAGATTACCTTCGGGTCGAGATCCCCTTTGGGTTGAGATCCCCTTCCAGCTGAGATTGCCTTCAGGTCAAGATCCCCCTTCGGCCCAAGTTTACCTTCAGAACTTTACAGTGGTATTAGAG
This sequence comes from Cupressus sempervirens, assembly GCA_028749045.1. NCBI lineage: Eukaryota > Viridiplantae > Streptophyta > Pinopsida > Cupressales > Cupressaceae > Cupressus > Cupressus sempervirens. The sequence continues at coordinate 570,736,245 of CM053785.1, forward strand.
CAAAAACTATCGAGAGCATCTCTGCAATAGTTCGGAAAAGTGGCCGCGCAGCACGGAAAGTGGTCGCGCAGCCTAGGAAACTAAGGCCGCGCAGCACGGGCTGAGGCTACGCAACACGAGAGCATCTTCGAAACCATTCGGGAAAGTGGCCACGCAGCATGGGCAACTGAGGCTACAAAGCACGGGAAGTGGCCGCGCAACACAGGCAGTAGTCGCGCAGCACGGGCAACTAAGGTTGCATAGCACAGGAGCATCTCCAAAACCATTCAGGATAGTGCCCGCGCAACACGGGCAACTAAGGCCGCATAGCACGAGTTGTGACCGCGCAGCACGGGAGCATCTTTGAAACTGTTCGAGAAATTTTCCGAAACTTTCAGGACCATAACATCACCACCTACGAGGAATTTTAAAATAGGAAGAAGGATGGATGAACAAAGAAAATTTCAAAGTTTGCATCAGAAAGTCTGAAATCCTAGACCAAAGATGAAAATTCAAAAGGGAGAAACGTCCAAGTCCAAGTTTAAAGATAATACAAACTACGAATATTTTTGCAAAATCCTAAATTCACAAAATTAGAGAATTGTTCAAAAGCTAATTTCACTAAAAGAGATAAGCATGTTGAGGTGGCAACCACTTATCTCCACCAATCAAATAATTTCATGCATGTGGTTCACAGATTCATTAAAAATGTTGCTAAGGATAAGGGGTGCTTTCTTCTAGAAGAAAATGCCATATCATACGTGTTCATTTTTCATTGGTTTGTTCCAAATTATCATTGTAAACCTTAATTAGGGTAAAGTTGTTTCAATCCTAGCCTTCAATCTTAAATTAATCTGGGCTCTTCATTCGTTTTTGAACTCCTATACAAACCCCATTCCTCTCACTTGTAAAGGGCTTTTGAAGAGATAGTTGCGTAAACACTTATTAAGTACATTTATTGTTCACTTGGTGGTGAATTTAACATCTTTTGCAAGTTGCATGGTTGCGTGTTTCTCACTTGTAAAGGGCTTTTGAAGAGATAGTTACATAGACACTTATTAAGTACATTTATTGTTCACTTGGTGGTGAATTTAATATCTTTTGCAAGTTGTTATATTGAATGAAGGATCTGATGAGAATGTTCACTGTGGAATCAATATGTTCATTCTTTTGATAGTAGGATGATTTTCAACTACTATGCAGAGTTACTATGAACTTGTGATAGAAGAATTTAACTCCCATTACAATATTTCTTCTTCGAATGTTGGTGAATATCTATGATGTGAAATTCCTTAGAATACGTTACAAGATTGCGCCATTCTTGTGGAGTTGTTGAATTTGGTGAAACAAGTATAGGTTTCAATTTCCACTTTTGCAGCCTTGTCTCCAAATTTCATAGGTTCAGTACATAGAATTAGTTACGAATTAGAATTCTCTTCTCAAGCCCTCCTCTTTTGCATTTAAGTTTAGAAATTTTCATGAGTTTTAAACCCAGAAAATCCAAAAGAAAAGAACAAAGGAAATTCAGAAGTTAACAAAGTCTTGAATAGCTAGCATAAGTCCCCTTGGAGATTTTCAGCAAATCATCCTACCACAAGAGTCTATCCTGAGCACCAAAATCACATGCATTTGGAACCTTGGAGTCATCTTTGATATCACACCATTCGTCTACTTAGCACATTAAGCAATTTCGTTCAAGAGAGGATAAACTAACCTTGGTATTTTATTGTGTTGTTTGCATCACAAAACACACCCCAAAACCTTCCTAACCAATATTGTGTAGTACATCAAGGGCAAAATGTGTGAAGAAAGGATTCAAAGGTGGATTCGCACAAGATTCACAAATGTGCTGAATTTTCAAGATTGAATTGGAGCAATATATATCTTTCCAGGGTTTGCAGGATTTACATAATATAAATTTAAAGAAGTTTTGCATGCAATTTTAAATTTACAAAAGTGTTATTTGTGCAAACAAATAAATTTACCAAGAGTTGTAGTGAGGTGTGTGCAAATGGTGCAAAAGAGCAGAAACTCTTAGTGTGCACATTGAACATATGAATTAAATTCGTATATTTTATTATGTTGGGTTTTCCCCACCCAAACCAATTTGAGAGCCAAAGAGGGGCCATAAAGATTCAAAAGGTCCTACATAAAGGAATCAATGCAAGTCTTAAGAAAGTTAAGCCTCCCCAACTTCTGACACAGTCATAACAAGTACTTAACTGCAGCATTCACCACAGCAAGTAAGCAGGGAATCACAGCACCTTTGTAAGTGTCATTCCATTTTCCTAGCCACCATACCATGCTTAAGATCTGCCATACCATTTTATATAGTTGTCATATGGCCTTGGGAGACAGTAAATTTTTTTTTGGGAAAAGCTGATTGGTCAGTGTACTTCACCAATGAAAGTCAGCATTGAAATTAATTAATATTTATCTTTTATTTGGAAAGTTTCAATGCTTTCAATGCTCCAGTTTGCTAGAACATGTTCAAGTCCGCAGACACATAGTTTGTCCATAGATATGTAAAAGCATCTAGAATTGAGAATATTAATTGTATTTCCATTTCTGATGTAATACAAACTAACTGACAAAATGGCCATCTAGAAGTGCCCATTCATTTTTTTAGATTCAAGAAGAAACAAAGTTTAGATACTAAACTATAGTTAGTCACTATTTAAAAGAAGAAAAATTGCAAAATTATGAGAGAGATATAAACTTATCCAAAACCAACCGTTAATTAATAGACGTGCTTTCAAGTCTGCCTCTATCAACAAAAAATAAATGCTTTATTTAAAAGTATAAACATCTCATAATGTAGAAGTGAAGGTGTGTGGAGAGGAATTTACAATGTCCAGTTTCAGATGACTTAGAGAGAACATTATTGAATTGCCAATCATATCATGACACACATTAAGAAAGTACACAAAGAAAGCATCTATGAATCTCATGGTTTAATATTGCTAATACAAAGCTCCTCAAACTTCCTTACGCCACTCTTCACATTGATTTCAAGAGCTATACAGATATCCACAACTTAAAAAATGCAAGTGTAATGTCCCTTTTTGGGAACATTAGAAAATTACTAGCCCAACTTATAAAATAATTTAAACTCACTTTGGAGTTAAACTAAAACTATTTAAAGAGTGTCTTTTAATTAATATGGGGAAAAGGTGACAAAGAAGCAATAAGACGAAAGACGGAATGGGAATCTGAAGAGTAGCAGTTGAGCATTAAAAGAGACAGCCTCATTCATTTTGGGCATATTTGGATTATTATTTTGTTTGGAGGATTTGAGTTTCTCTTGGAGAAACATTGGGAGAGTTTACATCTTCCATTTCAGACCTGAGGATGCAAACCTTCAAGCCATCTCTAGTGGATTGGATGTAGCCCCGGTTCATCACTGCAGTGGATTCAAGACTGGGTTCATGCTAAGCTTACAGATTCTCTTTATATGTTTCCAATCTGACTATTAATGTTGTTTGTAAGATTGGACTTTATGCATGTTATTATATTGCTGGTTTATAATACAATAGCAAATCTAAAATGTTTAAACTGAAACTTTTATTGAGCATACTGGTTCATATGCTTGGTTTATGTTGCTGGGTTATATTGCATATTACATCTGTTATTATTTGAGAACTACTTGTGAGAAAATTTGGAGATAATATCCTACTGGGATATTATAGTGGTACAAGAGCATCAAACATACGATCCTGTTGGGTATAATCAGAGCTGTTTATCTGCCAACCTGTGAAATTGCACTAGTAAAGAATTTTCAGAAAGTTATCAGAGGCAAGCTCGTCTGTAAGAGGATTCAATATATTTGCAGTCCTTAAGTTTTTATCTGAAAATTCCAAAAGTCCATTTATAAGGGTAGAACAAAGTTTGTATTATGCATTGATGGCGGCATGCTGAAATATAGTAGCTCTCAACTTTATAAGGCAGATGGAATTATTTAAATTTAATATTGCAAAAAGAGGAGCTTGGTATGGAAAAGCTTGTGGATCCGGTTAATGGAAAGTCAATATCTTGATAAGATATTGGCATGAAGCTAAACTGACAGTTTTTGAAGGCGAGCAAGATTAAAAAATTTCATCAGGTTGATGATTTATGGCAGAGGTTTGGAAATTGGCGCAATTAATTTTGGACTATGGGAAAAGATTTGATACAATCTTAATCTAGAGATTAACTGTCACTGCATAATGGTATTCACATAATCTGGGAAAAAACACGGAGGAGAATAAGTTTGCCAATAATTACCACAAGAAATATTAATTTGCAAGTTTGAATTATTTCATTTTGGGTCCTTAGCTAGGTGTTCTTAGAAATAAGAATTACATGAGTTGTATTCTTGCTATTTGCAATAGTTGTCTCTGGGCATTCTTGCTATCAACTAGATAATTGTCTCTAGGTATTCCATTGACTAATAGAGCTGCTGACTGCATTCTACTGCTGTTTTGAGCCATTAAGGATTTTTTTGCATTTTCTCGTTGTCGAGTTAGTGACTAGAAGCTTGTTGTTGACAATCAAGTTTGTGGACTCATGTAACAAACGGTTTCTCATAGCAAAATAAGATGATCGATAAAGAGTTTTCCCCAACAATTATTGAACAACTGAATTCCTTTTCATGGAACATTAACTACTTCTAACTACCAACGATTAACTGAAATAATTATAATAACGATTTACTGAAATAACTGAATCTATGATTAACTGTAATAACTATAATAACGATTAACTGAAATAACTGTAACAATGATCAACTGAATAACTATAATAACGATTAACTGAAATTATTGTATCAATGATCAACTGTAATAACTGGAATAACGATTAACTGAATTAAGTGCAACAATGATCAACTGAAATAACTATAATAACAATTAACTATCTTTCATACAAGTAAAGTAAATGCTTAACATGAAAAGAAGGAAAACATACAAGTAATATCCAGTGAGTCTTTAGTTGGTTGTGCAAGCCTAGGCTTTCGGTAAGAGGAGAAGCATTGACTTAGGCTTAACCTCCCAACCTCGGACCATACTTATCCCACACAATCTATTGAATTAGAAAGGCCCTCCCTACCCCTAGATCGGGCTTGGGATATTTTTAAAGTAGCCACCCGAGCATTCTAGTGTTTAGAACGTCCGCACAGTTATGGACGGACATGTCTGAATAACTGGCACCACTGACATCAAGTGATCATAGATGGCCAACATGCCTTAAAACGACCTTGGCCAAGGTTTTCTGATGAGTTCAATGACCCGATCACCACCGCTCGACTTGACAACAGGGGAACAATAAAATGGACAAGCATGAGCTATTAAATGAAATTATTTTAGATTTATTGTATCATATCTGACTTTTATTTTTATGTCAATGCAGATTCCATCTCACCTCTTCACCTTTTCCATAGCTATACAGCCAGTGAGTCCTAGGTGCTCGGATCTTAGAGCAATTGGCTCTGTTTGTTGATTCATGAACATTATATATTTCCAGCTTATCACAATCTGTGATTTGAAAAATGTGTTCTTCAAGACTTGCAAAAAACATTATTTGATTCTGATTCCAATGGCATAAATAAATCATGATTTCATAATATGATTTGTTGGCTTTTTTTTTGCCATAAACACACTAACTTAGAGAAGGTCAATCCTATGATGTTAAGTAAAATGATTTGCATCATGTTGTAAACTGTAGCTTACTGTTGTATAATTAGAATGCAGAAACAACTAATAAAGAAAACATATTACAATACTTGGGTTTCAGTTAACAACATAACCTGATATAACATAGAAGGAAAGATGATGTCTTGCTAGACACTTAATCAAACCACCTCGCTCTTTGTAGGAGAGGTCTTGAACACAAATACCAGTATGAAGATTGCTCACAATTTAAAATAGAACATTGGTATAAACTAAGAAAACATGGAAGGAACAATGCAATGGTTACTAATGACAACTGCAGAAATATCGGTGCTAAGATAAACGTGGTCGGAATTTTGGAAGAAGACGGGTGATAAACATGGGAGTCGGGTGCTTGAAAAATGAATGTCTTCCGCCTCTCGACTTCATAATATAAAGAGATAATAAGTCTCTTTGGCTTCCAAGAAGCTGTAACATAAAAGAAATGTCTTGGCTCTTGGATGACAAATATATGTGCCAAGTGTTCAATCAGTTTCAAGCAAGAAAAAGAATAAAAAGATGGAAGAAGATTTTAAGGTTATAAGTCGAAAATAATTATGGTTTATATCTATCTACATGCACGTAGATATATTTTTGAGGTGGCATCATTTTATTATAAAGAAAATAATATTATGGTGTCACTTTATTTTATATCTATGTGTACGTACATAGGTATATATTGTAATAATATGGTGAAAAGATCAATCAAAACCTTTGAGGTACACATTATATTTTAATTAGGTTAATTTATGTTTTAAATTGTTTATTTAATAGCGCATGCGGGTCCTTCAATTGTATCGTAAAGTTCAAGTCGCTAGGTCCTTACCAAGGCAATTTAAAGTCATACCTATCAACCTAATGACTGGACAAAGCTAGTATCCCATTCCGTTGATCCTGTTTAGCAATGCTTCCCCCCTTCATCTTCTCCTGCAATCACCTGTGCAATACTTCCACGATAATAACAAGTTCCATAATAATTTTCATATAAACATTTAAAAAAATTTAATTATTAACCATAATTCCAAAGTCAACCAACTACTAAACATCACATGACAAATAATGGATAACGACCATCTTCATTAACAGTTAATACAACGGATATAAATAACTACCTACTTCACATGATTATGAAAGAAAAATCTGTTCAATCTAATGGCTACAAATAAATTTAAAATTAGGTCAAAATTTGGGATGTAACAACTCACATGTAGTAATGGAATCACAGTACCCTTGGCAGCATAAGTCTTTGTCTACGTCAATCGAAGCTGAGTGAAGTTAGCATGGTTTCCATTACTGACTATCTATAGAGACATAAACAATTATGTGGGCATCTGGGGTTTACGTAAATTGTGTGCTTAAACATAGAAAATAAATCGAGGCTATCAATGCATGATACAAAAGGAAATGAAACGAAATTGCCAACAGGTATCTGGTAAAGAGTTGTAAGACGGAGTCCTTGCGGATTGGTTTTGTTTTGTTAATTTAAGAATCTTGTTGTAGTGTTTACTATGTTGGTAAGTTAACAGGAGCTCTGGAACACAGGCATTCTAATGTTTTGGGGAAACGAAATTAATTGCTGCCGTGTAAAGCAGGAGACGCATATTTGTCATTAAACTCTGGGGTTCAAGCAAATATAATTATTGGAGAATATAATTCATTGCAAGTCATCAAAAGCCGCTTACTTGTTCAGTTCTGGCAGTGTTCGCGCTAATACACAAGGATACCAATCTTGATTGAATACAAAGTGGAATAAATTGATTGTGTATAAGCGGCTAGAGGAAGCTTTGATGTAACAGTCATTTACGACTAGAGTCTCAATTGGTAACACTCCTATGGAGCTGTCGAATCTCAAGAAGAACCATTCTCGGCATACACCTGGACAATTGGAGTCCTTAATCTATAAGTTGTTACCAAGAAATATTCTGATCGATATAATCTTTGTGCATGGAGTTGGGCTTGGCAGGTGACAGAACATAATACCTCTTGTCATGCTTCATATCCCTTCTGGACTTTTGGCGTTATGAATTTCCTGAGTCAAGGTGACATCCATTATAAGTTCAGAGTCACAGAATAACACATGCTGCCACGTTGAAGTTACTGTTGCTGACAAGAGAGTAAGCTGGAGAATAATTTATATTCTGGTCAACTATGATTCATTAACTTTGAAACATATTTTCATCGTTACATAAGGACTGGTTATTTCATTCAGAGAATCATCTCCTGGCATAAGTTTATTGACACTGGGTAAATACTGTGCTTAAGGAAGATTATTGCTAAGAAACAATATATCGGAAAACTTGTCTATATATCATACAGCCTTGTGTTTGTGTTCTTGATAAATATTTGGGGTTTGAGCATTTGTATCAGATTGTAGCAAAGCATCCTCAGATGACCAATAAAGAGAAGAGGCATTGTTGTTATGAGGAGTTTTGACTGGAAAATAGAGTTGTGCATGGGAAATATTACTCTGTATGCCATGGACTCTAAATTGAGAGTTGAACAATTTTGTGATTTGTCTAGCATGTTTATTGAAAGGGAATCCATGACAGAGTAATGACTTCAAATGATTTGTAGACACGCAGAAAACTGTGGATGAAATCAAGTTCATTTACATACAGAATACCAGATCGAACATGGTTTGTGTCAAATTTGGAAGTCTCAGCGACATCTGGGGACACGACAGAGGTAGAAGCCTTGACAGCATTAACAGCTGAAAAAGGACTAAACTCTAAGGTTGACAGATGCAAGAAACTAAGTACTGATAAATGGTGGAATAAATTTATGTAGAAATTGATTCACTCACAGAGAATCACGGTGTTATGTTTTGAATAAATAATTCTAATGTGGGTCGTCTCATTTTTGGAGACTATATTTAGTACCAATTTCGGGATGTCTTGTTATTGAATCAGACTCGGAATCATTTTCTGAAGTTCTGTCAATGTTGACATATCCAAGGAGTCTACCAGTTACGAGTGTAACAGCTGAATCGATAATCGTGAAGGAACACAGATTCTTGGATAACTTTAAGCAGACAGAAAATTGAGTTTTAAGATGCATCGCAAAATGTTTCTAAGTTTGGAGCAGATGGATACCAACATTTCTGCTGCAGTTCGTTCCATTATCTGAGGATTTCAGAAAGAACAGTATCAAGACAAGTAGTATCCAGTTATGGAGAAAGTACATGGCTTAAAAAAAGTCAAAAAAGACTATCCAAAAATTTCCCACCTGATATAAGAAGTGAAATAATGAGCATATATGATGAGTCCAACAAATTCCCTCCCCATATTCAGAAAGAATTACCCTTATCTATTAAATGGACTTTCATCCAATGCTGCAGAACAACAGTGATGTGGCAAAAAAGAAATATTATGATTTTGCCCAAGATCTCCTTGCAAAAGATAGGTGCAAAAATTGGTATGACAATAATCAGCTTGTTGGTGGTCTTGAAAAGGAAAAGCAACCCGCTCATGATCATGTGGAAGGTGTTACACTGTTAGACATGGTACAAGTCTATTGACAGGTAGTATGAAGGTAGAGGTTTCTTGCGGGGCTGTTGATACTAGTGCTCTTGATGGACATGTTGATAACACATTGGAGATGATTGTCCAATCAACCAACAATGAAGACTCAACACCTTTTGTGAGTGACAATGCTGACAATGATGCAAACTTACGGGTCTCTTCATATGGTATCGATTCTTGTGACCAATTTATTTTGTAATACAATGCTGCCCCTAATCCTTTGTCACAGCTGAGTATAAAAGATGACATTGATGAGATGAATATATATAATGACACACTTTCTCCCACCTCATGTGCAGTTGACTTGTCTCATACACCTACTAGGGCAACTTACTTGGAAAGCCAAATGAAAGTAACTGAGAATAAGATTATTGTAGCTTTATCACATTTTGATAAGACATATGAGATGGTTAAAAAACATTATTGGAAGGATCAATTAGAGAGAATACAAAAGGGACTTGAAGAATAGTTCTTACATTTACTTGTGATAAAGGAAGGGATAAAAACAATGAAATCAAACTATCTACATCGTCTTTCAGATCATGATCATCTTGACAATCTCAAAAAGATTTACTCGGAGGCCTTAAAGAAGAAGTGGACATCCTTTCTTGCGAGCTCGCGAATTCTAAGGACATCCTAGAGGCTTCCTTAGCAGCATTTTAGGAGGCAGAAATCAGATTTTTGAGCTTAATCAAGAACCAAATTTGGCTATTCTACCTTGGCTCAACATCCAGATGTAAGAGTTGATGAGATTGACAGTGATGACAGCGAGAGGATTGACCAGCATGAAGACAACCATGCGAATTCTGATTTTTATGACAGCAGTGACACAATGGCATGTGGATAGAGATGAAACAAGTGAAAATGACTAAGAGATTTCACTCAATAGTGATCATTTCATTGATGGAGATGTTGATTTGAGTGTTGGTACTTATGGTGATGCTTAAAATCCCAAATTGCCCTTAACGTATGCTGATAGTTTCTAGCGATTATCTAGAGACATATCACCTAGTCTTCATGAGATGGCAGCAATGTATTGGCTAGCACATGATTTTATCTTCATGCACACTCTGGCTATCAGTGGGTTCTATGTTTAGCATACTACTATTTTGCCTATTTTGGCTCAACCTCTAGAAATTAGAAAGTTTCAGGTTGATTCATGAAGATACCTCACCTTGAGACACACCCTATGAGATGGTTACCCTTCCAGCACATAGGCACAGTGACAGCAACGTCATCTTCTATATTGTTGGTCTGGTTTTTGACAGCGATACATGGTGGACTTATGAGACAAACTTCATGCATATTCACAGTGTTGATTGGATGATCTGTTCATTCAATTGGTTGATCCAAGATGATAGGTTGTTAGACATCCATTACTCCTCCTAGTATCATATTGATTAGATGGTTTGGGACACAGGTGTTGACCGGATGTATGCATGCAATTTTTATGATTTTGTTTTAGTACCACACAATTTGAGTTTTGATGCAGTTATGATCAGCGTCGTGCAGCCTACAGATGTAGCGGTACTTCACAGAGTGATATGGTATCCATGGATATGGTTAATCAAGAACCAAGAACCAAATTTGGCACATTCTACTTTGGCTCAACATTCAGATGTAAGAGTTGATGCAATTAACAGTGATGACAACAAGAGGATTGACCAGCATAAAGACAACCATGAGAATTCTGATTTTTATGACAGTAGTTTCATAATGGCACGTGGATAGAGATGAAACAAGTGAAAATGACTCAAAGATTTCACTCAATAGTAATCATTTCATGGATGGAGATGTTGATTTGAGTGTTGGTACTTATGGTGATGCTTAAAATCCCAAATTGCCCTTAATGTATGCTAATAGTTTCTACCGATTATCTAGAGACATATCACCCAGTCTTCATGAGATGGCAACTATGTATTCGCTAGCACATGATTTTATACTCATGCACACTCCGGCTATCAGTGGCTTCTATGTTTGGCATAATACTATTTTGCCTATTTTGGCTCAACCTCTAGAAATTAGCAAGTTTCAAGTTGATTCGTGAAGATACGTCACCTTGAGACACACAACTTATGAGATGGTTACCCTTCCAGCACATAGGCACAGTGACAGCAATGTCATCTTCTATATTGTTGGTCTAGTTTATGACAGCGATACGTGGTGGACTTATGAGTCGAACTTCATGCATATTCACAATGTTGATTGGATGATTTGTTTGTTCAGTTGGTTGATCCGGGATGATAGGTTGTTAGACATCCATTACTTCTCCCAATATCATATTGATAGGATAGTTTGGGATACAAGGGTTGACCGAATGTATGCATGGCATTTTGATGATTTTGTTTTAGTACTGCACAATTTGAGTTTTGATGCAGTTATGATTAGAGCACACCTACAGATGTAGCAGTACTTCACAGATTGGCATGGGGTCCGTGGATCTGGTTGATGGATGAGTTGCACTTGGACAGCTTGCTTCCCAGTGTGGCAAAATGTGTTTTTAGATTGGGCTATAGAGCTGCCTGCAAATCTATATGGGATCTTGGTATTGATTGCCTGTCTCAAGGAAGGAGGACTGTAATGTCCCTTTTTCGGGAACATTAGAAAATTACTAGCCCAACTTATAAAATTATTATAAGTGACTTTGAAGTTAAACTAAAACTATTTTAAAAGTATCTTTTAATTAATAAGGGGAAAAGGTGACAAAGGAGCAATAAGATGAAAGACAGAATGGGAATCTGAAGAGTCACAATTGAGCATTAAAAGAGACAGTCTCATTCATTTTGGGCATGCTTGGATTATTGTTTTGTTTGGAGAATTTGAGTTTCTCTTGGAGAAACATTGGGAGAGTTTACATCTTCCATTTCAGACCTGAGGACGCAAACCTAAGGCCACCTCTAGTGGATTGGGCGTAGTCCCAATTCATCACTGCAGTGGAATCAAGGCAGAGTTCGCTAAGCTTACAGATTATTTTTACATATTTCCAATATGACTGTTAATGTTGTTTGTAAGTTTGGACTTTATGCATGTTATTGTATTGCTCGTTTATAATACAATAGCAGATCTGGAGTGTTTAAACTGAATCTTTTGTTGAGCATACTGGTTTATATAGTTGGTTTATGTTGCGGGTTTGTATTGCATATTTCATCTGTTATATTTTGAGAACTATTTGTGAGAAAATTTGGAGATAATATCCTACTAGGATATTACAGCAAGTGTTTAACTAGAAAGTGGTACATACCTCATAGACCTACTAATCTGACTTTGCCACACCCCACCCAACATTGTTCATAGAGATTCCTACCTCACAAATTTGCACCCTCCTCATTCTTCACACGATGTGTTTCTCTCCTCGCCACATGCATTCTCAACTATTGCCTGCAGCAATCTCTATTTGAAATACTACTTGTAACAAGGTCTTTTTGTTATGAATATAGAATGACACCTAATTACTTGCCTCTACAATTTGCTACATATGTATATAATCAAATAGGCATTGCTTGTAACAAATTTTCAACACAGTAATGTATCAATATCCTTACCTACTAATATAAATACTCTCATGTGTTCCAATTAAATCCAAATGATTCCTCAAGAGAGTGTTTCAAACTTAAAAGATTTTGCAAATGGGCCAGCAAGCTATTTGAGGAAACCCTGTGGTTTAAGTGCACTTGAGTCGAATTAGAACTAAAATGGATGAACTCATATGAAGCCCCGATGCTTCTCTCATCCTCCTGACCACATGCATTCTCAACTATTGCCTACAACAGTCTCTATTTGAAAAACTACTTATCACAAGACCTTTTTTTATGAATGGAGAACACTTAATCACTTGCCAATATAGTTGGCTGCACGTGCTTATAACTGAATAGACATTGCTGATAAAAAATTTCAACACAATATTGTAGCACTCTCCTTACCTAGTTGTTTGAAACACTCTCATATGTTACAATTAAATGCTACGATACCGATGTGCCTGGTTTCAAGCCGGATGCAGGTGCTGATGCGCAAGCATACGCAGATGCGTTAGGATGTTGCATGAGTTCTGTCGAGAAGCACGATTCTTTCCTGCAAATGCACGTGAGATGCTTAGGAAAGCATCCAAAAAGAATTGGTAGAGCATCCAAGAATCCAAAGAGCATCTGAGCGCCCAGTCACTTAAGTGACTTACTAAAACATGTGTTTTATTTTTATTTTTTATTTTATTTTTCTCCTATTCATTCCAAAACCCTAAAACAGCCCTAAAAGAGGCTATTCATTGCTCATTCTTCTCATTTTGTTTGCAGCTGGACCCTCTTCTCATTTTCTCTCTCTCTCTCTCTCTCTCTCTCTCTCTCTCTCTCTCTCTCTATATATATATATATATATGTGTGTGTGTATTATTATTATTACGGAAGTAATTGGTAAATACTTGCTTGTTATTAACAGAGATCGAAAGGTCAATTTATACAAAAGAATAAAACGATGTTTCCTTAGGAAACAATCGTAAAGAATAGAAACATTCAATTTCAATAGAGAAAGCTTAAAAAGCGAAAGCAAACTAAAGCTAACTACATATTTACAATAGATAACCATTAACTAATAATAGATGACTATCTATTATCGTAATACCCTCCCTTAATGGTTAATCTATCTAGAACACCAAGCTACCCTCTGAATTTGAAAAACTTATCTTGACCAAGACACTTGGTGAGAATGTCTGCAGTCTGATCTGTGGTAGGAACATACTGCAAATCTATAGTCCCATCTTCAACCGGCTGTCGTATGTAATGACAGTGAACATCCACATGCTTAGTTCGTTCATAGAAGACTGGATTTTGGGCTAACTTGATAACGCCTTCGTTATCAACAAACAGAGTAGTCGGTCTTGCTGGTGACATTTGCATATCCCCAAGCATCCGACGAAGCCAAACAACTTCACATCCTACCTTAACAGTCTCTCTGTATTCAACCTCTGTAGAGGAGAGAGAAACTGTCTGTTGTTTCTTACTGGTCCATGTGACTACACTAGATCTCAAACTAAACACATATCCAGAAGTAGACTTTTTATCATCAACAAAGCCTACCCAATCTGAATCTCCCACTGAGTTTAGGATTAGAACTTCGAGAGTAGAGAAGTCCATAATTTGAAGTGCCCTTTACATAATGAAGCACATGATTTGTTGCCATCCAATGATCAGCCTTAGGAGCTATCATAAAGCGTGAAATATATCTGATTGCGAAGCTAATATCAGACCTAGTAGCAGAGAGGTAGATGGCCAGTGATGATCAAATCATCCACATAAATAACCAGAAGGATGATGTCACTGTCAGTAGTCTTGATTTGCAGAATTGAGCCTGAAGAACTCCTTTTGAAGCCTTGATCACTGAGGTACTTATCAATTTTTATGTTTCATGCCCAAGGGGCCTGCTTCAAGCCATAGAGGACTTTTACCAATATGAGAACCTAATGATCTTTACCAGCAACCTTGAAACCAAGAGGTTGCATCATGTAGACCTCTTCATGCAAATCACCATTCAAGAAAGAACTCTTGACATCCATATGATGCACCTTCTAGCCAAACTGTGTTGCCATGGCTAGAAGTAATCTGATGGTGCTCATCTTTGCAATAGGAGCAAAGGTCTCCTCATAATCAATACCCTAACGCTAAGAAAAGCCCTTTGCCACTAAATGAGCTTTGTACTTGTCCAAAATACCATCCAATTTGTATTTGATTTTGTAAACCCATTTGAAACCAATGGGTTTCTTCTTTGGTGGAAGATCAGAAAGGACCCAGGTGTTGTTCTTCAGCAGGCTCTGGTGTTCAGATGTCATGGCCTGTTCCCACTTTGGAATTCCTTTAGCCTTGGAATATGTTTGAGGTTCAAACAAATTGTAAATGTTGGCCATAAGAGCAAAGTTAACAAAATCTGTAGCTTTTCTCTTTCTCCGAGCAATTCTCCCATCAATGAGCTCATCATCACGAAGATCAGCAAGCATCTTAGCCCACCACTTAGGCCAGATAGGGGAATGACCAACATGAGTATCAGGAGATGCTTGATCAACAGGTTCCTCATCAGAAGAATCTGTATTAAACTCAGGTGAAGCATCTACAAAACAAGATGATCCTGCAAGAGATGTCAAAGGTGTCTGTACAGGTATCACTGGTATAACTGGAGCTATTGGAGCCCTCCCATCAAGTGGACCTAATGGAAGACGGACTCCCAAATCATGAGCCATAATAGGCTGGTCTATTGGATCAAGAATAGGAGAAACAGGCATGAATGGTCCCCGATGCTCATCAAAAACTACATCTCAACTGTAGATGAGACGAGATGTCTCAACATCGATTAGGTGGTAAGCTTTGTGAAGACTGTTATATCTAGCAAGCATGAGTTTCTGACTCTTGGCATCCAACTTGGTGTGTGACGCATCAAGGATCCAAACAAAAGCAAAGGAGCCAAAAACCTTCAGGCGACTAATTCTGGACTTGTGACTTGACTAGGCCTCTTCTAGAGTTTTACCTTTGCCCGCCACTATGGGTGATCGGTTCAACAGAAAAACTGCAATTTTAACTGCTTCTGCCCAAAACTTCTTCGGAACATGTCTGTGTTTGAGCATGGATTGAGCCATCTTGGTGATTGTCTTGTTCCGACGTTCAACTACATTGTTTTGTTGTGGCGTGTGGGGTGTAATTAACTAGCGTTTGATGCCATGTGTATCCAAGAAGCTGGAGAAAACATTAGAACAAAATTCCCCTCCATTGTCTGATCTAAGAGTAATAATAAATTTCCTAGATTCTTTTTCAACTAAAGATTTAAACTTCTAAAATACAAGAAATGCATCTGATTTCTTTTTAAGGAAATACACCCACATTTTTCTACTGAAATCATCAACAAACAACAGAAAATACCTGGACCCAAGAACAGGTGTGGCCATAGGGCCGCAGATATCGACATGAACAAGCTGAAGTACCTAAGAAGCTCGCCATGAATCACCACTAGTGAAAGGTGTGTGATATTGCTTCCCAGCTTGGCATGCATCACAAACTCCAAGTTGTTGTGCCTGAATCTCTAGCAATCCAAAAACAAGCTCATCCCGAGCAAGCTGTGAGAGATAATGCACATTTAAGTGCCCATATCACTGATGACAAAGTTTGCTGATAGAAGACCACTAAGCAGCCATAGCTAAGTCCTAAGAATCACCAAAATCAGTAAGTCTAAAAAGACCATGATTCTCAAGACCCACTGCAACAGTAGACTTAGTCGCCCGATCAATGATGGTGCACTGATGTGAACTGAAGGTGACTACCAAGTGTGGAGAATGTCGCAGCAACTAACTGATTGAGAGTAGATTTCGTTGCTTCCCTGGAACATAGTACACATCAAGGAATATGAGATTTCTCCCAACAGACTGCATCTGAATGTTGCCTTGGCCG
Source organism: Cupressus sempervirens (assembly GCA_028749045.1). NCBI lineage: Eukaryota > Viridiplantae > Streptophyta > Pinopsida > Cupressales > Cupressaceae > Cupressus > Cupressus sempervirens. The sequence goes on from CM053785.1 coordinate 570,752,847, forward strand.
ACAACCGTGTACTCTTCTCCGCCACCAAAATAACAGAGTCTGAATAAGGCTGGTAGTCCGTAAACCAGTCTCTGCAATGAGTGAAATGATGAGGCACCTTAACCAATGTACCAGATAGATGACTTGAAATGATCTGTAGGTCTTTTAGCCATGAAGGTGTAAAAAGCAAATTCCACCTACTCGGTGTGCTCTGCACTATTCGCTTTGGGCTGTGAACCTGATTGCTTAGATTGTGCAACTAAGTGTTTTCAACATTCAACCTTCATGTGTCCAAACTTGTGGCAGCAGTTGCATTGAATGTTCTTCTTTCGGGAAGCACCTGATGCTGGAGTAGAAGACTTCTACTGAGATGGTTGTTGAAACTTGCCTTTATCCATCTGAAAGCATTTCGCAGCAAAGGCTTGCTCTGTGGAGGTGGAATTGGAGTTGCTACCAAACTGTTGTTTCCACCAATCTTGCTAAAGCAACAGGATGCAGAGATCAATGAACTTCAAATCAACACCAGAAGATGTGATGTTGAGAGTCTCGATAAAATGCTCATAGGATTTTGGTAAACTCCGAAGAGTGATAACCACAATATCCTCTGCCTCCATCTTGCGACCGATGGCAAGTAGTTGATCACGGATTTCCTAAATCTGATTCAAATGTGCCTGGACTGAGGTGTGCTCATCCATGACAATAGAAAACAGAGTGTTTTTTAAGAAAGAAAGCTCTGCTTTTGTCAGAAGTCTCATGAAGACCTTTGAGATGTGTCCAGATCTCAGTAGCTATCTTGCCAGATGGAATTTGAAAAAGCTGATCATCAACCACAGATAATTTGAGAAGCATCACTACCTCCTAGTTATTCAGATCCTATGTATCCTAATCAGAACCAGTAGTCGTACGCTTCGAAACACTTAGAACAAGTTGATTAGTGTTCCAATATTCAAAAATTGCGATGATCCACTGCTTCCAAGTGCCATAATTTCGACCATTGAATTTGGAGTTGTGCTCAAGCAGAATTGTTTGTCAGAGATGCCATGGCATGGTTTTCAATGAAAATTTGTGAAGGCACATTCTTCAAGGCATAGATAATAGAAGACCCTGAAAAATTAGAGTGACCCAGAAGAGAGCTCGAAAAACCCATAAGGAAAATGGTGTTCTTTTTTGGATCCGCTAGATCAAAACCGAGGCACAAAAATCAAGGCACCCAGAAAAACTTGACGACCTAGTTGAGCTCTCAAAAAACCCACCAAGAATCTAAAATCAAAATACTTTTTTGAGCTTAGAAATTAGGGTTTTGAAAAAAATACAATCAACAGCCATGAATTATCAAAATTGCAAAAATATTGAGGTTTTCTAATAAAACCATCAAGTTTGCTTCAAGGATGGACGAACAAGGTTGAATACTTTTGAACAAACACCAAGGAAATGGCGTAGTAAGCGTGAGGAGGAAGACTTGAAGGCAGAAACCCGTCTGTAGAAAAAATGGCCCCTTTTTTCGCAAAAAAGGGGATTCAAAACACAAATGTCTATGGTTTGTAGCAGCATTGAGCCCCTCACAAATGGGAGCAGTAGGTTTGTAGCAGTGTCGAGTTCTTTAGCCGACGAAAACAAGAGCAATAAACAAAAAGCATGAGATTTTGAAAATCACAATTTTTGGAGGGCCGACTGCTCTAAAAACTCAAAAAATCACACAAGATGCAAGCTTGCTTGCATTCGTGAACTAGAGATCATGCAAAAATTCAAACAAATTCAAAGATTTGTTTTTGATAATTCTCCAAAATTTGAACAAAAACCCTAGTTGGGTTTTTTTTTTTTTTTAACAAGAAAACTCTGAAATTATTTCAAAAAAATTTAACAAATAATTTCAAAAAGAAATTATAATTTTTTTGAAAGAATTTGAAGTATTGGCTGTGATACCATATTACAGTAACTGATAAATACTTGCTTCTTATTGACAGAGACCGAAAAGTCAATTTATATAAAAGAATAAAACAATGTTTCCTTAGGAAACGATCGTAAAAAATAGAAACATTCTATTCTAACAAAGAAAGCTAAAAAAGCAAAAGCAAACTAAAGCTAACTAGATATTTACAATAGATAACCATTAACTAATATTAAACGACTATCTATTATCAGAAGAATTTGGATCAAACTCAGGTGAAGCATCTACAAAACGAGGCGATCCTACAGGAGATGCCGGAGGTGTCTGTACAGGTATCACTAATATAACTAGAGCTGCAGGAGCTATTGGAGCCCTCCCATTGGGTGGACCTAATGGAAGCCGAATTCCCAAATCATGAGCCATCATAGGTTGGTTTGCTAGATCAGGAACAGGAGAAATAGGCATGAATGGTCCTCATTGTTCATCAAAGACTACATCTCAACTATAGATGAGACAAGATGTCTCAACATTGATCAGGCAGTAGGCTTTGTGAAGACTGTTATATCCAGCAAGCATGAGTTTCTGACTCTTGGCATCCAACATGGTGTGTGACGCATTAGGGATCCAAACAAAAGCAAGGGAGCCAAAAACCTTCAAGTGACTGATTCTGGGCTTGCGACCTAACCAGGCCTCTTCCAGAGTTTTACCTTTGACTGCCACTGTGGGTGACCAGTTCAACAGATAAACTACAATGTTAACTGCTTCTGCCCAAAACTTCTTCAGAACATGTCTATGTTCGAGCATGGATCGAGCCATCTTGAAAAACTCTAAAATTATTTCAAAAAATTTTAACAAATAATTTCAAAAAGAAATTACAAATTTTTTGAAACAATTTGGAGTATTGGCTTTGATACCATATTACGGAATTAATTGGTAAATACTTGCTTGTTATTGATGGAGACCGAAAGGTCAATTTGTACAAAAGAATAAAATGATGTTTCCTTAGGAAACAATCGTAAAGAATAGAAACATCCTATTCTAAAAGAAAAAGCTAAAAAAAGCAAAAGCAAACTGAAGCTAACTAGATATTTACAATAGATAACCATTAACTCATTTTGTTTGCATATATAAATTATAGTGTGTATGTATACGTACATACATACATACATACATACATATATATACATACATACATACATACACATACATATACATATATATATATATATATACATATACATATGTATATATATACATATACATATGTATATATATACATATACATATGTATATATATACATATACATATGTATATATATACATATATATGTATATATATTGACGTATCCAAAATCCCCAAAAAAAAATTCAGTGCATCTGTGCATCAGCATCCCGCACCCGCATCAACATCAGAACCAGCATCGATAACTTAGACTAAATGCAAAGAATTCCTCAAGTGTTTCATACCTAAAGATTTTGTAAATGAGGCAGCAAGCTACTAGGGGGAACCTAAGCTGCAATTTCTGGTTCTAATGCAGGTTCAGTAAAAAAAATCCTTGAGTTTGGGTTTGGGTTCATTAGTGTGTGTCTGCGTGTGTGTGTGTGTGTGTATACACACACACACACACACACACATATATATATCAAATGTTAATCATCTAAAAAATAACCTCTAACAGCGAAAGCAATATATTTCTTTACTTTGTTTCAACTCTGATTTAAATAACCACCAATATAAAATAGCAAATGATTCGACATTGGACCAGTATGATCTATCCAAACACCACTCAAATTACTCAACAAAAATGCTAGAGAATATTTAAGTTATACAGCTCATAAGATGATGCAAGTTTTTTTATTAGCTAACTGCTAAGTGCAAAATAATAGTTCCAGCTAATAGTCTAGCATTTCAGAACCATACAACATGAACAACCTCTCAATGCAACATCAATTTAACTCACTTGGCTCATTCGATCATACAAAGTTGGGCGTAACTAGTGGAAGAAGATATTGTGTCAAGCTTTTGTGCTAGCCATCAGTCACTCCCAACCAGCTATCCAATTCATTTTTTGTTTCATTGTTCAACGCGTCCCACTGTGATAGACACTCCTCTGCCATTGGATCTGCGCAACTACGGATCTGCACTAACTCGCCACTCAATTTGTCTTAGCTCTAGGGGTGCATTAACTTCCAAACTTCTCGCATGGCTACCCGACATCCTGCAATTGGCGCAACCTTTTTAATAAGAACACAGCTATGTACTGTGATTGGTATGGTCGTCCAAGTCACAAAAATAGAGAAGGTATTTTCTCCTTTCAAGAAACTCAAGCAAAGCTTGCGCAAAGATGTTTACCTTCAAAATTCTCAATAGTGGATGTGTTTAGCAGACCTTTTAAGTCCCTATATTCCTCGATGGGCACAAAGCGAAAGTTACTTAGCGACGGGCATGCACAACGCTGGAAGAGAATTGTGGTAGGTAAGCAAACTGAGGTTGGCAAAGGACTCACAACTTTGACCACTGACTGGGATAGGGGCATCCACGCCAGCTAGAGAGTCTAGTCACCAACATGACTCAAACAATTGCATACAGAACATTCTGGGGCCAGCATTAGGAAGTATCAATCCCTTTGATTAAATAGGCACCCCATGTCATCCCTTTTAATTCTACTCCAACCTATTGGGACGATTAATAGGCTGCGGGTTGGCGGTTGCAAATCAATCATGGATGCGGGACATGACAATCCTCCCTTCCCAAGGTCACTTGCCCTCAAGAAATCACAATGCTGGGTGCTACAAAATGTGCTCGCCTTCCCACGTGGCATCCTCTATGGGAAAAATCTTTCCAACACACCAAGTTTTCTCTTATGGACCTATGCCCAAGGTACAAGATCTCTCTGTCAACCCAAATCGCACTTGGACTCTTCGGTAATATTGAATGATGCTCCATGATACTCAAAGCCTCATCCAAATGTTGCAAGTGTTCCTCCCATGCCTTGCTAAATATCAAAATGTCATCAAAGAATACTAGCACGAGTTTACATAGCTACTAATAGAATACACGGTTCATACATTACTGGAATGTGGCAAGTGTGTTGGTGAATCTGAAAGGCATCACCAAGAACTCATAGCATCTATAGTGGCATCTAAAAGTTGTCTTATGCACATTCTCCTCATGGACCTGAAACAAATGGTATCCCAAACGAAGATAAATCTTCAAAAAGTAGATGGCTCCATATAACTCATCCAATAGATCTCTTATTCAAAACCATGTAATCAATGCACAAACGTAGAGTCCCATCCTTCTTTTGACCAAAAATATTGGTGATGCAACAAGCTCGAGTTGGGCCTAATATGACCCATGTCTAGTAACTCTTTGATAGTACGCTCAATCTCCTCATAGTGTCTAGAGTGTTGATAAGGTGTAGTAATGACCAGCTCCGCACCCTCCTCCAACTCTGACACATGCTCAAACCTATGGTCAGGAGGTGTACCTGGGGAAATGTTAGCAAATACACCCTTGTGCTTATCTAGTACTGATTATAATTTCCATGTGATGTTGCTATCTTAAATCCGAAATGAATTTAGTGGAGATAAAGCAATGCTGCCCATTCTGTATGATGATGTCTAAATATGGACTCCATCCTATGAGTTGAGACGATCCTAGGACCATTGTCAATCATGTCTCTAAGGATAGCATATTGATCCCCTCTCATAAACTCAATATGCTTCTAATCATGAAAAATGCTTCTAATCATGAACAGTAGTATACCGACCAAGAATTTAGAGCCATTGCAGACCCAAAATAGCATCCACCTCTCCTAACTCAATCACATAAAAATCTGCAGTTTATGTGTAATTTCTCAGTTTAATCCCAAGTTGTGGAACCATCTTGGAGCATTTAAGTAGATCTCCACCAACCATCTTAACATCAAAATGGGGAACCATGTTCACCTATAAGTTCATTTTTGTTGTTATGGAGGCACAAAACAAATTATGTGTCGCTCATGTATCCACTAAGAAAACCATTTGTTGCACTTCTACTACTCCCTTCAAGCAGATAAGACTGACTATAGGTATTCCTGAGAGGGTGGCAACTGTAGGAGGCTGATCTAAAACCTGTCCCAAAGGCCACAACTATCTTCAGTTGGGGCTGCTCATAAAAGCCTTCTTCATCGCTGTCATCAGATTTAACACCTTCATTCTCATCATTTAAGCCTACCTCAATATAGTGAATCTTACCTTTTCCAACGCATCTATGACCTGGGGTCCATGGCTCTTTGAATGCGAGGCACAAGTTTTTCCTTCTTAGTTCGTTCCTCGACTCAAAATCTGATTTGGGTAGAGAAGCCTTGTTCTGATTTGAAGATTTCAGATTGGTCTTTGACCCTGATGGAACTCTAAATTTTGGCAAATTTTAAAGCTCATAACACCATGGTAAAGAGAAAGTTTTTAGATCTTGCCCAACACTTGTATTTAAACAATATGTTTCAAAAACAACTAAAGGTCATGATCAGGGTAATATGGATAAGGAACCGGTTCATATATGCATGCATTTCAGCACTATACAGAAGTATCTAATATCTAACATAGCATGGAAATGTTCTAAATCATAGTTCAGGATGCAAAAGCATATTTCAGAGTGAACATGAGCAGTGACAAACAAACATTTTCATCACGTAGAGGACTTAGACCAAGTGACCAGAAACAAATGCAACTGGTTGCTGCTATAATTGTTAATGTTGTGATAAAACAGAACATTGCAAATCACCATATCATAACAAGAGACATATTTGAAAAAAACATTCTACAAAGAAGTATTATATGTTTGTATGGAGGAATAAGGGCTTAAAATGACTTTGTAATATAAATTCAATTATTTTATTTTAATCATAAAATAAAAGGTCCTTTCTTTATTTTTAAATGGCATGGAGATTTAAATTGCAAATGATTCATCCTTTGTAATTATTTCTTGAATTCTGTAAACAATTGATGTCGGATAAGTGTACAAGGTCATGGCATTTTAAGCTCGATTATCGCAAACATTGTGAAATATTTCACTATTTCCAAATCTGTGTTCAGGCTGTCTCCCAACCTTAGGAGTTAAAGTGCAATCTAGACTAGCTTAGAATTCTGCATATATATTTGATCTGTTGCATCTTGATTATTTAATTGTTGGCAGTATAAGTGCATAGAACATTATAAAGTTGTACATGAAAATCTTCACTGAAATTGACTCTATTGCCCAAATGAGCAAAAGCAGTAGTTTTTTTATTATTTAAGTCAAAAAATCTATATCTTCCTTCTTACGAACCTCAAATCCATTATCAATAAAACATCCAATTATTTCAAATACTCAGCATTTAGTTTCACTTTTTATTGAGTTCAAGGACCTTGCCAGCCGGAGAACTCGCATAAGCTTAAATTCGCTATAGAAAAGCCTTGAAACAAGCATCCAATGTTTGAGGTGAAGGTCTACCCGCCTGGGTGTAGCAGAGCCTAAAGTGCAAGGGAATCAAGGTGATTCTTGTTCGTTGGCCATTACTGATTGCGGAATCCTATTAGAGAAGTGGCAGACTCTCGGATTTCCAATCTGCGGTTTTGGAAACCAACAGACCCCTTGATAGGTTTTTTAGGGAGTTGAATTGTTGATGATGAACTATCTAGATCATAGTTTGCAAGCTCTCCGAGTACTCTCAAGGTTGCCAAGTACTCCATAGTTTTTTTGCTGGGCAAGTTCTCTCAAATTTAACTCTTGCATATTTATAGTTGTAAAAAATTGTTGGTGAAAATGTTGATGCAGGGAAAACATTGGATTAGATGCATTTTTCACATCATTTTAGTGCTATAAAACTACACATTTTCTCTATTGAAATGTCAATTGCTAATTTAATACATTTTGTAATTGTATTCTACAAAAATATATATGTTTCTTTAAGAGAATTTAAATTTTAGTACTTTTTGAGTTGCCAAGTTTTCCTCAAGTTTTTGTCGAGTATATGCCGAGCTTTTTCCAAGTTGAAAATTTTGGGCTTGTCAAGTACTCTCTAAGTCCGAGTCTGCAAACTATGATCTAGATCAAGTGTCATCTTGATTGCATCTCGGAGAGTATTGGGTTTCAGCACTTTAACAAAGATTTTGAATCTCTCACTCAATCCTTCTACAAACAACATCACTTTCCTGTTTTCAGACATGTCAAAACCCATAATAGATATCCATTGAAACTCATCAATAGAAGTGTTTGAAGCTCCACTATGCTTAAGATGGGCTAACTCTCTATGGTAAACTTCTATGTCCTTCATGTCAAATCTAGCTATCATTTTGCTACTAAACTTCTCTTATAGGTTAATCATGCCATGATCCTGGGTAACAAGCCTATGATCCCACCAATCATAAATTGTCCCCTCCAAATGCATTGTAGCAAACTTAATTTCTTCAACTTTTTTCATGGGTTTCAATGTGAGGAAAGTATCCAGTTTATGTATCCAAACCCTAGTTGTAGTTTATCCATTGCCATCAAATACTAGTAAAGTGAGCTTATTCATGGCATGCTTCAAATCCTTGTTTGGCCCTCTAGGCTTTCTATGTTGTCTAGCTCTTACCATCTCCCTTCAATATCCTATATACTGAACAAAGCTCAAATCTGCCTTAACATTATCCAAGAATACATCCCATTAAGTGCATATCAATGGCATCTTCTAGAATAGCCATTGTGGCTCCTGCATTAGCAATCTCAACTTCCTCATTATGCTTAACATGTTGGGTGGATATTTTGCAACTGATAGTTTGCGGTAAAATCCAGTCGCAAAGTAGGATGACCAGCCACAGCATATGAAACAAAGTCTCTCCTACTTTAAAGGGAAGGCTCCCCCTTATCACCGTTCTTTGAATCAACTTGAGGTAAGCTAGAAGTTGAGAAATTTTGTAAAGGGGTGTTACCAATATTCTTTCCTCTTAGCTTTTGGGAAAGAATCCACTTACCCGCAAAGCGAGTAATGGGCAAGATGAAACCTCAAACTACACTTCTAACTAAAGTTGTAAATGGTGATACTGATAAACGAACACTAACTCGAAGGCTAGCTGAAAGCGTATCGCTCTAAGTCTTGTTTTAACCTATTCTATAAGAATAACCTCTACCATTAGGCCACCAAGACTTCCAAAAACAGGGAATTCTAACTATTTTTCGTGAATTTGAGATGGTAATACACGCTACAGTCAAAGCTCCTAGTCTATGTATTGCCACAACCACTCCTAGTCAAAGCTTCGACTCCACTTACTTCTTAAATCACTATGCTCTATTATTGAACACACAATAATAACATGAATCAAAGACAATAGGCACAAATTACAGTCAAAGCTTCTAATTTGTTCTATCTCAATTGCTTCCAATCAAAGCTTCAAATCCAATTGCTTCTTTTATTCAATTTTCTCCCAAATTCGTACTACACAATCAAAGTTCTACTTGCACAAGGCTGGCAGGGATTTCTTGCATGCAACAAAAGATGATTTTTACAATGAGGGGGCACTCTTTTATATAGGAAAAGAAGTTGAGAAAAAGATGGAGGAAAAAGTGGGAGCAACTCAACCAACTTTGACCCAGTCTACTAAAAAGAGAATTTATTGGATTACATGTCATTACACATGTAAGTCGTATTACATGTAATTACACATTTTTATGTACTACATCCTCTTCAATTACAAACATGAAAGAAGAAAAAGAAGAAAGATGGAAGAGAATTGAAACAATCCTAGGAATTTTTTAGAAGGGCCTTGTACTTGGCGATGCTATCCCGGATGATAACAAGATCAAGAGTTAATGTATTTCATGGCACTGCATTCACATTGATAATCATGATGTTACATCTTTTAATTACCTCTGACTCTCTTTGATGAATTGTCCGTTATCATTTGAAATATTGATGTGATTAAACTTTTTCTCGTTTGAGTTGTCGTGAATTATCCTTTGTAGATTGACACATTCTAGAGTCTCCTGGCACTTAGAAGATCTTCTCAACGGTGTCTGGATGTAACTCGGAACAACTTTCCACAAACACCTTTAATTTTGTTTTTCTATTTTTTTGAAGTAAAGTCCTTGGTGCATTCCATCATGAACTCCAATTCTCAAACAACCATTGGGAAAATGGAGACTAGAAGAATTACCATGTAATGTCCCCTTTTTGAGACATTAGAAAAGTTTAAAACAATTTTATATAATATTAAAATTGACTTGGAGAGCGTGGACTTGAATTACAAAAGGTCAATTTAATATTATAAAATGGGCTAAAAAGGACAAGGAGAGATAACATGAAAACCCAGGAAGGGAGTTGAAGAGTCACAACTGTGAAGAATAAAAGGAGAAGAGACTCATTCATTTTGGTATGCTTGATTTATGATTTAGATTTCAGTTCTCTCTTGCGAGAGTTATTTAGGAAAGCTTCAGCTTTCAGCCAATGTGAGGACCTGGCCCCTCGTGCTGGTAGACGATGGACACAAACCCATTGTCCGTGGAGACGTCAATTCAAGTGTCTCGTATCTGCTTACAAGTTCTTCTCTTAATGTTCCAATCTGACTATAAATTTTGTGTTTACGATTGGAATCTGATTGTTGGCTATTGTATTGTTGTTGTATAATGCAATAACATGTTTTGAAGGAGTTGTATGAGAGTTTACTGGTTTAATACTGTTGGTTTGTAACGCATTTCATATGCTTGAATCTTGAATATTATTCTAAGAACGAACAGGTTAATAACTATTTGAGAATCTACTAGTATCTATATTGATGTTTCATAACACATCTGCCTATGTTTAGTTCTGAACATATTTTTGAGGAAAAATCGAGTAAATATCCGGTTTGGGATATTTCAATGGTATCAAAGCTATTGAACCTGCCATCTTGTTGGGCAGAAGCAAGTTTACCTGAAAGATTATCAATTTTCTGAATAGTGTTGAAACTTTCTTAGTGTTTCCATGCAAAGTCTTAAAAGATCATCTTGAAACTGGATTCTAAAGTTTATGCATCAAGAGCAATGAGTGACCATTACTAGTATTACTTCATGAAGTAATTGCAGAGATACAATATCTACAAATCATAGTCCTTTTCTCTACGGATTTGGTACAAGGATTGGAAATTTATTTACACGTTCCCATCAATTGAGTCGATGATTGTTGTGTGCTTTAATGTTTCAGATCCATAACTGAAGTTAGAAGTGATAGAAGCTATGAGCTTAAATGACGGATAGCAAAATTCAAGTAGTCGAAGTGAATGGTTTTTGGACTGAATCTTGGTACACGAGTTCCGATACAAGAATTCTGATGCTCCTCCTATTTTACAACTCACTCTTCAATATACTCTAGTTGTATCTCCTGAGGAAAATTTCAAGACAAGGTTGAGTGCACCAGACAATTGTAGGTATTTGCTCAAGCAGCAGTTGAGAATATGGACTACACAATATGAAATAGCACAAAATATAAATGAGCTTTATGGCAGTGCTAATGCAGAAGTTATTCTTTCTATTATTGTTCACAAGGTAACTGCAGCATCTTTGGAGCAAGGAGTCAAGGAGGGAAGATTGTTATTGCATGATTGGCTTGGTATTCTAACTGCTCAATATAATGATGCTTGCAATCTTGTGCAATGCAGAAAGCCCATTACAGCTAGTCAGCTTGATGTTGCATTTTCACATTGTTCACAATTGCAGTCCTTGCAAGGACTTGCATTTGTTCTTTTGAGGAGTCCTCTTCTCTGTCTACATGAGAAGGGTGTTCATCCAAACTATCGAATTTAACTTCAATAACACAAGACACCTTCAGAGAATCTTTAGTCTTTTGCTAACAATGGTGACGAAATTGTTTCAACGATAAACAGTGCACCGAGCAACAAAGATAAGAGAGATCTGAAAGGGTTTGTCAGACATCTCCAACCATATGTGGTGTGTTTCCTCAGTCGCATGGGTAATTGATCATAGACAGCTTGCAAATCAGGGGTAGATAGAGATTATCGCTTCAACTCCCTTACATAACCTGGGTTGGTTCAGGGATGTTTCTGCAAAAAATGTTGATCATGGGATTTGTTTCAGGAGAAAACGTAAATGTGAATCCCGATTATTCATAAGAGTATATTTGCTTACTTGCGGTAAAGACTAATCATTCAGTCTTCAAATGCAAAATGGTGGGACATAGAAGGAGCTTTAACACGCAAGATAAGGATACCTGTCATTAAAACTCTTGAGCCAAAGCAAATAAGATTGTTGGAGGACCATCACATGGTATTATCGTAACTATTAGATTCTATCGTGGGGAGCTATGACTTCTGTGATGGATGTCTTAGTTACCTGGCAAACGTTACATCTTCAGATGCATCATGGAGTGAAAGATACAAATTGGTTTCAAAGTGTTACTTAGAGCCAATTTTGACAGGTGTCGAGGGGCGTTACATGCCGAATAACAGCCAGTGCAGATAACACTGAGAGTGCAAAAACAAGTATCTGGTCGGAGTGGATGTCGCATGAAAGGCTACTTGGACCGAGATATAAACGATAAGAAGAATCTATTATTGTTGCTGCTTTCCACCCCTAACGAGCATAGGCAGGCCTCTACACATGGCGATCATATAGTGAAATTTAGAAAGTTTGCATGACTAAGCATCCTTATAATCAAAGGGAGGTGAGGACAATTATGCGCTATGTATTGCAAAGCATCGATAATAAGAGATGGTCGATATATCTATTATTTTTGGTTTTTGCTCTTGCAGTTGGGGTTCTTTCCAAAGACTACAAGGGTTATGTGATTGAATAACTCCACGATATTGTGATACAATACGCAAGTACAGGTGTACGATTGAAAGTTTTAGTTAAGCTAGCAAGTGGGCATACGGAAATGCAGCCCCAGGCACAATTTTAAGTGATGATTATTTCCTTTCTCGACTGCCTATCGTTGAGAAGCAACTTGCAAAGGGAGCTGTCAGGCTGGCCACACCACTAAATCACACTTTCACTTTAAAATAGTTGACAAATAGCTAACAATCATATGAGAAGTTAAAGCAAAGTTGAAATGAATTTCTTGTGCAGATTTCTATCAAGGATGTTCTAACTAGAGTACACTAAAGGGGAAAACTAAACAAATACAGAGTTAAGGAAGAAGATTGGGGTGATTTGCTGAAGATAGAAGAAGGGTACATATAAAGAACATGCTCTCAAGTGATTAGCTTAGCGCCAAATTTAGTTATCACTGAGAAGGCCTTAGTGATCTTATTTGAGCAAAATAGGAATTGCTAAAAAAATCTATAAGTGGTTTGATTTGATTCAAACAAATAAAATCAGGTTTGTGGGGTTCCTTACTTTGGCTAGAAAGAAATCATCCTACTTATCTTTCATCTGCTCCTCTTGAACATTCATTTTTCAGAGTCCAAATAGATGAACAAAGCTGGATTGATACAATAAAATCTGCTAATTCTTCTCCATGTCGATGCTTGAGTGGTATTACTAAATCAACAAACTATACAGATCCATTACAAGTCCTTAACATCATGGTTGTTTCCATGATTTGAAATCATCCCAGAAATTAAGGGCATTCAGTTGAATAGCCAACTCAGATACTTGAGGTGGAAGCATACCAAGAATATACCGAGAATGTCACTTCCCCTATCAGGGTCTATATACTCATATATAATTCAAAATCAGACATAAACAAAATACAGGGTTCGAGTAAAATCAGGAAAGCCACTATGAAGCTACAAGCGCAATTAGCCCAAAATTTTGAATCAACAGATATAAGAAAAGAAATAATCAACACAAAGAGCATCCAAAACTTCCTACCCGAGTTCAAAATGACTTACCGTTCAGTGATTATATGGATTTTCACCCAGAGCAACGAAATAAGACTAATATGGCGAAAAGAAAGTATTTGGAATTGGTTTAGGATCTCCTTGCAAAAGACCAGTGCAAAAATGTGTATGAAGAATTTCTAGCAAACCAAAATCATTGAATAGAGGGTCTTCAAAAAGAAGAGCAGACAACTACCATTAATCTGCAGCCTTCTTGTGATTATGTAGAAGATGTTACACAAGGTGCAAGTTTCTACATTGGTGAATTGGAGGTTAGCTTTGACAAGCAGGTTGATAAGGTCAGTTGCACATGAGGTAATAGCAGATTGGAACCTTTGTATGATGAACCATATATTTCTGATGCCTATGACATGAATTCAGAGGAACAATCCAAGATCATACTGCAAGACGATGAACCGCTTCAACAGGACAATAATGCAATGCATAAGAAATAAATGTGCGGCAGATTTAATTGCAGAAGCTTCTTCTTCATGAAAAAATGCTGAAGAATGTATCACTATATTGAATCGAGAACAGGTGTAAGGTGTAAGGAATTTGATGAAAATTAAAGAACTACAATGTGGAGCGGTTTTGCAGTGTCAAGTAAATATTTTTCAGCGGTAGTATAAAAAATTCCGTTGGGGAACAACTTTCCCGATCCCAAGGGGAAGCCTATTGGCTAAAAATAGTGTAAATTTTGGAGTTTAAATGCAACGAGACTCGAGCTTCTGGTCTGCTTAGTGTCTGGCACTAAGCAGGTAACGGCACAGTGGGACCAGGACATCACACCGGAGCATCACGGTGGGACCACGCAGCAGACACAATATCGGACAGGCTCAGATTTCAGACAGGCTCGTTTCCAAGGGAAAAACAACGGCTGGGCCCAGCCCACAACAAGATAGGGGTAGGCTTTTAAGCCAGGGGTTTCCGGGTGCACTTTCCGACTTTCTTTTGTTTTATATATTTGCTCTTGTTAGTTTTGTTTCGTCCTTCTTTCTTTTGATCAATGGAAAAACAAATTGTGGATACACAAACAATGGGAAAACAAACGGTGGATATGCAAGCATTGGAAAAACAAACCATATCATTGGTAAAAAACGGTCAAGAAATTCTGGTGCACTTTGAAACTAACCATTTAGGTCAAGTCAAAATGGCATCACTCGGCAAGACAGGGAAATATATTTGGGTCAACGTTAAACAGTTCAAGGGCATTTGAAAACATAGACTTGCTCGCTTGAAAGGGTCACATGAAAAGCAGAAACACAAGCAGAGATTGCATAGACCAGAGAAGAAACAAAAAGATGTTGTCAAAATGTACCCCCCTCCACACTTAGATGGTGACAGTAATTTGTATGGTAGCAGCAACTTTGTTGATTCTGTCACTTACAGCTCTACCTCCACACCTCTCGCATGGTGCCCAGATCTTTATGTGCAAGAACTATTGAGGGCCAAGAGGAGGTTGGAACTCCTAGAGGCTAAGGAACAAGAAAGTTATCGTAATATGCAGGTGTTAATTGCAGCAAATAAAACTCTTGCAGATAATAACAACATTTTAAAAGCTCAAATCTCAACACTACAAGAAACACTTTTAGCAGGGAAGCTTGAATGGCAGAACATGAAGGATGAATGGAAAAATCTGAATGCTACATTGGAAACAAACAAGGTCACAACAAATATCAAGTCATCTCATTATAAGGAGAGACCGATTTTTCACACTAATTCGTTGGGAAAGGCAGGGGTTGAAGAGGAGAGGAGAAGTTTTTCAGAAGTCACCAAAACTTGGGACAAAAACAGCAAACACCTTGATATGGCAAGAGAAGAGGCAAAGATTCGTGTGAACACACAAGACGGAGAGGTCAAAAAAAGGCAGCATAAGGCATCCAATATAATTATCAAAGGGATAAAAGATTATGGGGAAGGCGAACACACCCTCGACTTAACGAAGGATTTCCTACAAGATGTGTTGTTGTGGCAAGGACAAATCTGTCAAGCTTGGAGGGTTGGCAAACCACAAGCTGAGAGAAATAGGCCAATCAAAGTAGTCATGCCCAGCATTAGCGACAAACAAAATTTACTTAACAAAAAACAGCTCTTGAGGGGTTCTCGCTTTGTTATAGAGGAGGATTTAACCATGAGACAGCAAGTAGAAAGAAGAATGGAAATGGAAAAAATCAGAACAGCTAGAAATGAAGGCAAAAGAGCTTGGATGTTCAAGGGAAAAGCAATTATTGCTCATTTTGGCTACCACTCCAATGAAGGGCATCAAGAAGGCAACAAAGGTGTGACAACAAACACATTAGCATGCAGCGATACAACAAGATCAGCAATCACGATTAGCGATAATAACTCAACTTCGAGTCTTTCACATCAAAACAAATAGCAATCAAACTTAACCCAGGCGTCCTTAAGTTTAGTTTGTTGGAATTGCAGAGGTTATCCATGGAGACGTGGGCCTGGGTTAGGACCTATTGTGGAAGGCAAAGACATTATTTGTCTCATAGAGACACATGAGCATGAGGGATGTAAGACCCCATTGTTTGAAGGCTACTGGAAGATGGCAATGTGGAATGAGGTAGTGGGAAATGGTAAAGGTTATGGAGGTATAATGGTTCTAGTAAAAGAAAGGGAAGGTCGTGTCATTCAGTTGGAAAAGACTGATTCTAATAAACAATTTATATGGCTCAAAATTGTGGAAAATAACACTCTTATCAGGATTGCAGCCTGTTACTTTGCTCCACAAGTATCTAAAACTTATAAAAAGTGTGGCTTAGATCACAATGACCCCTATGCTGCGTTAAAGAAAGATGTTGCTATTCTTTCGCAGCATGGGGATGTTCTTCTTGTTGGAGATTTCAATGCTAGGACAGCAAATTGGCAAGCAAGTTTTTTCAGCTCCAAAGTAAATGATAACCCTATTTGGCTCACAGAAGAAAGAAATCATCAATGGGAAAAAATATCCGAAGATGCTAAAGGCTGCAATCATTTTGGGGAAGAATTGATCACTCTATGTGGCACATTTGATCTCATAATTTGTAATGGTTTGGCTAGATGGGCTAAGTCTGGCACTTTCACTTGCAACACATACAACGGGGCAAGTGTGGTAGATTATGTAATTTGTTCGCAAAATTTGTATGAAAATATTAAAGAAGTTGCAATTGGAGAACACATTTGGGATCTCAAATCAGATCATACACCGCTGTACGTAAATTTGTATTGGGCAAAGGATGGGCGGATTGGAGCAAAAACCCAAGGCCCTCAATACCCCCCTTCTCAAGGTAGAATTTTGTTAACTTCAGAAAATAGTAACACTTTCGGAACTACTCTTGAGGAACTTTGTATGGGACACCCTATGTATAAACATGGTGTTAACAGTTATGATTTATCAAAGTTGATTCATGAGGCTCTTTCAAAATGCAAGAGAGCAAAAAATAGAAAATCTGAAACTAATTGTTTTCCAGCAAATGCTTGGTTTGATAAGGAATGCAAGAGGGCTAGAAGAAACCTAAGGGAGTCAAATAAAACTAACCTTGACATTAAGGCCTACAAATAGATCCTAAAGAAGAAAAAAACTGATTTTATGTTCACAAGGAGAGAGGAGTTAATTTTCTTGGGCAAAAATAACTCCAAACGTTTTTGGAAAGAACTCCAACCAAGGAGAAAACAAATTGAAAATAATAATATTACTGGCACCCAATGGTTTGAATATGCTAAGAAACTTTATGAACAAGAGGGTGGAGTGGGACAGCCACCTTTGTTCAATGATGATACAAATCTTTTCACTGTGCAAGAGATAGAGGCAGGGATTAAGAAGTTAGGTGGAGGTAAAGCAAAAGACCTTGTTGCGCTCCAAGCAGAATATCTGAAGTGGGGTATGAAAACTCTTGCACCGCACATCACTGAAATTTTCAACAAAATTTGCCAAGAAGGGTTTCCGAAAGATTGGACAATCAGCCTTGCAATACCACTTTTTAAGAGTGGTGATGTTAACAATCCCTCCAACTACAGGACTATAATGATCAATCCCCTCTTTGCTAAACTTTTTGGCAGCATGATAGAAACTAGGATCAGCAAATGGGCAGAAGAAAACCATAAACGTGCTAAAGGGCAAGCTGGTTTTAGGCCAAAGCACTCGACAATGGATCACTGTGTCACTTTGAGACACATTATTGAAAAAGAATGGGAGAAAAAGGAAGAGGTATTTTGTTGCTTTGTCGACTTTAAAAAAGCTTTTGACACCATCCCGAGAGACAAGCTTTGGTTTAGGATGGAAGAATTGGGAATTCCTATGCATCTCAGAGCTGCTGTTCATAGGATGTACGAAGAGGTGAAAGTTAAAATCGGAACTTCAAATGGCATTTCAGAATGTTTTAGGAGCGATATCGGGGTCAAACAAGGCTGCCCTTTATCTCCTACTTTGTTTGGTTTATATATTGACAAACTGGAAGAGTGGTTAAACATGCAAAAGGGTGAAGGCATTCAGCTAGGTGAATTTGTTATAAAGCTGCTCCTATATGCGGACGATCTCATTTTAATTGCCAAATCTGCCTATGGTTTGCAAGATCATCTATCTTCTCTTGAGCGCTTTTGCGGAATGGTGGGGATGCAGGTCAATATCAGCAAGACTAAGGTTATGATTTTCTCTAATAATAAAAAACAACACCAACATGAATTTTATTACAATGGAAGTGTTCTTGAAGAAGTTGCGGAGTATAAATACCTTGGCATCGATTTCAACAAAAAACTAAGCTGGTCTAGCTGCAGGTATAAAAGGATATTAGGTGGGTGGAAGGCTTTTTATGCTCTTCAGAATAGGTGTCGTGAAGCAAAGTTGTGGGATTGGAAAACTATTCAAATCTTGTTCGGTCTTCTTGTGCTGCCAGTTGTTCTTTACGGATGTGAATTATGGGCCAGCAACACTACTATAGCACAATGGAAACAAATCGAAAGAATCCAAAAGCGCTTGATCACAAGCAAGTTTAAAATCAAAAGCACTGTTCCATATGATATCATGCTAAGTGAAATGGAGGCTGCTCCTATTGAGGCACTTGCTATTGTTCGCCTTCTAAGTTATCTAAAAAGAATCAAAAAAATGGAAGAGGATAGATGGCCTAAAGTGGTCTTTAGTGACACACTATGTCAACGAAAAAGGACATGGATGCAACAAAACATCAAATGGATGAGTAAATGGAATATTCAATTCAATATGTGCCCCACAAATAATAAAGAAATAAAGGTCTTTGTCATGGAGAAATTGTACAAGAGAAATTGGAGAAGCGAGATCGGAAGGAAGAAATTATATTATATAAATGAGTTCAACCCCGCTTGTGATCAACTCCAAAAAGCATACATAGGAGCCAACATTTCTTGGAGGGCTAAAATTCTTATTGCTCAGCTGAGAACCAACTCTCACCAACTTCGTTGTGAGACCGAACGTTGGAAGAGGCCAAAGGAGGCTTGGGAAGAAAGAATTTGCAGATTCTGCAATTCTGGGAAAGTGGAAACTGAACAGCACTTTATTTTAGAATGTGAAGCCTACAAGAGTAGTAGAGATAAATTTGCGGACACTATATGTGACAGTTCTTGGCATAACCTATTCAACGAAGAGTACATTGAGCAATTGGGTGGACTCATCATCATCCTACACAAGCAACGAACATTGTTACCTAAGTCTGCTTAAGTTGTCTTGCTGTCCCTTAGGCTATTTTTAGCCTCGTGGACGTTAAAATTTTATCTTATCTTATCTTATCTTACCTTAAAGAACCAGTTGAAGGTTAGTGAAGACATGGTTGTGGCGTCTTTGATATGATATGACAACACTCACAAGTTGGTTGAGGATCTCTATAGGAAGGTTCAAAGGGAAGTGGAAGGAGATTGGCCTGTTGCTGATTTGCAGGTGGTCAAAACAGCTCTCAAAACTATGAAATCAGATTATTTATATTTGTTGTCCAACAGGGATTATATTCTTAAGGTTATTGAAATATATGTTGATCAGTCAAATAGAGAAAAGAAAGAGATTAAGTAGCTCAACACGAAACTTAAGTATGCTCGTGAGGCATTAGATGAAACTCAATTTTCTCTTCAGGAAGTAGAAAATTAGATCAGTGTCATGAATCACTCTCGGGAACACGAGGGTAAAGTGAGGCAGGAGTTTTTCCAAGAAGTCGTTGATGAACTTGATAGCATTCAGCAAACATATGACTTGGATAGTTGCCCCAATCGATCAAGTATCAAAACTTCATGTCACATTCAGCTTATACACAACCCCATGTTTGAGGTGGATGCTGATTGGACTTCCGATAATCCCCTTTTCGAGATAAACGAGGGAAATCCTTTTGATTGCCATGAGGAAGATGATTTTGATTTCAGAATATGGAATCCTCGTACAGTTCTTAGTAGTGAATCTTGGTCACAGGATGGGAGTAATGAACTGATTATTGTGGCTTGTTATTGGATCAGTCCAAATATGGTTTCTGATTTCACCCCATACAGGAGTTGGATGGATTTCCTACATCAGCCATTGAATAGATCTTGGTGGAGAATTGAAGAGTTATGTTTCAATCATAGCGAATGGCTTTTCAGCTTCATACTTACTCATTGCACCTATGTATTTGGGGGTTCTCCAAATTTATGGTGACAGTATGTTTTATGATGTGCTCACAGTGTTAGTTGCAGCTTTTGAACAACTCATTTCTTACATCATCTACTTAGGACAAGTCGTCACCATCTACTGGGTTATATATACATAGCCCCTTGATATATTTCTACCTCATCATATTCGATGGTCATGGCAATAGGGTTTGGGATCCAGGTGTTGACAGTATGTATCTATGGCTTATTGAGGATTTTGTTACAGTTCTGCTCAATTTGAGACTAGATGCGAGGATAATCAAAGTTATATAGTCTACAGGCGCAGTGATATTTCATAGTTTTATATGAGATCCAGGGATCTGATTGATGGATAGGTTGCAGAGTTACACCTTGCTTCATAGTGTGACCAGTTTTGTTTCCAATTTGGGCTACAAAGCTACCTACAAATTCGTATGGGATCCTGGTACTGATTGCTTGAGGACAAGCAATTTCGAGGAAGGGAGATTTGTAATGTCCCCTTTTTGGGACATTAGAAAAGTTAAAAACAATTTTATATAATATTAAAATTGACGTAGAGAGCGTAGACTCAAATTATAAAAGGTAAATTTAATATTATAAAATGGGCTAAAAAGGACAAGGAGAGATAAAACGAAAAGCAAAGAAGGAAGTCAAAGAGTCACAGCTGTGAGAATAAAAGAAGAGACTCATTCATTTGGTATGCTTGATTTATGATTTAGATTTCAATTCTTTCTTGCGAGAGTTATTTAGGAAAGCTTCAGCTTTCAACTAGTGTGAGGACATAGTCTCTCGTGCCGGTAGACAGTGGATGCAAACCTATTGTTCGTGGAGACGTCAATTTAGGTGTCTCGTATGCACTTACAAGTTCTTCTCTTAGTGTTCCAATCTGACTGTAAATTCTGTGTTTAAGATTGGATTCTAATTGTTGTTTATTGTATTGTTGTTGTATAATGCAATAACATGTTTTAAGTAGTTATATGAGAGTTTATTGGTTTAATATTGTTGGTTTATAACGCATTTCATATGCCTGAATCTTGAATATTATTCTAAGAAAGAAAGTGTTAATAACTACTTGAGAATCCACTGGTTTCTATATTGATGTTTCGTAACACATCTACCTATGTTTAGTTCTAAATATATTGTTGAGGAAAAATCGAGTAAATATCCGGTTTGGGATATTTCATATCACTTCTTTGATTTGAAGCACGTATTCTTGACAGGATGTCACTGTTTCTTAAAGAAATTCTAACATATCTCGAAAAGTGCGCTGCAACATAAAGAAAAAAACATCTTCCAATGAGATTAGATCCATGAAAACCTTTGGATTTGAGTTGCAATGATGAATCCATGAGAAGTGGGTATTTGAAGTATGGATTAGATACTTATGGAACACATGTGATGGCTGGAAATGAACCGGAAAGCATATGTATTTGGGAAAAAAGGGGCCAAAGTCGAACTTGGAAAGATGGATTGCACGTGCGCAATGATGGGTTTTTGTGAGTATGGCCAAGAATGCAAATTGGGATGCATATGAATGTGTACAAATGACGACTTTAGTGTTCAAAAAGTGACTTGGGCTTTCAAGATGTTATTGCATGGAAAGTGGATTACATGTATATGCAACATGTTATGAAGAATGGAAAGTGAGATGACATGTGAATGCAGATGGAGAATGAGCTTACATGTAAGTGTGTATGAAAGATGAGATGAAATGCTTTATAACATGGAATGATGGAATTACATGTATTTTGCTCATGAAGTGTAAGTGCATATGGAAAGAATGAATGCAATGTGCTTTGAGGTGAAGTGAGCTTTTATAGACATCTTTGAGGAAAGGTGAAGTCCAAGAACATTGGAAAGCGTGCACATGACATTTTTTAACCTTTTAACAAGTGACTTTTAGTCAAAAACGACTTCTAGAGATATAATTACAGATAAGACTTTTCATGTAATCATGTTGTGCGATTGGATATGGTAAGTGAAATGAGTGGAAATGGAAATGGCAAATGGGATTACATGTACGTGCGGATGATGGATGAG
Organism: Cupressus sempervirens; assembly: GCA_028749045.1. NCBI lineage: Eukaryota > Viridiplantae > Streptophyta > Pinopsida > Cupressales > Cupressaceae > Cupressus > Cupressus sempervirens. The sequence goes on from CM053785.1 coordinate 570,775,177, forward strand.
ATGAAAAACATGTAATCGCATTTGACAAATGAGATGCCAAGTGTTGTGATATGGAAAGATGAAAATGGAATGAAATGATGCTCTTGCATGAAATGGAATGTGGAGTGAAATGAAACATGCTCAAGTTCTTGGGAAAGAACTTGCAACTTCTCCAAAATTGAAGAAAAACCGAAAAGCAAACACACAAAACACAGAAACAAACTTCAAAAGAAGAACATACCTTTGGCAAAAGACTCAAACATATCAACAAGCAAGTCACTCCAACATGCAAATTCGAATTTGGAGTTAGGGAAAAAACTAAAAACATGAAAATGAACCATTTCATCATATTTAAAGGAAAATTGCACTATTCATAACATATATTTGGACAAATGTGCAATAACAAGCCATAATATGCATGAAAATAACAAGATAAGCATGAATTGATGAGCAAGTTTGAAAATGTCCACTCACTTGGAGGGTTATGAGCCAAAATAGCAAGATTTATAAATTTTGAAGACCAATTCTTCTTCAAATCCGGATTTTCAAACAACTTTTTGACTTCTTCCATGCTTGCATTCAACAAATATTAATAAGCAATGAAAGATTGAATTTGACATGAGAATGCCAAAAACGTGGTTTGTAAAGGCAATGGTGTGCATTAAAACTCAAAAACAACCCCTATTGATCCAAAGGTATGGGCTGGAAATGTCATTTTTTGAGTTTTTTTAACAAAAACGTGATTTTTTTATGCAAAAATTTAGGCCATTTTTGCAAAAACGTGACCAACAAATGCATTTTTTGAGTCATTTTTTACTTGTGAATGCAAAAACAACTTTCCCAAATGCTAATACATGGATCCAAATGCAAAAAAGTGTCTTCAAAACCCATAAAAGTGGATAAAAACCACAATTTTCTGGGCGTTTTTAGCAAAAATGTGATTCATAAAAGGCATGAAATGAAATTTTTTTGATATATAATGGAAAAGACATGTTCTTCAATAGCATATATATGTATTGAAATGCCAAAATGACTTCTATTTGAGCCAAAATGTGACTTTTAAAGGCCCAAATCTGGATTTTTTGTCCATAACGTGGCTCCAAATGAGGCTGAAACAAAATGTTTTTAGCCATGGGAATGCATGAGATGCAAAAACACCTCTTGAGAGAGATTTCAAGTCATTCCATGGAAGAATCTAAGAGAAAACATCAAAAAAGGGTTCTTGGAATCTATTGTCACAAAGTTTTGCCTCCAATCTTCAAAAATAGGTTTTACAAGGGCAAATAATGAAGTTGAATGCAAAACGGACATTTTTTGTGTGATTGTATGTTTTAAATGTGCACAATAGACCCAAATGCACCTTTTAGAGGCCATTACATGTAATGGGCTCTCCCAAGGCAAAAACGCACCTTTTTGGTGCATATACATGTTTTAAAAACATGTTTTTGCCCAAAATCGGGTTTGGGGAGTGCAATTACATGTCTTTGGTGCAAAAACTCACTTTTTTGGTGCAAAGACATGTTTTAAGTTACATGCATATGCAACTCAAGGCAAAAGCTCACATTTTTGGTGTATATGCATATAACACATGTAGCTCATCTTTTTTATGTCATTGCACATTTTAAGTGAGTTTACATGCAATGGCATCAAAAAAGTCCACTTCTAAGTGATTTTACACTTTAAGTTGAGTTTTACATGCAATGGCATGAAAAAGGCCACTTTTAATTGATTTTCAAATTTTAAGTGATTTTAATAAGCACATGTCAATTTAATAATGATAAAATATTACTTAAGTGGGACATAAATTATATTGACATTATCATATTAACAATATAATGTGTAACAATATTGTGCCCTTCAGTTTGTCAATGGGTGGAATGACCACAAGGTCAACATTAATGGAATCACTTTTCAAGTGAATGAGGAGAAGATAGCCATGGCTACTAGTCTTTCAATGAGAGGAAAGAAATGGAAGAAGGTTACTAAAACTGCGAACGAGGTCATTAAGAACAGTTTTTTTGCAAACGGTGAGGAACCAGTGCGCTATAGAGGAGGATTTAAGAGGGACAAACTACCAGCTCCATGGGATGATGTGTGCCTGGTTCTTATGAAATATCTGACACTGGAGGGCAGGTTTGATGTCTGCTTCTACTATCACTTCCCTTTGTTGAATCATTTCAGGATTAGGGATTTCATTTCTATCCCGTTTTTTCTGTTGCATTCTCTTGAAGATATGGTCAATGATGTTAGGGAAAAAAGAAATAAAGGGCAAAATTTTACCATTATCCACCAAGGCCTTATCTTTCACCTGTACCAATTCCACCTTGCCCTTTGCCCCCCTAGGTGGTGGTGGTTGACAACTAGTGCCACTATCAAAATTCATCCCCGAGCACCAGTACTGGAACAAAAATTCATACCCCGCGACCCTCCCCTAGCCGTGAAAATAAGAAAAAGAAAAAACCTGAAACAACTGGGGAAAAAAAGGGTAGTAAAAAAATTAAAATGGAACAACTTGTGGTGATGGAAGAGGACTCAAAAGAGGAGACTGAGGGAAAGGCAAGGAGAAGGTCTGAGAGAATTGCTCAATCCCAGGCAAGACAAACAAAAATCCAACAGGTTCAGGGTTCAGGAAGCTGAAGAAGAGAGAAGAAAATAATGAAGAAGATGGGTAGGAGGAGGATTCCAAAGGTGAAGAAGGAATGGAGGAGGTAGAAAAAAGTGTTAACTCGGCGGACAATTCTGTTGATGTCCAGTTGTATGGGGATAACACTCAAGTGGCAGCTGGCAATGCTGCTAACACGGAGACTAACCATGTTTCTGCCAGCTTTACTCTTCAGCCCAGTACCTTCTGTGAGGATAGCAAAAAAGTGGACACTTCCCCCATCACATTATCCTCCCTGGCCAAAGATAAACTTAAGGGTTTTAATAACCCTAGGGTTTTGCAGGATGATAACCAGGCGCAAAATGCTAAAGAGGAAGCTAAAAAGATGTAAGTGGATAATAAGGAAGAGACAGAGGAGCAATTGAAGACATATGCCAAATTGGAAATGAGAGTTAAGTCTTTAGAGGAAGGGTTCTTCCCCTTCTCTAAATTTGCCCTTAAGGTCACCCACATTGCTGCCACTACCCTTCAACTGCTAACTCAGGAGAAGGAGGACACTAGAATGAATATGGAGGACCATAAGCTCCTCTTTAAATTCCTTGCGGATGACTAGGCGCGGATTTAGTTCACTGCGAAGGGAAAGGAGAACACTGTTAATTAAGTTTTCTAGTTTTTTGGGATCCTTGGATCCAAAAGTTTATGTTTATATGCTGGTTCTGTTTTGCTAGTTTCCAGCGATTGCTCAGACTTGGGTTGGCATGGTTATGTCAACAATTTTTATGATGAACTCTCGTAGTATGATAAACTTATTGGACTGCTACTATAGTTTAGGTGATTTTGTTCACATTATTATGCTGGTTGGTAACATGCATATGTTTTACTATGGCTTAGTGGAACTTTAGTTCTTTCTGTTAAGGTTCTCTGTTGGTCTCTGCTGTTAATGTGCTGGTACTGTTAATATGTTGGTTACCAGCTTTTTGGTTGTAAGGGCCCACCCCCTTGTTTTTTGTCACTTTTTATTTCAAAAACAATATAATGTGTAAATATAATTTAATAAGTAATATTTACTAGAGCATTTGATTTAAATGTCAAAAATTAAATTGAACTATATAATTAATATAATCACATAAGTGAAAAATCAAAAAACAACTCAACCTAAAAAGATAACATAAAGTGCACTATAGTTACTTTAAGTGAGAATTTAATTGATAAAGTAACTTAAAAACATAACATAAAGTGAATTTAAGTTATATTTTTCAAAAAGTGAATATCAAATTAAAAATATAACATGATATTTTTAATTTGTGCACTTGCATCAAAAAGGTCCACTTTTTGGGCACTAAAATGGTCATATCTTTTGACAAACAACTCCAATTAAGTCCTAAGTTAGATCAAATTGAAGGGAAAACCAAAAGTAATGAATTGAGCAAAACGAAAGCACTAAAAACCAAGAAACACAAACTAAAAAACGAAAGAAAGGAAATTGAAGGCCTCAAAAATCAAGCACATGCTCAACAAACAAAAAAACGAAAAAGACTTAACGAAAGCTTTCAATAAAAGAGTCCATTATATCAATTGGTATTGATTGGTTGATCAATACTAACCAATTAAGTTATGAACTAAACTCGAAAAAATGCAAAATTTGAAAAAGTTTTGTACTATTACCTACATTTTGTGGTGACAAAATGTAGAACAACAAACAAATATGGGCAACAAGGGTCTCTCTATGGTACAAGTGGGTGCTCTAACACCTCATGGTGTTCAAGTTGCACTACCATCCTCACTATGATGACTTTGGGTCTTCTTGGTGGGGAATTTAACAATTGTATTGCCTCTATAAGTTGCTACAATACATCAGCAACGTGGTTTTGTCCTTCCCTTGCAAGCTCTCAATGTTTCCCTTGATTCTTTATCTGCAAACTCAACCTGATTTGCAGCCATCTTAGTCTTTGAATGAACTCCTGCAATCTCAGATATTGTTCTACCTTCAAGTATTGTCAGAGGTCTCCACACTCTTTGTGGTTCCCTATTATACTAATGTATTCAAAACAATCACCCACTAGGTAGCAGGTTCGCTTCTCTGATGCCACCGTAATACTGACCGCTAATTATCAGGAAAATAATCTCTAATGGCGAAAGCAATATATTTCTTTACTTTGTTTCAATTATGATCTAAATAACCACTCACATACAAAATTGCAAATTATTCAACATTAGACCAATATGGTCTACTCAAGCACCACTCGGATTACTCAACAAAAATGCTACAAAATATTTAAGTTACATGGTTCATAAGATGATACAAGTTTTTTTTGGCTAACTGCTAAGAGCAAAAGAATACTTCCAACTAATAGTTTAGCAATTCTAGATCATACAACATGAGAAACCTCTCAATGCAAAATTGATTTAACTCACTTGGCTCATTCAATTATAAAGCATTGGGCGTAACTAGTAGAAAATGATACTACATCAAGCTTTTGTGTCAATGATCACTCACACCCAACCACCTACCCAATTCATCCTTTGTTTCCCTGTTCAACTCATCCCACTATGATAGACGCTCTTCTGCTATTGGTTTTGCACAACTACCGATCTGCACTAACTCGTCACTCAATTAGTCTTAGCTTTGCAGGTGAATTAACTTCCAAACCTCCTAAGTGATTACCTAGCATCCTGCAATTCATGCAACCTTTAGTAAGAACACAATTGTATATTTGTGATTGAATTATCGTCCAAGTCGCAAAAAAAAGAAGGGATTTTGTCCTTCTGAGAAACTCAAGCAAGCTCAAGCAGAGATGTTTGCCTTCAAAATTCTCAATACTAGATATGCTTAGCAGACTTGTAAAATCCCTATATTCTATGGTGGGCGCAGTAGTGATAGTTACATAGCAACGAGCATGCACAATGCTAGAAGAGAGTTGTGGCAGGTAACCAAACTGAGGTTGGCAAAGGAGTTACAAGTCTAACCACCGACTGGGATAGGAGTGTCTATGCCAACTAGAGAGTCTAGTCACCAACGTGACTCGAACAATTGCATACACAACATCCTCGGACCTACATTAGTAAGAATTGATCCCTTTGATTAAATGCACCCCACGTCATCCCTTTTAATTCTGCTCCAGCCTATCAGGATGACTAATAGGTTGAAGGTTGGCGGATGTGAATCAAGAAAGGATGGGGGACATGACAACATCATACATGTTCAAACATATAATAATAATAAGTTAGAAGCATGATACTCATAAATCAATACTTGCCAATAAAATTATAGATAAAACACTCAATCATATTCATAATTTGAATAAGCCTCAATATGTATTGCAGGAGGATTTTTTAGAGTATGAAATAGTTTATCAATGAATGTGGAGCCCTTTTCTAGCACCAACAACAGTAGTTGCACTCAAGTTCAGCCCAAGTGTTGCCCAAGCACCCAGCTTCCAACAATAGTAACCTCAATCGAACCAAGAGAAGAATCGGACCTTGACTAAAACCCAAGAAAAACAAAATCACAATCTAATCTCAAACAAGTTTACCTAATGACTTTAGGGGAAACCCTATGGTTAATGGCACTTGAGTGAAAATAGAACAAGTATGAATTACCTCATGCAAAGTCTTGATGTTTGGCCCCTGTAAGCATCACCTAGATGAAAAAGTGCTAAGTAGACCATTTATGCTTATGAAAGATGGGTTCCTGTGAACCACTACTCGTTAAATAAAGGTCAGTGAGTCTAATTGGATAATTCAAGAATTGAATTTGGATAAAGCATCATTATTTGATATGTTACCATAAATACCTCCTAATTGATTAGGATCTCTATGGCACCGCTTCCAGACTAAGATTGTTACACAAAGATGTTAACCAAGGATGAAAGCTCATCCATGTAGGTTATGAACAGGGTCTAGTATGGGGTGGTTGTAATAGATCACAAAATACTAAGAAGAAGAAAAAATATGGAAGTTATTATATTACTGTCTATGAGTCACCCAGATTAAGTTGTTACAAATATTCCATAATATCATTATTATGTTAGTTTTTGCTCATTAGTATTACATCACATTGTTAGAATAGCTAGCAAGTTAGTAAATATGTATTTGTCAGTAGGTTGCTTTAGGTATTTGTAGAAGTAGCAATTTTCCCACATGTTAGTTTTCGCGGTTAAGACCAACACATTTTATCAGGCCTTTGTGAACAACGAAATATGTATCACATAATTCCCAATGATACAATCGTACATGTTATCCTGAATAGTTTAAGACAATAGAACAGACAACTGTTACATAAACCAAGTACTAAGACAAAAAGAGAGGCAGCATACTTCTGTTATTGTCGAATGCTTAATTGTCATGCTATTTTTTGCTGAAATGACTATCTAGCCTCTCTCCTTCCTAGTAGATACCCTAGTTAAAACTATGCTTGTGATCCTCAATAGCTCCAGGGATGTCTTTCCAAGTAACATTAATCCTATAATGAAGACACTATGGTGATCACAACAAAAGATAATTGCACGCTCACTCTGGACCCTAACTCTTAGTCATATGTTTGCAAGGTACAGAGATGTTCCTCGTTCTTTCATTTTAGAGTGCCTATGCTTGCAGATACACTTCTGGAGCATCATGTGAATTTTCAATGCAGTCATTAGCCCTGCAGTTATTGCAAGGCCAGAGATTTGGTTTTCGAATTGATAGTCTGTTGATCGGTTTGGGTTTTATTTCATCTTAACGGCTACGCCTGAAAATTCTCTCCATTTATTTGATTCAAAACGACGGCAATATATATTTCAATCCAATCGAAAGTATTAAGAGGAAATTTAAAGGAGATGCTGGTACACCTTAATGCTCCACGGCAAGACAAAAGAAAACACTTTTTAAGACAGGGGAGCCGCAGAAACCGCTTATATAAGAAAGAGAACATGAAATGGTAGACCGGCAAGAAAAGGAAAAACGTGTAAGTGAAAAGATTTCATACCTCCGTCCTGAAAGTGGGACGGGTCAGAAATGGACCGAGGGGAAACGGAAAGCCCGTCACATTAAAGTAAAGGCTGTCTCCTCCTCTACTTGTATTTGTGGCTATAATCTTATTGTTTGTAGTCTTATTGCTGCCGGTGGCATTAGTCCTGAGTTGCACCCTCACCTGAAGACGATTATGCGCTAACGCCTGCACGCGAAAGGAGCGCCCGGGCCCCTGCCAGTGCCGTGAATACGCCAGAGAAGCACTTGCCATGCCATTACACTTCACTCTCTTTCCTCCTCCATTAAATATTGGACATAAAAAAATCCTCCTCACTCACACGACACGCGGACAATTTTCCTCCTCTTACTCCACTCCCCAGCACATCCACGTGAAACTCTGCATTCGGACAATTTTCCTCCTCTAATTCCACTTCCCCAAACATCCACATGAAACTCCGAATTCTATTTTGAGGGCGAGAAGGTAGGTCCATTTGCTTCCCGGAATTAGTAAAATTGAGTTTTGATTTAAAATCGGGTCTTGTCAAAATTAGAATTCTTTATTTCTAAATCTGGTTTTCAGAAAATAGTTTGTCTCGTATGGTTTGTAAAATTGAAATTGGTATTAGATTTTTTTCAATTTAAAAATTATAAATAAATAAATAAATAAATTTATTATTTTTTTGAGTTTTAATTTATTTCTCTATTTATTAAATTTATATTTTATATGATTTTGTAATTTTAAAAAGAAATTAAAATTATTTTTTAAATACTTTTTTAAAAAATTATAATCTTTTAAAGTTATTGGATATTAATTTTTAATGAATTTTTTAATTCATTAATTAAGAACAATGGAAGAGAGCATGGGCAGGGATTAAACCCTTTATGTTATTTACATTATATTTCCCTAAAATCAAATAAAAGACAAGGTAATGCCATTTTTTAATAATTAATAAATAAATACACTCATCTCCACCAAAATGGAATACTTGATCCAATCTGCGAAAATGGAGAGAGAGCAAAAATTATGCCGAGAGAATAGGGAGACGCAATGGGCTTAGACAACACCTTTTCTCATCACCTTCTGCAACAGAAAAAGTTTGAAAGCCGAACCAATAAAATGTTAAAATGGTAAAAAAAAATGTTTGTGTCACGTGTTAAAATATATTAGGTTTTAAAAAGGCAGCAGATTTCAAATATCATTTCATTTTACTTTTATTCCAATCCTCAACAAAACAAACCTTGGATTCAATTCTCAATTCCACTTATTTGAGTGGAAGTGTGGTAACCTCATTTTGGGCAAAATTAGAATTCTACAATTATAATTTCATTTTATTATTTTTGAACCAAACAGTGAATTTAACAAAATTGGATTATCCCAATCGCAATTTCGATCCAATTCTAGGAAACAAATGGGCCCTTAGAGTCATTTTCAAATTATCCGTTGATGGCATGTTTCCTTACAGATTAGGAGAGAGGATCATCTACTAGGGTAAGGAAAAGGGGTTTTTATAGTCCACCACACCAGCTATAGTTTTTAGTTTTTGGGTTGACATATGGTGGTAGTGATATGAGACTACCTCGTACCTTCATGTTAATCAAAATTCTATGTGGAAATTTTAAACCACTCCTAATTGTTTATATCAGTTTATTTGGTGAATCATTTACTTATAACTAAGGTTTCAAGTCCACATCATCAATTATGATGCCCTATCAGCATTTTTTTGTCAAGTTGTCCAAAACAACCCAAATATAAAGTGAGACCACTGGTCATGCATAAAAGGTACCCATACTTGCAAAGCTAATGTGGCATCACATTACTGGTTATTTTTTACAACTAAGAGTACATTTCATTCAATTTTGGGTAGTCACCATTGTACTAACAACTTTAAAGTCACAAGTATTGGTAAAATGTTGTAAAAAAATTTGGGCATTAAGTCAATAAGTGGTCAAGTCGACAACTCATATCACAACTATTGAAACACATTCAAGTACTAGGCCATCTTGCCTATCTTATTGGTTCAAATCAATGATAGATTTTAATAACATGAATCAATGAATTATTTCAATAATGTCTATGTTATTGAATAGTCTAAGGGATGGAAAGACTATAGTACTAAATAATTTATAGTTAATCTCATATTGGTTTTGACAAGTGAGTGTCAACACACTTAAGCCATTTACTCAATTCATGTCGAACTAGCAATGCATGCCAAGCACAACATGTCAATATTAGACCATGTCGAGTTGCAATGAGTGTCGAGTCACTCAGGTGTCGAGTAGATAGACCATGTCGAGTGATTCAAAAGTCGAGTAAATAGTGGATGCCGAGTAATGCAGGTGTCGAGTCACATATAGAATAGTGCATGTCGAGCATCAAAGACTTCATATGCCGAGTGACACAGTTTTGACATATTTGTTTGTAATGACACAAACAACTATGTAAACCGTTTTTGAGCCAACTTAAGGATAGATTACAATCTTTTGGAGATAAGGACAAATCTATATTTGGATTCCCTATGCAAATGCATGCAACCAATCAGAAAATGGGAAGGTTTAAACGACAATATGGATGAATCTCAGCCATAGATTCATACCTAACCCTTGTACACTCGAAAGTGTCCCACTCTAAACCCTTCTATCCAAACAATTCCATGAGTTGGAATGCTTAGATGCCGGCTTAGAGCTCCCTATCCATGGAGTGCAAGAGAGTATATTTCAAGAATAAGAAGGCTCTCAGATGAGCCTTAGAGATACTCTTCTTGCTAGTAAACCATGCAATGGGAGGTTCCAAAGACAAAATGCAAGAATGCAAATGTCCCAAGGAGTTCCTCAAGGATGCAATGCAAATGAAGATTAAGCTAGAATGAGAATGTCAAATGCAGCTATGCTAGAATATGAATGAGAGTGTTACAATCCAAATATTAAGCTATGTGAGAGATTATTGCAAAATAGAAGCTAAACTAGCATGCAACATGAATCTAAGCTAAAATGCCATGGATGAGAGAATGTAGACAAGGAAGAGAAGTTCTCCACAAAGCTCCAAAGAAAACCTGTTAGAAAACCTGCAGCATAACAATGTTCAAAATATGGATGGATTGAGGGGGAAAGCTCTCTCCCTTTTAAAGATGTATGGACGGTAGAGATCAAGATGAAGATGGTGGATGATCAACGGTGGAATTTGAAAAGAGGAGTGATCCATGTGCACACACAAATCAACCAATAGAATATAAGTTGACTTGTCATATAAGACAAAAGTCACAAAGCCTTTTCTTTTAATTGCAAAATAGAAAAAGGACTTTATGTGTGCACTTTAAGTGGGTTAGAAGAATGGGGTTTTTTATTTAATTAAAAGGGGACATGTTCTTTTAATCAAATAATGAACTTAGGATAGCATAGTCAAACTATAGGTTATAATCAAATAAATTGATTATTAGCAATTTGGCTTAGGTAAGTGATTAAATTAATTTAGCCAAAATGTTGAAAAGGGGGCTAATAGTCTAGATGACCATTTTTAGGTGATTACATTTGCCCCTCTTTGACTAATGCGTGATCGATCTGGGAACACATTACGTCAAAGAAAATCGAAGCCAAGTAGGCGATGATAGATATAGATATCTGATTTTGAAGAACGAAATGTAGAAAAAGATAGCAAGTCCTAAATGCACAGCCTGATAGCAGTAGTACTGAACACTAGGAAGAGATGATGTCAGAATTCAAGAAGAATACTAACACTTAGAAAAGCAGATAGAGTGAGAGAAAGTGAGAAGATCAAAAAAATGCTCCTAAGCAGTGATAGAGTATTTCTGCCCCCTCGGGATCAAAATTGAAATGAGGTAAGGGGATGCAAAAATTGGCTATAAATGAGAAAATTAGAATATAGCAATGTCCAAGATGATAGATAGATGATTAGAACCCAAGAATGACTATATAAAAAAATTGATAAAATGCCCCAGTTTGACTAGAGTTGACCTTGAAGGATATAGCATAAAAATAAGGTCGAAGTGAGTAGAAAGGTGATTTTAGACATGAAAAGGTTGAATTTGAGTAGATATAAAGCATGGAAATGATGAATACATGAAGAAATGAAGATGCCCCAGTGATAATTCAGAGATTAGACCTCAAAAGGTCAGCTAACTACTCAGAAGAAAGTAGAATTTTAAAAGACAATTTTAACCATCAAGATGAACTCGAATTTGGATTTCGATCTCAAAAATGAATCTAGTACGTTGAATTATTTAAGAGGTCAAAACTTTATATAATGTGATGATAAAATAGAAAAAAGATGAAGTGAAAGATTAAGAAGGTAAAGGACATGAACAAGAAGAAAGTAAAGAAATATATGAAAGGAGTTAGCCGATATGTCCACAAAAAGATGAAGAGAGAGCTCTCCCCATATGCAAGAATGCAAGACTAAGCTAGAAAATGAACCTAAAATGCAAGCTAATATGCAAAGTGGTTTACCAGCAAGAAGTGCATAACATTTAGACTCTTAATTTCATCATTGAGCATTTATTAGGGACATCATGAGATCATACAACCATCACTAGTATAACTATAAGGATATGAATATGATCGATATTAGATAGGTATGTGGAAATCCAATCTAAGCATCAGAGACATGTAAGTCAAGATAACTACACGATTAGATTTCCTAAGTTTAATTTAGCAAGATTACACCTGTATCAAGGCATAAGCGCCAGGATAAACCCTGAGTGCGATCTTGCAAAATGACTATGAGATCACTTGTTATCTCAACGCAATTGAACCTGTCATTTCTTCCACCAGCGAACCCACGGTTAACATGACGGAATCAGATATCAAGTACCTCAGTCAAAAAATTAAAAGAAAAAATAAGCGATCAGACGGCGAAAACCACATTGTGGCGGTGTCTGACCCTCAAAAAAGTAAAAATAAAGACGTATCTAATGGTGAAAACCTCTCTGAGGCACCTGCGGATGAGGTACTTGGTAGTCTGCCAAGCTATTTCCAGGATAGATCTTCGGTTCTAGTCGAACCTACATAGCCTATCAACTTGGGAACAGAAGAATGTCCTCAGATTATCCATGTAGCTCAATCTTTGTCAAACAAAGAAAAGACACAGTTTGCTCAGTTCTTTCAAGACAAGAAGGTCAACTTCGCATGGACATACTCTGACATGCCAGGGCTTGATACAGATCTCATCATGCATCACTTATCAATCTCACCAGATGTCAAGCCTGTCAAACAGAAGTTAAGAAAAATGCATCCACATGTGGCTCTACTGGTCAAGACAGAGTTAGAAAAACTATTGAATGCAAACTTCATTAGGGCCATTGATTATGCTGAGTGGATTTCCAACATTGTACCTGTCTCCAAGCATGACAAATCCATACGAGTCTGTACTGATTTTAGAGACCTCAATAAAGTGTGCCCCAAGGATGACTTTCCACTACCAAACATCGATATGATAGTGGACATGACTGCAGGTTATGAGATGTACTCGCTCATGGATGGATTTTCTGGGTACAACCAAATAAAGATAGCTCCAGCAGACCAAGAAAAGACAGCCTTTACATGTGCATGGGGTACCTTTTGTTGGAATGTCATGCCTTTTGGGCTAAAAAATGCTGGCGCTACATATCAAAGAGCAATGACAACCATCTTTCATGATATGATGCATAAAAACATGGAAGACTATGTTGATGACACACTGGTGAAATCAAAGAAACGAGACACACATCTCAAAGACCTTAGTTTGATATTGGACCGTATGGAACAATTCCAACTTAGGTTGAATCTAAAAAAATGTGCCTTTGGTGTCACTTCTGGAAAATTGCTAGGTTATATCATCTCAGCAAAAGGCATTGAGGTTGACCCTGAAAAGGTCCAAGCTATCATGGATATGCCTCCACCAAAGACTATCAGTCAGCTTAGAGGTCTGCAAGGACGGCTACAATCCATAAGAAGATTTATCTCTCAATTAGCTGATAAGGCTCAACCTTTCAATAAAAATCTGCATAAAGGATCTACCCATATTTGGAACAGTGACTGTCAACAAAGCTTAGACCAAATCAAAGGCTACTTGGCAAAACCGCTAGTTTTGATGCCACCCATTCTGGGAAAACCTTTGATTCTGTACATTTCAGCTACAGATTCTTCTCTAGGAGCACTCTTAGCCCAAAGTGATGAGACGAGTAAAGAAAGAGCCATATACTATATTAGTCGAACTTTGGTGGCTTATGAACTAAATTATACAAGTATAGAGAAGGCATGCCTTGCTGTAGTTTTTGCCTCCCAAAAACTTCGGCATTATATGTTGGCCCACACAGTTCACTTGATTGCCAAGATAGACCCTTTGAAATATTTATTAAGTAAAGCTGCACTTACTGGTCGCCTTGCTAAATGGATGATGATTCTTTCCGAATTTGACATTCAGTATGTTGAACGTAAGGCAATCAAAGGACAAGCCATAGCTGACCAGTTGGCTGACTTCCCACTTGAAGATGTAGCACCTCTACAAATTGAGTTTCTAGATGCCTCAATCATGAACATTACTGACAGAACATGGAAAATGTTTTTTGATGGATCCCATACACAGAATGGAGCAGGAGCAGGGGTGTTGTTTGTTTCCCCTCATGGTTATACGATCCCAAAATCCTACAAATTATTGTTCCCATGTACAAAAAATATTGCAAAGTATGAAGCATTAACAAATGGGATCAAAATGGCCCTTGAATGGCGAATAACTGAGCTACACATCTATGGGGATTCTCAACTGGTTGTGAACCAAGTGAATAATGAATATCAAACAAAGGATGATAAATTGATCCCTTATAAAAAGTTGATAGATGCTCTAAGGAACTATTTTACCTTTGTAACATTCCAACAAATTCCTAGAGCAGAAAACAAGGCTGCTGATGCTATGGCCACCTTAGCATCTATCCTCCAATTACAAGAACATGAATCGCGATTTGAGTTCCTGGTGGAAGAATTGTGTCATCCAGCCTATGATTCTTCAGATAACCAGGTGATCTACACTGTTGTAGGTCATGATTCCTCCCGCTATGCGGCTATTTTCTCCTACCTACGTGATCAGGTTATTCCTGAAACCCTCACGTGCAACCAAAAACGCCAACTCCTTCGTAATGCCTCACACTACACTTTGGTCTCTGGTGACTTGTATAGGAGGGGTCTAGACGGAACGTTGCTTAGGTGTTTAGAACTAGAAGAGTCCGAGAAGGCACTTGCCGAAGTCCACGATGGCATTTGTGGGGCGCATTCTAATGGCCTTGCACTTGCCCGAAAACTGCTTAGGACGGGTTATTACTGGCCCACCATGCAAGCTGATGCTGTGCGCTATGCAAAGTCTTGTCAGAAATGTCAGCTCCATGGTAACTTGATACATGCTCTTGGGCGAGAGTTAATCCCTTCTGTGACATAGTGGCCACTTCAGCAATGGGCCTTTGACTTGGTAGGAAAGATCCATCCAAGCTCATCCAGCGGTCATAAATTTATCATCATAGCAACGAAGTATTTCACTAAATGGGTTGAAGCTGTACCATTATCTGCTGCTACAGGCAAACATGTTGCCCTGTTTATACTGAATCACATCATTTGTCGATATGGTATCCCATCCTCTATTGTTACAGATAATGGAGGACAATTCAAAAAGAAAGACTTAAAACAGCTGTGCAAAAAGTTTGGAATTAAGCAACACTGGTCTTCCATTTACTATCCCCAAGGGAATGGCCAAGCTGAGGCCTCTAATAAAACGCTGCTGAAAATCCTACACCGCACAGTTCACAAGTCTGGGAAAGATTGGCACTTGCAAATAAATCCAGCACTTTGGGCCTATAGAACCTCTATTCGTACTCCTACAGGGGCTACACCCTTTTCTCTAGTCTATGGCTCTAAGGCTGTTCTCCCATTAGAAGTCGAAATACCTTCTTTGCGCATCTCCTTACATGGGTTAATAACCGATGAAGACCATAGAGCTATGAGAGTACAGGAATTAGAGACTCTGGATGAACAGCGCAAGGCTGCTTTTGATCACATGAGAGCTTATCAGAAGCGCATGTCTACACAATATAACAAAAAGGTTCACCCCCGTGAGTTCCAAGTTGGTGAACTCGTGCTTAGAGAGAATCCCAAAAATCAGCAAAATCGAGAATAGAAAGGGAAATTTGAACCTAACTGGTTAGGTCCTTACATTATCACAACATCATTTGGGTCTGGTGCTTACCAGTTGTCTACTTCAGAGGGTGAAGAACTTGCAGAACCTATCAACATCCTACACTTGAAGAAGTTCTATACTTAGAGGCTTGCTGCTCAGCTATCTTGTATATATCTATGAGCCTGAAAAAATCTTAAAAATCAGAAAATGTCCTGAAAAAATGATCATCTTAGTGAAAACCTCACTTTGATGTATCACCAAAAAAAAAAAAAAATCTGTCAAAGTGGTGAAAACCTGGAAACAGGCGCTACTTGAAACCCTTGCACCTATGTCTATCAATCTCAATCATCCACTTTGCTACACATTTCCTAGCTTGGAATTGTTTCTTGTCCTCATCTTGGGGGCATAGCTACTTAGCCTATTGAGGTATTCTTGTGGATTAGGGTTTCTTTGACAACTCACAAAATAGTGTTTCTCAACACTTCCCCCACTTTGACATCAAGTGTTTTTTAACACTTTACAGATAGTTTACCTACGGTCTCCGATGTCGCGATATCTCACTATCAGAATCAAGTCTGGAAGAAATGGCCAAGTGACTTACACACACGCACTTTAACACTTAAATGACTGAGCTATGCTGACATTTATCTACTTTGTGTGCTGTCTATGATGATTTCTTTGCCATGTATTCCCTCCCTAATAGTCTTTCAAGGATGTCATTGACTAGAAGACTGGGGGCATGGAACATATTTTCTCGATTTCTGCTTGTGGGTATACTTTTGTTTGTCTATAGTGTTGTAAGCATTCATGCTTGTCCTATTCAACACTTTGACTTATAAATGTATCATCCTTGATTGTTTTGCAAGACCGCACTCAGGGTTTATCCTGGCGCTTATGCCTTGATATAGGTGTAATCTTGCTAAATTAAACTTAGGGAATCTAATCATGTAGTTATCTTGACTTACATGTCTCTGATGCTTAGATTGGATTTCCACATACCTATCTAATATCGATCATATTTATATCCTCATAGTTATACTAGTGATGGTTGTATGATCTCATGATGTCCCTAATAAATGCTCAATGATGAAATTAAGAGTCTAAATGTTATGCACTTCTTGCTAGTAAACCACTTTGCATGTTAGCTTGCATTTTAGGTTCATTTTCTAGCTTAGTCTTGCATTCTTGCATATGGGGAGAGCTCTCTCTTCATCTTTTTGTGGACATATCAGCTAACTCCTTTTATATATTTCTTTACTTTCTTCTTGTTCATGTCTTTTCACCTTCTTGATCTTTCGCTTCATCTCTTTTCTATCTTATCATCACATTATATAAAGTTTTGACCTCTTAAATAATTTCAACATCCTGGATTCATTTTCGGGATCAAAATCCAAATTCGAGTTCATCTTGATGGTCAAAATTGTCTTTTAAAATTCTACTTTCTTCTGAGCAGTTAGCTGACCTTTTGAGGTCTAATCTCTGAATCATCACTGGGGCATCTTCATTTCTTCATGTCTTCATCATTTCCATACTTCATATCTACTTAAATTCACTATTTCATGTCTAAAATCACCTTTCTACTCATTTCGACCTTATTTTTATGCTATATCCTTCAAGGTCAACTCTAGTCAAACTGGGGCATTTTATCAATTTTTTTTAATATATAGTCATTCTTGGGTTCTAATAATCTATCTGTCATCTTGGACATTGCTATATTCTATTTTTCTCATTTCTAGCCAATTTTTGCATCCCCTTACCTCATTTCAATTTCGATCCCGAGGGGGCAGAAATACTCTATCACTACTTAGGAGCATTTGTTTGATCTTCTCACTTGCTCTCACTCTATCTGCTTTTCTAAGTGTTAGTATTCTTCTTGAATTCTAACATCATCTCTTCCTAGTGTTCAGTACTACTGCTATCAGGCTGTGCATTCAGGACTTGCTATCTATTTCTGCATTTCACTCTTCGGAATTAGACATCTATATCTATCATCGCCTACTTGGCTTCGATTTTTTTTGACATAATGTGTTCCCAGATCGATCACGCATTAGTCAAAGAGGGGCAAATGTAATCACCTAAAAATGGTCATCTAGACTATTAGCCCCCTTCTCAGCATTTTGGCTAAATTAATTTAATCATTTACCTAGACCAAATTGCTAATAATCAATTTATTTGATTATAACCTATAGTTTGACTATGCTATCCTAAGTTCATTATTTGATTAAAAGAACATGTCCCCTTTTAATTAAATAAAAAACCCCATTCTTCTAACCCACTTAAAGTGCACACATAAAGTCTTTTTTCTATTTTGCAATTAAAAGAAAAGGCTTTGTGACTTTTGTCTTATATGACAAGTCAACTTATATTCTATTGGTTGATTTGTGTGTGCACATGGATCACTCCTCTTTTCAAATTCCACCGTTGATCATCCACCATCTTCATCTTGATCTCTACCGTCCATACATCTTTAAAAGGGAGAGAGCTTTCCCCCTCAATCCAATCCTCATTTTGAATATTGTTATGCTGCAGATTTTCTAACAGGTTTCTTTGGAGCTTTGTGGAGAACTTCTATTTCTTGTCTACATTCTCTCATCCATGGCATCATGGCATTCTAGCTTAGCTTAGCTTTCATTTTTACATGTAGCTTAATATCACATAGCTTAATAATGGGATTGTAGCACTCTCATACATGTTTTAGCATAGCTCCACTTTGTATTTCATTCTAGCTTAATCTTCATTTGCATTGCATCTTTGCGGAACTCCTTGGGACATTTGCATTCTTGCATCTTGTCTTTGAAACCTCCCATTGCATGGTTTACTAGCAAGAAGAGTATCTCTAAGGCTCATCTGAGAGCCCTTGAACTTGAAATACACTCTCTTGCACTCTGTGGATAGGGAGCTCTAAGCCGGCATCCAAGCATTCTGAACTCATGGAATCGTTTGGATAGAAGGGTTTAGAGTGGGACACTTTCGAGTGTACAGCATGTACTACATAGGGATCCTCAATGTAGATTCATTCTTATCTTCTAGAATTGTAAAACAATCCTTAAGTCAGCCCAAAAATGGTTTACATAGGAGTTTGCGCCATTACAAACAACTATGTCCAAAACTATTTACTCAGCACTTGAAGTCTTTGATACTCAACATCCACTATATCTTCATTTTTGTAACTCAACCTCTGAATGACTCGACATCCACTATTCACTCTACATCTGAATCACTCAGCATGTATTAGCTTGCTCGTCACTAGAGTGACTCGACACTAACTATCTGCTCGACACATATTGTATATTTTTCTTGGCATGCATTATCTAACATCTTATGCTCAACATACACTACTTATTGGGCATGCACTAAGTATTGTTAAGTAATGACTTAAGTGTATTGTCACTCATATGTCAAAATCAAAATGAGATCAACAATATACCAATCTACCCATACCAATGACTAGAACTAGAATACCCACAGTCTTCCTCTACTATGCCTGTCTCATGCCCAAGTCCCTATTTCAATAGATGCTTGTCTTGTCTTGTGTTAAATCTTCCTACGGTGAAGAACAAAAAACCACCACACTGATAACTCCTACATCTATTCAACACTGTCACATATAATACTTCCTACTTATTGAATGGATTGCTATGACCTTATTATGTAAAGCTGACTTATAACATGGAGTGAACACCTCACCTTGTTGATGGTTATTGTAGCCTCTTGGTGACACTAACAAACTCTTTCTTGTGCATCTGCTTGATCCAACCAACGTGCACCTAATGCAATTAATTGATTTTAAAAGGACATTGTTCACCCAGTCACGAAAGACTCAGGAGCATAATATCGGCCAATATGTTGCATTTGAAAATTAGTGGCCCTTTAGTAGACTATACTCTCGTTCCTCCACAACGAATCATTTCACAGATTTAAAGCACTCAAAGCTTTTAATATTACTATCATTCACATATTCTTCCAAATGTAACTCACCATACAACTGATATTGTTTTGCTGCCACATAGGCCTATTAGGTGTTCACAAGAATAAATTAACATGTCTAAGCCGACATCAATATTTCTCCATGACAATAATGATAAAGCCTTCAAAATTTTAATATTTTGTGCATGAAAAGACTTTCTTTCCCTACTTTAAATTGATTAGCAAAAAATACCAGGCTTCGAAGGATGCCAATTCTTCCACTTGGTAATTTGTCACTATAGCTTTTCAAACAAAATTCAACATCTATGTTGCTTCTCCCTTAATATTTTGAATGTAGTCTTTAGAGTAATATATTGTAGACAATTAAAGCCCTTCAACATATATTTTTGAATTAACTTGGTCTATGAATATTTCATTCCTACAGATTCAATCCTTCAAGATGACAAGATACACAACTCTAATACCACTAAAATATCCAAAATGGATATTAACCCGATTTATTTCTCAAAATATCATTCATAACATAAATATATAAAGTTGCATTATTAAAAAAAGAGTAACACAAACCATAGGAAATATCCCCAATAGATATTTATCCAACTTCTTTCTCAAAATAATATTCAAGATTCAAGCATATGAAAATGCATTACAAACCAATAATATAAAACTAGTAAACTCTCATAATATTCCTTAAAACATGTTATTACATTATACAACAACAATACAATAACCAACATTCAAAATCCAATCTTAAACAAAATTTTACAGTTAGATTGGAACACTAAGAGAAGAACCTATAAGCGCATGTGAGGCACCCTAGGTGACGTCTCCTCAGACAATGGGTTTGCATCCACTATCTGTCGGCGTGAGGGGCTATATCCTTACACTGGCTGAAAGCTGAAGCTTTCTTAATAAATCTCGCAAGAGAGAAATAGAAATCAGAATCATAAAACAAACATACCAAATGAATAAGTCTCTTCTCCTTTTATCCTCATAGCTGTGACTCTTCGACTCCCTTCCTAGCTTTTCATCTTATCTCTCCTTGTCATTTTTAGCTCACTTTATAATATTAAATTGACCTTTTATAATTTGAGTCCACTCTCTCCAAGTCAATTTTAATATTATATGAATATGTCTTTAACTTCTCTAATGTCCCAAAAAGGGGATATTATATGATACCTTGGCTTATCCAATTTAATAAACAAATAAATACAACCAAGGAAAGATTACTACTTCTAACATCCCCCTTTAATCTTTATTTAGGGAGATTACATCAAAGGGTATTGAACGCAAGTTCTTACAATTAAATTCAATTTTTTCTCTAGAAAGAGGCTTTGTCAATATATCACCAACTTGATCTTTGAAATGTCTTCAATCATGCAAGAGGTCTCTTATCAGCATAGGTAGATCTTTGTAGAGCCAAGAAAAGTGGATAGGTCCTTTGAATGTGTTACATCTTTAAGTGGATTAATATGTCATCAAGGTATACAATCACAAATTTATCCAATATTTTTTTTCAAAACTTCATTCATCAATCTCATAAAAGTACTAGGTGCATTAGTTAAACTAAAAGGCATAACCAACCACTTATACAAACCTTCATTAGTCTTAAAAGAAGTCTTCCATTCATCTCCTTTTCTAAAATATTTAGCTCCACTCAAATGATCCATAATGTCATCCATCTTAGGTAAGGGAAATTTGTACTTAACTATTATTCTATTTATAACTCTAGAATCAGTGCACATTCTCCATTCTCCATTCTACTTAGGTGCTAATAAAACAAGTACTACACAAGGACTCAAACTTTCTTTGATTAAACATTTTTCAAACAATTCATGTGCTTGCCTATTCAATTCTTCATTCTCTGCAAGTGTTAGTCTATGTGGTACTTTATTAAAAAAAAAGCTCCAGGTATCAAATTGATACAATGTCTTATACTTCTCATAGGAAGTAAACCATTAGGTACATTATCACAAATACTATCTTAGAATTCTATCACCAAGGATCTAACCTCAAGTGCATGCTCAAGTTCATCCTGTTTCTTAGTTTTTCTAGGGATGAAAGAAAAAAAAATTACGTCTCTTCATTTTCTTAACAAATTGATTCCCTTCAACCAAGCAAACTCTAATTGTAGTACATTGATTCTCTTCAAGTTTCTCAATCAAAGCCAACAATACTTATTTCTCCTCATTAGCCCAAATATTATATTGATTCTATCCATCATGTAAAGGTTTCCTATCATACTACTAAGGTCTTCCCAATAGAACATGACAACAATCCATAGGTATAATACCACACAAAACTTCATCAAAGTAGTTTCAAATCATGGATTTCACAAAGCATTTTTCACTTACAAGTAATTTATGTTCATCCTTGATCCAAGCAAGGTGATAAGGGTTAGGGTGCCTCAATGTGTGCAACTTCAATTTAGATACCAACTCTTCAGATGCCAAATTATTAGAGTTACCATTACTAATGATCACTTTGCAACATTTATCTTCAATCCTACACTTGGTTTTAAAGAGATTTTTTCTCAAAACAAATTCATTATCCATATGCTCATTCCACAAGGTTCTTCTCATCATAAGGTTCTCTCCATTTTCAGGTCAATTTGGAGGATCAAGAGCTTCCTCTTGAATCAAAGAATTAATGTTGTTACTTCCTATCTTCTTCCTAGAAAGTGTACATTCAAAGGCTATATGTCCTTCTCTTCATCTAAAACAAGGTTCCTTTAAACCAACATCTATCTCCTCTCTTTCCAATACTGTTATTCCTAGGGTAAGCAAAAGAATTACCTTAAGTGTAGTTACCTCTTCCTCTGTTAATAATATCCTCTTTGCATTCAAATTTACCTCTAGCATGATGTGTATTGTCAAATATATTACTTTCTCCATAAGATCTACCTATACTCCTCCAAAATCTTCCACCCCTTGCTCTCTGTCTATGCTCATGTTTCTTTTTCAAATTTTCTTTAGCACTTAGGGCATACAGGTATACTTCTTCAACACTTTCCATGTTTACTAAGCTAATCTAATTTTGTACATAAGTAATCAAACCATTCAAATATCTAGGAAGCTTCTCAACTTCATCATCGACATGTCCAAATCTAATATCGAACTTGTAGAATTATTCAGTATAATCTTTCACAATCATGCCATTTTGTCTCAAATTTTGCATTCTCAACATATTAACATGATAATTAGCAGTAAGGGATTTCTTTTTCAACTTACCAACCATCTTTACTCAAGTCTTGATCTTTTCTTTTCCTCTTCTCTGTTTATCAATTTGCAAGTGTTCCCACCAAAGAGAAGCATGTCCTCTCAAATTGTAGCTGCTATCTTCACCTTTGTGTCTTCAAGAATACTTTCATAATCAAAGAACTTTTCAATCTCAAAGATCCAATCCAACAAGGCATCACTATCCAACTTTCCACTAAGAAAGTTCAAAAGAGGGTCTAGAATTTTCTGTACTTAAGGCTCTCATGAGTCTCACTCCATCTTGTTCAACCTCAAGTTCATGATTAGGTGCAACTTCTTCTTCTTCATCACTAACATCATCAACATGTACTCCTCTTCTCTAAGTTGTTTCAATAGCTTAAGTCTAGTTGCAATTTGTCTTAACATGTCCATAATAGCATTATCTACATTTCCTCTACCTCAAACCACTTTGACAGTAGTTTCTGCAAGAATCATAACCTTATGTAAGTTATAGGTCAGGAACTTAGTAACCAATCCATAACCAATCCATAACAAGGTTTTCCACAACCCAAAACTTTGCAAAGAAAGAAACCTTTTATTTGATACCACTTGGCACAAGGCTAGGATGCCAAAGGAGTCATCCTAAGCTACTCTCGCTAAGAGTTACACACAAAAGCCAATGTATAAGAGAAAGGACAAGAAATTATATAGATTCCAATGCAGATATGATGGGACAATCTTCCATTAACATGCTAGGAATAAGGCCTACCAGGTTGCAACCATAAACATCCAAAATACAATTTACGAGCTTAGATGCTTGGGCTTATAGAGCCAAATCTTAATGTTTTCCTTCTATCTAACTTTATTTTGCCTCTCCTAATTCTAGATGTCAAAATATATATCTAGCAAGACCACAAGTTAGCCTGTCAGGAAAAATATTACAAATATAGGTCCTACAAAGGAGAATCAACAACCCTGAAATAAAGCAAAATAACATTTGCAGGAACAAAGATAGGTCCACACATGATCCAATAATCAAACCCCAAGGCCGCAGAAAGCCTTGATACCTTACAAAACCTTGTTGAAGACAAATTCAAATATTACTTGGACTGTTAGGAAAGAACACACCACGAGCAAATATAAAGGATAACTCCAGCATATTAACAAATTGGTTTCTGCAAGCATAGGACAAGGATCCATGATAGGTCCAGATTAAGGAGCCGACTGTGCGGTAAGAGAAAACACGAACAAAAAAGGCCATTTCTTGAACAACAAACATGAACAATTGAAAGGAAATCTATTTGGTTGATGCAAGATTGGCAAAGTACCCAAGATTCTCCCACATTAAATGATAATTCGGTACTTAGTTACTTAAGGAAGGCTGAAAACATGCATGACCATTGTTGGTCAAAAATTGTGAAAGGAGAGATTCTTAATTGTAGAAATGAAACTTGGATGAAAATAAAATAAAATTGTTGGATAAATGAAACATTAAGTTACATGAGTATCCTAACACAAATGTGGACATCAAAAAGTTTAATTTGAGCAGGTTTCCACAATCCATAATTTAGATTGATGCAGTTTAGGGGATTGATTATGTATGGAGTTTTTTGCATCAACATTTTGAATCACACTCTGTGATCCATCACTAGGATGAAAAGTGCAAGAGCAAGAAGACAAAGGCTTACTACATTCAAGAATTCAACCCAATTAGGGAACCTGGTGAGAAAGTGTATCTAAGGGTTGTTGTTAAAGAAAAGACAAGGCTGATAATGGCACAATTGAGGATGATATCACATCATCTCACATGTGACATGGATAGAGGCTTAAGAGGAGAGACCTTGCATGTTTTGTATAACATACATAAATGAAAACACTTTGCAATAAACAATGATATTCAAACTCATTATGAATCTTCAAAATGGACAACAAATAAAGTTTATTTGAAGAAGATAAGATCAACTAAATGACTAACTTTTTTGATTAAGATCTATAGAAAAGATAAAAAATAAAAAATAAAAATAAAAATTGTTGGAATTACAAGGGGAAAGAGAGTAAACTTCTAGGGGGAGGGGTGAATCAAGAATTTAAACTTGGACCCATAAAACTTTCACCATTCATTCATTACATGCATTTAATATGTAAATTGAAATAACATACAAAGCATATGCATCTAAATCATGTAAACATGTAAGCAATCACACACATAATACTAGATATGATTACCCAAAAGCCCTCCAAGTGAGAAGGTAAAACTGGGGTGGGGATGACACCCACAAATCTTCACTATTGTAGTAATAAAGTGTATCCAATGAAGGTTACAATGATTTGACCATGAATCATGGTCTACCTTGTGAAAGGTCTACCTTGTTAAAGGCTTACAAAGACTGTTAGGTTTTTTTTAGAGGATTTCAACACCTTGTTAGAGGACTTCAACTTACAACTAAGCAAGCACCCTATTAAAAGATTTCATATAGCTTGTTAGGACTACTCTGTTAAGAGATTTAACTAAAATCACCTGTTAAAATGTCTTAGCATAGATCCTGCGATTGGCACTTGCTTGACTGATGACAAATCACCTCTACACAATGTCTAATTGATCCTTTGTGATTAGATGTCACAATGCTATATCCTTTTCTCTATCTTCTGTTCTTCTTTAATTGATTCTACAATTCACTCTTAATTCTAAGTCACCTTGAATGCTCTGTATGCAAACTAACTTGTTCGCTCCTCCAATTCGATTACTCACTCATAAAGAGTTTAGGGCTTTATCCTCCTTAAGAAGACTTAGGTGGCTTAGGGTTAGGTATGAATCTATGGCTGAGATTCATCCATATTGTCGTTTAAACCTAGCATCTATGAATCTTAATGAAATCCTAAGTATGATGAAGACACAACCTATCATTATGGATTATCCTAAGCATCTAAGGGAGATAATAGTCATTCTCTAAGGATTATCCTTATCATTAGAACTTGAAATCCTAAGCATCTATTCTTCTAACCTTCTATTTTTTTATATAGTCATTCTTGGGTTCTAATCATCTATCTATCATCTTGGACATTGCTATATTCTAATTTTCTCATTTCTAGCCAATTTTTGCATCCCCTTACCTCATTTCAATTTCGATCCCGAGGGGGCAGAAATACTCTATCACTGCTTAGGAGCATTTTTTTGATCTTCTCACTTTCTCTCACTCTATCTACTTTTCTAAGTGTTAGTATTCTTCTTGAATTCTGACATCATCTCTTCCTAGTGTTCAGTACTACTGCTATCAGGCTGTGCATTTAGGACTTGCTATCTTTTTCTACATTTCGTTCTTCAAAATCAGATATCTATATCTATCATCGCCTACTTGGCTTCAATTTTCTTTGACGTAATGTGTTCCCAGATCGATCACGCATTAGTCAAAGAGGGGCAAATGTAATCACCTAAAAATGGTCATCTAGACTATTAGCCCCCTTTTCAACATTTTGGCTAAATTAATTTAATCACTTACCTAAGCCAAATTACTAATAATCAATTTATTTGATTATAACCTATAGTTTGACTATGCTATCCTAAGTTCATTATTTGATTAAAAGAACATGTCCCCTTTTAATTAAATAAAATACCCCATTCTTCTAACCCACTTAAAGTGCACACATAAAGTCCTTTTTCTATTTTGCAATTAAAAGAAAAGGCTTTGTGACTTTTGTCTTATATGACAAGTCAACTTATATTCTATTGGTTGATTTGTGTGTGCACATGGATCACTCCTCTTTTCAAATTCCACCGTTGATCATCCACCATCTTCATCTTGATCTCTACCGTCCATACATCTTTAAAAGGGAGAGAGCTTTCCCCCTCAATCCATCCATATTTTGAACATTGTTATGCTGCAGGTTTTCTAACAGGTTTTCTTTGGAGCTTTGTGGAGAACTTCTCTTCCTTGTCTACATTCTCTCATCCATGGCATTTTAGCTTAGATTCATGTTGCATGTTAGTTTAGCTTCTATTTTGCAATAATCTCTCACATAGCTTAATATTTGGATTGTAACACTCTCATTCATATTCTAGCATAGCTGCATTTGACATTCTCATTCTAGCTTAATCTTCATTTGCATTGCATCCTTGAGGAACTCCTTGGAACATTTGCATTCTTGCATTTTGTCTTTGGAACCTCCCATTGCATGGTTTACTAGCAAGAAGAGTATCTCTAAGGCTCATCTGAGAGCCTTCTTATTCTTGAAATATACTCTCTTGCACTCCGTGGATAGGGAGCTCTAAGCCGGCATCCAAGCATTCCGAACTCATGGAATCGTTTGGATAGAAGGGTTTAGAGTGGGACACTTTCGAGTGTACATTTTTGGCGTGGGCGCCAAAAATGTACACTCGAAAGTGTCCCACTCTAAACCCTTCTATCCAAACGATTCCATGAGTTGGAATGCTTAGATGCCAGCTTAGAGCTCCCTATCCACGGAGTGCAAGAGAGTGTATTTCAAGTTCAAGGGCTCTCAAATGAGCCTTAGAGATACTCTTCTTGCTAGTAAACCATGCAATGGGAGGTTCCAAAGACAAGATGCAAGAATGCAAATGTCCCAAGGAGTTCCGCAAAGATGCAATGCAAATGAAGATTAAGCTAGAATGAGATACAAAGTGGAGCTATGCTAAAACATGTATGAGAGTGCTACAATCCCATTATTAAGCTATGTGAGATTAAGCTACATGTAAAAATGAAAGCTAAGCTAAGCTAGAATGCCATGATGCCATGGATGAGAGAATGTAGACAAGAAATAGAAGTTCTCCACAAAGCTCCAAAGAAACCTGTTAGAAAATCTGCAGCATAACAATATTCAAAATGAGGATTGGATTGAGGGGGAAAGCTCTCTCCCTTTTAAAGATGTATGGTCGGTAGAGATCAAGATGAAGATGGTGGATGATCAACGGTGGAATTTGAAAAGAGGAGTGATCCATGTGCACACACAAATCAACCAATAGAATATAAGTTGACTTGTCATATAAGACAAAAGTCACAAAGCCTTTTCTTTTAATTGCAAAATAGAAAAAAGACTTTATGTGTGCACTTTAAGTGGGTTAGAAGAATGGGGTTTTTTATTTAATTAAAAGGGGACATGTTCTTTTAATCAAATAATGAACTTAGGATAGCATAGTCAAACTATAGGTTATAATCAAATAAATTGATTATTAGCAATTTGGTCTAGGTAAATGATTAAATTAATTTAGCCAAAATGCTGAGAAGGGGGCTAATAGTCTAGATGACCATTTTTAGGTGATTACACATGCAAGCAATCAAATAAAGGGATGAATTAAGCAGCAAAATGGGTGAATCACAGTTGTTGATTCCTACCTAACCTTAGGTCACATATGTCTTCTTAAAGAGGGTAGACCCTAAAGGAGTTTGTGTGTGAAGGGAAAGGCTTTCATGCATAGATATAGCATTCACAGTGTCTAAGGAGATGTGAAAGGATTGTATTGTAGAATCAATTAGAGAGAATAGAGGAAAGCAGAGAAAGGATAGAAGAGATACATCTGATCAAGAGGATCAAGTATACACCAGAAAGAGGAGATTTGATATCTAGCAGAGAGGTGCTAACTGAAGGATCAAGGCATAAACATTCTAATAGGTGAATGAGTAAAAATCTCTTAACCAAGTAGTCCTAGTAGGCTTTTGTAGATCCTTTAATAGGGTGTTTACATTATTGTAAGTTAAAGTCCTTTAACCAAGCACACTTTTAGCAGGGTGTTGAAATCCTTTAACAAGGTAAGATTTAACAGTCTTTGTAAACCTTTAACAGGGCAAACCTTTCACAGGGTAGATTATAGTTTATGATCAAACTTATTATAACCTTAATTATCTACACATTACAACTATAGTAGTGAAGATTTGTGGGTGTAATCCCCACCCCAGTTTTACCTTCTCATTGGAGGATTTCTGGGTAACCAAATATCTTGTGTCATATGTGTTAATTGTTTCATGTGATATGGATGAACATGTTTAGTTTGGTATTCCAGTTTACACGCAAATTATGAGATGGATGTGTAGTGAATGCTTTTATGGTTGAAGTTTTGAAGTGTTGATTCACCCCCACACCCCCCCCCCAAAAGTTTACTTTCCCATTTTTATTCCCAATAATTAGTATCAGAGCCTTATTCTCTGGAAAGGAAAGCTTTGCAACTTTGAGAAAATAGCTTGAAGACTCAAGTCTACAAGTTGGAAAAGACTATTGAGAACCAAAAGATTGAAATCCAGCTTGTCGTACATCAACTAGATGAAGCAAGAGATGAGTTGAAGTGCTCATTAAAGACAAGGAAAGAGATAGCTATTAAGGAGAATGACACACATTGCCAAGAGGAAGACACTAATGAATTGTTTAAAAATGGAAACTCAAATGAATTTGATGCAACAGTTGTAGATCTAATGGAAACTAATGGTACCCTAACTCAAGAGGTCTGAAATTTTAAGATAGAACAAGAAGTCCAATCAGTATTGCTATGTGAGGTAACCGAGTAGAAAAAGAAAGCCGAGGAAAACAAAGTCATGATTGAAGATGAAAAAAGAACACTTGCCATTAGACTGGAAGAGAAGACATCATAGGTACAAAGGATTGCCAATATGCAACTAGAAACAATGAATCAAGTGATGATTTCCAATCATGAATTGAATGGAAAGGATATTGAGATCACAACCCTAAAATTACAAAATGAACAACTGAGAAATAAACTGAAAAGAGAAAAGGAATTTTCTGAAAGTTTCAACAAACCTAGTGAAGTCATCAAATACTTTGAGAAATTGATGAGATCTCCTAGATCTATGATGATACTACTCGATTGGGCTATACTAGTACTAAGGAAGGAGAATCATCTAAAAGTGGTGAACAAAGAAACAAAAAAGGTAAGAACTACAAAGCCACTTGTTATTAATGTGGAAATTTAGGTCATACAACAAATGTTTGCAGGAGCAACAATGCAAATCAGAACCCTAAGCAGAAATTCATGGGTTACTATCATAAGTGCAACAAGCAAGGACATCAAGCACATCAATGCAAGACCAAGACCTTAACCACACAAAGATTTGAAGGATATCACCAGAATTGTCATAGGCATGGACACAACATATGAATGCAAATCTAATTCCAAGTGGACATCAAATAAGTAGACAGAGGTACAACCCAATGGAAAATCCTATAATTGGGATTACAATATAAGGCACAGTTGTCACTATTGTCAAGAGTATGGACATGCTCTTGAGAATTGCATTAGAACACATTTTAGAAGTGATTATAGTAGATGGTTGAGTCAAATTGCATGCTTTATCTATTTGAAGACTAATCACATCAGCAAAAACTATCCAACAAGGTCAAAAGCACCAAGCAGTGAATTCATAAAAGGTAAAGAGAAGGTTGATGTTGAGAATGTCAAAGTGTAGATGAACAAGACATGGAAGAAAAAAGAAGATTACAACACATCAAGTTCAGATGGGGTCACTTCATCCAATGGATTGGGTGATTACTCGCAACTAGGCAATCAAAAGTTATGTGGGACTGATATCTCAATGATATATTTGTTGGATACAATTGTCCAATTGTGTGTTGTCTTTGATGTTACACAAATGTCATATCAATCAGCAAACAATATCTACCGAGCTCAATTGGTCAACAAAGCAAATTTCAAAGTCTACTGAGCATTCTTGGAAGTTACTCTCTGGAAATAGTTTCTATTGAGCTCACTCGGGCGTCGAAGGATTCTATGGCAGAAGTCATTGGTAACTGAGCTCACAAGGTTATCAAAGGAAAGTCAGTGTTTATTGAGTTCACTCAGTCTCCAAAAGATTTTACAAAGTTCGCAGTGTTCACCGAGCTTCAATTGGTTAACACTGGAAATCACTTCTGGAGTAGTGTTTATCAAGCAAGGTCGGCCAATGAAGGATTTCATTGTTTTGTGAAATAAAGTTTAATTATTTCACGTAATGATTGTAGTCAACTGATGTAATAATTATTGATAATTGTAAGTTGTAAATGAGTTGATTTGACAATTTGTAAGGTATAAATAAAAGGTCAAGTTGTGAATTCAAATGGATGAATGAGCGAGCATGCAAGTGTATTGATTGGAGAGGAAAGTGTGAGCAAACTTTGAAGGATGGCCAGTTATCCTTGAGGAGCAGCAAAGTTTATTTGATCAGGAAGGATCTAAAGGAGCATAACAGATATTTCTATTAGTAATTCAGTTGCATCTCATTCAGGTCTATTCATTGTTACTTTCTCGCCATTGTAGCAGTGATCTCTAAATCTCTTAATAGAGTTGGTTTAACAACCATTTTGTAAATCCTCTACTAAGGTGATAGTTCTATTGAATTTTTGTAAAGACCTCTGGCAAGGCCACTCCTAATAGAGTGATTAAATCTTTTAACAAGGTCACACATAACAATGTGTTTTGTAACCTTTAATAGGGTTGGCTCCTAACATGGCTCGCTTCAAAAGAGTGAAAAATAGTAGCTAGTTACTTGGTGGTTTTTCCCATATTGGGTTTCCACGTTAAATCTGGTGTCTCATGTGTTCATGTTATTTCTTTTATGGTTGCATGTTTATCACTATAGATGTTTAAGATCTATTAAAGATAACATCCACTGTATCTATCGAGTTACAACATTTTCGTGTGGTTACCGAGTAACAACAATAACTAGTTTTATAAAACATCTAAGGGATATGTGGATTTTTTTTTGTGGTAACTGATTCACCCTCCCCTCTCAATTACTCCATCTATATTTCCAACAATTGGTATCAGAGCATTTGGTGCATGTAGGAAGGATTTCAAGGATCTAATCTATAGATTAGGATGTCTTACAAGAGGGAAATTCCAAGGCTTAACAGGAATAACTTTTCAGCATGGCAAGGACTGATGAGACTTCATCTGGCTTCCATTGGAGATACATGATTGAAATACCTTGATCAAGAATATGTAACTCCTTTTGGTACACTATCTATTAATGACATTGCTGAGAAGAAGACTCATAATACCATGATGATAGACATTGCATCTGTCCTAAGCTATGAAGAATTTGATGATATCAAGGATTGCAAAATTGCCTTTGAAATGTGGAACTAGTTGAAAGACATCTATGAAGGTGATGACAATGTGAGAAGAGCTAAAGCAGAGAGTCTAAGAGGACAATTTGATCGGATGAAAATGAGAGAGGATGAAAAGATTGCCAAATATGTTGAAAGAGTCAAAGCAAGTATCAGTGCAATCAAAGCTTCTGGAGGAGATATCAAAGATGAAATAGTTGTAAGTAAAGTTCTTAGAACATTGTTTCCCATTTATGCAATTAGAGTTTCTACAATTCAAGAAAGAAGATGTGAAGAAAATCATAAGATAAATTTAGAGGCCATAGTAGGAAGATTAATTGCATTTGAGCTGGATAACTATGACAGCTATGTTCCAGCTTCCAAGAACATTGAATCAGCATTTGAAGCCAAGCTTTCACTCAAAGAAAAGGGCAAAAAGATAAAGGATTCTCAGTCAGAAAGTGAAGAAGAATCAAAAGAAAGTTGTGACAGTGATCTTGAGGTGGTTGAAGCTCTACTAGCAAAGAAATATTCTAGAGGCAAAAGAAAATACAAAGGTAAGGTTCCTCTAATCTATTTTTCATGTGAGGAAATTGGTCATATTGCTGCTAGGTGCCCAAACAAGCAAAACAAGGATGAGAAGAAAGGTCACAAGTGAAATGGCAAGAAAGACTTCAAATCATTCAAGGACAAAGGTAAGAAAACATGTTTCATGGCCAAGGATTCTAAGGATTCTAATATTAGTGAAGATCAAATTATTTACATTGTTGTGAAAGATGAATCTGATAATCATGAGGAAGATAAGATGGCACTTATCTCTTGTGTAAGAAAAAATGATACATGGATCATGGACAATGGTTGTTCTCATCATATGACTGGTGACAAAACTAAGTTTGAACATTTTGAAGACTATGATGGTGGTAGTGTAAGGTTTGGTAATAATGAACCTTGTTGCATAAAAGGAAGAGGCAAAATCTCATTAACCAAAGAGCTTGTATGTGATAATGCCTACTGGGTTGAAGGACTAAAACATAATCTGTTAAGTGTGGCACAGCTAATCAATATTGGATTCAAGGTGGAATTCATGCATGGAAAGGCAAGACTACTAGATGACAAAGGAAAGCTGATTGGATCAGGTATAAAAACAAAAGGTAACTTGTTTTATCTTGAACTTGGTGAGTACTCATGTTTTATTGCTCAAGTTGAAGAAAGTTGGTTATGGCACAAAAGGTTATATCATGTGAATTTTGATAACACGGTGGGAAAGACTAGCTTTAAAAGTAAAAATTATCATTCTAAAGATATCTTAGAAATTGTGCATCCTGATTTGTGTGGACCTATTGGAATTGAGAGCTATACTGGAGAAAAGTTCTTCATTCTTGTTGTTGATGATTACTCTAGAATGATGACTGTGATGTATCTAAGAGAGAAGTCAAAAGCATTTGGTAAGTTCAAATGGTATTTGGCCAGAGTAGAGAAGGAAACAAGGAAAAGACTAAAATGCTTGAGATCAGATAGAGGTGGTGAATTTATATCCAATGAACTCAATAACTTTTGCATTGAAAGAGGAATTAAAAGATAGGTATTAGCTCCTGGAACTCTCAAGCATAATTGAATAACTAAAAGAAGGAATAGATCTATCATGGATTGTGCGAGGACTCTAATGATTGAAAAGAACATTTTTATCAAATACTGGAAGGGAGCTATTAGCACTGTAGTTCATACCTTGAACCGAGTATAGTTGAAGAAGGACTCATTCAAAACCCCCTATGAGTAATGGTATGGCTATAAACCAAATGTAAGTTACCTAAAATTATTTGGAAGTAAATGTTACATTTTGAAAGAATCTAGAAAAGGTAAATTTGATGTGAAAGGTGATGAAGGTATATTTTTGGGATATTCTTGCAACAGTAAGGCATATAGATGTTTGAATTTGTCTACTCACAAAATCATAAAAAGTGCACATTTGAAAGTTGATGAGTTTGTAGAAAGGACAGAAGAAGAAAGCAAAAAGGAACTAGAAGATTACAGGAGATTTGTTTTCATTGAACTTGATACATTGTTAGATACATCTGTCAATCAAGTGACTTCTACTCCTGAGTCTTCCTCAATCACCGAGTTGCAAGAAGTTCCAACAGAATCACAAGGACCTAAGTCACAGTCTAAAGCTATCGAGCTAATGCCTATCAAGTCAAAGCAGCTAGAACCTAAAGTTGAACTGCAAGAGGATGACAATGCAATTCATTCAAAAGACAAGGAGCCTGTATTGGCCAAGTATGTCAAGAGACATCATGCACCAAATTAGATTATTGGAGACAAATCTGAAGGTACTATGACAAGAAGTAAGCTAAAAAGTACTTGTTTACTTGCTAATTTTGAACCTAGAAATGTAAAAGATGCATTAGAAAATGAAAGTTGGATTGAGGCTATGAATGAAGAGATACAACAAATAGAGAAGAACAAAACATGGACTCTTGTACCTAGGCCTAAAGATAAAAACGTGATTGGAACAAAGTGGGTATTCAGAAATAAGTTGAATGAGGATGGTAAGGTATTAAGAAACAAAGCTAGATTGGTATGTAAAGGCTACTCTCAAGAAGAAGGAATTGATTATGGAGAGACCTTTGCTCCTGTTGCAAGACTGGAAGGTGTCAGGACCTTAGTTACATATGCTGCATACAAAAGATTTAAGGTATATTAGATGGATGTCAAATCAACATTTCTCAATGGTATTCTTGATGAAGAAGTCTACATTGAGCAACTTGAAGGTTTTGCTGATCTAGACAAGAAGGACATGGTTTGCAAATTACACAACGCATTGTATGGTCTAAAACAAGCCCCTAGAGCATGGTATGAAAGATTGCATAACTATCTTATTTAGATTGGTTTTCAGAGAACTAATGATAACACTAGCTTGTATATCAAGGAAGGACCAGATAACAAGATTTTTTTGGCAGAAATATTTGTGGATGATACTTTGTTTATAGGAAATGATGATCAATGCAAAGAATTTTCAAAGCAAATGAACAAGGAATTTGAAATGTCTATGTTTGGTGAGATTAAATTCTTTGTTGGTCTTTAGATTCAACAGAGCAAGAATGGTATCTACATTACTCAGTCTAAGTACATCAAGGAGATACTCAAGAAGTTTGGTATGGAAGATTGTAAACTAGTTGAAACACCCATGTGTATTGGATTAAAGCTTACCAAGGATGATGAATCAAAAGAGGTAGATTAGACCTTATATAGATCAATGATTGGAAAGTTACAGTATGTGGTTCATACAAGACTTGATATTGCTCATACAGTTGGTATTGTAGCAAGATTTTCAGAAAAACCCAAAGAAAATCAAATGATGGCAATCAAGAGGATCTTGAGATACTTGAAAGGAACTGAAGATTATGGTCTGTGGTATAAACTTGGAGGAAATATGGACTTAAAAGTGTTCACTGATGTTGATTGGGTTGGTAATCTGGATGACAGAAAAAGTACAAGTGGAGGTGCATTCTTTCTTGGCAAAAGATTGGTATCTTGGACAAGTAAAAAGCAAAATTGCACATCCCAATCTATAGCAGAGGCAGAGTATGTTGCAGCAGTGGTAAACTATTATAATATTGTTTAGTTTAAGCAATTATTGAAAGGCATGAAGGTGGAGATCAAAGAACCAGTTGTTATGTTTTGTGATAATACAAGTGTAATTAACATATCCAAGAACCCATTGATGCATTCCAAAACCAAGCACATTGCAATAAAGTATCACTTTGTTAGATAATTGGTGTAGGATAAGGAAATCATATTAGAATATGTCCATACAAAAGAGTAGATTGCTGACATATTCACCAAGCCATTACCTAAGGATGCATTCTTGTATCTAAGAGGTAAGCTAGGGGTCATTCCCCTATCTGAAGCTCACTAAAATGAAGTTTTAGTGATGCATCGACATGAACCAAGTTGAAGATCTATCAGTTGATGCAGCATAGTCATAGAACATTGCATATGAATTAATACTCAAGGTATTTTGGTACTCATTTGGTTTGTGTTGTCATTGGCACATGTTGTCAAAGAGGGAGAGTTTATTGTCATATCTTTTTGAAATTTGAACTTGTACGAGGAAGAGTTTACTATTTAGAAAAAAAGCTATGCAATTCTTTCACAGAGGGAGATTATTGCATTAGAGAAGTTTGTGGCATAAAAATATGAGAGGGAGAAATGTTCTATCAAGTAAAGACTTGTTTTCAAATTTCATCTGCTATGACATGTTGTGTTGTCATCAATGCCAAAGAGGGGGATTGTTGGATACAATTGTCCAATTGTGTGTTGTCTTTGATGTTACGCAAATGTCATATCAGTCAACAAATAGTATCTACCAAGCTCAGTTGGTTAGAAAAGCAAATTTTAGAGTCTACCAAGCGTTCCTGGAAGTTACTCTATGGAAACAGTTTCTACCTAGCTCACTCGGGCATCAAAGGATTCTGTGGCAGAAGTCAGTGGTAACTGAGCTCACAAGGTTATTGAAGGAAAGTCATTGTTACTGAGTTCACTTAGTCTCCAAAGAATTTTGTAGAATTCGCAGTGTTCAACGAGCTTTAGTTGGTTAACACTGGAAATCACTTCTGGGGCAGTGTTTACCAAGTAGGGTCAGCCAATGAAGGATTTCATTATTTTGGGAAATAAAGTTTAATTGTTTCATGTAATGATTGTAGCCAACTGATGTAATAATTATTGATAATTGTAAGTTGTAAATGAGCAGACTTGACAATTTGTAAGGTATACATAAAAGGCCAAGTTGTGAATTCAAATGGATGAATGAGGGTGCATGCAAGTGTATTGATTAAAGAGGAAAGTGTAAGAGAACTTTGAAGGATGGTCAATTATCCTTGAGGAGGAGCAAAGTTTATTCAATCAAGAAGGATCTAGAGTAGCAGAATAGAGATCTGTATCAGTAATTCAGTTGCATATCATTCAGGTCTATTCATTGTTACTTTCTCACCATTGTAACAGTGATCTCTAAATCTCTTAACAGAGTTGGTTTAATAGCCATTTTGTAAATCCTTTAACAAGGTGATAGTTCTATTGAATTGTTCTAAAGACCTCTAGCAAGGCCACTCCTAACAGAGTGATTAAATCCTTTAACAAGATCACACCTTAGAGTGTGTTTTGTAACCTTTAATAGGGTTGGCTCCTAACAGGGCTCACTTCAGAAGAGTGAAAATTAGTAGCTACTTACTTGGTGGTTTTTTCCATATTGAGTTTCCACATTAAATCTGGTGTCTCATGTGTTCATGTTAATTCTTTTATGGTTGCATGTTAATCACTATGAATGTTTAAGATCTGTTAAAAATAACATACACTGCATCTACTGAGTTACAACATTTTTGTGTGATTACCGAGTAACAACAGTAACTAGTTTTATAAGACATCTAAGGGATCTGTGGATTTGTTTTTGTGGTAATTGATTCACCCCCCCCCAGTTACTCCATCTATATTTCCAACAATATTTGACATCAATTTTAAGAATCTAAGTTCTAAAAAGATTATATATGCATGAATAAAGATGCAATGTATTGGTTAGAACCTGGAAGAAATCTATAAGTTTTGTTATTTTTCATGTTGCTATCGAGCATGAAAAGTTTCACAATTGTTGCCAAGTGAAAATGAAATTTTAGTTGATGTCGAGTTATTAAGAGTGATAGTATTGGCTAAGCTCATTGTGGTTGCCAAGCATAGTAGAATCTATGTGTAAGCCGAGTGAGTTGAATTTTTTGTGATAACCAGGCTTACAGTTGTGTAAGCATTGACCATTTATTGTCAAGTTTTAAGGGTTATATAATCAATTTTCAACTCATTTGCACTCATTCAAGATCAAAGAGAGCACTAAGAACATAAGACAAATTGAGGAGAAGGATTCAAGTATTTTTAAACTAGATTAAATTGCTACTCATCACCAATCATTAGATTCATAAGGTATTTATCACGTGTCAAGCTATGTTGTCTGAATTATCGCAAACCCTAGTTATTTAAAAGTGGCATCTAGCTCTTCTACAAATGTTAGGAAAGAAGGAAAAGAAATTTTAAATGTTTAATAAATAAGTAATGAGGTCAGACAACCACCCTTCCAAGCTATTCCTGAGATAGCATATAAGGGAGATCTTTCTAGTGCATTATTGATGATACCACCACAAGTTTTAATGATACAAGATGTTAGAAGCTACTACACTTGTAAAGTTGAATGTATTGGAGACATGGAGATTAGAGATTTGTATGACAAACTATGTGTAGATGGAATATTGAAGGAGGAAAACAAAATCGTTGAGAGAAAAGGGTTAACTTATGCCCTAAATTTTCCAAATGTATCAAAATGGAATGGATTAAGATAGTGCATAACATAATACATGATCACTCTATATGGTTGGAAAATGGCCCTATTAGGATCACAAAAAGGATCATCCACCGAGTAATAGGGTATCCTACCCTAGATAGACCCAAGATCATTTGTAGTGATGCTAAGGAGATAATTGAGAGAAATAGAAGGGCAGCATGGAACAAAAGAGGAATGACTATAGACAAAATTATTGATCCCTTAATTGCATTTGCAATGAGAATAATTTCTCACAAGTTCTTTTAATCTAGTAGATTGAACAACATGTCTTATATGGTAGTGGATTTAGGCTACAAGATAGTGAAGAAGGACCACACTTATGACCTTGTAGAGTTGCAAATCCAACAATTATTAGAAAACTTGGAGGCCATAAGAAAGACAAAGAGTGCACAATGCAAATTTGGTTCACTACTAGTTTTTATATTCTTTTATGTGCAGAACATATTTCCTTCATTTGGAAAAGTTGCTTGGAAGGAAAATAGGTCTATTGTAGTTTAGATTGGAGAGTTTATAGAGCAACTTGGGGATAACTTTGAGTCAATAATGAAAAGCTACTTTGAAGACTTTAAGAAGTCTATGAAATAAAGACTGAGAATTCCAGTATCACTAGTGAAGAAATATTATAATGATGTTTTCTTTCTAGTTGATGTTGATCATACATATGTACAAGCAGTTGTTCCAAGGGTCAGATGGCTTAGGGCATTGCCTTTGAAATCAATGTGGACGAGGCATCTCCAGCCATTACAGCTTTATGAGCAGAATAAATAGATAAGACTGCAACCTCATTTGGAAATTATGAGTAAGCCAAGTCAAGAATCACAATTGACTTGAAGACAACTTTTGTGGTAAGAAAAAAAAACATCATTGTGTAGAAGCTTAATGAAAGATTTGGCAAAGGTGGAGAGGAAGAAGATGATGATGATGATGATGAGGATGATGAAGAAAATCAACTAGCCAAAGCCCCACTTGCACGTACACAAGGTCAAGGAGAGGACCAAGAAGAAGTAAAACATGATAAAGGTGCCTAGGAAGAAGAAGCCAAGGAAGCACCTAAACCAATAGAAAAGAAGAAGAGGAAAGCTAAGTAGCCAATAGTGGGTAAAACAAAGAAAGTTGTGAAACCTACACAACAGAAGCCAACAATACTTATTACCAGGGCTAGCACAAGGGCAACTACAAAGAAGACACAAGAAGTTGAGAAGCCTAAAGGAAAAAGAGCTATTTCTACTACAAAGGAGGATGGGCTGGAGAAGAGAAAGAGGAGAAAGAATGTAGCTCCAGCTGAGTCAGATGAGGAGAGGACAAAATCAGGTGACAACAGTCAATTCCAAGTGGTAAGCCATAGTTCCTCTTTTGATTTAGACAACTTGTGTGATAACATCAAGATTAATGTAGATTTATTAGGGTTCACACATGTTGAGTTTGATAAACTTGGAAAGTTGGACATGAATAAGGTGGAAGAGTCTGTATATGAGATGATGACCACATTTAAGACCACTCCTATTGAGATTTCCAACTCATTACCTGAAAGTCTATATGATAGAGTTGAGTAGAAGTGGCAATACAAATTAAAAACTAAAAGACAAATAAGGGAGACTACTCTAGCTAGAGTAATGCCAGATTTGGATAAGTCAATAATGACTAAGGCCATAAAAAAAAATAACAGGAGATTTTCTCCAAAATATAGAGCTTTCAATATTTTACCAGATAATATTGAGGAGGTTGTTAAATACAGTACCCAAATATGGAAAGTCATCTATGGGTTGACAACAGAATAGACAAGTGAAAAAGCACCTGAGGAGGTTGGTGAAGAAAAAGATGATCAAAAGGTAGTAGAGACTACTAAGGATGTATCTGTCAAGGATGGACATGAGGGAGGCACAAAGAAGGAAGTAGATGAAGAGCCTACAACTAAAGTTGAGCAAAAAAATCAATAGAATGTACTTGAGGTGCATATGTCGAGTGCCAGCCCCCCTCATGTGGACCAAGTGAGTCAACAGGACACAATAAAGATAAAGGATGTTTCTAATAACATAGTGTAGAACATCAATCCTTTGATAGAGGATAGTTTAAAAAGGATATTACTAGGTTCCATCATGGCAGTACAATTATGCTAAAAGCTTGTATTAGTAAGCATGGCTGAGATTGATATAGCATTAGCAGGGGAAAAGAGAATTGTTAGATCTAGTGTGCCCCCTACATCTACAAAGACAAAAGGT
The DNA here is from genome assembly GCA_028749045.1 of Cupressus sempervirens. NCBI lineage: Eukaryota > Viridiplantae > Streptophyta > Pinopsida > Cupressales > Cupressaceae > Cupressus > Cupressus sempervirens. The sequence continues at coordinate 570,815,645 of CM053785.1, forward strand.
ACAAAAGGACTATAGGGTGTCAACACTGACACGCATATTTCAATGCCAATTGTGGTATATCAAGTGAAGGACACAATGGCATCATATGTCAGCATATTAGTGTTGAATGCTTCAATGCAAGCAATTTTGATAGTTGAGCAGGATGAGACACAAGTCCATATAGGTCAGGAATTCAGTCCTGCGCCTATCTCACAAGCACAAGGTGAAGTTTTGACATAAGAGAAGGAAGCTAAAAGGACTAAAGAGTTAAATTTGACTACAAAAGTAGAGGAATGGATATCAATTCAGACATTGGTTACCCTACCAATCTCTGCATCCCTTATTCCTAGTCAAACTCTTCATAGGTCGAGTGTAGATACTACACCATTACAATCATCAAGGCCTAGTCTTGATACATATAAGATTAGAGAAGGCACATCTTATGGAGATGTCAAATTAGATGAGGTGATTGAACTTCCAAAGTTTGATCTTGCAACAATCACCATAGAAGAAATGAGCATATTGCAGGAAGCTCTAGCAAGAAAGAAGCACCAATAGTTACTCAGAAGGGAGCATAATCAAAGATAAGTTCTACATGACATCAAGTAAATATTTCTTGATACATTTATCCTCCCAACACCTAATGAGGAAAAACCCATTATTGAGTAACTGGTGAATATAGTTGATAAGATCAGTGATGTACACCTGGATACAAATACTAAACTTATAGAATTGTTTGAGAAAAAGCTTCAAACAAAGGTCAATGAAAAGACTTCTAGCATTATTGCACTATGATATGATGACTTAGCAACCAAGATGGAGAGTGTAAAGAAGGTGTTAGAGAATACATTTTCTCTATATATGTTAACATTTGAGCTACCTTGATAAGTATTCAATTCATGTTGACCCCACACATGGAGATGTTGCACAAGGAACTAGCAATTGTCGAAACACTGATGAAGAAATATTCTCATCTTCCACTTATGATGGCTTAGTAGACCTTGTCCTCGAGCTAGATGTTCAATTTCTATCTCTATAGGTAGCATACAATAATTGGGATGCAACACTCAAGATTATAATGGAGGTCCATAAAACATTTTTAGACAAACACATTATTCATGTACCACCCATGACATAAGTGTAAAAAATGGGGGATATTGAAAAAAAGGGGGGTTCAAAAAAAATGAGAGAATACACAAAGGGAGAGTAATGCAGAAACAAATGAAGACAACAATTCAACAAGAGTATTAGATTGAGATACAGCAAAGAAAAATCAACTTAGGGGGAGTTATGAAGTTTTGAGGTATGACTGATAAGTCATTAGCCTTTGCAAAATTTTGACATTTTGAAATTTTGTTTGCAAGCAGAGTAAAGAATATAGATTATTTGAGTTATGCTCATAAGTTAAGGTTATATATGCATGACTGAGTCTTTTTGCCACTCATGTCAAAGAGGGAGATAGTTGATCTCATTTTCATTTTGAGATATGAGTGACAATACAATTAAGTCATTACTTAATAGTACTTAGTGCATGCTGAACAAGTAGTGTATGCAGAGCATAAGATGTTAGATAATGCATGCTAAGAAAGATATACAGTGTGTGCTAAGCACCACTATGTGTCGAGTAGACAGTTAGTGCCGAGTCACTCCAATGACAAGCAAGCTAATACATGCTGAGTGATTCAGATGTTGAGTTAACAGTGGATGTTGATTCATTCAAAGGTCGAGTTACAAAAATTGAAGATATAGTGGATGTCGAGCATCATAGGCTTCAAGTGTTGAGTAAATAGTTTTGGACATATTTTTTGTAATAGAACAAACTCCTACGTAAATCATTTTTGGGCTAACTTAAGGATGGTTTTACGATTCTAGAAGATAAGAATGAATCCACATTGAGGATCCCTATGCAATACATGCAACCAATTAGATAAAGAGATCAATATGTGGCAAAATGGGTGAATCACAGTTGTTGATTCCTACCTAATCTCAGGTCACCTAAATCTTCTCAAAGAGGGGAAACCCTAAAAGAGTTTGTGTGTGAAGGGAGAGGTTTGCATGCATAGACAAAGCATTCATGGTGACTAAGGAGATGTGAAAGGATTGAATTGCAGAATCAATTAGAGAGAAAAGAGGAAAGTAGAGAAATGATAGAAGAGATACATATGATTAGGAGGATCAAGTATACATCAAGAAAGAGGAGATATGATATCTAGCAGAGAGGTTCTAACCAAAGGATCAAGGCTGAACCATTCTAATAGATGAATCAGTAAAAACCTTTTAACTAAGTAGTCCTAGCAGGCTTTTGTAAATCCTTTAACAAGGTGCTTACTTTATTGTAAGTTAAAGTCCTTTAACTAGGCACACTTTTAGTAGGGTGTTGAAATCCTTTAGTAGGGTGAGATTTAATAGTCTTTGTAAGCCTTTAACAGGGCAGACCTTTCAGAGGGTAGATCATAGTTTATGATCAAACTTTTTGTAACCTTAATTGACTACATTTTATAACTACAGTAGTGAAGATTTGTGGGTGTCATCCCCACCCTAGTTTTATCTTCTCAATGGAGGGTTTTTGGGTAACCAAATATCTTGTGTCGTATATGTTACTTGTTTCATGTTATTGATGAATATGTTTAGTTTGGTATTTCAGTTTACATGCAAACTATTAGATAGATGTGTGGTGAATACTTTTATGGTTAAAGTTTTGAAGTGCTGATTCACCCCCCCTCCTTTCTTAGATTTTACTTTCTCATTGTTATTTCCAACATACACACCATCATAGACTAGTAGGATACAACTCCCAATAAGGGGGCAAATCTGATGCAATATTCCAAAGTCTGGATGTCAATAGCAAAGAGGATTTCGTGGTCCCTACCCAAACAATCTAAAATCATGTAAGCCACTAATTCTCATGGGAACACCAGGTGTTGATATCTATTTTGGTATTCAAGTGAGCATTTCATTAATTTGAGGTCGCATGGTGCCATCTTAAATGAAATTGAATAGGTCATTCTTAGAGAAAGATCAAGATGCCAAAACAAGAATTCTCTAATTGGGTTCTTCAAGGTAGAGTTGAATGGTTGTAGAAGACTCCATATATCTCATGTTACAGATATTCCAAAAAAATTCATAAGAATAGAATTCAAAGGTGTCGTTTGGAATACAAAAATTTGGAAGAGGCCATGTGGACATCTCCGTCCAAGCGTTATTATCTCATGGACAAGTTATGTATCATGCAAGCCTCATCTTCCACTGCTACATGATCCAGTGTGGGACTCGAGGTAATATTTATACATATAAAGGTTTGGATTATTAATAATCCTATGTGGCATTGTGGTGTGACCCATATATTTAACATCTATGTGCCAATAAACTTGGAGTTGAAGACACCAAGCAAGGAGTTAAAGACACAGAGCAAGCTATCAGGCAATATTAAGACCTATTGGGAAATAGAGAAACAATGGCCATTCTCCATAGTAAAGGAATTTATTTGACATGATTGTTAATAGTTGAGGTAGAGAAGCAATACTATTCAAATATTTGGTACTAGCACATGGAACTCTTGGCGACTTTGTCTAGTGATTAGAAGTCCAAATAACACACAAGAATCATTACACATAATCGAATAGTTACTTAAGAAGAACTAACATATTGTAATGGAAATAATCTATTTACAGGGAATTTATAGAAAAGATGTGTGTATGGCATGCCATTATAATATTTTGAAGTCAATGGAGTCATTTTATCAAGAATCAGGAAGAGCAGGACACAATAAAAAACCATCAAGAAGTTTACTTTACTATGGCATGGATTATCGCAGGAGCATGGAATTCATTCTCAACAACTCTTCACAGATAAAGGGGAACACTAAGAAGCCTCAAGATGTGATGCTTAAGAAATCTCTTGGTGATTTTGAAAAGATAGTTGATTATTGTGAAGGATTTGGTTGTCGAAGATGGAAAATATTGATGTATTTTGGAGGGTAGGTCTCTTCATCTCTTTGTAGTAAAACATGTAATTTATGCAAATAACTTGATCAAATATCTAAGGAGTTGTTCCAACTTTCAAATGTATCTAGGACACATGGGAAGAACAAACTTCCCTCAGTTATATTTGACAATAATTCTAGTATACTTGGAAGGGGATATGAACATGTTGAATCAAAATCTTGGAACTATAGTGATCAAATTAGTGATCGCGAAGAGGATATGTCTAGTTTAGAGGATGAAGCTTCCAATTTAGCAGTTCCTTCTGTAAGAGGTAAAAGCATTGTGAATGCACACCTAGATAAGATACTTGACTACTTGTTATGTGTTGAAGAAAACTATGATGTTGAACAAGGGTTTCACACAACGAAGAAAGAACTCAATAATAAGAAGATAGATCCAAAAAATCTAAGGGATGCTGGGAGACAAAGGCTTGGATTAGTTGCACAAGAAGCTCTCAAACAACTGGGAAATGAAAATCTTGATTCCCAAAATTTCATAATAATATTGGAGGATTAATGCTATAGTAAATATGGAAAATTGGGAAGGTCATTATATAACTCTCAAGTAGCAAGCACAGTTCAGTGGCTCACAACCTCAAGTATGGAGAAAATTTAGAATCAATTAGAACCTAATGTTGTAAATAATAATAAATCCATTTCATCTTTACCTTTGAAGGAGAGTGGGTTTTCAAAGCTAACAAATTCTTCTTTAATTCAACATGAGACATGCAATATAGAGAAAATTAGACACCCTTAAACAAAACTAGAAAAGAAAGAAACTTCCTTAAAATTGGAGAATATTTGGGAAAAGAATGAAGATGCTTCACCAGTCATGTCAAGTGTTCAACAAATCAAAACCTAGAAATGGTATTGCAAAATAGAGGTACTTGATATGTATGTTGAGTACAAAAAACTCCCTCCAAAGATTCAAAAAGAATTAGCCTTTAGTAATTTCATGGGTTTCCATCTAAAACTCCATATTAAGACCAATAGGGCAAAAAGTAGTATTTTGAATTAGCTTAGGATATCCTTGCAAAAGATTGGTGCAAAAACATGTATGAAAAATTTACAACAAACAAAAATCATCTAATAGAGGGTCTTGAAAAAGAAGAGCAGTCAACCACCATTGATTTGTAGCTCTCTCATGATCATGCAAAAGATGTTATACGGGGTGCAATTTTCTATGTTGGTGATTTGGAGGTTAGCTTTGACAAAAAAATTAATGAGGTTGATGACACATGAGATAATAATAGGTTGGAGTCTTTGTATGATGAGCATTTATATACAAATGATAACATGGCAACACTTTGGTCTTTGCATACAAATCAAGAGAATGAGGGAAAGAAGACCTATGATTTTGAGGTGTGATGAACCATATATCTCTTATGCCCATGACATGAATTCAGAAAAACAATCCAAGATGACACTATAAGATGATAGATAGCTTCAACATGACAACAATAAAATGCATACCTTAAAGAACCAGCTGAAAGCTAGTAAAGACATGGTTGTGGTATCTTTTTTACATTATGACAACACTCAAAAGATGGTTGAGAATCTGTATAGGAAGGCTCAAAAGGGAGTGGAAGGAGATTAGCTTGTTGATGATTTGCAAGTGACCGTAACAACTCATGAAACTATGAAATTAGATTATTTGTGTTTGCTTTTCGACAAGGATTATATTCTTAAGGTTGTTGGAATATATTTTCATAAGTCAAATAAAGAAAAGAATAGGATTATGGATCTCAACGTGGAGCTTAAGGATGCTCATGAGGTATTCGATGGTACTTAGTTTTCTCTTCAGGAAACAAAAAATTAGATTAGAATCAAGAATCATTTTCGGGAACATGAGGGAAAAGAGAGGGAAAAGTTTTTCCAAGAAGTAATTGATGAACTTGATAGCATTCAATAGACTTATGACTTGGACAACTATCCCAAAAGACCAAGTATTGAATCTTCAAATCACATTCAGCTTATAAATAACCCTATGTTTGAAGTGGATGTTGATTAAATTTTTGATAATCCCCTTTTTTGTGATAAATGAGGATGTTCTTTTTTATTGTCATGAAGAGGATGATACCAACTTGAGAATTTTGGATCCAGTTACAGTTCCTAGCAGTGAATCTTGATCACAAGATTGGTGTGGTGAATTGACTTTGTTCTCTTGTCCTTTGAGCAGTCCAAATATGGTTCCCAATTTCAACCCACATAGGAGTTGGTTGGATCACATACATCATCCATTGACTAGATCTTGGTGGAGATTTTATGAGAATTATGTTTCAATCGGAAGAAATGAGTTTTCGACTTTATTCTTATTCATAGTACCTATGTACTCAGGGGTTCTCTAGATTGACGATGACAGTATGATATTTGATATGCCCTTGGTGTTTTTTTAAGCTTTTGAACAACTTGTTTCTTACATCATCTATTCAGGTTAGTTTGTCACCATCTATTGGGTTATACATAGCTCCTGGATACATTTCTACCTCATCATATCAGTTGGTCATGATAATAGGGTTTGGAATCCAAGTGTTGACTGTATGTATCTATGGCTTGTTGAGGATTTTGTTGTAGTTCTACTCAGTTTGAGACTAGGTCTGATGGTACTCAGAGTTGTACAGTCCATAGGTGCAACAATATTTCATAGATTTATATGGGATCCAAGTATTCGATTGATGGATGGGTTGTAGAATGACACCTTGCTTCGCAGTGTGACCGAATTTGTTTTCAAGTTGGGCTAGAGGGCTACCTGTAGATTCATATGGGATCCTGGTATTGATTTCTTGAGGACAAGCAATCTCGAGGAGGGAAGATTTGTAATGTTCCCTTTTTGGGATATTAGAAAAGTTAAAGACATATTAATATAATATTGAAATTGACTTGGAGAGCATGGAATCAAATTATAAAAGGTCAATTTAATGCTATAAAGTGGGCTAAAATTGAAAAGGAGAGATAAGAGGAAAAGATAGGAAGGGAGTCAAAGAGTCACAACTATGTGGATAAAAGGAGAAGAGACTCATTCATTTGGTATGTTTGTTTTATTATTCTGAATTTTGTTTCTCTCATGTGAGAGTTATCAAAAAGCTTTAGCTTTTAGCCAATGCAAGGACATATCCCCTCATGCTGACAAATAGTGGATATAAACCCATTGTCCATGAAGATTTCACTTCAGGTGTCTCGCATGTGCTTACAGGTTCTTCTCTTATAAGTGTTCAAATATGACTATAAAAATGTGTTTATGATTGGATTTTGAATGCTGGTTATTGTATTGCTATTGTTTATTGCAATAACATAATTTAAGGAATTTTATGAGAGTTTATTGGTTTTATACTATTGGTTTGTAAAGCATTTTCATATGCTTGAATCTTGAATATTATTTTGAGAGAGAAACCAAATAAATATCTATTGGGGTTATTTCCTATGGTTTATATTACTAGTTTCTTAATAATACAGTTTCATATGATTATGTTCTAAATGATATATTGAGAAATAAATTGGGTCAATATCCATTTGGGATATTTCATATCCCTTATGTAGTTTTTCCTCTAGTCCACATGTGAAGGACATGTCATTTACTAGTCCTATTGTCCATGTGTGAGGAGAACTCATTTTTGTAATTTTTTTATTAAGGAAAATAGTCATTCCTCCTTAAGAGGATGTTGACACTTGTTATGCACACACTTATGAAAGTGACAAGCATTCACATGGGAGTTACTAAATAACTCCTCTTCTCATCTCTATTTAAGAGATGTTCCTCTCTCGTTCTTTAACACACAATCACTATGTCATTCTTGTAATGAGCCCAATGGTTCCATTTCCCCTCTTACTCTTTCTCTCTTCCCATTCTACCTTGTTTGTATAATTCACAAGGGGTTTCCTTTTCTTTTCCCTTTCAAAATCTCTTGTCTCAATTTTTTGTTGATCCTTGGATGACTCTCTTGGTTTACACTAAATATTTTTCATATTAATCTTTCTTGGATTATTTCATTAGATTTCATTTTGATAAGTATCTCACAGAGAAATTGAATGATGCTAAGAGAAAATAGTCCATCTATGACTAGGAGTTATATGTTATTATTTAAGCCTTAAAGAAATGGAGACATTACTTGATGCGTAGAGAATTTGTGTTGTACATTGATCACAAAGATTTTTAGTACTTGGAAAGTCAAAATAAGTTGAATTAGAGACATATGAAATGGATTGAGTATATGCAAAAACTTTTCTATTGTATTAAATAATAGAAGTGGATAGTTTAACAGAGTTGATGATGTATTGAGTAGGAAAATAAGCTTGTTGAGAGAGATGATGATTGAAGTTTTTGGTTTTGATGATTTGAAGAACTTGTATGAAGTTGACCCTGATTTTGTTGAACCTTGGAAAGCTTATAAGAATCATGTGACTAATTAACAAGATAAGTGGGTGTATTATTTCATTCAAGAACACATGTTTATTTAAGGAATTTAATTGTGTATACGTGGAGGATCTACGAGGGAAAATATCATTAAAGAGAAACATAGTGGTGGACTTGTAGGACATGTTGGTATTGATAATACAATGAAGTTGATTGCAGAGGATACTTTTGGCAGCAAACGTATAAGGATGTTCAAAAGATGGTGAAGAGTTGTGTAATATGTCAGGTTGCTAAGGGAACTAGTCAGAATGTTGGATTGTATATATCTTTGTTTGTTCCTTGTAAGCCTTATGAAGATATCAGTATGGAATTTTTTCTAGGGTTACCTAGAACAAATATAGGCAATTATTCTATATTTGTAGTGGTTGACAAATTTTCTAAAATGAAACATTTCTTACCATATAAGAAGACATTAGATATAATACACATAGCAGACTTATTTTTCAGAGAGATTGTGAGACTAAATAGATTGCCTAAGACTATTATTTCAGATAGAGATACTAAGTTTATAGGTTACTTTTGGAGAACATTTTGGAAGAAGTTGAATACTAAGCTTAAGTTTAGTTCTACATTCCATCCACATATAGAAGGACAAACTGAAGTTGTGAACATAAGTTTGAGTAACATATTTAGATGTTTGATTGGAGACAAACCTACTAATTGGAACTTGGTCTTAACACAAGTAGAATTTCTATATAATATTTCAGTGAATAGTATTACTAAGAAGACACATTTTGAGATTGTAAATGGAATGCATCCTAGAGGAACTTGAATATAAAGTTGAAACATAGTGCCGAAGTTGAGGAATTATGGACTTTTTGAAGAATTTGCATGAGGAAGTGACGAGTAATTTGAATAACAATAATCATGAATATAAGGAAAGAGCGTATAAGAAGAGGAGGCATAAGACTTTGGAGGTTGGAGATGAAGTGATGGTATATTTGAAGAAGAACAATTTATTTTTTGGAACTTATAGCAAGTTGAAGATGAAGAACTTTGGTCCTTGTACAATCTTGAGGAAGTATGACAGTGTAAAGGCTTTTGAAATTGAACTGCTTAATGACATGGATATTTCACCTATTTTCAATATTTTAGGTTACTACGTTTTGGTCAAGTTTGACACTAAAATAAATATTAAAAAAATAAAATCACTTTCATATGTGTATTATGTAAATTTGTGATTTTTAGCATTTTCTTTCTAGTTTCTAACAATTTAAAAAAATAAAAATAAAATCATTTGAAGTCCATTTTTCCTTCTCCTATGAGAAGTAATTTATATGAAAAATTGACATTTTCAAAGAGTGGTGGGTCGTTTGATCAACATAACTTTTTTGAAAAATATGATGATGATAAAATTCTTTCAAGGCTAGAATGGTAACATTGAAACCTAAAATCTAGTTGGTTTCATTCAATTTTGTTAAAAAATGTAGATCTTATTTAGTGGAAAAGTGACGCTAATGATAATTTAGGTATAGGTTTTATTTACTGACATAATTTGATTTGTATAAATCAAAATCAAAATTTTCTTGTTTTACTAGAAAGGTAACACACTTGCCTTTGTAGCGCATATTTTTGAGAAAAAAAGTTCTCTCATTTTCCATTTTTCCCAAAGCTTTAAACAAAGATTTGTGAAATGGCCAAAAAACTTATATTTAATAAAACTAAAAATAAAACATCATGATAAAAACAATATATACTAAAAATATAGTAATTGGAAAGATTTTTCGAAGCACAACAATCTTGTATATTTTATTTCAAAATATGGACGTATTTATCCCTTGTTTAAGCCCTTTGAAGGGCAAAAAATGTTAGAAAATTAAGGGATTTTTTCAAAATCTTCATTTTTGGAGGCTTCATGCAAAGAGGGCTTCGAGTGAGGCCCTTGGGAAGGCTTCATGTGAAGCCACTTCACATGACTCCTCCCACGTACTCTTTTGGTAATCCAAGGGGGATTCTTTTGAAGCCCCCTGGGCCATTTTCTGGCAGTTTCTTGTCCCATCAGATTGTGGCCAAGTGGGCTTTTAATGAATCCCCTATCAGCCACATTGGGCCTAGGGGGATTTGTGTGAAGCTCTTATTGCCCAATAATGGGCCCATGGGGGTTTTGTATGAAGCCTTGTCAACCAATAATTTTCTTTTATTTTGTTTGATTGATACAAATAATATTTTGTTTTTATTTTCAATATCAACTCAAGGAAATCTTCAAGAAGTTTGTTGTTTTTGAATAAATAGGAAGAAGACTTATAAATAATAAGAGTTTTTTGTTTCAAAGACACTTTGAAATATTTTGATATTTTTGTGAAGGCCGAAGATGGGACGAAAGAAATCAAGACAAAGTAAATCTACAAGGAATAGATCACCTGGTGTAGAACAAAGAAATCGTGACAAAATAATAGAAAATTATTAGTGAAGGAAAGAACGTATGTACATGTAAATTCATGTGTATATGTTTTAATTCTCTAAAAATGTTCTAATTTTATTCATTTATATGCATGTAGCTCGCAACAAACAATCACAAGATGAGCAAGTAGATGTTGGAGAAAGTTCAAAACATAACAATTCAAGACATGAAGCAATGGAAGTTGGAGAAGGGTCAAGTCAGTCACTCAAAGTGGTACGGATGAAGACATAAGACTAGCTACAAGTGTAAATAAAAATGTCACCTATAGAAATTTAGATCATTTACTTGCAATGGATGTGGATAAATTGAAATCACTTGTTGACATTAAATCATTAAGTCTTTTCAAAAGAGAGCTTTGAATAAGATAGTAAAAGAAATAACAAGTACATTTGATGATTTGGAAACACTTGAAAAAGCCCAAGTACTTTTTTGTGTTCTTAAAGAAAAAAACTTGCAAGAGCCATTAAATTTTTTGGGTGTAGACACAACATCAAAACAGACAAAAATGCAAAGTAATATTATCGAAAATGATAAGAAAGGTTCGAGCTCTATAGGGAAGACAAATTGAAGTAAAGATAAGACCATGATAAGAAGAGTTATGTCGACATCCATTGTTGGTAGCACTATACCCCAAAATAGACAAATATCTTTAGTTTTATCACAGTACTTTACAAAAAAATATCAAACTAGCTTATATATACCTTTATATATATTACGCCGAGAGTAATCGTTCTTGAGGAGCCTATTTTCATTTAATCCCAAGGTTATTTTAATCACAGTTGAGATTATGAAAATGAAAATAGGTGCCTCGAGAACGATTACTCTTGGTGTAATATATATAGAGGCATATATAAGCTAGTGGCAATCGCGACGCAACATGAAAAGTATTTTTTCAATTTGTTCTATTTTTTTAAGGTTCGTGCTGAATTATTTATTTCTTTTTAAATACAATTGTATAAACTTACTATAAAAATGTAATAGTGTAAACTTACTATAAAATTATTCTTGAATATTTTATTTTTTAATTCTACATATGGTGTTTATTTGTATCACTTTAATTTAGTTTTATTTTAAGCATATTGTTATGTAAAATGTTATATTGAAGAGTAGAGTTATAGTTAGGGTTAGGGTTAGTGTTAGGGTTGGGGCTATTGTTAGGGTTTGAGTTATGGATAGGGTTAGAGTTACAATCAGGAATAGAGTTACAATTAGAGTGAGGATTAACATTACAGTTAGGGCTAGGGTTATTTTTAGGATTACGAATCTTGTTAGGGTTATAGTTAGGGTTAGGTTTAGAATTAGAGTTAGAGTTAATGTTAGGATTAGGGTTAGAATTAGGGTTACAAATATAGTTAGGGTTAGAATTAGAGTTAGGGTTAGGGTTAGGGTAAGGGTGAGGGTAAGAATAAGGGTTTAGTTTAAAAATATAGTTAGGGTTAGGATTAGAATTAGAGTTAGGGTTTGAGTTAGAGGTAGAGTTAGAATTGGAGCTCAAATAAGGGCTAGAGTTAGAGTTGAAATTAGGGTTATAATTAGGGTTAAAATTAGGATTAGGGTTAGGGTTAAAATTAGATTTACGATTAGAGTTAGAGAAAGGGGTAGAGAAAGGGTTAGTTTTAGGGTGATGGTTAGGGTTAGGTTTATATTTAGAGTTAGGGTTGTATATAGAGTTACATCAAGGTTAAGGTTAGGGTTAAGGTTAGGGTTAGGGCTATGGTTTTCATTTAAATTAAAGTACGGGTTAAGGTTAGAGTTAGGGTTAGGTTATGGTTTTAGTGAAGGTTAAACTAAGGATTAGGGTTAGGATTAGAGTCTAATTATGGTAGACTTAGATTTACAGTTAGGGTTATATTTAGGGTTAGAGTTAGGGGTAGGATTATGGTTTAAAAAAAAGTAATTTTCTTTTTGGCATATTGTAATGTAAAATGTTATAGTCAAACATAGATATATGGTTAGGGACAAAGTTACCATTATAGTTAATGTTAACCTTAGGGATAGAATAAGGGTTAGGGTTAGCATTAGGGTTAGGGCTGGAGTTAGGGTTAGGGTTTGAGTTATGGTTAAGGTTAGGGTTAGAGTTATGGTTATGGTTAAGGTTCGGATTAGAGTTATGTTTATGGTTAAGGTTAGGGTTAGAGTTATGGTCATAGTTAAGATTAGGGTTAGAGTTATGGTTATGGTTAGGGTTAGTGTTATAGTAAGGCTAGGGTTAGGGTTTGAGTCAAGGTTAATGTTAGAGTCAAGGTTAGGGTTTGAGTCAAGATTAAATTAAGGGTTAGGGTTAGGGTTAGAGTCCAATTATGGTAGAGTTAGATTTAGGGTTAGAGTTAAGGGTTAGAGTTATGCTCATGGTTAAGGTTAGGGTTAGAGTTATGGTTATGGTTAGGGTTATTATAGGGCTTGAGTTAAGGTTATTGTAGGGATAGGGTTAGGGTTTGAGTCAAGGTTAAGGTTAGATTTAGGATTAGGGTTATGGTTTTAGTTAGGATTAAAGTTAGGGTTAGGATTAGGGTTAGAGTCTAGTTATGGTAGAGTTAGATTTAGGGTTAGAGTTAGGGATAGAGTTATGTTTATGGTTAAGTTTAGGGTTAGAGTTATGCTCATGGTTAAGGTTAGGGTTAGACTTATGGTTATGGTTAGGGTTAGGGTTATAGTAGGGCTAGGGTTAGGGTTAGGGTTAGAGCTTAAGTAAGGGTTAAGGTTCTAGAGTTATAGTTAGGGAAAAGTTTTGAGCCAAGATTAAAGTTAGGGTTAGGGTTATGGTTAGAGTCCAATTATGGTAGAGTTAGATTTAGAGTTAGAGTTAGGGACAAATTATTTTTTATGGTTAAGGTTAGTGTTAAGGTTAGGGTTAGGGTTAGAGTTAGAGTTAAGGTTAGGGTTAATGTTAGAATTAAGGTTAGGGTTAGTGTTAGGGTTAGGGTTAGGGTTAGAGTTAGAGTCAGGGTTAGCATTAGGATGAAAATTAGGGTAAGAGATAGGGTTTGAATTAGAGTTAGGGTTCTTGTTAGGGTTAGGTTTACAATTAGAGCTAGAGTTAGGGTCAAGGTTAGAGTTACAGTCAGGGTTAGAGTTAGAGTTAGGATTAGGGTTGGGTTTAAAATTAGAGTTAGAGTTGGGATTAGGGTTAGGGTTAGAAATATAGTTAGGATTAGAAATAGAAGGGTAAGGGTAAGGGTAAGAATTAGGGTTACGAATATAGTTAGGGTTAGTGTTAGGGTTAGAATAAGAGTTAGGCTTAGGGTTAGAGATAGAGTTAGAATAAGGGTTGGAGTTAGAGTTAGAGTTAGATTTAGGGTTATATTTAGGTTAGAATTAAGGTTAGGATTATAATTAGTGTTAGAGTTAGGGTTATGGTTAGTGTTAAGGTTATGGTTACGGTTAGCATTAGGGTTAGGGATAGGGTTAGTGTTAAGGTTATGGTTAGGATTAGCATTAGGGTTAGGGTTACAATTAGAGTAAGAGTTAAAATTAGAGGTAGTGTTAGTGTTAGTGTTAGTATAAGAGTTAGAGTTAGAATTAGAGTTAGAGTTAGGGTTCAAGTTAGAGTTAGAGTTAAAGTTAGAGATAGAGTTGTGATTAGGGTTAGATTAGGGTAAAACTATTGTGAAACATTCAAATCTAAAACATGCAAACCAAAACTATTTTGAAATATGAAAATCTAAAACTAATATGAAACATGCAAATATAAAACTAATTTGAAACATGCACTTTTAAAATATGTAAATGAAAAGTATTATAAAATATACAAATCAAATAGATTTTGAATACAAATCTAAATCTAAATCAAACATGCAAGACTAAACTATTAAATGCAAGCCTAAATAGTTATGAATAGAATTCTAAATCTAAATGAAATTAATTAAAATTGAAATCTAAATCAAAGTAGAATATTATAACTAATTTAGAATTTCGGTTTACATCTACATCTAAATCTAAATGAAAATGTAAATAAAAAATAGAAATCTCACCTGCAAAAATGTTACTCCAAAACTTCAATCTACTCCTATTCAAAAACTCCAATCTAATCCTCCAATAACCTCCACCTCTTCCTTCTTGCAAAGACATAAAATGAAAATGAAATGAGGAGCCTTGGTTTTATAACTTTTGAGAGGCTCCTCATATCCCCCAACAGACGTCTCTTCACATTCCACGAATTTGTTTCAAATTCCCCTACTCTCCACAAAAAAAGCATGAATGTGCATGCAAAATTATATTTAACAAAAAAAAATCATATTGAAATTATTTCGCCCCTATTTTTTTGGGCCTTATTTTTTTGGGCCCTATTATTTCGGCCAACTATTATTTTAGAAATTCTTTTTTAATATTTAATTTGGAAGTTTGTAACTGCTCCCAATTCTTTTTTATTGATGGAGAATCTTTTTTGGCATATTCTTGTGCTAGGTATTTGTGCTGTGATTGTATAGAATGCCTCTCGGCGTAAATATGTTAAGAGGAGAATGGTTTTGGATAATAGCACTTTGGAAGGAAATTAAACAATTATGTGTAGAGCTCCTTGTTGTTATAGGATTGATGATAGAATAAAAAATTGGTAATATCATTTTGGAACAATAATACTCGTCCATCATCAACTACTAGAGATGTTCTTAGACATGGGGTTATAGCTATTAATTATGAACATCATACAAAATATTGGTTGGACATTTCATATCTCATTTTGTAGTTCAAATCTTGATATAAAGATTGGACAAACATTACTTGAAAGATTGAAGTCATATTATGTTAGGAGAAACAAAGTGATCTCTAGTATACATGAAGAATAGGTATTCGATAAAAACTAATAAGTGATCAATTGGGCCATATTAGTAATCTAAGGTCTTAAGAGGTCATATTAGGTCTACTAGGTCTTATTAGTAATCTAAGGTCTTAAAGGGTCATAATAGGTCCTATTAGGTATCTAAGGTCTTAACAGGACATATTAGGTCCTATTAGTAATATAAGGTCTTAAGGGATTGTAATAGGTCCTATTAGTAATCTAAGGTCTTAAAGGGTCATATTAGATCTTATTAGGTATTATTAGTAATCTAAGGTCTTAAGGGGTCATATTACATCTTATTAGGTATTTAAGGTCTTAAGGGTTCATAATAGGTCCTACTCGTAATATAAGGTCATAAGGGGTCATATTAGGTTCTATTAGTAATCTAAGGTCTTACGAGGTCTTATTAGTAATCCAAGGTCTTAAGGAGTCATAATAGGTCATGTTAGTAATCTAAGGTTTTAAAAGGTCATATTAGGTCATATTAGTAATCTAAGGTCTTAAGGGGTCATATTAGGTCCTATTAGGTCTTATTAGTAATCTAAGGTCTTAAGGAGTCACAATAGGTCCTATTAGTAACCTACGGTCTTAACATGTAATATTAGCTCATATTAGTAATCTAAGGTCTTAAGGAGTCATAATAGGTCCTAGTAGTAATCTAAGGTCTTAAACGATCATATTAGGTCTTATTAGTAATCTAAGATCTTAAGGGGTCATATTAGGCCCTATTAGTAAGCTAAGGTCTTAAGGGGTCATATTAGGCATTATTAGTAATATAAGGTCTTAAGGGGTCATAATATGTCCAATTAGGTCTTATTAGTAATCTAAGGTCTTATAAGGTCTCAAGGGGTCATATTAGGTCCTATTAGGTATCTAAGGTCTTAAGGGGTCATAATAGGTCCTGTCAGGTCTTATTAGTAATATAAGGTCTTAAGGGGTCATAATAGGTCCTATTAGTAATCTAAGGTCTTAAGGGGTCATATTAGGTTAGGAATTTGTGCAATATTAGTTGAATCTTAATTCATAATAGGTCATTTATTAGATGTTAATAGGTGTTAACAGGTCACATTAGGTGAGCTAATAGGTGCTAATAGGTCCTATTAAGTCTTATAAATTAAAATAAATTTACACATGTGTGCATCAAAATAAAGTAAATATACATACACAGAAAACAAATAAATAAAATACATAATCTAAAAATGAACATTGAATTTCACCTCTAAATATTGAAAACATTTAAACAAATGCATACAAATTAAATACATATGTGAGGAGGGAGAGAGAGAGTGAGGAGAGAGAGTAAGGGGAGAGAGGAGAAAATTAGGAGAGAGAAAGTAAAGTGAGAGAGAGAAGAGAGATAAAATAAGGAGAGAGAAAGATAAGAGAGTGAGGGGAGAGAGAGGAGAAAGAAAGTGAGGAGAGAGAGTGAAGAGAGAGGTTGTGAGGGGAGAGGAGAGAGAAATCTTGAGGAAAGAGAAATTAAGGACATAAAAGTTAAGAGGGAATAAGGAGAGAGCTCGTGAGGGGAGAGAGAGGACATAAAAAGTGAGGAGAAAGAAAGAAGAGTGAAAGTGAGAAAAGAGGGTAGGGGAGAGAGGAGAGAGAAAGTGAGGATCTAGAGAGTGAGACAAGAAGTGAGGAGAGAGAGAGAGAGAGAGAGAGAGAGAGAGAGAGTGAGGAGAGCGAGAGAGAGAATGAGGAGATAGAAAGTAAGGATAGAGTGTGAGGACACAAAGAGAGAGGAGAGAGTGAGGAGAGATAACGAGGAGAGAAAATGTGAGGAGAGGGAAAAAATTAAGGGGAGAGGATTGTTTTAAATTGTTTTCTAGACATCCTGGGTTTTTGTTTTTCAATTTTATCCATGCACAGTTAATTTTTTTTTTTGCTATCCACCTAGTCCTTTTTTTCTTTTTTTCTTTTCTATATACCTAGGGTTTTCATTTTCTAAACCTATATTTTTTACCGACTACAGTTTTAAGTAAGTTTTTCCAATACTTTGTAACTATTGTTGTGTTCAAAAATATATAACATAATAATAAAATACTCATTTATGTACATAAAACTAACTATGACAACATGTAAACATAAAACTAGTTAAGATATATTTAAAAATAACTAAATACTCATTTAAAATAACTAAATACTCATTAAAACTAACTACATATTCATTAAAAACAACTAAACATTCATTAAAAAAACTAAATATTCATTAAAAATAATTAAATATTTATTAAAAACACAAAAAGGAAGAAAATGTATATATCTAGTATGTTGAATGCTCGAACGAGGTTAAAAATGCTAGATTGAGACGTTGATGAGAGCCAAGACATCACATACTTCGCTCTAAGCCCCTAGTCCACCAATTTTCCACAATAAGAATGAGATAAAAAGTTGAAACGTTAGAACATATAACATTTTCTAATGGAAAAATAAGCTTCCTTCAAAGTTCTAGAGGGGCTTTGCATGAAGCCATGGCTTTGAATGAAGCCCCTAAAACTTGGATTTCCCTTTTTTAATTAGATTTCTCTGTGATAAAAAGTGTGAGCCATTACTATATCATTACCTACATACTATGCAAATGATGAAGAAATGCATGATAAACCTTATTGTCCTAGGAAGAAGATAGAGGGTATTGATAGAATTTCAAATTCTAGGGTCAATAAAAACACCAAAGGAAATTATTACAAAGAAAACTTAGTAAAGTGAAAGAATAAACCAACAAAAGATAGTTCTTGGATATCAAATTTGAGTTGCATCTTTATGATGTTTCTTAGGACATCAGGGCTTCCTAATGCTGACATCAATCTTTATTTACCCTAAGTGTCTAATACACGAGCATATTGGGTACTTTGGCAATCTTGCATCAACCAAAAATATTTCCTTTTAATTGTTCATGTTTGTTGTTCGAGGAATGGCCTTTGTTGTTGACATTTTCACTTTCCCCATGGTTTGTTCCTTAATTTGGACCTATTGTGGATCCTTGTACTATGCTCATGGAAATAATTTGTTCATATGTTGGAGTTATCCTTTCTCTTTACTCGTGGTGTGTTCTTTCCTGGCAATCCAAGTAACATGTGGATTTGGCTTTAGTGAGATTCTGTATGGTATCAAGGCTTTCCGCAACCTAGGGGTTTTCTTCTCGGATCTTGTGCAAACCTTTCTTTATTCCTACATATGTTATTTTTATTTATTTTAGGGTTATTAAATTTTTTCTTTGGGGCAAGACATGCATTTTGTAACAATTTGCCCGATATGCCAACTTGTGGTCTTGTTGGCTATATATTTTGAGATCTAAAATTAGGATAGGAAGAATGAAGTTAGATTGAAGGAAAATATTAAGATTTGGCATTGTAAGCCCAAGCTTCTAAGGTCATAGATTGTATTCTAGATATTTATGGTTGTAACCACGTAGGCCTTATGCTTGACATGTTAATGGAAGATTGTCTCATCATATCTGCATTGGATTCTATATAATTTCTCATGGATTGTCCTATACATTATTTTTCATGTGTAACTCTTAGCAAGGGTAGCTTAGGGTGTCTCATTTGGCATCCTAGCCTTGCATCATCATTTTAGCCTTGAATGATGGAAAAGTCTCGGCCTCCCTTAAAATAAATTCATATAACATGAAGGTTTTAACTTTGAGCTTGTGATTAGGTGTTTCTCAACTTTCTCTAGCTATCTCCATCCATAGTTTGATATGTTTTCGACCTTAAAACTCACAACCATAAAGAATAAACTAACATGACCAACAAATAAAAAATGTCTTCTTGGTTTTCCAACCTCATAGTTCCACTATCTTGTATTTATTTTGGAGTAAAAATGAAGTGATCTCTATATCATTTTTACTCTACACGTCTCACAATTGAGCTTACAATAGAACTCAATCACAATGTACTTGTATTCTTTCATAATTTCCAATGGGTTGCCTTAAAAAAGGAACGCAATATGTTTTTAGTTTCTCCTTAAAGAGAAAATTATGATTTTGGTTTTGGTAATATTCACATGTATCCCAAGTTCGTGTCAAAAGTTCTCTAAGGCCCCTAAATTATCTCTTAACTCTTAAGTCATTTTTTATATCAAAACAAGGGCTCTGGTAGAGCTTGAGTCCTTGCCTTTTGTTAATAAGGAAAAGCATAATGTGCAATCACACAATTCAAAGTATCAAATATTGATTTTATGGTTAATGCTATCTACTAATAGGATGTGGTTGAACATATAGACAACTATTGACAATTTCTTTAGATGTTTATGCAACATAATATAATTTTTCATATATAGCAACATCTATAAGGTGGGACTGAATCGATAAATTTATAGAATTTACATAAATAAAATAAAATATTTAGTTAAAATTTAATGTGATGTAGTATAATATACTATTGAATATATATGTATATATATTTATGTAAATATGCTTGTTAGAGAAAAAAGATTTAGAAAATGAAAGAAGAAATCATGGCAAGGTGTGAAAGGGAAAATAATAGCAGGTTAGGGCTAGTGCTTCTATTCAATCAATTGTCCTTATACATGAAACATGATGTAATACATAATTTTCTAGAAGTAAACTAATAACTAGATATGAATTCTTATTTTAGAATCTAAATATAAGCTATCAACAAATTTAAAAAAAAAACCAAAAACAATTATGAAAATAATACATATTTTACTAATCTAGGCCGTTTTGAACTATTTGTGAAACTTGCCACTAAATATTGAACAATAAAATGTTATTATTATTTTTAATTAAAAAATGTATACTCATTTAATATATTATAAGAGGTAGTATATATTAAAATAGAACATTTTGCGAAGATGTTTTTCAACATTTTGCAACCATTAAAATTCTTTAGCGAAACCTAATTTTTTTCTTTTCTAGAGATTAGAAAAATTCTTATGCCAAGAAAATCGCTCAAATACAAGCGTAAGAAAAAACATTAAGTTTACATCAAATTTTCCCCAAATTAATTGGGCTGCATTTGAGCATCTCTTTATCTTTGTGGAGGACAATATCATCCTACTTTTAAATCATTGCCCTCTTTGGAGGAAATTTTTTTTGCTCTTGCTTCTTTTTTTCCAGTACCTCCATTTTTCTGAAACACTACAAGAAAAAATGCTTGAGTAAAAGAAGAGAAATGAACTGGCAATGTTTGTTCCTCCACCCTCTCCTTATCCAAGTGTAGAAGGTGATCCACCCCCATGTCTGCTAGGGCATTTGGAAGGAGAGAAATAATAGGGTCTTCAAAAATGAAGAAAGAAGTGAGGAAGTTGTAACATGTTTGATCTTGAAGCTAATTGTGGGGAATATGCAAAACTGCAAGTAGTGGAAACTGTCGGTTCCTCCCACTATGACTGAACAAAGGATTGCTAGGTTTTGGAATCTTGAACAAGGATTCATGGAGGTTGATAATTCTAAACAAATTTCAAGAATAAAGATGAGATGGCACCCTCCCTAAGGAGAGCTAGGTTAAACTTAACTTTGATGGAGTGATGAGAAGGGAGGGTTCGACAGGAAGGGGTACAACCAGAGATTGTAATGGTAGAATGATGTTGGCCTATGTTGATAGTCTAGGGAAATTCTCAAATAATGTAGCGGAGGCTATGGCTCTCCTTTGGGGCTTGAAAATGGTTATTGATGTGGGATGGGAGAATGTGGAGATTGAAGGAGACTTGAAGATAGTAGTTGAAATAATGAAAGACAACATGAAAGATGGTTGGGCGATCAAAAGGGTGATAGAAGAAATTTGACATTTATTAACTATCCTAAAAAGATACAACTTGAAACATATTTATCGGGAGGGCAACGTGGTGGCAGACACGATGGCGGTGCTGGGTCTAAGTGGGCATGGATTATGTTGCTCGAGAGAAATTGGAGTGTTACCAAAATTTTTAAGAATTTTAGTGATTAAAGATAATATCCCATGATTACGTCTACTTTGAAAGATTTTATGGCTTTTAGTTACAACTCAATGTTGAGTCAACTGATAAGGCCAATTTACTATGGACAAATGGCAACAAATGATGGAAAGAGTATTTTCAATAATAAATTTGCATGGTTTGAAAGGGAAACCAAATCAAAGTATAATTTGAGTGCATTTTTTATAATTTTCTTTATCATAACTTTGCATTGGACGCCAAGTAATAGTTAAAATTTAAAAAGGCTTCGAAGTCTTGGAAGTGATGAAAAAGAGTGGTATTGGGGAAATGATGAAAAAGAGTGGTATTAGGGAAATGATAGTTGGCATGTGATAAAAAATTAGAGAAGTGATGTAGGTATTCATGACAGTAAAGGCTTTTATGAGTAGTTTGTGCAACTTATTTTTTCTCATAAGTGTGACTGTGTTTTCAAAATTTACCTCTAGTCTAGAGCTTTGAAAGGAGTGACAATTGTGGTGAAGATTGCTACAATGGGGGGATATTTGTTGCAAACTGAGCCTTCAATGATTGAGGATAGTGTCCGAAAACTCCTAACTTGGTACATGTTTAAGGAGGGGGATTGGTTCCATTCATGAAGACATTGAATGGTTTTGATGAGAGTTACTCTTAGCAATTTGTGAATTCCTAGGATGATAGAAAGGTGACAATTAATGGTATTACATTTTAGGTTTTTGAGGAAATTATTTCTTTGGAAAAAGGCCTTGCAATGAAAGGGAGAAAATGGTAGAAGGTGACTAGGGTTGCGAACAAAGCTAGCCTGAATTTATTTTTTCAAGAGGGTGAAGAACCCATCCACCACCTTGGAGGGTTTCTACTTGAAAAGCTCCCAGAGCCATGGAATGAAGTTTGCTTGGTGTTGATGAAATATTTGACTCTGGAAGGGAGGTATGGTGCTTTCTACTACTACCATTTCCCCCTCCTAAGTCATTTCCACCATCGTGACTTTATTTTTATTCCTTTCTTCTTGTTACATGAATTAGTTGATATTTTTTTGATGTTAAGGAAAAGATGAAAGGGGTTTTAATTATACAATCCTCCACCAGGGGTTGATGTTTCATCTTTACAAATTTCATCTGGCCTTGTTACCCCCTAGAACTGTGAAGGTAGATATCCCAACTCTGCATAACCCTCGCCCCCACTACATCCCCCTAAGAATTATCAGCCTTATAGTCCCTACCCCTCAACCTTCACCTAGTGGGTCCCCTCAGGAGAGGAATATTTCCCTTGGTAATAAAGAGAAAATGAAGAAAAGGAAGGAGAAGGAGCTAGAGGACTTGGAAGATGAAGTTAGAGGTGGAAGGCAAAGGTTAGGAAGAATTGTGAAATCTAATGCCAAAAGGAAGATGAGGTCCACTGCTTTGCAGGAGGAGGGTTCAGATTCTAAAGAGACAACCAACCCAAACAAAGAATCAAACAAAAGACGTTGAACTATGGCTTAGGGAATCAGGAGGAGAAGGAGGTGAAAATTTTGGACTCTTCTATGTTAGGCTCAGGTGTGGTTAAGGGAAGCAAAGAGATGACCCACATCTTTGCTTCTATTACCATGGGTAGAGTGGACCTTATACATGATCAGTTCCTAGAAATAGTGGAAAGAGCCCCCTCCCCTACGATGGTGTCTTCTCTGGTTAGGGTGATACCTAAAGAAAAGATTATTGCTAACCTCCCAATTTTGTAGGATAATGACAAGGATATGGTGGAGGGTAATTTGGGTGGTAAGCTGGAGGTTTTTGAGGAGACCCATAAATTGGAGGTTAAAGATCTAAGAGAGAGGATGCATGCTTTGGAGGAAAGGATCAGACTTTTGTCTAAGTTCATCATTAAGGTGATACATGTGGTGACCACTATATTGCACCTACTGAAGGATAACCAAGAGGAGTATTTGACTCATGATGACTCTAGAATGTTGTTCAATTTCCTGGCAAAATATTGGGCTAACATCCTCCTTAAAGAGAAGGATGAGAAAAATCCCAATTAGGGCCTTCTCCCCTCTATTTTTGTGGTTAATGGTTTTCTAGTTTAAGGACTTAGTTTAAAATTTGTTATGCCTTTGTTTAAAAACTCTTTCCTTTTATGTAGTACTGTTCTAGGCAAGCTTAGTACGATGCCTGGTTAACTTTATTATTATGCTCCTTCGAATGACATTTTTGTTTGATAAGCAGTAGCAGGGGGTAATTTCTATTTTGTTGGTAATATGTTGGTTGTTGGCAAGTTTTTCTTTTGTAAGGGCCATCCCCTTTGTTTTTCCTACTTTATTATTCAAAAACACGTATAGAGCATGGCCTATCTAAGAACTCTAAGAGATATTTGAAATCAAAACTAATAATATCTTATTTAAAAAAAAAAACTACATCAATACATTAGAAATACTGACATCTTAAGATAACAATAAGAAACCATTAAATCCCAAGTTATTTTTTGAGATGAATTTTATATTAATAACCTTAGTTTTAAAAGGACAATAATTCTTGGGATTTGGTAAGGATTTGATTGACCTTTTTATAGCATATAAGGATCAAGAAACTTAAGAAATGTCTAGAGACATCAGATTAACCAAATAGCTAGTGGACATTAGTTTCCAATTAAAAAAACTAAGGTCACTTGGCCACCTCAATACTACTATGTCCATCGTTAAACTACATATTTATTTGTTTTCCATTTTAATTCTTTGATCTAATCTCTACTTCACTTTGCCAATGTTGACACTTTTCACTAGTTGCACAACCTTCATGGCCAAAGGCAAATCATTCATGACATGGTTGTAGTTAATCCCCACAATTCTAGCCCCTACAAATACAAAATCCTAACAAAATGTTAGTAATGAACAAAAGAAAAACCTCTAAAATAGAACCTGCAAGTTTCAAACAAGTGAAAATGTGGAGTTGTTGGGTACAGTTGAAAAGATACAAGAGCTAAATGACACATCCATGACATAAAACAAAAGAACTGCAAATGATATATATATATATATATATATATATATATATATAATGGAATTTTATTTAGTTTTTATGTTTGTAGCAGTCATTAGGATGGATGCCATAGACATATAATTTTCTACTTTACCTTTTGACCAAACATTAATTTTGATACTACAAATACAAGCTTGTCTGAGATTCATACTATGTTGGATCCTGCATTGAATACCCCATCTTCCATTGAATTAAATAACTTTTTTATCTCTTCAATTGATCCTAAACCCTAGAAGCATGAGCAACATGTGAAAAAAATACATTTATAGGTGCTAAGTGACTATTTAGTAATTTATAGAGCAATTTATGTCATTGTTGATGGTCCTTTTGTGCAGCATTTCCTGGGACACCATACAAAAAATAAAGTGGTAAAGATTCATAACATACACATACACAAAGTTATGATCTTTCCCAAGTTTGAACCCTAATAATAGACCCCATAGCTTTTACCTTCTAGTTCCTCAAAAATTTCCCAAATTTTCCATCCAAAAAGATTGGTGTCACAAATTGTGTTGCTCATATGTGACAAGGGTTATAGTTTGATGGTGTTTTTGCATAGATTCATTTGTGATTACAAGTACACATACTACTTTTGCATAATTTTTCTTTCAGGCCTAGATAAGCATGGGGTGATTGTGTGAGAGGAAGGAATAGAGCATGATCATGATTTCTTCTCAGAAAGCTAGACAACCAATATTCTAGATAACCTCATATGTATAGTGACAAGATCCAAAAATAGTCCAACTCACAATGAGATAAAACAAAATGAAACCATGAGATACATTGTGCATCTACTAATAAAGATGCTGGGAGTACATCATGCTATTGTTGGAAGATAACTTGAGCCCAACTGAAGGATAAGCCTTCAATGATAGTTTAAGTTTGAACACACTTGACTAAATTGATGTCAGACACCATGAGCTTGAATTATTTACAAGCCTTCATAAAGAATATATTCCCCTCACATACCCTTATAGTTGGAATTCTACACAAGATATCAATGGATTGTTAGGGATAAATGATACTTTGAATGAAGAATGAAACCCAAATGATTAAAACAAATCATAGGTGACTTAGATGCCACATAGATTTCATTGGATAGTCTCAATGATAAATTAGTTTGACAAATTGGCAATGAGCACAATTTAAAAGATTTTTTTTGGTCTGTGAAGACTTCACCAGTTATGAAGGGAACAATACTAGTGTTAGGATTAATCATGGATAGAAATAATAGTTACATGCAAATATAACCAATATCATAAAATAATGGATTGCACAAAAGAGAACACAAGACACAAAGATTTAAAGTGGTTCACTCAATCCCTGGGCTACGTCCACCAACAAAAATTCCAATATTATTATTATATAGTAATTACGATCTGCAATCCCTTATAGTTCAATACCAACACAAGAAGCTACAATATCACCATACATTATGAAATCCCTAAGCCTAAGCCTTTTTATACAAGCTTTTTATTTCTTACAAAATTAGGGCTAAAATAAGTCATCCAATAGAAAAATAGCAGCAAATGCCTTTTACAATATAAGGTCATTTTGGCATGGGGGTGCCACCCCTAAAAACCCCTGTGGGGGCATTGCCCCTTGACCCCACCGTGTACTACAATAGGGAGCACACCTAAGGCGCTGCCCCTTGACCCTGTAGAAATAATCTGGGGAGAAATCATGCTGAATAAACCTTTGAATCTGATTGAGCTCCACATCACAAAAATCTCCCACTTCAAGACTAATTAGACTCCACAATAATAACCTCCCACTTGGTGACTAATCATAGCATCGCTAAACCTATAGCTCCCACTGGAATATCAAACCATCATGGACTATGTTTTTCTTTTAATCTATTTAGTCTAGAAGACCAACCAAAGCTAAAGAGGAATTCAACTTCTCCCTTGTTACTACTTGGGAAACATATCTGCTAGATTATCATTTGTATGTATCTTCTCCAGCTTTAACTATCCATCATCCAAAACTAATGGAATGAAATGGTACTACAACTGTATGTATTTTGTCTTTGAATAGAGAACATAATTATTCACAAGATGAATGTCGCTCTAGCTATCTGTAAACAAATAATTATCCCTCTGTCCCAATTCTTTCATGAAGAATTGAAGCCATATCATCTCCTTGGTTGATTCTATAGCGACAACATACTCTACCTCTGTAGTGGATAAAACAATAACCTTCTATAATTGAGAAACCCAGTTCACTGTCCCCCCACCAATAGTACATACATAACATGTAGTACTTCATTTGGTATCAATATCCTCTACCAAATCTAAGTCAACATAGCCCTATAAGTTAGTAGTAGATCCCCAAAAGTGTAAATAGTTACTAGATGTTCCTCTCAAATATTTGAGAATCCATTTGATTGCATTCCAATGCTCAATTTTTGGATGACTCATATACCTGCTAATGACTCCCATTGCATTTGCAATATTTGGCCTAGTACATACCATAGCATATATCAAGCTTGCTACAACTAAAGTGTAAGGTACCTTGGACATCTTGTTCTCCTTTTCTTGTATCTTTGGACACATCTCCTTAGTCAATTTCAAATAACCAAGTAAAGGTGTACTAACATCTTTAGCATTCTCCATAGAGAAACATTGCAACACCTTCTCCATATAATCAACCTAAAATAATGTCAATTTTCTATTTTTTCTATCTCTACAAATCTTCATATTAAGGATTTTTTTTGTTGCCCCCAAATCCTTCATAGCAAATGAATGTGCTAATTGTTCTTTTAACCCCTTAATGCGATCCATGTTAGACCCATCTACAATCATATAATCAACATATAAACCAAAAATAATGTAGATGTCATCATCTAACCTCCTAAAGTAAACAAAATGATCTGAATGACACCTACTGTATCCATGATCATACATAAAACTATCAAATTTCAGATACCATTAACAAGGTGCTTGCTTCAAGCCATATAAACTTTTCTTCAATCTACACACTAGATTCTCCTTGCCTTAGACCTCAAATCCCTACAGTTGTACCATATATATCTCTTCATTCAAATCACCATGAAGAAAGGTTGTTTTAACATCAAGATGCTCCAAATGCAAATCTTTAGTAGCCATAATACTTAAAACAATACAAATAGAAGTCATTTTAGCAATAGGAGAAAATATCTCATCAAAATCAATGCACCTTTTTTGTGCAAATCCTTTTACAACTAACCTAGCTTTAAATATTTTCTTACCTTAATCCTCTTCTTTCACCCTTGAAACCCATTTATTCTGTAAAGTCATTTTACATTTAGATAATTTGCATAAATCTCGTGTCTTATTTTTCAGCAAAGAGTTCATTTCTTCTTTCATTGTAGACTCCCATTGAATCTTTGTATCCACTTGCACAACTTCATCATAACATTTAGGTTCACCAACTATTAGTAAAATATAGTACAAAGAGGGAGAAATTTTTTCTAGAGGTTTACTTAGCCTTGTTGACTGTCTAACATTCACTAGGGTATGTTCTATTTGTTGTTGTGATTGTTGCACATCATGAGGAACTGCCGAAACATCATCTTTTGGAGTATCATTTAGCACTACATAATAATTATTTTCTTCTCATATTGTTGCAACAAATATTTTTACAACACTATCTCATTGAATATGACATCCCTTCTTCTTATAATCTTACAATTTCAAAATCCCAAAGCCTATAACAAAATTCATCAATGCCATATCCAACAAATACACATTTTTTTGACTTAGCTTCCAGCTTGGTTCTATTTTCAGAATCTATATGTGCAAATGCTTCACAACAAAGGTTTTAAGAAAATAATAACTCACCTTCTTACTAGTCCATGCTTCCTTTGGAATACCACAACCCAAAGGAGTAGAGGGACCTTTATTAATCAAATATACAGTAGTATTGATAGCCTTTTCCAAAATGTTTAAGGGCAATTCAACATTCAACCTCATGCTCCTTGCACGCTCCATTATTGTCCTGTTCATGTGTTCAACCACTCCATTTTCTTATGGAGTCCTTGGAATAGTTTTATGTCTATGAATACCATTATTGGAGCAATAATTTTCAAATTCATGATTGTAATAATCACGACCATTATCAGATCTGAGACATTTTAATCTTTTACTAGTCTCATTTTCAACCAAGCATTTCCATTTCTTAAAAGTTTGAAATACATCATATTTCTATCTAAGGTAATAAACTTGTATTTTTCTAGTTGCATCATCAATAAATGTAACATAAAAATGAGAGACACTAAGGGAAGATACCTGAGTTGGTCCCCATACATCTATATGCACAAGCTCTAATTTCTTATTCTTATTTTCCTTCTCACTCTTCACAAAACTCACTCTCTTTTGTTTTCCATACACACAACTCTCATGAAATCTATATTGACACATTTTAGACCTGATAAAACTTTCTTTGAATAAAGTAATTTCATACCTTTCTCACTCATGTGCCCAAATCTGTTGTGACATGGCATTGTATCAGAATTTACAACAATCGTTTGTTCTCCCTACTCAACTGCATCAACTGTTCCTAAACATTCATTTTCTCTAAAACAATCAAAGTAGAAGGAACAATATGACCTATACAAAGATATAAGGTGCCTACTTTGACACCTTTTTCTACTACAAGGGAACCTGTTGAATCCTTCCAATTTTTATCATTAAAAGTAATTGTTGGCCATTTTTGCCCCCCATTCAGCCCATCACTAATAACCGATCTAAGAGATCTTCAATGGGTTGGATTCTTTGATGTGGATTAACATGATTTTTGGTTGGGATAACATCTTGTGTTAACTCAGTCTCTTTATGAGTCGAGTTGACTTGGTTCCTTCATTGATCGAGCTAGTTCTTTGATCGAGTTGGCCCATTTTCCTTCATCTGCCAAGTTATGGGTTAACACACATTTACTGTTAGGATTAAAATTTCACATTAACCATTTTCACTATTTTAGGGAGTGACTTTTCTTGTTTTTGTGAAAACATTTTTGCCTCTTCAATTGAACATTTGAGAAATGTGTCGACCAACAACTTCATGCCACGTGGCAGATCTTTCTTGTGCTGGGTTGCTTTTAATCAGACGGTGATCATATTTTTGCATCATTGCTTGGGTCTCTTGCTAAGATATGACAATCATTAGCTTTTGGAGCATATTTGGATATTTTTGAGTGCATCTCAGTTGTTTGTGGCTATAAAAAGATCTTGATCCATGGTTAGGTTTTATTCATCTATTAAGGAGATTTCTTGTGGCATCTAGACCTTCTATTTCAGAATGAAGATCTACATCGACGACACATCTTATTGGGGGCAAGTCAGATTTATTCCACACATGTCAATTGTATAATTTTTTCGGTGGGTTAACATTACATGTTATCACATCTCACATTTTTTAACAGTTGTAAAAATTTATTTGTTGTGGCCATGACATGTTACAAGGATTGTTCTTTAATGTTGAACAACATTCTTGGTGTTAGATTGTGGTGACATGTAATTATTAATTATAACCCTAAAGTGGTAAAAATACTTGTATAAAAAGAACTTAGGGTTAGGGATTGTTTCATAGTTATGATGCAAAATTGGTTCTTGCAACGGTATTGAGTTGTAAGGGATTATGGATTGTAATCACGTTATAATCATTGGATTGTAATAATATCAAACTTGTTATTTGCTGGACGTAGCCTAGGGATTGGGTGAACCACGTTAGATCTTGGTGTCTTGTGTTCTTTTTTGTGTGATCTATTATTTTTTGTTATTTATTATATTTGCATGTAATTGTTATTTCTGTTTGTGGTTTAATCCTAACACTTGGGCCTTGTTTTCATGACACCTTTGCATCTCCACGCCTCATTAATGATTGTAATGATCAAATCTCATTTGATTTGATTTCTTATGGCTGGGTACATTTATTTTTCCCTTCCTATCACTTTACTATAATAAGGTGATTTCAAGATCAGATTTTACTCTGATATTCATTTATTGCTCTCTACAACTCAACTCCACTTTGGTTGGGGTTTGAACTCCATAGTTTAGATTTGAGTTATGCATGAGCTCTTTAAAAGGAATTTATAAATAGTTCTTCTCGGTTCTTCTCCATTTTTATTTTGCAACAACATTATGTTCTGCAATTTTTTCCTTTCATGAATAGAAAACTTAGCTTCTACCTAATCTTGCTAGTCTGATACATTGTGCATTTTTATGCCTTGTATGGATTATTTCTTGTTTATTCTTTCATTCACATATCATGTGTAGTCTCCTGCTAAATGTTGTCATGTGAATTTGTTTCCTTGCAACATTTCATTAGTTTTACCTTCATGTGATTTCTAAAAGAGTAGATTTGAGCCAAGATCTGCGTATATAGGTGATTTATTCATGTTTTGTGCAGTTATAGATAGAGTTGTAACTATTATTTCTATCTGGTGCATCACCCCCTTTCTCTTTCTGCATTTTAATTTTAGTTTCCTTCTCCATTTTCTTCTCAAGTGGTAGTGTAGGTGCATCTTGACAGTAAGGAAGCTGACCTTCTCTGGAGATTCAAGCTTAGAGCACAAGTCCCACACTTGGAGGTTGTATCCATGTTACACAAGGTCTCTTGAGGGTCATACCTCAAGCAAGGGTGCATACCTTTGTGTCAACAATTTTTGGCACGCCCAGTGGGACAAGAAGATTCAGCTACATAAGTCCATTAGTATTCATTACAATCTTTATCCATTGAGAAATTGGGTGTTTTTTTCTCAATGTCATTAGCCTTTGGAGGCATTCAACCAAACATCATGGCGACTCTAGTGCACATCTACTAGTTTCAAGATGAAACTGTGCTATTATGTAAAGATCAGCTTTGATCTTTTGTGATTTCTAATTTTTTCTATGAAATTACATCTTTTTATGAAGTTCTAACCATGGACCCATTTCATAGAAATAGCTACTATTCCCCTCTATATCCACTAGTACATTTGGGTTCATTTTTTGACCTTTATTGGTTGAATTTTTGACCAAATTTTGACCAAATTCCACCAACCCATTGGTTGAATTTTTTCTAGTCAAAATTTTGACCAACTTACTGGTTGGTCAAAATTTTGACCAATCCATTGGTCAAAAACCTTCCAAAGCCATTGTCTATGTTCAATCAGGAATTGGTTGAAATTTTGACCAATGAATGTAGAAATTTCGACCAAAAAAGGTAGGAAAAAATTTAGGCGTTGGTGGAAATTTTGACCAATAAAGGTAGAAATTTCGACCAACAAAGGTAGAAAAAACCTAGCCGTTGGTGGAAATTTTGACTAATAAAGGTAGAAATTTTGACCAACAAAGGTAGAAAAAACCCAAGCATTGGTGGAAATTTTGACCAATGAAGGTAGAAATTTCCACCAACAAAGGTAGAAAAAACCCAGGTGTTGGTGAAAATTTTGACCAATGAAGATGGAAATTTCCACCAATAGCTAGGTGTAAATTTTTTTTAGGCATTCTATAAAACAATTCACGTCTTGCATATGATATGACATTTTGCATGCATCCTGCACTCTCTCATCTGGCTGATGATGGATTACGCAGAGTGATCTAAAACCATGATTCTAAAAAACACACACAATCAAATCCAAAATGAACTTGCACTACAAATGGATTGTGGAAATCTGATATTGTTAATTTTGCATGCATGTCTACCAGGACAAATATATGTTTAAGTTGTGATTGTCTTGGTAGACATGCATGCAATTTTACCAATATCAGATTTCCACAATCCATTTGTAGTGAAAGTTCATTTTGGATTTGATTGTGTGTTTTTTAGCATCATGGTTTCAGATCACTCTGCGTAATCCATCATCTGTCGAATGAGAGAGAGTGCAGGATGCATGTGAAATTTCATATCATACGCAAGGCATGTGAACTATTTTATAGAATGCCTGAAAAAAATCAACAGTAACTAATATGAAGAATATATAATTAGTTATATGATTGAGACAAATCATGTACATTTTATGAAAGCAGTCCATGTCTGACAGGGCCCACCAAAAGATAAAACATATGATAAAAAGACTTATTTTCATGTTTTGAACATATGGGGTACACATAACATGACTTATTATTGCACAATTCAACTAAGTTCAGTTAATTTCCATAGGGATTGT
Source organism: Cupressus sempervirens (assembly GCA_028749045.1). Classification (NCBI taxonomy): domain Eukaryota; kingdom Viridiplantae; phylum Streptophyta; class Pinopsida; order Cupressales; family Cupressaceae; genus Cupressus; species Cupressus sempervirens. The sequence continues at coordinate 570,848,228 of CM053785.1, forward strand.
CCCCATTTAATGGTGAACATTTTGCCACATTTCAAGCCTTTTGATTATATAAAGAAATAGATAGCATGAAAAGTTTAAGTAATGTTAAGCCATTTATTTACTTGATATATAATGTGAATAGAACTATTATGTTGCTCAACAACAACCACCAAATAAAATTATCATCATGTACCCAAAAAGGGATGGATGGAATGTCAGACATTGTAGGCATTTGATCCTTTGAAATGAACATGTTCTCCTGATGAAGGCTTAAACTAGTCTGGATCCTTGCAGAAACACATATGTAATTGAATGGATAAAAATTTATGGTACAAGTACTTGAAACACTTAGATTGGATACTGCAACTCAAGTGCCAAGGTCTTGAAAAATGTTGAACATACTTATTGGTGAAGTTTATATGCAACATCAAGCAAAATTTTGTTATATGGTGCAACACATTCATTCAAAGCTTGTGATCAGAACAACAATCATCTTATAGAAGGATACTGATCACATTAAAATTGCATAATATTAAAATTGCTTGATATCATTATACATGGTAATAACATCTAATTTTCAAAGATAAAATGAGAGTACTTCAGTAATTTTAGTACTTAAGAGTTGTACTATCAGTAATGTCTAGGATATAGAAATAATGTCCTGCTGCCTACATGACTCTAGCATATAGATTTTGCATCCATAGCCTTTTTGATTGGTCATTCAACAAGTTATTCTAATTTATTTGTTTTCTTAAAGAAAGATGAAAATGAAATGGTAGGTAAGCTAAACCTATCTTTGAATCTGTAGGAGAAGTCCCCCTCACATCTATAGATTCTAAGCAACTTCTATGTCCTAAATTAAACAAGCCTACAAAAATGCACCTTCTACAAATTTTGTGTAAAAACAAATAATGTAAAAGCATATCTGAGCCATCTTTTTGATCTTAGAGGTTTGCACTCAACCCTACAATGGCCAAATTGCATTTGGAGGGCATTTCCTATGACAGGTGGCACCATAGGCACAACCTTGTGCATACTTTTTGATGTTTAAGTGATAAGTTCGCAGACACATTTGATCAAAAGTATGAGGAAGAGTATTTTGAAGAGTTTACTAGACTCAAGTAACATTCATCTGTATATGTTGTAGAATTTTAGAAAGTTGTAGTTAGGTTAATTAGAATTTTCTAAAAAGAGGCCCGTCTTTGCAACATAATTACTTTAGGGAGCTATTCAGAAGACCTTGACACTCGTTGAAGAATGACAGTTTTCAAGAAGGGGGATTTATTTCACAAAGAAATTACTCCTTAGCCCATAATGGCAAAAATATTGGCAAGTCAACTAAAATTGAGCTTAGAACAAAAAAATGTGCTTTTGATAAAGGGAGTCTTGAGGGCTTGGCCATAAATGCCTTGGCGAGAGCCAAATGCATTATATTTAGTGATTGTTATATAAGGAGATTGAATTTGATGAGCTAGAACTGCTGCAAGCAATAGGAAAGTAGCGTATTGTGTTTGAGTTTGAGATAGAGCCTGTAGGCATTTGAAAATACTATTTTTGTTTGGAACACCATGATAATATCCATTCTAGTTTCATGCATTACAATTAGACAACTAGTGATTGTGCTTATTAATGGTGGTGCTCGCCACAACTTCATTAGTGAAGGCTTTTCAATTTATCATTTGCAAAATGGCTCTATCTAGGCCTTTATGTGATATAATTAGGTCTCAAATTGAGCAGTGAATCACTCTTCTTATATTTAATTCGTGAATGGGTGTTAAGATTCAACACTACAAAAGACTAGCATAAAATAGCCGACTGTATTCAAAACAGCCAACAATAAAAAAATAAAATTGACCACTCTGGTTGTTATAACCTAGGTGGGTAGTAATGGAAAATTGATTTGGATCAATCCATATTGTTTATCATGAAAAAAACTCCCTAGAGTTATACTTCTACTAACTAAAACTACGGTTCCATCCAAGGACTTGAACTCGTGTGCATGTTCTGAGAGTAAATCAAAAGTGACTATTTTCTTCAAAATGTTAATGCAACATTGCATTCTCATAGATGTTACATATTTTTGAAGAGTGGTAGCTATTGCAAGTTTAATTTAGCATAAGCTGAAAAGTTTGGTATTGGGTATGAATAGTTGAAATAGTAGAAATTCATTTTTATAGTGCTGAAAGGTATGTTTTTCTTATCAAATGCCACTAAACAATAAACTAATTTGGGTGCATATATGTACACTACAGCTATGTTTGTCCATCTTATGCAAGCTTTCTAAGGAATACAGAACAGGAAGAGGATGCATCTAAAGTGCAAGGGAAAGTGGAGGTTCCTCTGTCTCACAAATTTCTATCAGCTGCAGCTGCTTGAAGAGCATGAACAAACTGATGTGACAACTTTAGATATTTATCTAATGCTAAGTGCAAAAGATACATTGGCTTCATCACCTGCCTTCAGCTCAAAGGCATATGTTTCATGGGATTATATGTTGCTATAGTATCTTAAGAGTTCTTAAAAATACATATGTTGGCAAATGGGGATTTCACATGGGAGAACACATTGGACTAATTAGTATAGATAATAATGCCATTGTAGATTGTTAAAGAAAGGATTGAGGTTGAAGATTTCATCATATTTCATCTATCAATTTGTGGAATTGGAGTTCAAATCTCAAGACAATCACATGACACTTATGGGCATGCTCGAGAAGTCATTTTAAAATAGTCACATCTAGGAGTAGAGAAGAGACTCTTTATAAGGAATTAGTCTCGTGAGAAATTAGTTGCTTTGAATCAAAACACATAACAACTTTAACTTCAGGTAATCACCACCTTTATCAAGATAGTATGTGTAATCACCTAAAAATGGTCATCTAGACTATTAGCCCCCTTCTCAGAATTTTGGCTAAATTAATTTAATCATTTACCTAGACCAAATTGCTAATAATCAATTTATTTGATTATAACCTATAGTTTGACTATGCTATCCTAAGTTCATTATTTGATTAAAAGAACATGTCCCCTTTTAATTAAATAAAACACCCCATTCTTCTAACCCACTTAAAGTGCACACATAAAGTCCTTTTTCTATTTTACAATTAAAAGAAAAGGCTTGTGAGACTTTTGTCTTATGTGACAAGTCAAACTTATATTCTATTGGTTGACTTGTGTGTGCACATGGATCACTCCTATTTTCGAATTCCACCGTTGATCATCCACCATCTTTATCTTGATCTCTACCGTCCACACATCTTTAAAAGGGAGAGATCTTTCCCCCTCAATCCATATCCTCATTTTGAATATTGTTATGCTGTAGGTTTTCTAACAGGTTTCTTTGGAGCTTTGTGGAGAACTTCTATTTCTTGTCTACATTCTCTCATACCATAGCATTTTAGCTTAGATTCATGTTGCATGTTAGTTTAGCTTCTATTTTGCAATAATCTATCTCACATAGCTTAATATTTGGATTGTAACACTCTCATACATGTTTTAGCATAGCTGCATTTTGCATTTTCATCTTAGCTTAGTTTCCATACTTGCATTGCATTCTTGAGGAACTCCTTGAGACATTTGCATTCTTGCATCTTGTCTTTGGAACCTCCCATTGCATGGTTTACTAGCAAGAAGAGTATCTCTAAGGCTCATCTGAGAGCTTTCTTATTCTTGAAATTTACTCTCTTGCACTCCGTGGATAGGGAGCTCTAAGCCGACATCCAAGCATTCCAACTCATGGAATCGTTTGGATAGAATGGTTTAGAGTGTGACACTTTTGAGTGTACAGTATGTAGAATATTATGGACAAGTATAGTGTGGTGTTGTTTGACATGCTTTTAGGATGGCATTGGATAGGGAATCTCCACAATTTATAAATTTTGTTGCTAATTCCACCATAATCATAGCCTCTAGAAAATATCTTGGTATTCAGTGGAGAAGTGACGTGTAACTCTTTCTAGTCTGAGGCTTCCTTTTGACTATTGATTCCTATGAGAATCTTGGTGGTGTTGAAGAATTTGGGTTTGAAGAAAGTGGTTTGATAAATCTGATGGGTGTTCAACATTCAAATGAAGCTTGCTAAGTGTCTTCTGGACAGGCCTAAATACACTCTGCAATCTCTATGCAATCAACTCTTTAATTCAGAGGTTTGTCTTAGAATCTTCATAGTGTCATTCCTTATGGATTTATCCCGATTCTATGGCTACTGATCTGTAATTCTAGAGCACATATTTGTGTTGGAAATGATTGAAAAGATCATGAGGAAAGTTGTTAGAATGATCATATGGAACTGGTAAAGAATGTTCTCAATCATTGTTTTGTCATTGATGTCAAACTTGCTACTTGCAGGAATGACAATTGCTTTAGTAATCCAAATACTATCAGTTAGTTGATTTACAAGAAGGAGGCGATCAATAAGATGTAACTAGCACACCAAGAGAAAGGTTGAAGTTATGATGTTGTAATGAAGTACAAGGATTAGCTAAGCCATTGATGAAAAAGTGTGTTGATGACATACTATAAGACACAGAGAATGGACACACTGAAACATATCAAAGATGTAAGGTTTTTAGCTAAGACATCTATAAAGTCTAACTAAATTTCATTAGAGAGAGGGAGCTGAGCAAGCTAGTAGGTGCCGAACAGATTCCTAGTTGAAGCTGAGCAAGTTCAACTTCAAGTGCCGAGTAAACTTCAGATGCTGAGTGATACAGAATTTATCAAGTGCTGAGTAAAATTCAGATGCCAAGTGATACAAAATTTATTAAGTGCCAAGTAAACTTCACATGCCGAGTGATACAGAATTTATCAAGTGCTGAGTGAATTTTAGGTGCCGAGTGATACAATTTTATTTAGGTGCCGAGCTATCCAGGAAATAGATGCCGAGCATCAGAAAACCAATAGTGTCGAGTAACACAGAGGTGTCGAGCACCAGTAAATCAATAATGCCGAGTTGCTACATTATTTTGAAAATCGAAGATTCGCCAGATCTAAGCCAACAAGGTTGTTATCTAGAAGTTTGTAAATTAAATGGAACATAAGAATGATGAGCTGGTGGCACAGAACACCATGTAGAACATTTTTAAAAGATACAACTGACGAAGTTTTTAATAAGAACAAGATATGGGATAGATACATTGTATCCTACCTAATCCATTTGAAACCCTAAAATTGGAGAGGGAGAATTGAGCGGAAAAGGAAAATTAGATTTCTATTTAAGGAGACATAAGTTCATGAAGAAGAGATAGAGAGAGAGGCAGTCAAGCATGAAAGCATAAAATGCTGAAGGAGGTGCTAAGGAGGAAAGAGAGCATAGTTACTTTGTTTCGATAAGAAGACCCCAGATATGGATGCATTGGTATGAGGAGTAGGAAGACTCAAGGAGACGAAGCTTGAGAAGAAGATAAGCAGTTAGAGCTGAAGTGATTAAAGCCAAGCAAAAGGATAGAACTGAAGTGTGATATGAAATCTGCAAAGTATGTTTTAAGTTGTATCAGATCAAAAAGCCATTATTGTTCCTCTCTAGCAATTGTAACAGATAGTTTAAATCCTATGGACTTACGTTGGTTTAATAGCCATGAGGTAAATCCTTTAACAGGGTGACATTCCAAGTGAATGTTCAAAAGTCCTTTAACCAGGTCTATTCCTAATAGTTTGGTGAAATCCTCTAACAAGGTCACATTTAACAGTGTGTTGTAAGCCTTTAACAGGGCAAGCTTTTAATACGAAATCACTTTAGAAGAGTGAAAATCAAGTAGCATGTTACTGGTGGTTTTTCCCAAATTGGGTTTCCACGTAAACCATTGTGTCATGTGTTGATCTTTCATGTTTTATCTCTGCATGTTGATTTACTGTAACTTGCTAATATGGTTGATTTAAGTTTGAATGGATGAAAAGTGTATGGATTCATTAAAATTAGAGAACAAGTATTATTAGGGCATTTGGACCTTGAATAACTGATTCACCCACCCTCTCAGTTATTCTAAAGAATTCTAACAATTTGTTATAATTTAGGGACCAAAAAGTAGTTGTTCTAATTGAATTCACTTCAAGTGACAATTAGAGAATATTGACTAGAATGTTTAGAGAACACAATTGTTGTTGTATTGCACAAGAAATAGGAGTAGAACTTGCAGCAACATTTAAGAGGGAAGAAAAGAAAAGGAAGGAAAACATAAAGTTCTTTGAGGTATCTATGCAATTGACTCTTTGATTTGAGGTCTCACCTAGAATTATCACCATGTCATTTCCTATACTCTATCCTCATTCGGTGGCTACTGATCTGTAAAATATGAGGTGCACATACTTGGTATAGTTCAAAGGAAGTATAAAGTATTGTTGATTTGAGATTTTGCTGGGTTGTTAAAAACAACATTGTGGTTTTTGAGGATTTAGAATCTAGAGTATGACATTGTAGGCAGGGCAGAGTAGGTGCATTTGAAGTTTTTCTAAAGCATGTATAATGGAGAACTTAATGGTGCATCCATACATCAAGTATATGTTAAAAATATCAAGTTTAAAAACTCTTATTTTTCAATGAACATTCTTTCAAGTATAACTATGGATCAATTTATATTAAGAGACTTCATACTTATTTATAGCATAAAGGATAGCAAATGATTTGATGTATTAATATTCTCTAATCTATTTTATCATGGCATTCTAATACAACTAGGATTTAAAAAGAAAAAAATGTATGCTAACCTCATTATCTTCATCTCTTCATTTTCTTTCTTTGATCTCTTCTTTTAGTTTCTTCAGTATTTCGTTCCATCAGGGTTGTGCCTATATTTCCAGTGAACAATTTTCAACATCATTCACTCAAAATTTCACACATGTGACTCACAATGTTAAGTTACAAAACTAAAACTGTAATTAAAATGGGAGGAGCAGAGAATGGACTTCTCTCTAAATGAAGAATCCAATAAGTGGGATGGAGGTATTACATCTCTTTCCAATTTAATTATGCAAACCTTTGAGTGTCGTAAAGACCCATTAATAATATGCCAAGATTTTATGTCAAAGTAGGGTATGGGATCGAATAGGGTGACCCTATTTTGATAGGCTTATTTAACACAATATTAAAAATATAAAGCAAATGTGTAAACACAAGATTATATAGAGGAGAAAGAACTATTTCAATTTATATTAAAAGAATAGGCCTAGTTAGATACTCATAGTGGCGTTATCAATATTATTTAGGTCATCCTTAATTTGTGCGCTCAATCCTCTGATCTCTAGCATGCCCAACTTTCCAACCATTGCCTTGAGATTAAGCATTCGACAGACCAAATATGAACCCCATGTTTGGCATAAGAATGCAAAGTGTGCACAGTCAAGAAATACTTTGGAAAACAAACTTTACCTATTCACTAGCTGCAAGTTGAAGAGGCACACTCAAATGGCAAGGACTGGTAAATTGGAAAGGCAATTTATGTTTTGATCTCTTTCCATAGTTTACAATATGAAATTAAGAAACTAGACATTAAATCCTAACTAGTCTATTTAAACAAACCATAAGATGCATGAGAAGAAAAAGCACAAGACTAAAATGAAAGGAAACTCACTAGCAACTTTTTGTTCCTGGCTGCAATATGCAGGGGTGAATCTCCTTCACATATCTTTAAAAAATGATCTCTTTTTCCAGTCTGATCTATGCTTTCTCCACTTTGCAGGGACTTTTCCTCTGGAAGCTTGTCAAGTCCCTTGTTGCTGCTTTCTACATCACATTTTTGTGTTTGGAGTAGAATCTCCACAACTTTGGAGAAACCTTCCTGAGCAACCAAGTGCCATGCAGTGTTTCCTTGAGCATTTGTAGCCTTAACAAGAAGAGTATTGAGTTGGAGGAATTTTTGAATGAATGGTAGATTTTCTACAGAAGAAGCCAAATGGAGAAGAGTGTTTCTACTTCCATGTGTAATACTATTGAGAGCTTCTTTAAGTTGGGAAATCTCAAACTTTGTTCTAGGATGTATTGCAGTGTTGTATGCCCCTCCATCAATCCTTTGGTTAGGATGTTCACTCTCAGTTGCCATGAAGATTTTTTTGTTGTTAGATGGCCTTTACAAGAGTTTTCTAAGTTTACCTTAATCCAACCTTCCAAGGGTCAATCCCACTTCACATCTACACTACTTTTAGATGTTGGGTTGACCCAGCTATGCCCAATAGTTAAGCAACTTATATAAAGAGACCAGCAAGTATACTATATGATCTCCTATAATTTATAGAGAAAAATAAATAGAAGATTTATGAAATCAACAAGAAGAAGAAGATTTATGAAATAAACAATTGGCAGCCATGGGTACATACTTTTTGGAGATGTTTCGATGACTTGCAGATTCTGCCCTTCATGATCAGACAACCACCAAGTTATTGGAATAAGTGCATGCAAATCTTTGGCCATATACAAGAATACACATTTATAAAATTCTAGTTTTTTACATGATATACAAAATTGTGTATGTTTATGTTATTACATATATAAAACCTAGCACACATTTGAAATAGGAAAGCATTTGTTAGGAAGTAGCTCCCTACACGCTTGACAATTTAATTGTCAACCCTGTTCTTTGAGAGAGTTTATTGGACTGATATTCCAAGTTCATATTCCAAACAATAACCACATATCTCCTATAAAAATGCCCACCTTCAAAAATTTTACTATTATGCCACAAAAGAAAGGAATCCTGGCTGTCAATTTAGAAGTTTCAAATATAGCTTGCAATTAAAAGAAAAAAGTAATATCATGTGTAGTTCAACCATACCATAGATGGCAGATATGTTGCCATTCAATTTTAGGTTCCTTTGGATGGAACCATTATTTAGTAAATGGTCATGAAGGAATAATTTGATGGAAAGTTTAGAAGTTGCAATGATGTATGCACAATTTACCTGAGAAGATTTGTGTCGCCAAGGAGTAACACATCAAAAGATCGAGCAACTGAAATACTGTAAACATTAGAAGTTTATGGGAACTTCAATTTGTCAAATAGCATGTCAGATACACAGGAGTATATCAGAGCTTAACTAATATGATTTATAAAACAAGTACAAAATTATAGATATGGAAAGGCCTGATCAAGCTCCAACACCAATTGGTAGAGCTATTTTTCTAAATGTATATTTACATATGTTTTTATATGAAGGCTAAAAGTATCTTAAAATTAAATCTAATATTATTGACTGTCTATTTATTTTCTAACTACCCATTCCACTTGTTCCAGTTGTCCATTTATGTTTTATTAATTTCCATCTACCCTTCACAGTCAGGCCAACAATCCATGTACTTTTAATTCATCACTAACTATCCTTTAATGCTCCGTTAGATTCAAATGCATATATATTTGTCTTTATTTTTTTCAATCAATTTGCATGTGTTAAAATTATTTCCTACTTTATATACAATTGTCATATTGTTTTCCAATCCATTTGAATGTGTTGATCCTTCTAAAAATCTAACTTTAAGGTATGTACTCATCAAAATTGCACATGCCTAAATTAAAACTTCCAAAAGTAGATTGGTTTTAGAAATTGGCAAAAGCCATGCATAAAAAATGGAACATAAATTCAGGCTTCTTTGCTTCTATGCCAGAATTGTTATACATTGTATGTGCAAATTCAATACAAATGACTATTCAAAAACATTTTCTATATTCCCATAAGATATTGACAGCTAGTTGTATTTACTATTAAGAATGTAAGATTTAGATAGTCACATATCAAGGTGATCTTAAAAATAGAAAAGCAATACCTCCGCAAAAAGTTTTATGATTGTTTGGTACGTTAACATTGATGGCTCTGGGCCAAATGATTTCATTTGTCTAAATATGGATTCTACCCTTCTACAGTCTCCTAGCCTTCCATATGCCTCCATAAGGGTTGTATAACTTACAACATCCAACACCAAACTAGATTTTTTCAATGATCTCAATGCACCCTCTACCTTCTCGGAGTTGCCCTGCTTTCCATAGATTGAAGCAAGCATTTTGAAATCCATCTCACTGAAGCTCCACTAGTACTACCATCGAAGCCATTCCAGTATCTGTAGATCCGCAGTATGGTTAATTTGACAGTAAGATAAAGAAAAAAAATACACAAGGAAAGATAAAGACAAAGATCCCTAAGGAAAATTTCATCATATGGAATGAAAATTGGGCCAAACAAAAGCACAATTCATTGAAATAGTAAATCATGCTATCATATCTTGGATGATAGAAGGAACAAATCCAATGGATTATATTAAATGACAACGAGTCAAAAAGAGAGAGATGGAAATGTATATAACTATAACTTTTAGCCTTTTTGCAATTCCAGAAAATATAATCAGAAAAATGATTATTACACAAATGGTAGTTGAGCAGTTTTTGTGACCTTAAGTAGTTCAATTAATTATTATCGAGCTTCTAAATAGGAGTGTCACATAAGTTTCAAATAGTCAATAGCTAGCTAAGGTGATTTACTAGCTAATTCTAGATGCACTTATGATGACTAATAGCTCTGAACCAAAATCAAGGAGTGAATAACAACTTGAAAAGTGAAATTCTAGAGCAAATAATGAGCAGTCAAATATAAAGATGGAGATTTCTTAATTACTTTGTTCGTTGCTATTTTTTCTCAATACATTTCTCCTTCAAGCAAATTAAGGAAAGTTTCTTCCGTACATATGCATTTTTTCTGAAAATATTGAGTTGTATTGATTTGTAACATAATTAAAATGTATAGTTGCATGAAGGGCTAGTTTGCTTCTAGTGTGTAACTAATACTATGACATGAGAAGATGCATAAGTGAAGCATATTGGAGACAAGTTCTTCCCAAGAAATGTCAGTGCCCCTGAACATGCCTCACAGATTTAGATCAAAATGTATAACTGGTCTAGAAAAGCATTGAAATTTCAAGAGCAATTAATAGCTGAATAAAAAGTATTGATTGTCATGCATAAGATCTAAAGAGACTATAAAGTCCCAATGATACCTTTTCATTAACTCTAGGAAAAAGTCAAGCAACTAAATAAGAAACTTACAATTAGATACAACACAAAACTTTGGATAACAAAAGTTGATCGAAACTAAGGAGTAAGGAAAAAATTACGAATAATCTCAAGATGCATATAGGTGACTGACATATTGGGTGGCTTTTGGAACGTGGGATTTTCTTCCAGAAAGGTATTGCCCTATGTGGGTTTGTAGCAAAGGGATTCAAAAGCTTAAGCAAATAAAAATGGGTTACTCCAAAGTGATTCAAGAGCTTGGAAAAAAGTGAAAAATGAAATGGGCATGAACTAGATGGATTCAAGAGCTCAAACTTGGTGCTGTGGAAAGTTTGAAGAGCATTTTATCAAGTGAAATTCCATCTCTACATTTTAGAAAACAACCAAGTTTAGGCTGTAAACTGTCAGACTCAGTCTCAGAAGAAAATCTTATATTGAGAGACCACAATGCAGATTGGATCTGCAGTAACAATGGAATATGTCCAGGGTCTCCAAATCGGGACCAATATCCTAATTCATTGAAAAACTTGATTGTCTAAGCTTAGTCAAAGGAACAAGATGTGATCCAGATTTCTCCCAAAGCTGAGGTTGGCTTGTCTCGATGGGCTTGCTTTCTATCTGTTGACATCCAATGCGATTCCATCTATTGTAAGACAAGAAACCAACATGCACAAAGTGAAAGTGAGAATTGTTTTTTTTTTGTTTTGTTTTTGATGTATAACTTGGATTTCTCCTAGATTTATTTGCCTAGGTTAATCTGGGACAAAATCCTCTTTCCTATTAGCTTGCATGAGTTATTTTCTTCCAATTTTTGGAGACTGGTGGATTTCTACAGCTATCAAAATAATATAATATAGAATGCCAACAATTATTAACTTATTACTTATTACTACAATGTATCACACTAAATGGGATTATTATGGGATGGTAATGACTACCCTGCATAAGAAAGGTTCTGTATAGAAATGATGTAGTAAAACAAGCACCCCTACATATTGGACTAGGGAAGCATACCATGGTGGTTACTCTGCCTCTAAAATACCACTTTTATCTAGTTTTCTCTCTCACCATAGTTATATAAGCATTAACTACTTGTCTTCACCAAAGCTATTATTAGCTATTATCAATCGCCTATTTGTTTCTGAATCATCCTTAGGTTGTGGATAGTGTTTTTAATTTGTTTGTCTTACAATAATTGCATGTTGATTGCATCTAGGATGTTATATGCATGGGAGTCATATGATGCCTGGGTGATAGAAGTTACTACAGTTACACTTTTGAGGGTAAGGCTGAAACTACTGAATGCTAAGAAGCTCAATTGACCCTTGATCAAGAGGCCTTGAATAAACTCATACACCCCATAAGGAATGAACGGGCTATGAAAGTATAAAATGAGCTACTCCATTTGGACTATAGATGATCATTGAATATTGCAACACCTTGAAGGACATATTGCTACTATCTTCCTAGATAACTCCATTAGAAAGTTTGATCACATTTCTCCACTCTTCTAGGCTCTCAGCTGGATAGGTCGTTCAACAAAAGACTACGAACATATTTATCTAAGTCTCTACTAAAATTTGTATGCTATATATTGCATTGAGTTTAATTATTCTTCATATATCCTTTGTTTACCTTGTGTCTCTCTCTCAAAGGTATGGGATAGACAAAAATAAATAAATTTGGCATTCCATAATGTTCCATGTCATGTAATGTTTTCTAAAGCATTGCTTATTTTACTGAAAATTCATAGTTAGAAATAAATTTAACTGATAATAAGATATGAATCTTGTAGCTATCATTCTTCAACAAAAATTCAAAAAAAACACCCAAAGGGACATTTCAAATGGGAAAATTAATAATACAAAAAATAAATTAAAACTTCTATTGTACCTTGATCTTCTCCATAAATTTGCCATCAACATCTGAATTTTTAAATGTAATAGGGTGCCATCCTTACATGTCAAGTTTTCTTTTAGATTGATTCCAAAAAGTGTTAAGTCAAGGTCTGATGTTCAAGTTCATCTTCAAGACCTTTCATCTAGATATGATAAATGAAGCAAATGAGTTAAAGTGGTGTTGGAAGCAAGAAACCAACAACACTTGGAAGTTTTTGAAAATAAAATTTTGAATATCTTTTGATTCCCTTATATCACAAATTTAACCAAAAAACACAAGCATTCCAAGTTACAATTGTAGAATTTACTTTCAATAAAAACAAAGTGACAACATTGCTTTTAGTGGCAATAAAACACATTTTCAATCCAAGATAAGAAATATAATCAAGTGCATAGGAAAGTGATCATAAAAGAGGATTAATACTCACAGCTAGCAATGTTTGTACATAATGCTCATCGGGTATACAGTTATGCTCTTTTTGAAGAACAACAGGCTAGAAATAGAAAGAAATTAAGAAGGGCTAGATTAGTGATCTAAACATAGTTCCAATGTAAAATTTTAGAGGAGAAACATCATCTAAATAATCCTGAATCTAGATATTACATTGTATATGAAAAAAAATAGTAAAGTAGTTCATTCATAATCTAAAATCTAATTGTAGATGCACAAACAATGTATATCTCAAACACATTTACTAACACAGATATTTATCTCATTAAAACATTGCAACATTGTTCTTCACTACAATCCCCTTATTAAACCCTTACAAAGCACATAAAACTCAAAAAAATGTGCAAATAAACCAATCTCTAGAACATAAGCTCACTTTCACCTCACATCGAGAATATCTTGTGCTAAAGACATTTATATTTAGGTTAAAATGAATATGCTTTTATATATTTGAAAGCGATAATTAAATATCACAAAATAAGTCTTACAAAGAAAGGCTATCCAAAAGCTCCAAGAAAAGTGGATAGTAACTTAGAATAAAATTTGTCCTAGAGGAGTGAAAAAATAAAACAATCTAAATACAGGTGGCTCCTTAATGGCCCAACAATAGGAATTGACCAAAAATTTCACTAGAGATAATTAAAGAAAGTAATTAGAATTTTAAATAAATATAGTACTCCAAGCCCTCCACGGTCAGAGTAATAGATGAAAATGTGGTCATTAGGGCCACTATCCACCACTTTACCAAGGAGGAGACCTTTCATGCACTCCAATGCCCACAATATTTATTTATAAAGCTATATTTATGTACAATATCTATTTATAAAACTATATGTTGAATGAGGAAGGGAAACAACAAGAAGCAAATGACCTTTTGAACCGAAAAGTGGACATAATATTTCAATTCAATTATTTCACATGTAGTAATCTTATTAATTTTTATTGTTATTATGCAATTATGGATTATGCCTGGAAGCTTTGTAAAAATATGTTGAATAATGGGATATCTCTTGACATATTTACTTAAATGCACTTATCCAAGAATTTTGTTAAACAAGGGATAGTATGAAGAAAAGTAGAGCCTAATTAAATAATGGTAAAAGGCTCCCCACTCAACGAAAGAATTGGTGGTGTCTCTTCTAGAAAATTAGAAATGTTGTTAGTAGTATTATTGAGCCCCATATTTGGATCTATGTGGTGTCAGAATTCATTCCAAATTCAAGTGCAACTCTTCGATAATTTAGAGTTATTCATGCAAAATAATATTGAAGAGATTTTGAAGATGAATGAAAAATTTGAAGATGCATTCATGAAAATGTTCATCTCGATAGTAGTAGCTTTGGAAGATTGCGATAGCAAGACAAACTTAAGAGTTCCCAAAAAGAACAGGGGAAATTAGAAAAAAAATGCAAATTGATTTCCACCTAGTGGGATTTTTTTGAAGCTTTCTAGTCTACAATAAGAACTTAGAAGAGAAGGATTGATTTTTTCATTCTTTTAATACACACAATCAACAGGGCCTTGGCCTTTTACCAATCCAAAAAAGAGAGAGCAAAGGATTGGCTAAATATTCTTCAAAGAGGATGCATTTTAGTTGTGCAAAAAATTCAAGATTTAAAGGGCAATGATAAATCAGGTAATAGGAGGTGACTCTAGCCCAATGGATAGACATTAGTCTTAGCTAAAGTTTCTAAAGTCCTCTACATTCTACCAGACAATGCAACCCCCATCAAATCAATTTGTTGTTCACTAATTTGACCATGAATTTTTTTTCAATTCTATCCCCAATTCTCACACTCAATTAAAATTTCTAGATAAAGCAACTACAAGAGGCACCAAATCTTTGGTAGAACACGTAAAAGTGGCCACTTTATAGAGTACATCATTAGAATAGTCAGCTATGAAGGCAATGCCTGAGAGTACATAGTGTTTGGGCACAAGATTAAGGAATGGTCCAAAAATCACTTCAGAAGTAAACAGATGGGCAAAATCACAATCCTAACATATCAACGTGTTATTTAATAATGTGCCTACAATATATATGGTGGTGACTTCAACAATTGAGAATGCTAAATATCATTAGTAGCTTATCTTCCATACACACCAATACGGGCATTTAAAATCCACTTCATCTCCACATAAAGTTTTTAAACTATGCTTAGAACCATTTATTCAGTAACTTACAATCAGATATTTTCTAATGATGTTTAGTTTCTTATGAACTTCCACAATAAATTTAAAAACCTACAATTTTGGTTTACTAACTTCATGTATCTTACACAAGCTTACTTGTGTTCTAAATAGTATTAAACATTAAAAAAACTACAAAGTGTGCAAACATTCGGGGTTTGAAAAATTTGTTAGCTAAACATTATGCATAGTTGGTTGTTCCCTCTATGTCAGAGCATATTTCCCATTTGGAAAATAATTGATGCAATTTTTGTTATATGTGACAAAGCTAAAAACCATTGAATACTTCAATTACATCACTCTGAATTTCTATTCTAATAAAAATCAGCTCATTTTAAAATTTTAATAAAACAATGCCTACCTTGCTTGAAGAGAAACTAGACAAAGAAAGCATGGTAGAGGGTATACTTACATAGCTCTTGTGTACCTCACAACCAATACCTTGATGAGGAAGGCTTGCCTATCTTCTGACATAGACTAAATTATAAGCTTCTTGTGACTTTTGAGTTTTGACTCTCACTTTAACCTGGAAAAGTAAGTCTTGATCTTTTTATGCGATTGGAGTTGGGGGCATTGGAGATGGCATTTTCATAAATTTTCATCCGTGTTTCAGATTCAAGATGCCCTTTTATAATCCTTCTAATAAATCATACCTCTGGCATCAACAATAACGTCAAAAGAAGAAGGTCAAGGCAACCCATGGTTCTAATTTTCAGCAAAACCAGACACCTGGGCCTCATAGTCTTTTCTAAATTGATTTTCAACAAGCTAGCGTGCTGCACTACATAATCTACAAGGAGCTCCATCTTATTAACTAGTAAGTTCATCTTTTCACTAACATGTTCCTTTGACAATGAAATGACCTGAGGGGTAGCTCCGAGTAGTTAGCATGTTTCTTTAGTCGACAGCCCATAGAGTTTGAAATTCTCTATCTTTGCCTCTAACATTTCCATGCTGCTAATAGTCACTAAATTTACTATATATTTGAACATTTTCCCTCTCTAGTAACCAAAAATATTATGAATAAGATCGATGCGTGCAAGCCTCAAAGAAGTTTTTTTGAGAACACACAGATTTATTTTTAAGAAGCTTACGAGCTTCGGCCCACAAAATCTGCATCCTTCCCAAAAAGTGAGGGAGGACCTCAGGGTCTTCTCCAAGTTATAACCAAAAAGTCATGGATCTCTTAACAGGGCTTTGACAAGCACATCCTTAGACTGAAATACATTCTTCAGAAATTTCATCTTGGGAAGTTGGGTCTTGAGGCTATGTGTTAATATGCTTGGGTATATGCTCAAAAGTTTGGCCAGATTTTGATCCACGAAACCAAAATCTTCTAGTAGTTTGATCTTAGGTTCCAATACTTTATCTACAAATACCATAAGTTGGGGTTGATACCTCATTATACGGACAATTTTGACTTCATTGCAATCGTGCTGCTTCAACAGATGAAGAAACCCATTGACATTGTTGAGGGTCTAAAGCTTCTTCAAATGAGGTGCCAACCTGAATTAGCAGATGAAGTGGATTTTAATCATTTCAATGAATTAGGGTGTGCGCAAAATAGAACTTTTCTTGATTTTAACATAACAAGCCCATGTTGGTCGAAATTTTGACCAACACGAGCATGGATTTTAAAAAGAGGACATTTTTTCTTGCCCATTCTGATGAATTTGACCCCGTTTTAATAGATGGTCAAAAATTTTGGTCTAAAAATGGGGTCAAATGTACTAGTGATCACAAAAGTTCTATTCCTCAGCCCTTGTATTATCAATTTAAATATTAGCCCCAAGTTGGTTATAACCAGTATGCTCAAGGTTATTCCTATTCCCCTATTCCTGCTCCACCAACCCCAACATCCCCATATAAAAATCTTGAAGATATGATGTTGGAGTTCCAAAGGAAGATTGACTACAAGTTCCACAAGAGTAGTAGAAAATAGACCAAAGGTTGCGTGAATGAGATGAGTTGTTGCTTGCCTATGATAAGCAGCTTGGTGAGATTTCAAGGCAACAAGAGATAGAGGGGCAACAGGAGGAGATGAAATACTATGCCTCTCACCAAAAAGAAGAAGAAGAGAGGGAGAGACAAAGGAATTTTGAGGAGAATCTTGCAAGGCAATTTGTTGTAGCAAGACAAGAGGAAATGAGGCTACAATTGACTCATTTTTTAGACCAATGAAGCAGAGGCAACCTCTTCTCCAAGATTTGTCATTCAAAGCTTCAAGAAGCCCCATCCATTACAAGATCCTACTATTGAAACTTCTCCACTCCCTATACAAGAAAACTAGCTTGGTCATGAACCTCTCAGACCTATCATCATTTCACTCTTTAAGAGTGGACCAATTTATGGACTCCTAGTGGTCCAAATATGCAGTTTTGGGAGAGTGAAACAAAACCAACAAGGCTACCATGGGAGGAGTTGCAGCCTACTAAGGAGAACAAGGAGGTAGTTTTTGAGCCAAAGGAAGAGGATCCAATCCTCTTATTGGAAGAGCTTCCCTCTTTTGTTAAGGAAGAAAAAGAAGAAAAGGTTTTTCTTTCTCTTGAGGAACAAATCATGGCTTTTAAGCCTTTACAAATGAATGAGGATCTGTTACAAGTTGAGTAAGAAGAGAATCATTTATTGCAGTAGATGGTCCTCCATGATGTGGAGGATGGAGAAGAGAGCCTGAAGGATAGCTCTATCCTTGAGGAGGAACATGTTGATATGAATAAGGTTGCCCCTTAACCTATACATTTTATTGAAATAGAGCAAGAGGACTCAGATGAAGATAACATCTAGGATGAGCTAGAGATGTTTTGTTCATCCTTGGACATGAAACAACCTTCCCCTTCATCAGAAAATCATGAGTTGTAGCAACAACAAGTAGAGATTCACAATATACCAGTAGCTCCCAAGGAAGTGGTTCATGAGAAGCATGAAGAAGATATGGACATTATTTCTTCACAAGAAAAGGAGGAGCCACTTCCAAACCAGTTGAACACCACCATTGTAGATCACATCAACATGGTCGAGCCTAATTTCTTAGACCAAGTACCATCAAGAGGATGCCCCATAAGGCATCAAGCTCTACAAAAAATTAACAATTTGGCCCCGGTCATGCTTACTCTTGAGCATGAGGATGAAGATCACAAAGATGAGAAAGTATCTTTTTCTCCACAAGGTAATGCCCTAGTGTTGGAAAACTTCATTGTTTTCAGCATTGGAAAAGAGGTGTTCCATGTAGCAATGTGCTTGCAGCTATTTTTAGCTATCCACATGAATGAAAGAAAAAATTAGCTTGTGAGGAAGGGCAGCTACTTCAACAAGCCAGTCAATGGCTTTTTTTGATTTTTTGTGTTGTAAATACTTGTACATAGAGAGTAGGATTTTCCTACTTTCCAAGAACTACACGAGCACATTTTCTCCTTTTCTGGAGCTTTTCTAAGCCTTCTAGAGCTCCTTGGAGTTTTTGTTTTTTGTTGGTTGTAAATTTTGTGAAGTTTTGATTGGGATAACACGTCAATTCTTGGTAGCAACTCCATGCCCAATTTATTGCTTAAAGGTCATTGATCTATGCTTAATAGGCAAGCATCTTCTTTGAGTTGCCAAGAATGTTGGCCAGTTTTTCCTCCCATTCAACCCATCACTAATAACTGATTTGAGAGATCTTCAATGGGTTGGATTCTTTGATGTGGGTTAACACGCTTTTTGGTTGGGTTAACATCCTGTGTTAACTCAATCTCTTTATGAGCTGAGTTGGCTTGGTTCCTTCATTAACTGAGCTAGTTCAATTTTTTCTTTGATCGAGTTGGCTTGTTTTCCTTCATTTTCCAAGTTGTGGGTTAACATACATTTTCTATTGAGGTTAACATTTCACATTAACATTTTTTGCTATTTTAGGGAGTGACTTTTCTTGCTTCTGTGAAATTGCAAAATTTCTACTGCCTCTTCAACCAAACATTCAAGAAATGTGTTGACTAATAGTTTCATGCCATGTAGATCACCCTTCTTGTGTTGGGTTTCTTTTAATTAGATGATGGTCATATTTTTGCATCATTGCTTGGGCCTCTTACAAAGATACATTGGTCATTAGATTTTGAAGCATGATATTTTTGAGTGCATCTCAACCATCTATGGTTATAAAAGGAAGGTCTTGATCTATGGTTAGGTTTTATCCATCTATTGAGGAGATTTCTTGTGGCATCTGGATTGTCTATTTTAGAATGAAGATCTACATCAACAACTCATCTTATTAGGGGAAAATTAGATTTATTCCATGTAGGTCAACTCTGTGATTTTCATGGCGGATTAACATTGTGTGTTATCCCATCCCATGTTTTTTGATAGTGGTGCAAATTTATTTGTTGCAGCCATGACATATTACAAGGATTGTTCTTTAATGTTGAAAAATATTCTTGGGCATTGTTTGCATGACACCTTTGCATCTTCATTCCTCATTAATGATTGTAATGATTGAATCTCATGGGATTTGATTTCTTACGGCTAGGTGCATTTTTTTCCCCCTTCCTATCACTTCACTACAACAAGTTGATTTCAAGATCATATTTTACTTTGATATTCATTTATTGCTCTTTTCAACTCAAATCCACTTTGGTTGGGGTTTGAACTCCATAGTTTAAATCTGAGTTATGCATGAACTCTTTAAAATGCAGTTGTAAATAGTTCTTCTTGGTTCTTCTCCATTTGTATTTTGTATCAGCATTATGCTCTATAATTTTTTCCTTTCATGAATAGAAAATTTAGCTTCTACCTCATCTTGCTAGTTTGATATATTTTGTATTTTATGCCTTGTATGGATTATTTCTTGTTTATTCTTTCATGTTCGCATATCATGTGTAGTTTGCTACTAAATTTTGTCATGTGAATTTGTTTCCTTACAACATTTCATTAGTTTTACCTTCATGTGAATTTTGAAAGAGTAGATTTGAGCCAAGATCTACGTATATAGGTGATTTATTCATGTTTTGTGTAGTTATAGATAGAGTTGTAACCATTATTTCTATCTGGTGCATCACCCCGTTTCCATTTTTGTATTTTAATTTTAGCTTCCTTCTCCCTTTTCCTCTCAAGTGGTAGTGTAGGTGCATCCTAACAGTAAGGAAGTCAACCTTCTCCTAAGATTCAGCCTCAAAGTGCAAGTCCCACACTTGGAGATTGTTTCCATGTTACACAAGGTCACTTGAGGGTCATACCTCAAGCAAGGGTGCATACTTTTGTGTCAACAGTAACTACAAAACCCTCATCGCTGAGTTTCTTCATTGAAATTAAATTCCTACTTAACCTTGGAACATGTCTAACCTCATGTAGTAGCTAATGATTCCCATTCTACAACTTAATCTCAATATTTCCCTTTCCAACAATCTAACATGGTTCATTATCCCCCAAATAAACAAGCCCAAAAGCCCCTTGGACATAATCAATAAAATAACCTCTATGAGGTGTAGCATGAAATGAAGCCCTAGAATCTAAAAGCCAAGAATCATCAACACTTTCTAAAGAAATAAGCAAAGCATCTTCTTTGGATTTGTTACTTACCGCATTTTCCACCTTTTTTCTATCTTGTTTGTCTTCTTCATTGTTCTTTCAAGTCCAACAATATTTATTCTTATGCCCTAGTTTTCCATAGTACTGGCAATCTCTTGGTCCTTTGGATTGAGACCTCTTCCCTTTTGACTTTTTTCTTGATGTCCCATGATTTCTAGAATTACTTCCTCTCTAAGTTGTTCTACCTCTACTTTGTGTGTTCAAAGCACTTCCTGATATAGATCCACCTGAGGTTTTCCTACAATTTTTCTCATTCAGAATGACACTAATCACATCATCAAGTTTTAGGGTACTAGATCCAGGAACATATTTACTCACAACCATTACCAAGCCATTCCATCTTTCCAACAAATAACACAAAATCAAGAGAGCCCTAATTTATTCATCAAAATTGACATTAAGTGAAGATAACTAACTAGTAATAATATTAAACTCATTTAAATGATCCAAAATAGAACCACCTTCTGCCATGTTCATATTAAATAAACGCTTCATGAGAAATACCTTATTTGAAGCGAAGAGCTTTTTAGACAATTTCACTAGGGTTTGCATCAACTCTTTCGTCACCTTTGCTTTGGTAATGTTAAATGTCACTGATGGTGCTAGGCATAATCGAATGCTTCCAAGTGCCCTTCTAACTAAAATATCCTAGTCCTCCTCTGTCATAGTTTCATGTTTCTTTGTTTTTCCTTCTAATGGCTTCCATAAATTCGTCTAATAAAGATAGTCCTCCATTTGCATTTTCCATAACTAAAAGTTTTGCCCATTAAACTTCTCAACCTTCAACTTACCCTCATCTACCATCACTCCCACTCAACCATGAGACCTTCCTACAGTAGATCTCTAAAAAAAATGACAATGACAGTCTACCTAAAAAAAATGATGTCTAGTTTTGATACCACTTGTTAGGATTAACCACATACATAAATAATAGTTATATGAAAATATAACCAATATGAGAAAATAATAGATCACATAGAAGAGAACACAAGACACAAAGATTTAATGTGGTTCACCCAATCCTTGGGCTATGTCCACCACAACAAGTCCAATATTATTATTATCTAATGATTACAATCCACAATCCCTTACTACTCAATATTGTCGCAAAAAGCTACAGTATCACCATACATTATGAAATCCCTAACCCTAAGCCTTTTTATACAAACTTTTTACCACTTACAACATTAGAGCTAGGATAAGTCATCCAATAGGAAAAGTAGCAGTTGATGTCTTTTACAATATAAGGTTATTTTTTGGCATTGGGGGCACTGCCCCCAAAAACCCCCCAAGGGCGTTGCCCCTTGACCCCACCCTGTACTACGATAGGGAGCAAACCTAGGGTGTTTGTGCAAGGAACCTCCCTAATTATGATTTTTTTTGTGATTAGAGGTTACTTAGGTGTGTGAGTGTGTTAAATAATCTCCAAGAGTCCTTGGAGTGCAACTCATCCAAATGTAAGAGCCAAGTTGCTCATTAGGTCTTAAGTTGCTCAAAATTTTCTCAATAGGTCCAATAGGATTAGGGATTGGAAATTAAGGGCTTTGATGGTTTAAATAGCTCCTAGGTGTCTTACCTAGGGTCCTAGGAAGGTTTTAGGTGAACCCATTTGACCAAAAGGGCCAAAGAGCAAAAGTTGCTTGAACAACTTTTTGCAATTTTTGCAAGAAATTGCAACTAGTAGTTTTGGAGGCTATAACTATGCATCCTTGAGTATATGAGCATGGTAGATCATATTTTGAGGGGTTGGAAGAATTACCATCAGTTTATGCAAGTGTAGGAGTACTGTATGAACATTTTTGCTGAGTTTTCCATTGTTTTATGGTGTAGTATGACAATGCATGGATTGGCACAGTAGATCAAGCTTATTTTTTTGATAGATTAGTATCTCTTTGTTCTTTTCCATATTCAATTTTGTGTTGAAGTTATCAAGTTCTCAAGTTACAACATTTTCTTGCTAACTGGCCTGCACATTGCCTTCACAGGGTTGTTTGTACAAAAATGTCTCTAACCTAATCACCCGTGGTGGAAAATACATGAAACCAGGTGGGGTGATAGGCTAGATTATGTACATAGTGGTTTTGCTTTTTTTACACATTTATGATAGGTTTCCAAGCCATGAAATGAAGCCCCTAGCTGACTACTAGGAGTATGTAAGCCTAGACAGTTTTGTAAAAGATGTTGTAGAGCACACCTAATATCATGCTGAGTCTAACAAATGGAGTTCCTAGAAGCCCTAGGATGTCAGCTTGAAAGTGTAGGTGGAATGGAGGTTTAATTTGAAGTTTTTAGATCTTGAGAGATTTTTAACTGTTGACTAGATTGGAGGCCCAAAACAAAGGCTAAAAACTAGGGCTTAAGAGTAAATAGGGTTGTGGGTGTCTTGAAGCTCTAAAAATATGGATTCTTGGTGTGCTAGGAGATAGATACTAGATTCCTAAGTTTTTTCTGGGGGTTTTTAGAAGAATTTTGAGAATGAGAGAAAATAAGGGTTACTAAGCCTAGAAACCATTAGATTTAATTAGCATATGTGAAGAGATTGAGTTTTCTTTGGATTTTTTTAAGACCATAAGTGTTGAATGAGGTCAAGAAAGTCACGAAGGGTATCTAAATTATTAGTAGATTCTAAGGTAGTTGAAGTACAAGATCCTAAGAGAGGGTTAGAGTTTTAGGAAAAAGAAGTACTGGTAGGACTAGTGCCATAGAAAGGAGATTAAATCTACACCAAACCAACTATACCTAGGAGGCAAGTTGGAGGAGGAGTCTTGGAAGCTTGAATTGGTGGAAAGAAGAGAAACAAGAATCATTGGATGATTCAAGATTAAAACTTTCATTAGGAGTAGTTATTGTATAAAACCTTAGGCCCTCTGCATCAGAGTGGTATCAGAGCCTACTTTTAGTTTGGTTTATGTTAGACAAGGAAGAAAGCCAAGAAGTTGACAGTATGCTACCCAAGGTAATGAGCAAGGGTGCCATAGTGGATTTGGTCAAGGATCTATTAGCCAAAGCCAACCAAGAAGACACTAAGAGTAAGAAGAGGATCATAGAGTGGGGAGATGAGAGTGATGAGGAAGATGAAAGCCTCACAGGGGAGACATTTGATAATAAGGATCCTGAGGTGGATCTGGATATAAAAGTTTTTTTGGATGCCTTTAAGTCTCTTGATCAAGATAATATGGAACACATCCCTTATTGCAATGGTAGTTTAAATGGGGAGGAATTACTAGATTGGTTGGAAGCCGTAGAAAATCAATTTGACTACAAAGAGGTACAAGATGAAAAGAGAGTCAGTTATGTTAAAGTTAGGCTCAAGGGATCAGCACTAGTATGGTGGAACATGATGCAAGATGATAGGATAGCAGTAGGGAAGAAGAAGATAGTATCATGGGAGAGAATGAAAATCAAAATGAAGGTACAATTCTTGCCTACTAATTATGAGATCCAGATGTATCAAAAGGTCTAGAATCTAAGGGTTGTTTAGAAGAATTTGGAGAATGAGAGCAAAACAGGGTTACTAGACCTAGAAGCCATTAGGTTTACTTAGCCTATGTGAAGTGATTGAGTTTTCTTTGGGTATTTTTTGACCATAAGTGTTGAATGAGGTCAATAAATTCATGGAGGGTATCTACATTATTGGTAGACTCCAAGGTAGTGGAAGTACAAGATCCTAAGAGAGGGTTAAGGTTTTAGGGAAAAGAAGGACTAGTAGGACTAGTGCCATAGAAGGGAGATTAAGTCTACACAAGACCAACTATACTTAGGAGGCAAATTGGAGAAGGAGTCTTGGAGGCTTGGATTGGTGGAAAGATAAGAAACAAGAATCATTGGATGATTCAAGATTAAAAATTTCATTAGGAGTAGTTATTGTATAAAACCCTAGGCCCTCTACATCAGAGTGGTATTAGAGCTTACTTTCAATTTGGTTTATGTTAGAGAAGGAAGAAAGACAAGAATTTGATAGTATTCTACCCAAGGCAATGAGCAAGGGTGCCATAGTGAATTTGGTCAAGGATTTATTGGCCAAAGCCAACTAAGAAGACACTAAGAGTAAGAAGAGGAGCATAGACTGGGTAGATGAGAGTGACAAGGAAAATGAAAGCCTCACAGGGGAGACATCTGACAGTAAGGATCCTGAGGTGGATCAAGATAAAAAGATGTTTTTGGATGCCTTTAAGTCTCTTAATAAAGATAAATGGAACACATCCCTTATAATAGGGGTAGTTTAAATGGGGAGGAATTGCTAGATTGGTTGGAAGCCATAGACAATTAGTTTGACTACAAGGAGATACAAGAAGAGAAAAGAGAGTCAGCTATCTTAAAGTTAGGCTCAAGGGATCAAAACTAGTATGGTGGAACATGATGCAAGATGATAACATAGTAGTAGGGAAGAAGAAGATAGTATCATGGGAGATAATGAAAATTAGAATGAAGGTACAGTTCTTGCCTACTGATTATGAGATCTAGATGTATCAAAAGGTGCATAATCTAACACAAAGAGACTTGACAATAAGTGCCTATATTGAAGAGTTTAATAAACTGAGTCTTAGAGATGGAATGCAAGAAGAAGAGGTGGAAAAGGTAGCAAGGTACCTTAATGGCCTAAGACAAGGGATCCAAGATGAGATCACCATAATGGCTCCTGACAGTATACATAAATGCTTTCAAATGGAATTGAGTGTAGAGGATAAAGCTAATAGAAGAATGAGTCATATCAAAGAGGAAGAGGCAATAACAAAGGGTTTAGAGGTAGAGGTAGCTTTGGAAGAGGACAAACTCCTAATTGCCCTGATGAAGCTTGGTTTGCTAATAGTAGTGGAAACAATCAATATAGGGGGTCATCTCCAAGAGGAGGATTCAAAGGAAGGGGACCACCTAGAGGAAAATTCTAGTCACAAGGTAGTGGTAGTACTATTTTTACTAGTAGATGTTACAATTGTAACCAAGTAGTCCATACTATGGGTAGATTTCCTAAGAAAGCTTCCTCTTCATCTATGGGAGAAAGGAGAACCTAGTTAGTGCAAGAAGATGACACTCAAAGTGTCGCATCACCCATTTCTAAAGTAGGATTAGTACTGGATGGTGAGAACTTGATGTTAAGAAGGACTTTATTGAAGATGCTAGATGTGGTAGAACCACCTCAGAGAAAGATCTTATTTAGGACTACCTACAAGTCACATGGCAAGATTTGCAAGGTGATAGTGAATTCTGGTTCCACTAAAAACATAGTGTCAACTGAAATGGTGGACAAGTTGAAACTTAGGAGAATTCTCCACACCACACCATACAAGATGTCATGGTTGAGAAATGGTCAACAAGTCTTGGTGGATGAACAAGTCCTAGTGGAGTTTGAGATTGGGGAATACAAGGACAAGGTTCTATGTGACATAATGCCTATGGATGCATGTCATCTCTTGTTAGGGAATCCATGGCAATATGATGTAAAGGCCATCCATGATGGTGAGGAGAATAGTTATATTATAATCAAGTAGGGGAAGAAGTATCAAGTGGATCCTTTGGTAGAATCTAGTGGAGAGAAAAATGTAGTAAATAGTGTTATGCTATTCAATGGAAAAGAATTCTTAAAGGTCATAAAGAAGGAGAAAAGGATATGTTGTACAGTAATTGTGAAGCCAAGGGAAGAAACCAAGGAAAAAGTTAGTAGACCTCAAGAAGTGCAACACTTATTAAAGAAATACCATGAGATAGTGGATAATGAGATGCTTAGTGCACTACCTCCTAGGAGGCAAGTAAGTCATCAAATAGACCCAATACCAACACTAGTACATTTGGGGGTCATTTTTGACCTAAATTTTAGATGGAAAGCCAATTTATCTTGTCTAATTCATTTTAAAAATAAAAAATGATCCCAATAATGTCAAAATTTTGATGCAAGTTAAGTTGGGAGTCACATTTTGACTCTATCGGGGATATGAACTAAAAAAAGAAAGAAAGTGAAACTTCATTTGTTTTACATGGAAAAGTGTAGTGCATGGGAGGGAGGCTTGAGGAAGAGTTTTATAGCTGTGTTTAAAGGTAAGGGTTTTTTGAATAAAATGATAGTTTTCTAGCCAAGACAAGTAGCTACATTTTGTTTTTAAAAAAACCTTCTTTTTGCCACCGTTGGAGTTTATATATTATCAGATCAAGAAGATATTAATTTTGACTCTGTCAGGGATATAAACTAAAAAAAGAAAGATAGTAAAACTTCATTTATTTACACGACAAAGTGCGAACACATGGGAGGGAGGCTTGAGGAAGAGTTTTACAGTGACATTTAAAGGTAAGGGTTTTTTGAACAAACTGATAGTTTGCGAGCCGAGACAAGTACTTGCATATTTGTTTTTAAAAAAACCCTTTTTTTTGCCACTGTGGGAGTTTATATACTATCAGATCATGAAGATGATAGATATGTTTCATTTTCCATTCCATCGTGGCAGCCGTATCTATTGTGCGGTGGCAAGTTTTGTGCTATGAGCATTTTATTGGTGTCATTTTGTCAAAATGTTGGAGGGATGAGATTCTCGATCGATAATTGTCCCATCCAAGTCGCAAAAAATGTCTAGTGCCAGGAAATGATCCAGAAGTTTTATTTATTATTTTCTAAGCTCCTGTCATGTCCTCATCCTCACCTACTCATTTGGTATTGATGCTCCATGGCATCCAATCACTACTCCCATGTTTAAGTTGATTGCCCCAAGTGTCTGTGATTTTCTTTGGGCTTGTGTGACCGAAGCACAGAAGATTTTCATGCCACTAAGAAGCTTTCCTAAGGCTATTAAGGACCTTCTTCATAAGAACCCTTACACTCTCTCTTCATCACCAACCCCCTGTGCATGGTAGAAATTGATGATGAATAGTTCCTATGTGTTTGACATTATGAATTTTCTTTTCCTCATTTTTAGCACTTTCATCAATTTTAGCAAGTTAATTCATTTTTTTCTTGATAGGCATGAGATGCTTCACCCCATATCATTTGTAGGGAAGGATGCCTCGCCCTTTAGGGTTTCATTATGTTTAGTTTTGGGGAAAACTAAGTATTTCCAAGATTTCAAGATGAAGGTGAACATTTTTATCACTTGTTATTTCTTAGATGAATGTGATAATTAAACCAAAACATAGTTCTTGTGCATAAAATTGTGTTAAAAGTGATGATTGATGATGGGAAGAGAAAGACAAAGGTCTTCAATATGACTGTAGCCCTGGAAGCTATGTTGTCTAGTTCTTCTTTTCGGGTTGTAGATTTTGGTTTTAAACTTTTGTTTGTGTAGAATTAGAAAATACCTTGATGCACAATGGCCTAAAAATCTCCACTAACATATTTGATAAGAAGCTACATTAAATTCCATTAATTCATTTTCAAGAGAAAAATGAACTAGAACTTCAAAAACTTGACAGATTCATCGTCCAAAAGTATATGGATATCTGGCAATCAAAAAATATTGACCAACCATTTTCTCCTATTTATAATTTTAATTTTCCCTTAAGAGATTGAAAAGAGTTTTAAGATACAATTATCTATTATCTTTGGAAAAGACATTTGAATTGCAACAGATTTAGGAATGCAAGTGATATACCCCTAACAGAGACCCCAATGATAAGGCAGGTGAGTTGTATTGGCATGCAATACTTTTTGTACCTCCTCTCTACTTAGATAAGTTGCTTTTGCAATGCAGAGATCAAATTCATTTATTTTTTGCAAAGTTTGATGAGAAATAATAACCAACCAAATTGAGGTGGAAAAAATAGTGTCAAGTGAAATATATGTTAAATTCCTAATTAGGTTAGGTGCAGTAAGATTATTTATGTCATCATATGTATCTCTTTTTAGCTACTCAGAGAAAAAATGTATTTGGGCTTTGATAGATTGTTATTCCTATTGATTAAATAAGATGTAGTGCAAGGTTCCTTTTGAGTTTAAAGGATGGAAAACAAGGTGGTGCTAAGATTTTACCATGGTATGAATCTTCCCCTTATCCCTTGATGGCATTGCCTGAGTTGAAATGTTAGCTAAGCATTCACCTAATGTGACATCATGTATACCCACTGCATCTCCTATATCAACTGTTATATTGTTGTTCATGTCATTACAAGCTTGTAACCATTTATCCTGGTAGTATTCATTCAAATATCTCAAGTTGTTACACATAGTTTGATCCATTAAGTATGAGCTATCTGATATTAAACCATGCGACCACAAGTATTCTCCATTGTTTACACTTATCTCCAATCTAGAAGGGGATTCCCTATTTGCAAACATCAATTTTAGAGTCCATGGTATCAAATTTATACAAAGTTTCATGCATATAGGTATCATTGAAACAAACTAGATGAATGATTCTATAGCTTCATAGATTCTCAAGAACACTGCAAGTGTAACCTTCCTTTTAAGTGTCAAATGGATTATCTAAGCTCATGATTGATGGGTTCTTACAATGCACCGCTCATGGAAGATGGTTCATTTATGCAATTCAAGTTCATAGGTGATGTATTCTTGTGAATGACTAGTTATATGAATCATCTAATCTCAAAGAAAGATACCTAATTATAATGTATTACAAAAATTAGACCTGATTAGTAAGGCCGTGCAGTTTAGAATGCTTGGATATATACAATGAAAGAAGATAGGTGCGTACCTAAAATGCTCTCTCTTGCTAAGTAAATGTCTACATCTTTTAGCTCAGGAGATTTCTCTAACCAACCAACAAGGAAATTCAAATTGTCTTGAGTTGTAACATGATACATGTCATTGATTTGTTTTAAGCATATTTTTATAATTAGTACTATCATACTACTACTAGGTATGTACCCAAAACATGTAGTATAATAGCAAGGGGCACATTACCCATACCAAATTGTGTATCATTGGAATTATTGCTTGTAGTAGTATTGGAATATAAGAATCCAATGCAGCAGGACTCCCTACATACAACATGTTTCATTTTGCCCACAAAATTTGTTCTATATCAACTTCAACATTCTTGAAAGGAGAATATAAGGTAAAGGCAAAGTATTTTCAATGTCACTTCCAAAAGGTCAGACATAAATTTAGCTATACATTGAACCATGAGACTTTCTTTTGCATCTTCATTATATCTGAAAATTTTAATTGATTGAACCTATTAGACTACAGAGATTGGTTTAATTTGGATGCTTCGTCAGTTGTATTTCTAACATCAGGCATAAATCCCTGTAACCAATCATTTTTTTTTGAAGAAAAACCTTAGAATATGCTATACGTAACTTTAATATTATAGGTTATGGAACCTGTCTACACCTTGTAACCATGAACTTTCAATTTACAATTCAAGCGTAAACATCAGAATCATGATTTCCAAAATGAAAATTCTATAGAAATGCTTGAAAGACAACTTTGAAAAACAAAAATTCAATAGAAAAAGTCAATGAAATTTCTTCAAAAGCCTATTAAGGAGCAAGTAACCTATAGATATTATTGTTGTACTTCTTTTATACCTATGAGTCATGATAGTTTTACTCTTACACATATGATAAGGCGTAGACAAGATTTTGAATAATGTCTACACCAAACTTGTTTTCATCAAGTAGAGTACTTGGTAATGTGTACGTCTGCATGCACCCTATAATCAAATCATCAAATGAGAGATTCTTGCATCTTAAGAAACAAAAAAAAAAACTTTTTTTATATAGGCATCAACAAGAGTAAGGATTTTATATAAGTATATGTATGTATATATTATGGTGGGATGAAGACCAAATTAGTGAGAGTAAGGATTTTCCCACCAAAATGATTGCTATTTCATTCCAAATCCGTACAGTACTATTCCAACTCTAGAAAAGGTTGAAGATAATCAATTTATAGGTCACAAATCTTGACCTTACAACTTCATCCTTCCATGTTCGATCAAAATAATGATATGACTATTACACTTCCAGATTGTAAGAAAAATTGCAAAAAGTTGCATGACAACTTTTATTGCATTTTTTGCAATTTTCACAACTTTTACACAAACTTCAAATAAAAGACTTCACATGCATTCAAAACTATACCACAATATGAAAAAATATTATAAAACATAAAAATGGAGATTTTTAGTCAACTCACAATGTTTGACCAATCATTGACCAACCCTTGACTTGCCTATAACCTTATTACAACATGTAAACAACTTGCCTAAATGCATGTTTGAGATTGTGTAAACTATCTTGTGTCAACTTGGACACTTAATGATCAACTTATATACTATCCTACTTGGTGTTTGACCACCTTATTAAGAACCTAGGGCCCCTACACCAAGATCTAGGATTTCGTTGTCGTGCCCTTTTGATCGACGTATATGTATGTATGTAAACAATACAAGTCACTCAACAAGTAGCATGGCTATAGGATTTTAAACATAACTACATAATTATATAATTATATACAACATATTACTAATTCTTGTGTGTTTATATTTGTTATAATTTTGTAGCCTGAATATTTGCTTTTGAAGAAAGTCCACGCGTAACAATATGGATCTAGAACAAAATAAGGCAAGAATTGCTAGATTGTGGTCTCAGTTCAAAACAAATGGTGATGGAAAATGTTATTGTCCTTGCAAAAAATTTAAGGGCTTAAAGAATCAAAGAATTATAATAACAATAGTTGACAGACATTGTACGCAACATGATCACATTGAAGGGGGTAAGGATTATCATCCTTTGGTGAATGTGAATTTTGAATTGGTGGAACATGGAGGTTTGAATATCAAAGTAGAAGGTAATGCTCCTATGGAAGAAAATGCTCATGAGGTAGAGAACATAATTGAAGATGTTGGTTTTGGTGCAGCTGATAATTTGCTAGAGAATAGGATTGAAGAGGATGTTACTGGTGCAACTGAGAAGATGATGATGATGATGATAGTAATGCATCCAATGATGATGATGAAGAGAACCTTGATATACCTATAATTGAAAAGGCATACGAGCCCTTGTATCGAGGCTCCCAAACAACACTTCTCTTCAATGTATTATTGCTAGTAAACTTCAAGGTTATGAATGGTATAGTCAATGTAGCAATCTCACATATGCTAAGGTATAGTGTCATTTTTGTCATCTTCTATGTTAGTGTACCATTAATGTTCTTTATATTAATATCAATGTTTTTCCATAGGTTGATAGATGAGTGTTTATTACCATCATCAAACATTCTACCTCACACTTATTGAGAATTATTGACCATTATGAAAGATATTGGAATGGAGTATCAAACAATTCATGCATGTCCCAATGATCATATTATATATCATAAACAACATGAATTTGTAATAGAATGCCTTGATCGATTAGATCAAATAAAGAAAAAGGTGCCTTACAAGGTTCTTCAATACATTCCCATTATTCTACATCTGCAATGATCATTCGACTGTACTAGCTTGGCACAATTTATGGATTACTATGCATGAAATAGAAGTCAAGATGACATTATGTGAATTCCTATGTTTGGTTTTTCATTTAAGGACATAGAAGATAGGTGGCTAGTATATAAATGAGAACCTTGCAATTTGAAGCTTTCATTGGCAGTAGATGATGTCAATCCATTTGGAGAGATGAGAGTTATTTACTCGATCTGACCAATTTTTGTTATTAACAACAACATTCCTCCTTGGATGTCCATAAAGAGGGAGCATATAATGTTGGCAATGTTTGTACCAGGTATTTTTCCATTTAATAGTCATGTAAATTAATTTATAAACATAGTATCGAAATGATCATAATAATTATGTTTTGTTTATGTTCATTCAACTAGGTAAGTACTAAGTGAAAGATAAGAATGTATATAATGGGCCCTTGATTGATGAGTTGTTGGAGTTATGGAATGGGGTCACTATGTACAACATCTCTAGACCAATTGGTGAAAGGCAATTTCAATTTCGTGCAATGCTTGTATGGACTATACATGATGCCCCTAGACTAACACATTTTTGTGGTATGTAAAACTGTTAACGCATATTTTTCATTGTATGTTTAAGTTGCATGTGATAATTTTAAATATGAATCTTATAGGATATGCCATCCAATTATACACGATCTTGTAGGTCTTCAAATAAAGGGAAAATTTGCATGTCCAAAGATGAAATCTCACCATTCAAAAAGTTTAGGAAAGTAGGTATTCGATGATCATAGACACTTTCTCCATAAAAATCTCAAGTATAGAATTGCCAAAAAAAAAAAAAATTCAATGGGAAGCAAGAGACAACGTCAAATCCATGAAGAATGACACCTCACATGTGAAAGTTGGAATACAATAGAATGAATCATCGAGGTAATGTCATTCCATCTGATGCAAGTTTTTGTATGAAATTTAAATTTGGATACTATCTTTTGTTTACTAATGATATAATTGATGTTCACAATGGTCATCAAGCCATCAATGAGAAATTTTCAAAATGACCTAAAAGCTATCCTAGACAATTTAGTAGGTTGTCATACTACGAGCACCTCCCCATCATACATTTGTTTGATGCTATGCATATTGGAAAGAATGTGATAGAGACACTATGGAAAATATTGGATGGAAGGCATGAAAAAGAAAAATTGGTCAAAATTTGCAATGATATTGATGAATGCAATCATGCATTGAAGTTTTTTATTGAATCAAATAGAGATGAAAATTAGATTAATACGAGTGCCATTCCTTGCTTATTAACGCAACAAAAAACTAATGCCATATATGAAGCCATAAAAAAACTAAATTTCCCACAAGATTTGCTGCAAACATAAGCAGTCTCATATCAAAGAAAGGTGATTTTGGGTCAGGGTTGAAAACACATGATTTGCATACCTTCGTCAAGGTAAGTCATGTTCTTCTCTATGTACAATAAATTTGTAAAACATCATTGTACTTTTGATTGTTTTATTTTATAATATATTGAAAAGATCATTTTATTATTATTGCAGTATATTCTACCTCTATCTCTCCCACACAAATTCAACAACATGAGTGTCAAACACATTATATATGATCTTGGGAAATACATGAGGCTAGAAGTGTTATTTGTTAGATTTATTGTATACAAGTGTTATTAGTCTCATGACTATATTTTGTGTGATGAATATCTTCTAGGTGGTTGCCATCTAAAGAAATTGATAAAAAATACATAAAGCAATGGAAGAGAAAAATTCCTCAACTTTTGTGTGAGATGCAAAAGTGTCTACCTTCAACTTTTGTCAATGCACAAGAACACTACCTCATACATCTAGTTGAGGAGATCGAATTGTGTGGACTTGTACCGACTAGGTCAATGTGGATGGTTGAGAGGCAGTTAACATTTTTGAAGGGCTTGGTTTGAAAAAGAGTACATCCTGAGGGTTCCAGGGTCAAGGGATATTGTTGGCATTAAGGAAAGTTTTTTATTAGTGACAAAACTTATTCAAATTCAATATAGTTACTGAGCTCTTTGAATAGTCTTCAATGGTTACCAAGCTTTACAGTTCAGACCGAGCATTCCAGTGGTTACCAAGTGAATTCAGGTAGTGTGAAGACCAACAGTTCTTACCGAGTAGTTTAGTGGTTACCAAGCTTTGTAGTGTCTATTGAGTCATTAGTTCTTGAGAAGTGAAGTTAGTGTTAATTGAGTGATGAGATGATTAGTGTTTACCGAGTGCAGGCATGGTAAATGTGGAATTCAATTTCTATCGAGTAACATTATATCTACCGAGTCATTAGTGTATACCGAGTTCAAAACTATGTTGAAGTGATTAGTATGGACCAAGCCTCCACTTCTACCAAGTGCATGATGATGCTGAGTAATGACAGTGGACGTTGTGTATCTGAAGTTCACAAAGTTAGTTTTCAGAACTTGAGTATCTACATTTGGGCTGACTTTGTAATATTGGTGCTAACTTGTGTTTTGGCTGAATTTGTAATTATGTTAATTTGATTGGTATACATGTAATGTATTGTATCATATCCAAATTAGTAGTTTTTTTATATGAGTTAATGCAAATAAAATGCAAGCATGCAAATGTGAATCAACAACAGAGTAAAGTGTATTGGAAGGCCATATCAGGAGCAACAAAGTTACATCTATCACATAGAGGTGATCAATACTTCAAGGATCTCAATCAACAATTTAGTTGTAAGTCAGATCTACTATTTTATCCTAATAGGTGAATCAACTTCAAATCCTTTAACAGGGTAGACTTAATAGTCTTTTCTTTAAATCTCTTTACCGATTGCATACTTCATTATATGTTTGTAAAACCTCTAACAAGGTGGACCTAGCAGTCCTAATTGCTCCTAATAGGGCAGATCATCAGAAGTGATCATTGTAAGCCTTAATAGGCCAACTTTATGCTGCAATATTGAAGTTTTGTGAGTATCTTCCCCACCCCAGTTTTACTTTCTATTTAGAAGGTTTTTGGGTCACAAAATATTGTGTTCAAAGTGTTTTATGGTTTTAGTTTCTCATGCATGCAGTGGATTAGATCTATTAATGGTAATTGGATTATGCTATTAAGTTCTAAATTTGTTAAAAGTTTTGAGGTTACTGATTCACCCCTCCCCTCTTAGTTACCTAACTAGTCTTGAATATTTTCAATAGATATATGGTCTACTAGACCATGGTTTACATTAGTGAATATCTTTCCAAGTTTGCATCAAAGATCTATGTAGATTGCATTTGGGATACCAACTCCATTAATAGATTCAAAGGGGAGTACTTGATGGGGAAAGGTAGATTGAGGTAAATGAGAGGTAATTATAAGATGTTATTATAGTTAATTAATTCTTATCCATCATCAATATAAGTTGTTCCTAATTGGTCTATTTATTTTATACAGTTGCTTATGAGTGGGATGCACTTCATTTGTATATTGAAAACAATCTTGATTGGATGATGCTATGGATTGAACGACCTCAACAAAATGGTCTCTCAATAACATGGGAAGGTGTTGCTTCATTGGTTAAAGGAGCTCATTATAATGGAGATCCCAATGTGACACTAATGGTAATTGATCTAGGAAATGGTTTAAGAGGTGGAAAGGTTGTATAAGTTAATTCTATCATGACCCATTTGATTAATATCAACTCAAGGATTGATGCATAATTTTTGTTAGAGTAAATAATTAATTAATTGTTAATTATTTATTCTAGTGCTTAAGCTTACTTAGGTTAATGCATGTAGTAAGGTTAGTTTTTGACAACATGAGATTTTTTCCCTTTAGCATACTTATCTTTTCCACCTTTTGTGGATGTGTGCTGAGTTGTCAACCTTATCTTCTACCTCTTCCCAGCTTGTTCTACAAGCTTCCATGAGGCCTTAATAAGTGGTCTCTCACTCATTGTAAATTTATTTTCACATAGCAATTCTAATTTCCTATTGTGAAATATTCTTGTGCGGTATTTGCTTCAAATTCTTTGCTTGCTAGGTTTCTCTTCAACAAGCTATTTGCACTGCAGGTGATCTTGGCGCATTATCGGAGTTGGATTCTCAACTCCTACATGGTATCAGAGCCTCCCTGCTGCTTCTTGTTTGAAAGATTTTCGAAGCTATAATTTGGAGTCACAAACCCTAGTTTGTTTGTGCAATTTTCTTCAAATCGAGGGTAGAGCAAATTTTTGGAGCATTTTCAGCCCAAATGGATGCTGCCATTAGATTCAAAATGCCATTTATAGCTAAGATTCATATAAAATTTTTAGTTTTTTGGCTTCATGCATTTTTTTGGAATATTTTTTGGCCTCCCAGGTAGCCTTACAAATGAATAGAGAGAGAAAAAATAATTTAATTTTCGGGCGCCATCGGGGGGCCACCCACACACCACCAGCATGCCATAGACGCGCCGCTCTACCAGTGGCTCCCACCATAGTGCCACCAGAGGTCCCCACTGCCTGGGCACAGCCAGTGTGCCACTTGCGCACCTCCCCCGCACTACTAGAGACCCACTTCCGCCAGCGGCGCTGCTAGGTTTACCTCCCAAGCACCACCGCCACTGGCGTTCTCTGCTCACGCACCACCTCCGATCGCCTACTAACACATGGACACCTGCAACCTTTGCTGATGTCATTTCTTGACATGTGATGTCATCTTTTCGTAGGCTGATGTCATCATTTTGGTCGCTGACATCATCTTTCTGACGACATTTGTTGACATCATTTTTTGTCAAGTGACATCATCTTTTTGTCTGTTGACATCATCATTGCGGCGACGATCTTATGACGGTCGTACGGGCATCAAATTTAAGCCAGTGATTGTAATTTTCTAGCAAGGTGTAGTTTTTGGAGCAACAGTCAATTTTTTGGCTAAAACTTGAGCATACGAAGGTCTTTTTTTGATCTGAGAGAAGCGTCGAAAAGATGCCTTAGAGACAGAGATGTTGGTGCTAGTTTCATAAGATTATGAGTTCGTTTGAGCTCCCATTTTTGGCATCAAAGTAGAGGCTTCTATTTCCTCCTATTCTGCATCAACAAATCCAGGTTCTTTTCCAATTTTTTGCTTTCTATAGTTTTTTTTGTGGTATTTGGGAGATATTCTTGTACATTTTTGGGGGGGTGTCTTTCTTTTCTGTAATTTACTTCAATTAAGACCCTTCTACTTTTGTCTTCTTCTTTCTCTCAATGGCGGATTCATCTATAACCCGTCTCACACCACACAACTACCACATCTGGAAGGCACAAATGACTAGGCTTCTCATGTCAAGAGGTTTATGGTCTTGTCTAGATGAGAATCAACTTGGTCTTACATGAACTTTTGAGGTTCTACATCATAGGAACAAGATGGATGAAGCCATGGGGCTGATTGCACTCGACATTTCAGACAGTCTGCTATTTCACCTAGATGGTTTGACTAATCCACAGGCTTATTGACAGAAATTTTAGAGTTTGTTTGGAAAGGTGAATGAATTTCAAGCACTTCAGTTGGATGCATAATTGACTTCTTTGTCACCAAGCAACTTCCCCACCATCGAGGACTTTCTGATGAAGTTCAAATCCCTACATGTAGTTTTACAGGGATGTGGGAAGAACAAAACGGATAATGAGTATATATTTTTGATACTCTCAAAGCTGAAGGGGCAATATCAGGTCTTTTCTTCTACTTTCTACTCCACCATGGATGCCCTTGGAGACAGACATAGGATGCTTACATTTGAGACATTTTGTGATAGGTTGACTCAGGAACAGGCAAAGATCTAGCAGGTGGATGGCTCCGGCTCTTCCAGCCAAGCATTGGTTGCTCAAAATTCTAAGGGGAAATCAAAGAAGAAATGCAAATCAAAGAAAAGCACATCACAATCTAATCCTAAGCCTCCAGCTAATCCTCCAGCAAACCCTTCCAAGGGTAAAGATTCTTCAAAGTCGGGTGAGTCTACCTCCAAGACCAAGAAGAAATCGAGTGAGCACTACAGCTTTTGTGGGAAAGATGGACATTCAATTTAAAAGTGTTGGAAATGATTAGAGGCTTTAGAGGAAGCCATGAAGGAGCTCACATTTCAGCTCCTCAATCTTCATCTCCACCTGCAGGAAAAGGTCATGCTCTTTTTGCACGAGCTATGACTTCAGCGCCTTTATGGATTCTTGATTTTGGGGCTTCTCATCACTTAAAAAACACTCCTAAGTTGCTTAATTCACTTGCTCCTTGCGCCACCACATAGATTGCAGTTGGGAACTCTTCACAACTTTCAGTTTTGGGTTTTGGCACTGTTGCTTTGGCCAGGGGCTCTCTACAGGATGTACTTTGTGTTCCTGATATTTTGATGAACCTTCTATCTGTCTATTAGATTTTCCACTCTGGCTCTGGGAAGATAGTCGAGTTCTCATCACATGATGTGGTTATTCAGGACTTGCATGATCTAAATATGATCATGGCCACTAGGAGTGTTGACTCTGCATCACACCTCTACAAATTTGATGGATTTGAGTCTTCTGATAACATAGGTTCATGTTTAGTTGCACATGCAAATTCAATAATCAGACTTTGACATGAACATTTTGGGCATGTCAATTACAGATATCTACAACAGATGAGCACATAGGCACTTGTCCTTGGGCTTCCCCAGATTTCCTATCCAGATGGTGTTTGTCAGCGATGTGCGCTTGACAAGAAACATAGGGATTCTTTTCCACATGGACGAGCCACTCGTGCTTTAGCACCTTTGGAGTTGATTCATAGTGACATTATGTCATTTCCTACTCCTTTTTTACGTGCTAGATATGTGTTTACATTCATTGATGACTTCTCCAAATACACACGAGTGTACTTTCTAAAGTACAAGTCTGATGCCTTCGACTCATTTCGAGTTTTTAAGGCATTAGTAGAGAAGCAATCTGGAATTTCTATTCGGCACATACACACAGATAATGGGGGGGAGTATGTGAACCAGGCTTTCAGAGATTTTTTTTTTGAGCATGGTCTTCAGCATCAGCTTTCAGTGCCCTACACTCCTCAGCAGAATGGCATGGCCAAGAGAAAGAAAAAAACCCTTCGAGAGATGGCAAATTGCATGATTCAGTCTAGGTCCATGGATTCATGTTTTTGGGTAGAGGCAGTCAATTGTGCCAACTACATTCATAATTAGATGTCTCACAAGGCACTTCAACATATGACTCCTAAAGAGGCTTGGTCCCATGTCAAGCCTGATGTGTCGTCATTCAGATTTTTTGGGAGTATAGCATACACATTTGTACCTGATGCTCAGAGGAAAGCAATGGAACCAAAGAGCTGACCACTGATTTTTGTTGGCTACTACAAGGATGTAAAGGTTTACAGGTTATTTGATCTTGATTCTAGAGAGGTCATATTTTGACAAGATGTTCAGTTTGATGAGAGCCCTCCTGTAGTTCATTCCTCACCTCTAGCGCCTCCTCTAGCTCCCACTACTCCCTCTTCATCTTCACTTTGTTTCATGGATGATGAGGATGATGATCATGGTGATCCCGATATACCTCCACCACAGGATCCTCCCTAGATGCCTAAATGGGCTTGAGCTACTGTTGAGGCTATAGGATCTCTAGCTGGTGACCCATCCACATCTCATCGCACCCATTCTCACACTGCAGGTTCTAGTCTACTCAGTCATGCTGTTAGTACTAATCCTCAAACATTAGCAGAGGCGGTAGGAAATTCAAAATGGGATAGTGCAATGGAGGAGGAATATTCTTCTTTGATGAAGAACCACACATGGGATCTTTGTTCTCTTCCTAAGGGGAGAAAACTAGTGCATTGTAAGAGGATTTATCACACTAAGTATGCTGTTGATGGTTCCATTGATAAGTATCAAGCTCGTCTTATTGTGAAGGGTTTTTCATAATTCGAGGGTGTTGATTACTCTGAGACATTTGTCCCTATTGCCAAGATGAATTCTATTCACCTTGTCTTATCCCTCACAGCTTCACAGGGATGGTCAGTTTATCAAATGGATGTGAAGAGTGCCTTCCTGCATGGTGATATCACATAGGAGATTTATATGGAGCAGCCTCCAGATTTTGTGCAGGATCCCACCTTGGTTTGCAGGCTTTGACGTTCATTGTATGGTCTCAAACAAGCCCCTAGGGCTTGGTATGAGAAGATGGACTCATTTCTGCTATGTACGCTTCACTCGCTACTATTCTGATCCCACAGTGTACATTCAACATCTTGGTGATGAGATTCTAATTCTTGTTTTGTATGTTGATGATCTTATCCTTACAGGTAGTTCATCATCTATGCTCCAGGATGTTAAGCATGCACTAATGGACCAGTTTGAGATGACTGATCTTGGTTTGCTGCACTACTTTCTTGGTCTTCAGATTCATTAGTCTCCTACTGGAATTTTTGTGTATCAGTAGAACTATGCTCTTGACATGCTTCATCGCTTTCACATGCTTAATTGTAAGGCTACTCCTACACCATTTCAGTTGGGTGTTACTTTGTCTACCTCTTGCTCTTCACCTTCAGTGGATGCTATTGTACCTGACACACACCCGACCTGATCTTTCTTTTGCAGTTGGCCTAGTCTCTCAATTTTCTCAAGACCCTCATGAGAGTCATTGGCAAGCTGCCAGGCATATTCTATGCTACATTCAAGGCACACTCATGTATGGCATTCATTACACTATGGGGACTCCACACATTGTTGGCTACACTGACTCAAATTGGGCCGGTGATGTTGATGATCATAAGTCTACTTCTGGCTTTGTGTTTTGCCTTGGCTTCGGTCCCATCACATGGTTGTGCAAGAAGAAACATGCTCGAACACTTTCATCTACAAAGGCTGAGTATAGGGCTGCAATTCTTGCTAGTCAGGAGGCTTTATGGCTTCGTCAGTTGATGACTGAGTTTGGATTTCCTCCTGATCACCCTATTATTTTGTGGTGTGATAATCAAAGTGCCATCCACATTTCTCGCAAACTATTGGAACATCAGCATACCAAGCACATTGAGTTGCATATGCATTTCATCCGTCAGTTGATCCAGGGTGGTGTTATTGCATTGGAGTACATTCCTATCACTGGTCAAGTTGTAGACATCTTCACTAAGCCTTTTTCATTGCCACGCTTTCTTCAACTACAATAAATGCTTGGAGTTACAGAAGTTGTCCTTGGGGGGATTGGTTGAGGCCTTCCTTCCTTCACTTCATGTTTTTTTTAGCATGTCATTTTTTACCTCTTTTTGGGGGACAGTTTTACAGAGGTTGCATTTAGTTGCATTGTACTTGGGTACCTAAAATGGCCTCGTTATCGAGACCCATTTTGCATTTTTTCCTTTGTTTTGTGAGCTTAAGGCATTCCCCTAAGTTGCACTTAAGGGGGGGTGTTAGAGTAAATAATTAATTAATAATTAATTATTTATTCTAGTGCTTAAGCTTACTTAGGTTAATGCATGTAGTGAGGTTAGTTGTTGACAACACGAGAGTTTGTTCCCTTTAGCATACTTATCTTTTCCACCTTTTGTGGATGTGTGTTGAGTTGTCAACCTTATCTTCTACCTCTTTCCAACTTGTTCTACAAGCTTCCATGAGGCCTTTATAAATGGTCTCTCACTCATTGTAAATTCATTTTCATTTTCCATTTTCACATAGCAATTTAATTTCCTATTGTGAAATATTCTTGTGCGGTATTTGCTTCAAGCTCTTTGCTCCCTAGGTTTCTCTATAGCAAGCTATTTGCACTGCAGGTGATCTTGGCACATTATTGGAATCGAATTCTCAATTCCTAGAATTTTGACATGTTTGAAAAATAATAGGTCAAGCAACATAGAGTGATTTACTACAATGATCATAAATTTTGCATAAAAAATGTGGACAAGACTAAGAGAACTTGTGATTTTGAGATAATTACAATGTTCAAGGTCATCAATATTTTGTCTAGAAACAACATGCATCCTCAACAATCTAAAAATAGATACTATGGAATTTTGGATGATATAATTGAGTGTGACTTTAATTCCTTCAAACAAGCTCTATTTGGTGTCAAATGGTACAAGCTATGACTGAATCAAAATGATCCTGATAGAACTGTTATTGAACATGATAATGGATTTACAATGATTAATACAAGATCATTTGAGCCAATTGAAAATGAGCCCTATGTTCTTCCAAGCCAATGTGAGCAAGTGTTTTACTTTGGCATTCCACATAAACCAGGTTGGCTATTTATTGTTAGACATGATCCAAGAGGAAGATAGGTAAAGTATAATGTGATTGAAGAAGAAGATGAAGGAGGAGATGATGATGATGGTGAAGATGAAGGAGGAGATGATGATACTAATGATGGCAAAGATGAAGAAGGAGATAATGATGATGATGGTGGTGGTGGTGGTGGTGAAGATGATGATGGTGGTGATGGTGATGTTGATAGTGATGATGACGATGACAATGATGGTCATAGTGACGATCATGATGTTGACAATGGTCATTCTGACGATGTAGATGATGATGTTGATAATGATTATGTTCATGATGATGAGATGGAATAAGATGATCAATGGACATGTATTAGGTGTTGATTACTTATAATATGTTTTTTTGTAGAGGTAGCCAATTGAAAAATATACAATGTTATATTTTTTGCGATGTATGCATATTGTTCATGTTATGTTGTATGCATAATTTGTAGCATAAGTATCATGTAATTTGTGACTAACTTAAGAAAAATGATTTACATATGTAGGAAACTATACCCCTTCAACGAGGATAGTACAAAGTGACATGGATCGAGAGGTATAAGTATATTACATGCTTGCTTTCTCTTTACCTTCAACATTAACTTTAGGAAAAATTTATAAATATTAGCCTCATTTTATATCCTAATATTTCATTCCTTCAACTATATCTCTCATTTGATGGGCTTCAGGTACCACCAAATAGGTATCTATCAGTTTGTCTTCCTCAAGTGAGGGAAATGTAGGAATAGAAGAGCATAGTGAGACATGTAGTAGGTCTACGAAAGAGAGACAAATTAGAGGGCAAATGATTAGAAAGAAATTCAATAAACACATGCAATTTTTTCTTGCTCAAAGGAGGTCATGTTCTTATGATGATGAGACAAATGACAACATGAAGGTTCCCTTAAGGTACACATATCTTGAGAAAGAATGGGTACACAAGGAATTACCTCCAATTAACACTAATTTTTGTGTTAATGAGAGCATATATTGCCTAGCTCCATCATCATTACATGGTTTGGGTCTATTTTCCATGGATGACATAAAGGTTGATTATAACAAGGTTGTTGAATTGATGGAGTATGAGGACCTTGTTACAATTACAAAAACTAGATGTAGATAGTTCAATATAAAAAAAGTATGTGTAGGTATGCAATGTTAGCAAATTATCTATAATGGAAAGAAAATGATCAAAGTAAAAGACTTGTTGTGTACATTGATGGAATTCCAAAAGCAACATGGAACATTGCAAGTTTTATAAATAGTACGCGTCATGGGTCAACTGATAAGTGAGCCAATTACATTTTCGAGGCACGTGAGAGAAATCATTTTTTTGTATGTGCAATAAAATCAATAAGTTTAGGGGAAGAGTTGCTAATAGATTACAATTTAAATATCATGGGACTTGTAAGTGCTATATATGTAAAATTTAAACTAATTACTTCCAATTAGAACTCTAATATACAATATAAAATTTTAATAATAAGTTTTTTTGCTAAGTGGACTGTTCCTTTGATTATGGTGATGTTTTTATATATATTCTTTGTCACAGGGCGACATGGCTGAGCCATCAGATGATAGAGGCAGGGATGTTGCTCCCACCCCTTCTCCATAGCAGGTAAACCTTCTGTATAAAAATTAATGCAATTTTTATTTTACAAAATGTCAGATTATTATGTTACTTTTGTGAAGGTTTTGGACTTGTTTTGATTGTTTTAATGATATTTTTTGTCACAATTTGATTCATAGGGAAAGTGAAAGGAAAAAATTGCACAAGAGCAATTACTTGTTGATATGGCAGCCACTGTATTATGCGATGATGAAATCACATATAGAAGTGACCCTGTTAGCTTGTGTAAAAAGACCCTGAAGAATGTCAATCTACAAATTCTTGGGCTTGTCATGGATCCACATCCAACAGTAGAAAAAGAGGCCACAAAAATTGAATTATGTCATAGAGCATGTTGTCTGGAAGTAAGCAATAATGAGTCTTTTGCTAGGATAATAGTTCAATAAAGCTTTATGTTTTATACTAATTTATGGATCATGAACCACAATATGTATGTTTTGTTACAAGATTTTTAGAGACCACACCAAGTTCTTCCACTTGATGAGGGTACCAGTGTACATCATACAGGTATGTGATTT
This sequence comes from Cupressus sempervirens, assembly GCA_028749045.1. Lineage (NCBI taxonomy): Eukaryota > Viridiplantae > Streptophyta > Pinopsida > Cupressales > Cupressaceae > Cupressus > Cupressus sempervirens. The sequence continues at coordinate 570,893,024 of CM053785.1, forward strand.
TAATTCTCAATCATCAAATATAATCTTAAATACATATCCTCTTGACCAATTCAATGTCCATGAGCTTGAGATGATATGATTCTGATATCTATGTTGTACATAATAATTAGTCTGAAACTTTCTATCATTGCCTCTGATATGATTCCATTTTCATTTTCATAAAATATGCCTCTGAAACTTTCTATATATAGCTCATATATTTGTGTTGCTCCTCATTGATAATGCCCTTGATGTAATGTCTCCTTTTATTAAAATTTGGGAAATAGGTACAAATAAGTTACAAAACTCAATTGCAAGAGACTTCTTTCCTTAAAGTCTTAAATAACACCTAAAACTGATAATGATTGATGTAAGAAAAATAGTCTATGGTACCACTTTTAAAGGATTGTTCTTATGTTATACAATTGATATGATATATGAGAACAACGCCACAACTATCTATGATACAACAATTAGGTATATGTAGGATGATTTTGGTCTATATATCTGCACTTAGTCCAATGCAACAATGTTAAGATTATCTTTGTTATTTCTGATATGACTAATAACAATTATGGAAGGATGATCTTTAATTTGAACTATGCAACTAATGAGATTGATAGTTGTTCTGATTGGTAGCTACAACTAATGTGATTTGAACTGTGCAACTAATGAGATTGGTAGCAACTAATGATGCTATTGCTATTTCTAATTTTTATCCTTAAACATATGAAATTATCTTTAAAATATTTCTTATTGTGATATGATGATCTGCTACTCTTGATATATTATGTGCTATAGGACTAGTTCTGCTTACAGTGGTATAATGCTTACCCCCTACTTGATAATATTTATTTGGAATGACTCATGCATTGAGAGTTTCTCTTGATAGCGATGTCATTTTTATTTATTATCTATTATTAAATTCTATATGATTATTTTTTAGGTGTTGATGATTTCCATACACCTACTTCCACGAGGCCAGCCAACACTCTGAGATTGCTGACTGTAGGATCGACAACAAGGAGCATGCAAACATCCATACTTGCTGCAACTAGAGATGGCGGATCCTTGTTTTGCTACATTTTTTTATGTGTTAAATATGATAATATTTGTACTTTCTTGTTCATTTGAGTATATTATGACATTGATTAACTTTGTTATGTGACAGGTACACCTGATACCAATACTGTTGATAATTTACCAGCCTTTCTTGGAGCAACCCATGTTACTTGTAATGGATCATTGGAGGCATCATTGTTGATGGTTGAGAAAGATATGATTCCCTTAAAATTGCCTAAGCTTCCAGGTACTTTAAAATTATAATTCTTTAGAGTGTAATTGTAGTTTACTTATTCATCACTCATTTTTGACTAATGATGTGGTGATGATTTTGTAGGAAAAAATCTTTGTATGAAAATTTTTATGATTTAATATTGAAGATATTTGGGCCCACATTACGTAAAAGGTATGTAGCTTGATACAATTGGTTGCTATATTTTTTCGTTCATCTTTGAACTAATTTTTTTATCTAACAATTTTGTTTTTTGTTAAAAGCTAGCCTGACCAAACCCTTGAATTAAAACATCATCTCATAAAAACTATGGAGGAGTTCTTTGGTCAAAATATTTTGAATAGATCCTAACTTCTAAACAAAGCTTGCAAACATCTAAAGACTATGAGAGACCAACACAGAAGGGTTATAAAGCTCAACCCAAAGTACACGCATCCTCCCATGGTGCCACAGCTGGAGTGGAATGAAATCATTGAAGATGCAAAAGAGAAGAGACTAAGGGATAAATGAATCAAACCACCACCTAAAAAAAATAGGTATGTGTCTCATAAGCTTTAGTCACATTTTTTTTTCAAGAATGTTGATTCACTATTTTTGCTTGCAACAATAATTAACGTGTTGATTCACGGTCAACTCTTCAAAAGGAGCAATGATTATGATTCAAACCCATAAGTAACAATCAAGACAACCAAGAAACAATTAATACCTTCCCTAATCCCCATATAATGAGAATCATACAATCAATGTATTCTTCATTCTGAATTTGTACAATATTTTCTATCTAACAGTGAGTAGTGAGGCCTTTTTCCATTACATGTTATTTATAAGAAGGTTAGTGCATTGTCCTAAAAGAAGTTCCATGATGAACATATGAAAATACAATGGGAGGAGGTTAAAGAAAACTTCATTTTCTACCACAACTACAAATAATTTTGAAGGTATTGCATTATCATATTGTCTTCCTCTTTTCAACATACTATCAACTCATCCCAATGTGAAGTGATGGAAGCCATTAACATATTTGTTTTAGGAAAAACTTAGAATTTCCTTCATCAATGTTTAGGGAATAGCTAAAAACATCTCTCTAATCCATTCACATCAAAATTTGCACTAACTCACCACACATGCATCGCGGTTGGAAAACTCAAAAAATGGAAACTCCAAATGTCCCACTATGGATTCCCTTTTATCAACACAAACCTAAATTTTTTCTACAAGAAACATTCAAAATGCCTCACTTTATGTATTTTATTTATGTGAAGAGTGATGCTTCTCATCGGCTCTAGATTTTATCTATACCTTTTCTCACATCCACCCAACACACCTACTTGGATTTGTAAAATGCAAATGGGTTGTTGGAGGCTATCTTGGGCTTCAAATTTCAAACCAAGACTACTCAGCCTTGTGTAAATTCAATAGACCATGCCTCATCTCCAATTAAGCAAAATTTAAATTCCTTGCACAAAGTACATAGAAGATAGTAGAATCAATCCATAAATAACTAGCTTTTTACTGTTGATATAATTTCATATAACTTATTATTCGGTTGCATGATCTCTTGTTTTTACATGAGCATCTCAGTAGAAAGATGCTTTAATAACATAAATCATTAGCTATACTCCCTCTCTAGTGACTGGTCTTAATAAAACAATGTGATCTCTTTTAAATTTTGTCAAAAAATTGTTACACCATAGCTTCATCTGATATCACTAAAACAAAAACCTCCTAACTCTATGATCACAATCTCTATGTAAACAATGATCAGATTCATGTATTAATATCTTCATTGGTAGTCAATGTTTTCACTTGGATTTCCAAAGCTCATGATGTTACATAACACAAGCAAGGTCACCTTTTTGCCTCATCACACATCAGACTTTGACAGAACATCACCTCCCACAATTTGCATATCAAACATGTTTAATTCATTTGTGGATTTATATAATCTAACATATTTCTAGAAGTGTGATTGTGGATTTATATAATCTTAAATATTTTCTAACATATTTCAAAGTTTACATATACAAGCTACATGACACATCGAAGGCAACAAAAGCTCGAAAAGTGAAGGTTGGTCAACACCATCTTGGCTCTGGTGGATATATGAAAATTCACTCATACCTTGTAAGTAGCAATAAATGAAATTTCATATAATTTTTTTAATATAAAATTACAAATAAGAAATACATTAATTATTCATAATATTATGCAAAAAATGCATGGCATTGAATTTAATCTAGCACCCACAAAAGAAGACAAAGAAATTGGCTGCAAGCAAGGCTACAAAGTAGTGGTTTCTTGCTACCGCACAGATTCTAGTGGCCAAATAGGTGTAGAAGATTTTGGTGTAGTGGTTGACACACACACAAAATAGGCCAAATGAATAATAATAGTAATTGAGAACTTCATGACAAATAATCTATTTAATGTTAATTTGAAACAATGATAACAATGCACACATGACATTTCATTGCAGCTTATTACTCCTGACACAGATCTTACTCATGATGACAAAGGCATAGACCCTACACATGACGAAGACCTCAATGTGCATGACAATGATACAAGTACATATTCAATTTCTATTGAAAATTAATCATGTAATTATTAATAAAATTTAACATCTTAAATTGAAATTGGTGTAACCTTTATGTGATATTTTTTGAGTATGTAGAGTGTGATGCTAGTGTTCAACATGTTAAGGTTGGGGCTATGTCTGCCTCACAATAGGTGTATAATAATCATGCCCAAGGCCATACTTAGGAATAGTATATTCAATCTAAGGACTATTTTACCCACCATGAGGTGCATTTAAATTTTCAACCTAGGGATGTATACTTAAAATGGTCGACACGGTATGTGCACTAGGTTTCTTAATGAGTCATTATGCTTATGTTGTAGGAAAGTAAAACGCAAGGAAAGAACCTACCCTAGTGCTATAGGAAACTAACACACTTAACTCTTTACTAAAATGAATGCTGGAAATACAATTAAATACTAACTTATATTCCAACTCAATTCATCTACTATAACTGTTCTTACAAATGCTGCAAGAACACTCACAAAGTATGATGCTATAGGAAGGAACTTATAACTTCTACCTGCAATACTAGAAATACTGAAAACAAATCTATACTACTCTAATCTAATCCACCTCCCAAGTGGGCCCCCTTGGTCGACTTCTACTAATCTACTAACACAGAATATAAACCAAGAGCTATTTCATTATGTTCCAAAAATTCCTTACATGAGAACGATACATAAAACTGTAAAAACAACTCACTGTAAGAGTCAATAGTTTCTTTTCATAATCTTTCTTCTAACCTCATAACACTATTGATCTGATCCCTATAAATAGAGGATCAACATTTATTCTAAAATAGGAAAGCAAACAAACTGACTACAAATCCATTAGAGAAAAAGAAGAAAAGATAACAGTTCACGGTATGAGTAATAAAGTCTGGACAATTGATTTGACACAATAGTAAATGTAGAGAAAATATGGCAATTCTTCATAGCTCCTCCTTGGTAGCGGTCATGTCTCTTGGTACCGTTATGACTTCTTCCACTCCACCGCGGCTAAAACTTAATGTTTTATCCTTGAATGTTGTTGGCCATCTTCAATGTTCCTCCTTGAATGCTTCCAACCATCTTCAACTTCCTTTGCTAACAAGTTAGTTATAATGTAGAGATATTTGCAAATAAGCATAATCAAATTAAATCCAAATATTAGAACACATTCTGATGGTTATATGAAATACTGCATTATATATATAATATTGGCAAAATATGACATACTATCTACCCATAGGTTAATGGTTCTATTATGGACTTTAATCATTAGTTCAAGTAAACATAAGTTCACAAATGTCTTGGTGGTATTAAAATAGAGTATTAAAATTATCATAAAATAAAGATAACAATTAGCCTCATCATCTGCCCCCTTGTAAACTAATGCTTGTCCTCAAGCATGATATTTCCTGGTCAGTGATCTGAATTCTCCAACTTTAGTCCTTCCTCTCCTGCTACTTTTGAAGGTGCAGTAGAATCCTCATGTTCTCTCCCAAACTTCCCTTCTATTGTCCTCCTACATCTTATCAAGTTTGTCAACATTAATATCATATAGGGGCCACATGAGCATTGGAGGTTGCATTGTGAGTGGACACCACAGTTCTAGCCTAGCTTGTTTCCCCAACTGCATATACTTTGGAACTTGGTAAAGGGCGACCTCTAAATTGATAGGACTATGTGGCTCTAATATTTTGAGTGTCTTAGGTAATCTACCCCACCTACTTTTAACACCAACCATGGCTCTCTAAAAGGTAAAGTAAGGTAGGTTATCATATTCTACATAGACCTTGGTTCTAGCAGTGAAGATTCTATCCCTTATCTCCTTGTGCTTATCCCCATAAGTCAATCTAAAACAATCCTTAAGAATTTTTTTGGTTTACTGCTCTCAACTCTCAATAACAGGGGCTCTATTCTTTTCGCATCTCTGTAATTATTCAATTGTTTGTCATAATTAGCTTCATTATACATCCAAGACATCAAAGCCCTCATATGTATATCCCCTATGTAGAGTAAAGGATTCCATTGGGTTTTTGCTAGGATGATAAAATTGTGCACATATAACTCACAGAGCAAGTTTTGTTGCCAGCATGATAGAAAACCATCGAATTCTTGAGCTGATTTGAATTTTGTATTTATGTTCTTAAGGTTTAGCATAAGTTGGAATAAAAGGAATTATTCCTTTAAACACATAGCATAAATTTGAGGTGGTGGTTTGCAAGCAAGTGCTTGATTAGCCAATTTAAGGACATGATCCATCCTTTGTTTTTGGTTTGCCAATTGCTCTTTCAAATCTGTAATTTCCTCACCTTGGGACACTATGACTTTCTTCATCTTCTTCTTCTCCTCTTCCCATAGGGCTGCAGCAAGCATATGTTTTCCATACAACTAGAAAATAAATTTTTGCAGGGTAATGGAACCACTGTCCTCTTCATAGTTATTTTTCTTTTTCCTCTGTTCCCTCCAGGACTGCTCTAAGAAATTTATAAGCCATGTTGGCTTGTAGGGAACTAGGCTAGTATCTTTACAACTTGGAGTACCTTGTTGGCCTATTGGAGAATCATTTTGATTTTTATTTACTTCAACCTTACATTCCTCAGTAGGTCTTTTAGGAATGTTTGAAGTTTCAGGGTGAGGAGGAGAGTCATCTAGAACAATTTGTACTGGGGATTCTTTAGTGGATGGTTTAGATGAAGTAGATTGAGCTTCTACTAACAGTTTAGAAGTTTGTCCCCTCATTTTAGGACTTCTTCTCATAGGGGTCTCCTCAAGTATCACAACCTTCTTCCTCCTACTTCCTTTCAATGCCTTTGCTATAGGAGTGACTGCTGTAGGACCTGTCTTAGTTTTCTTTTGCTTTGCGACTGTAGGGTTTGGTTTTTCTACTACCGGAGCTGAGGTCTCTTGTAATTTTTGTTTTCTCTTTGCTCAGGTAGAGGTAGGTATTTTAGTCTCTTGAATAGGTAAGGGCACATTTTCTTGCACATTCTCTTGCACATTGCCAGCTTCAACATCTTGAGTGCTTTGCTCAGTATGTTCATCAATGGGAGCTACATTTTCTTCACTGAGTTGTTTATTAAGGATAGCTTGGGGTTGTAGGGATTTAGCTTGGGCAAATCTTTCCCATGACATGAGAGAGGTATCCCTAAGTGATCTCTCTATGAGAAATTTGATTAAGGCATGATGGGTGACAAAGTTGTCCTTCCCCTTTTGGGTTACTTCAGCACTAATGCATAACATGTTATACAAGAAATTGGGAACATTTAATGGATAATTGTGCCTTATGTAACTGAGCAATTTAAAATGATGTGTATGCAAATATGAAAATCTTCCTTCACAAGCGAGGTACCTGATAATGTGCATAACCATCTCATTGTATTGTGGCAAAAGAGGCATCCTTTTGCAACCTTTCTTGGTTATATCCAACTGAGGACTAGTTAGTGTGATAAACTAAGCCCTGGCTAATCTTGTATCATGCGTATTAGGGTAATGTTCTCCTACTATTGGTAACCTAGTTACTTTTGCTATTCGCTTTTCTATAGCAATAACCATCAATCCCCATACAATAGCTTCTCCCTCATTAAATTTTCTTGTAAATTTTGTGGCTACTTCTTCATCAAACATTGTTAGACTTAAGAAATACCCTAACCAGCCACACACATTAAATCTTCTCACTGCCTCTACGTCTGAGAGTAAAACAATATGCTCCACTAGTTCTCATCGATGCAATTGTCCACCCATTTCTTCTTGACAATTTTACCCTTTGCTTTATTTGCACTATTTCCCTCTTCCCTCCTATGAATTCAGGCTTTTTTTTTTTTTTTTTTTACAAACCCATTTTCACATTTCACACTCTTTTTAGCTAATTAATGTCATAACAATTCATTATGAGCAGTAATAATGTAGTTTAATGAGAGTAAATCATAGATATGTGAAAATCATCTAAGAATTGAATTTGGATCTCTTGAAAATTAAATTTGGGTCACATCATAGCTTGACAGTAAGGAATCATTCAGGAATAAGGGTATGACACCTAGGCACTTGCGTACTTATAGCAATTGAGTTTTAATCAATAAAAGGGAGTATAAAGATTTGAAAAATCTTAATGAATACATAGGAATGTCATTGGGAATTAGTAACCTTCCCTACCCCCTACGAAACATGGACAGGTGTCCACACTTGTGATACTTAGCATGGAGTATGGAACTGGCATAACGTCGCAATAATATAAATAATGCAGTACTAGATATAAGTAATGAAATCTATGTACTATAAATGAATAAAGTTTTGAAAATATTATACCTATTAGTTGATCATTGCATGTACCAAAATGTGGTAGAAAATATATCAACAGTGACATCATACATCAAAAAACTGACGGTGTTTATTGAAAGCATTATAAAATGATGACGTGGAAGGTGGGTGGGTGGTAGGTAAAGAAATGAGATGAGTTGGAAAAGAAGAAATTAGAAAGTAAATGGAGAATTTTTTAACTTTATGTGGACATAAAGTTTTTATTATGGGCATGCACAAAGAAATTAGTATTGGAGAGCTGCAGGTAGGATGTCAACACCTTCTGCTGCAAGAAGGGTTACCTAATGTTCATTTGAAGCTGGTTGTTGAAATTGATGTAGGAAGTCCTCTTTTTTTTGGGGGTTTTTATATAACTTGAGTCTATGGCTATTTACTAATAACTTAAAAGACACTGGATCAATGGTAGTTAATTGGATGGCTCCATTTGCAAATACATGGTTTATTTCATAGGGACCCAGCCATTGTGTCTACAACTTTCCTGGGATATCTTTAAATCTAGAATCATACAGCAATGCCCAATCACCAATTTGAAATTGTTTATTCTTAATGTGGGAGTCATGCCATTGTTTTCTTTGCTTCTATATGATTTTGGTGCATTCCAGAGTAGCATTGCACATTTTATCCAAAGAATTAAGATGCAAAAGATGTTCTTTCTATGCTGTAGGAAGTTCAATGTTCAACTCCAATGTTGTTCTTAAAGTTTTATGTTCAAATTCAATGGGGAGCATTGCTACCTTCCCATATAGTAGCTCAAATGGTGTGAACCCTGTAGTAGTCTTCCATGTTTTTTTCTAGGCCCAAACAACTTTTGGTAGTTTGCTATTCCAATCCCTTCGGTGTAAATGAACTATTTTTGTTAAGATGGCCTCTATCTCCTGATTTGTGACTTCTGCTTGTCCATTAGTTTGAGGGTGATAGGGGCTTCATTTCTGATGTATGATATTATATTGTTTCATAAGTTCTATGATCAAGTTAGAAGTGAATTGAGCACCTTGGCCAATGACAAGTTCTTTGGGTACACCATAGCGAGTAAAGATTTCTTCATACAAAAATTCTGCAACTTTGTGATCATAAGCATGCTTCATGGCTTTGACTACAACCCATTTTGTCAAGTAGTTAGTGCACACAAGGATATATGATTTCTCATTAAATGGAGGATCAATTGGACCAATGAAGTCCATGCCCCATTTGTCAAATGGTGTTAACGCTAGTTGTGGATTGAGAGGCATTTCATCTATTCTTTTTGGTCTGCCCATCCTTTGACATTTATCACACTTTGGTGTATAGTTGGCTGCATCCTTGTGAAGTGTAGGCCAATAATAACCAGTTGTTAAAATCTTCAATGTTGTTCTTTTTGCTGCAAAGTGTTCTCTACAAGGTTCATTATGACATGCATGTAGAATGTCATATGTCTCATCCTCTCTCACACATCTCCTCATAACTTGATCAAGTCCAGTATAAAATAATATATTATCAATCTAAGAGAAATGGAAAATTTTCTCTACAAGTAGCTTCTTTTCCTTGTAAGAGAAATGTGTTGGCATTTTATTAGTTGCAATGTAGTTAGCAATGTCTGCATACCATGGAGTTTGGACAGAAATATGAAATAAATGCTCAGCTAGAAATGCATCATCTATCAGAGTAGTGTCATTCTCATCATGGTGGATTCTTGATATATAATCAGCTACCACATTGGCTCTCCTAGGCTTATCAATGATGGTGATATCAAATTCCTACAACAACAGTAGTCATCTTGCTAACTTTCCTGCAATAGCAGGTTTGTTCATGAGGTATTTAATTGCTGCATGATCAGTATGAACAAATATGGGATAGCTAGTTATGTAATGCTAGAGTTTGTTTAGAGCATAAACTACTGCTAATAGTTCTTTTTTAGTCATTATATAGTTTAATTCTGGTCCATGAAGGCTCTTGCTAATATAGTAGATCAGAAGCATACACTTATGGCATAGTCAGAAGCATCTATGGCATAGTCTTAGAACTACACCTATGGCATAGTCAGAAGCATCTATATGTATGTGAAAAGGAAAAGTCTAATAAAGACCCCTAAGTATTAGTGTAGTGGTCAACAATGATTTAAGTTTTTGAAAGGAGTTGTCACATTCCTTTGTCCAGGTAAATTCAACCTCTTTGGTAAATAGGGTATAAAGAGGACTAGCTATCTGACTAAAATCCTTAATGAATCCTCTATAATAACTAGCATGTCCTAAAAAAGATCTGACTTCTTTCTATTTTGTAGGAGTGGGGAGTGTGAGAATTACCTCTACTTTTTCAAGGTCTACTTGGATTCCAGCTTCAGAGATAAAATGTCCCAATACTACTCCTTCTTGCATCATTAGGAAGCATTTCTCCCTGTTGAGAGGCAAATTGTGCTCTTGACATTAGATGAGTACCTTCTCCAAGTTCTTGAAAGCTTCCTCAAATGTGACACCAAATGTAGTGAAGTCATCCATGTATATCTCCATGTAGTCATGTGATATATCAACAAAGATGTTGATTACAACTCTCTAGAAAGTAGCAGGTGCATTACATAAACCAAATGGTAATACAAAATAAGCATAAGTAACCCAATGACATGTAAATGTGGTCTTCTCCTACTCTTCTAGAGGAATTATTATTTGGTTGTATCCACTGTATCCATCTAGAAATGAAAAGTATTTCTTTCCAGCCAAAGTATCCAAAACCTAATCAATAAAAGGTAAAGGAAAGTGATCCTTCTTTGTGGAATTATTTAATTCTTTGTAGTATACATAGATCCACTACTTCCCTCCTTTCTTAGGTACAATAACTAAGGGTGATACCCATTTACTGTCAGAGATTGGATAGATAAACTAGCATCCAACAATTTTTGCAACTCTATCTTAACTATTTCACACAATGCTAGGTTTATTCTCCTTTAAGGTTGTTGGAGTGACAAGCTTTCTTCATGGATGTATATCCTATGGGTTCAAAGTTTAGGACTCAATCCTACCATATCCTTATAATCCCAAGCAAAGGCTTTTTCATGCTGATTGAGGAGCTTGGTTAATAGTTCCAATTGGGATATGGACAACTTATTGTTTACATGAAGATTATGACCAGGGGAAAGTTCCATAGCAGTTGTTAATTCTACCATTGACATTTTTGGTACTGGTCTTGTAGATACTTCTCTTGGCAATAGCTAGTCAATTATTTCAAGAGTTGTTGGGTAAACACAGTCTTCATAGGTACATAGTTGTTAGATAAATTTTTTGTCAATATCTTTGGCCACTATACACTCTTTGGTGAGAATGCTTTGTACTATATCATCTTCTTCTTGTATTTTATAGAAAAGATAGTTTATTCAACATCATGAGCTAAGTTACATAATTCAATTCTTCCTCTTCATCTCCTAAATTTGGCCAAATAGGTTCTCCCAAATCTGGTTGAGGTTGGGCACGTGGATATAGCTCTAGCTTCCTTATGTTTTGACCATTTGAAATTGTCATATTTTTTGATCTACAACTAATTTTGGCATTACTAGTGGCTAACTAGGGTCTTCCTAATATGACATGATAGCCAACAAGTTTGACTTTGAGTGATAGGATAAGAAAATCAGCAGGGTACTCCCATGAATCTAAAGTCACTATCACATGTTCTATGAGACCATCTGGAGTGACAGTTGAACTGTCTACAAGTTGTGACACTATGGAAGTTGTCCTTAAGCCCTCCATGCATAACCTATGCATTGTATCCTTGCTCATTACATTGATTGCTGCTCCAAGATCAACTAAAGCATTTTTCACAACCTATCCATTTATGATCAAGTTAACCACTGGACTACCGGGGTCTGAATACTTTGGTGTTACTACCTTCCCTAACATGATATCTGCTAGTTGCCCGACAACATGAACTATTTGAGGGTCTTTCTGCTTCCACCTTGGCTTCTTAAAACATGCTTCCTTAATAGCCTTTCCATAAAGAGGGACATCCTTGATAGCTTGAAACAGAGGAATTTGAACATGCATGTTTTTCAACTGCTCAATAATGTCAAATGTCTCTTCCTTTTGGGGTATAGATTTCTCTTTATCTAGCCTATGTGGAAAAGGAGGATTCACTACAATATGGTCATTAGTATTGCTAGATGCATCATTTGGCAAGTTGATATCTGGTAGTATCACTTCTGGAAGGGGTGCTGCAGGAGTATCTACAACTTTTGTTATAATAAGGTATTTTGTTGCAGGAAAAGTTTTACCCGACCTTAAATGTATATCAGATACTTCTAAGGAATGTGTAGGGGATTGCTAAGTATCTGTAGTGTACATTTGCTATTGTGGTTGCTTTTTGTTTGGATTTGGCTAAGGCTAAGCAAGCAACTGAGTTGACTTAGGGTTAACATTAGTTGCTGCAGGAGGTGGCATTATTGCAGGTTGTTCAATTGGAGGTGGTAGTTATGGGTTATCAGGATTTTGGTTAGGCCATTGTGAAGGGCCCCTTCATTGATTATTAGGCTACCAATTTCCTTGTGGTGGTTGCCAGTTGTTCTGTTGATTTTTCCATTAATTGTTTTGCTAGTTTTTCCACTAGTGATTGTACTGGTTTGGCCACTAGTTATTGTAGTAGTTTGGCCAAGAAGGTTGGGAGTACTGGGAGGGATTCTAATAGCTTTGGTTTTGCCATTGATTATTATAAGGATTTGAAAATTGTAGAGGATTTTGAGGCATACCTTGTCTCAAGGCCCATGGTCAACATTGAGAAATGAAGAACACTTGATCATTGTCCCCATCTATCTTCATGTACTCAGTCAAAAAATGTTGGTTCTCCAGGTTGGCTACTAGTTTACATACGCAGTCTTGCTTCTATTTGCAACAATGAGGAGAGTACTTGACCAATCGTGATTCATCTTCTCCATGCTTCTTCTTTGCAGTCATTGTGTTGAGATGTGTAGCAACATCATTTATGATGTCCTGCTTGAAATCTATCAGTAGGTTAGATATCTTGAGCTTTGAAATACCCTGACTGATTCCTTTAGTGACTATGGAACGAGGTCCTCAACCTTTCTTCATAGTTGACCTTGAATAGTTTTGACATATTTTCTTGAGGTCATTCCAGGAAAATCGATATACATCACCACTAGCCATCAGGTCTAGTGCTTCTAGACAATTATCATGCACACCTCTAAAAAAGACTAGCTTTTATGAATCCTCAGACAACACATGTTCAGGGTTCTTCTCTAGTGTATACAAGAAATGTGAAACATAGTCTCCCAATGTTTCTTCCTCCTTTTGTGATATCCTCAAGATGTCATATCCTCTTGAACCAAATGCTTTGCAATACACTTTGTATTTATCCAAAAACAGAGTTCACATTTCATCCCAAGTTCCTATTGCATTGGTTCCTAAGCCCATGAACCATCGTAGAGTTGATTCTTTTAGTGTTGCTGGGAGTAACTTGAGCTTATGGGCATTAGTGTTGTAGTCAAAGCTATGACAAAGTATGTCAAACTCAAACAAGAAAGTGTTAGGGTCTTTAGTTGTAAGGCCATAGAACTTTGGAAGAGTAGCTACGGGTATATTCTTGAGATTAGCATTATTTATGAGGCTTAGAAGAGGAAATGGAAAAGTAGGTTGTGCCATTACTAGAGGTATTAGATTATGAGGTTGTTGCTAAAAAGGAACATTGGGTGCTAGATTGTTAACAATTGATGGATTTGGAGCAGTACTATCAAGGAAACTAGCCAAAATTTCAGCAAAAGGTTGAAGACCACTCGTATCTATTGGTTATGCTCTTGAGGATGATTTTGTAGGAAAAATAGGGCTTGCAACTTCAAAAGGCAACTCAACTTCTTCTTCTTCAATTTCTTCATTCAAATTAACAAACTCCTATGGAAGAAATATGCCATATTCATCTCGTTGTCTTCCTCTTCAATGCATGCAATCAAATTCTTCACACTAGTGAAGAAAGTTTTAGGATAGAAAATTTCTAAAAAAACTTAACTAAGAACTATGACTCAAGAATGCTCCTAGCTTGACACCATCCTTGGCAACGATGCCAAAAATGATCCGCCTCACAAAAGGTGTATAATAATCATGCCCAAGGTTGTACTTAGGAATAGTATATTCAATCTAAGGACTATTTTACCCACTATGAGGTGCATTTAATTTGTCAACCTAGGGATGTATATTTGAAATGGCCGGCACAATATGTGCACTAGGTTTCTTAATGAGTCATTATGCTTATGTTGTAGGAAAGTAAAATGCAAGGAAAGAACCTACACTAGTGCTACAGGAAACTAACACACTTAACTCTTCACTGAAACAAATGTTGGAAATATAATTAAATAATAACTTATATTCCAACTCAATTCATCTACTATAACTGTTCTTACAAATGTTGCAGGAACACTCACAAAGTATGATGCTATAGGAACTTATAACTTCTACCTGCAATACTAGAAATACTAAAAATAAATATATACTACTCTAATCTAATCCACCTCCCAAATGGACCCCCTTGGTCAGCTTCTACTAACCTACCAACATAGAATGTAAACCAAGAGATATTTCATTATGTTCCAAAAATTCCTTACATGAGAACGATACATTAAACTATAAAAACAACTCACTGCAAGATTCAACAATTTCTTTTCATAAACTTTGTTCTAACCTCCTAACACTATTGATCCGATCCCTATAAATAGAGGATCACCACTTATTCTAAAACAAGAAAGCAAACAAACTGACTACACATCCGTCAGAGAAAAAGAAGGAAAGATAACAGTTCATGGTATGAGTAATAAAGTCTAGACAACTGATTTGACACAATAGTAAATGCAAAGAAAATATAACAATTCTTCATAGCTCCTCCTTGGTAGCAATCGTGTCTCTTGGTACCATTATGACTTCTTCCACTCCACTATGGCTAAACCTTAATGTTTTCTCCTTGATGTCGTCGGCCATCTTCAACATTCCCCCTTGAATGCTTCTGACCATCTTCAGCTTCCTTTGCTAACAAGTTAGTTATAATGTAGAGATATTTGCAAATAAGTATAATCAAATTAAATCCAAATATTAGAATACACATTCTAATGGTTATATGAAATACTGCGTTATATATATAATATTGGAAAAATATGACATACTATCTACCCATAGGTTAATGGTTATATTCTGGACTTTAATCATCAATTCAAGTAAATATAAGGTCACAAATGTCTTGGTGGTATTAAAACAGAGTATTAAAATTATCATAAAATAGAGGCAATAATTAGCCTCATCAGGTTGAACAGAATGTGACAGTAGATGACATGGCACCATCAGGTAAAGAAAAATCCTTGTTAAGTTCTTTAGATTAATGAAATACTTATAACATTTTAAAAAAGTTTAGAATTAAATCCATTTATTTCTTATTGCAGGGATGCATTAGCCTTGTCCTCAACGAAAGAAGAGGAAGCCTCATGTTGTAAGATCAGAACCACAAGAGCCACAAGATGCCGAAGATAGTCAAGATGTGCCTATTAGTCTTTATCTTCAAAAGAAGGAAAAAGAAAAGAAGAAAAGAATTTTAAAAACCTTGTTTGATGATGAATGTGTTGATGGATATTTATGAATGTTTCTTGTTAATGGGTTTTTATGAATGTTGCTTATTGATGATGAATGTTGATGGATTTTTATGAATGTTGATGAGTTCCCTATCATGTTATTAAATATTGTTATGTGATTATAATGATTCATGTGCTCACAAATTATTGATGAATATTTATATGTATATTATGTGATTACAATGATTCATTGATATACTTCTAAAATTAATGAATGAAATATTTACTTAGTTATTAATGGGGAATTTAGAGAGATTATAGGGGAGCTGGGGGGGAGGCCAAATGAGCTTCCACCTTCACATGGTTTGCCTTGTTAAGTAGAGAATATGAAAGGATTCTCAAAACCAAGTGAAGCTCAAACTAAACCCATTAAAAGCATTTCAGTTACAACTTATTTTTGTATCATGTCATTATTGACCCTCACATGCATTATTGTCATTATTGTAGATCATAGGGATGCTCAAAGTTTGAAGTCTCCAATATGGTACTTACCTTTAGTGGGTGAACATAGCATGTTGCAGGTGAACGCCTTAAAATGGCCTTAACATAAGTACTATGAATTACAACATGTTACTTTCTCTATAAGTTGTATGCAGATTATGATTTATTGTTGATTACCAATTGCTTCTCCGGTAGAAATGGACAACATGTTTCTTTCTCTATAAGTTGTATGTAGACATGGAGCTACTTTCGCAAGAGATTGTGTATCACACTTGTCCACCAAGGAGGAGAAAGTATTTGATTGCCAATATTAAGGTGTATTAATCTTCTAAGATTACTAAAAAATTATTCATGCCTTGTAAATATAATGTTTACTTCATAGATATCAAGTGGTGAGTTCATAATAATACTTGAATCTATTTATATGTTTTCTGTGCTTGACTAAAAGTTATCAATATCAATATGGTCTTGGGTGATTAGTAGCTTAATGTGCAGTAAATGTTTATGAAGTTCTAATGTTTATTTTTTTTGTTGTATGACATTTAAGAAATATGTTACATTTGTAATGCTTCAATGTATTATGTCGTAGGCAGATCTTATTAATATTAACCGAGATTGAGGTTGTGAGATCTTTTTAACTAGATCGGCCCATTATAAATGCGTCATATTGGATTTTTGAGTGTTTCCAACATGAGAGTTGCTATTTGGTTGTTTGTTCCATATCTCAATGCACGTGATCTATTAAGAGAAGCAAGAGAGCTTCCAACATTTCTGGTTGGTGCAACAACTAGTTCATTTTGATATTGTTGTGATTACTTATCATACTGTAGGAAAGTAAATGAAGTTCCTAAATTAGGGATATGAAATGGCCATGCAAATGAAGGCAGAGTATGCTGGTGAATACCATTGGAATAGATTGAGGATGACTAAGCCATTGAAGTATTGGAGACTCAAGTATCAAGCAACTACATTCAAGGCATTGAAGGATTGTAAATCAATAACAATACTATAACATAGACTATTTATTTAGTTTTAGTTTATTTGATATTTGATTATTCATTTAGGTTTAGTTTATTTGATATTTGACCATTCATTCAGGTTTAGTTGACCATGGTGTGATTTGGAGTCGATTTGATGAAAGTGCTTACTTTTTCCTATCAGATTTTTGCAGAGATGCAAAATGATTTTTTGGTGAATTTAATCTTCTACAATACCACCCAATGTTATATTTAATCATCTAAAGTATGCCAAAGGTGAATACAACGGACCCCTGTTCCTCATTCAAAGTCTAGTTTTTACTATGGATCATCTGTAAGTATAAGCTTTTGTTCATTGGGGTCCAATATGAAGGTGGCTAGATTTCAATGTCGTTGTATCTGATTCAATAAAAATATATATTGTATTTGCATAGGAAGTCTAAATGTCTTGCTATGAATTATTTTGTTGATTTCACTAGCCTTAAATAAAACAAGTATATTTCAAATTGTCATAATGGTTAGAAGTTAATTACACATCTTACTTACTGATTAATAAAATAAAGGCATATTCCAATATTTGTTTAGGTAGTTGCACCAAACAAGACATAATGTTAGAAAAGAGATGATATTTAATGTTAATGTAAATTTAACATAAAGGTTGTTCCAATGCTTCCTCCGTGGCTTGTGAGTATTGATATTTTGCAGAAACTTATCTATACCATATATCCAAATTATGTCTAAAATATTTTAAGATCAAATTAATCTATATAATCATATCACAAAGATATTATTGCTTTTCTTTAGTCTAATTTTTATATTATTGAGAAAAGGATTACATCAAAAGCAGGAGCATACTCTCCAATACAAAACCACTTCAACAAACAGACCCATCCTACTACCTTAATAACAAACCCATCCTACTACCTTAATGAAATAGATAACCCATCCCATTGCCAAAAGAGATAAGCCTTTCTAACCCTTCTAATGGGAATAGGTTCACGTTCAAAGAACAAAAAGCCTCAAACTTGCTCATGTCAAACTCCTTCACCACACATTTAAAAAAACCTTCCAAGCTTTTTTCATCAAATTTTTCTTACCTGCCTCTTCCATACAAAACAAACTCAAAATCCCTTCACTCGATAATCTTTTATCAATCAGATCCATTGCAATAGATACCTCCATGTAAATATCTCCTGCCAACATTCTATGAATCATACCATTAATAGGCGTTGGGTGACCAAACACTTGGGCAATAGGACAAAAAAGCTCAAAAATCAGTTTCCCATCATGCACATGCCCAAATGACCAATAATTCACCCCTACCAGATCAATAATGGTAATTTTCTCTTGATAATTAGCCTACTTAAAAAGTCTTGCAATTTTCTCCTCTGGAGCCTCTGCCAAGTCCTACAACCTGCATACATTCACACCTTATCCCTAAAAATGCCATTAGATAAGCACAAAAGAAAGAGCACAATTCCTTTAAAAAGGAAACAAATTGATTGTTACTGGCTCTTAAGCTGAATTCAACAAGGTATTTAGTCAAACATGGTGCTCGGATGCTAAAACCTTCTAGAAAAGTAGTGGACCAATACTACAAAAGGACTAAGTTCACAAGAAACACTCCTTTCAACATATGATGTGACTTCTTCTACATTAACCTATACCATTTCTTGTGAAGGCCTATATATCTTCTGTAATAATCTCCTGTAAGGATGTCGACAAGAGATCTACACAATCAAATGTTTTCAACTCTATGATTTTCTAGTCTGTCAGCCGCTTTATTCCCTTCTCGATTTCATGTCTACAACCACATGGGATAGGTAAAGTAGAATGTAGAAAAAAATTATAACCTTAGTCTCAAATCTTCCATTGATCAATTGAATAACTTCTTTAAGCTCATATTTCAATTAAACCATATGACCAATGGACGTCATACAACAAATAATTTTGATAGTTCGATAGTTATGATTTCAATATCAATTATTTTATAGAATCCCACTTAATATTGAATTATTTAAAAAAAAAAAAACTCTAACTACTATCACTATTTCAACTTTTATTGCCATTGACGATATAAGCAACCCGTCGAAACATCTCTATAGGTCATCGATAGTTTAAAGGATACTACTGTCGAGAGTATGACAAATCCATTGCAACATATCTCCATGTCATCGATATTTTGACTCCTCCGGCCATTAACAATGTGGACTACCTATTGAACCATCTCTCATAAGAATCAATAGCTCAACATTTTGAACTAGTTGTCTGGCACCACCATGGGACAATGATGGCAATAATTTCTGATAGGTTTACGTCGATATATCAACACTTATCTTGGTCATCAAAAACTCTCATAGGCATTGATAGTTCTACGTTCTAAACCAATTGTCTAATGCCACCATGGGATAATGATGGCAATAATTTTTGATGATTTTTCTATTGATATATCAACACTCATCTTGGTCATTGAACTTTCAACTTCAGTTTAGTGACAATATTTTTTTACATTTTTTAGTCACAATTTTGATGGAAAAGCATCAAAAAATAGGTCCAAATTTACTAGTGCAGGGGAAAACCTACCTAATAAGGCAGCCTATAAGATGACACCAAGTCAAAATACAGAGATAGAAAAGAAAATTCAGGATTTATTGGAGAAAGAGATCAAAGGAAAAGTTTGAGTCCTTGTGCAATCTCTAAAATCCTTGCACCTAAGAAAGATGACAAATGGAGGATGTGTATGAACTCTAGGGCAATCAATAAGATCACCATCAGATATAGATTCCCTATGCCAAAGATTGAAGATTTGCTAGATAATTTGGGAGGCTCTTGCTACTTCTCCAAGGTGGATTTGAAGTTAGGGTATCATCAAATTAGAGTGAGGCTTGGTGATGACTGAAAGAAAACCTTCAAGACAAATTAAGGGTTATATGAATGGCTAGTAATTCCCTTTGGCCTAACAAATACCCCAAGTACCTTCACGAGACTAATGAATGAGGTGCTAGTAGATTTCATAGGTATGTTTGTTATTGTGTATTTGGATGACATTTTAATCTTTAGTAGGTCCAAAGAGGAGCATATGAAGCAATTGGAGATGGTATTGAGGAGGCTACACTAGGAGAAGTTGTTGATTAATCAAGAAAATTGTGAGTTCCTAAAAACTGAACTAGTGTACCTTGGTTTTGTTGTTGCTAATGGATGTATCAAGATGGATCTTGATAAGGTCAAGTCCATATTAGAGTGGCTAAATCCCAAATGTATAGGGGATGTTAGAAGTTTTCATGGGTTGGAATCCTATTATAGGAAGTTTGTAAGAGGTTTCAATCATATATGTGCACCTATAATAAACACCATCAAGGGAGGGGTGAAATGTTAGTTCAAATGGATAGATGCAATAGATAGGGGGTTTGAAATGTTGAAGAAGAGGATAGCATAATTGCCTACCCTTAGGTTTCCTGATTTTAATTAGTTATTCATGGTGGAGTGTGATGATAGTAAGCTAGCCATTAGAGTAGTACTAAGCCAAGAAGGACATCTTGTGGCATTCTTTTCAAAGAAGTTAAATGAGGCTAACCAAAAGTACTCAACCTATGATTTGGAGTTGCATACAATGGTGCAAGCCTTGAAGAAATGGAGACATTACCTTCTTCAAAAATAAATTTTGGTTTATATGGACAACCATACATAGTTTTTTGAATGTGTAGGAGAAATTAAATCAAAGACACCTCAAGTGAGTGGAATATTTGTAGGCATTCACCTTTGTGATCAAACACAAGAAAGGTGTGAGCAGCAAGGTTGTTGATACCCTCGGTAGAAGAGTCCTAGCCATACAGAAGATCCAATTGCAAAGTGTAAGAATGGAGGATCTAAGAGACTTCTACAAGGAGGACAAAGATTTCAAAGAATCCTATGAGGTATGTGTGAAATTTCAACAAGGCTTTAAAACTTATTTTACTGAGTATATGTTGTAGGAGGGTTTGTTGTTTAAGGGCAATGTATTGTGTATTCCCCAATGTTCCATGAGGGAGAGCATCATTGAGGAAAAGAATCAAGGTAGCTTGGGAGGACATTTTGGGATAGACGAAACACTTGAGAAAGTTTTTAGGTACTATCATTGGCCTAGATTACAAACTGAAGTAAGAAAGTTTGTGGAGCAATGCCATGTGTGTCAGAGGGCTAAAGGATATAGTAGTGATGCAGGATTATACCAACCACTCACCATACCACAAAGGCCATGGGAGTGCTTGAGTATGGAATTTTTTTTGGGACTCCCAAAAGCACCTAGAGGGCATGATAGTGTGTTTGTGGTTGTAGACCAGTTCAAAAAGATGACATACTTCATCCCATGCAAACAAAAAAATGATGCTTCACATATAGCAGGTTTATTCTTCAGGGATATAGTGAGGATCCATGGTTTGCCACTCAACATTGTGAGTGATGGGAACACTAAATTTATAGGACATTTTTGGAGGACGCTTTGGAAGATGTTGGGAACCAATTTGTCTTTTTCTTCAACTTACCATCCTCCATCCAATGGAAAAATAGAGGTAGTGAACAAATCTTTGGGCAACCTATTTAGGTGTTTGACCAAGAAACATGGTCAATCATGGGATCATGTTATAGGGCAGATAGATTTTTCTTATAATGACTCCATTAATAGGAGCACTGGAAAGAGCCCATTTGAAATTGTGTATAGGGCTCATCCTAGGGGGATCTTGGAGTTGAGGGATCTCAACCTACATGACAAAAGGAGTGCACAAGGAGGGTCATTTATAGAGCAGATGAAAGAGTTGCATGAGCAAGTTAGGAAGATATTGCAAAGCCAAGTAGAAAAGATAAGACAAAGACATATAATACAAGGAGAGACTTTCAATTCAAAGTGAGAGATTTAGTATTTGCCTATCTGAGGAAAGAGAGATTAGCAAAAGGACATCCAACTAAGTTGTTGATGAAGAAGATATAACCTCTGAAAATCCTACACAAATATGGCAAAAATGCCTATGAAGTTGAACCTCCTCCTGACTTAGGCATATCACCTAGTTTCAATGTGTATGACTTGCTTCCTTACAAGGGTACCTCATGTTGATGTTGATCACCACACTCTTGTAGATTTGAAAGGGGTTGACTGGGTACAAGACTTGCCAACACACCAACCTTTACAACTAGATATAATTGTGGATTCTAAGGTGATCAAGAAGACTAGGAAGGGTGTTGGTAAACAAATTATTCTTTCCTTTTACTCCTTTGGATGCCTAATTTTTGTGAACAACAACTGATTACAACAATTGGAAAGTTGTTACTAAGTGACTAACTTCCCTTTGAATTCTTAGGTATAACTCCCTATTGTATTTGTGATTTGCAATGAATTATATTTGCTTCAAATTCTAAAATGGGATGTGTTCTTAACTCGAGAATAGAAAAGGTGAACCAAGCTAGCTCTAAATAGGAACTAACTTAGGCAAGAGTTGGAATTTTAAGATTAGTTAAGTCTATGGATTCACACATCTTATGACCCACAAAGCTTAACTACTCAACAATGCATGCTATCTAAAACTAAAATGATATCAACAAGAAACTAACTGCAGAGATGGAAAAGGCTGACATGAAAGAAAGCATGGAAAGGGATTTCTCTTGAATTTTTGATAACAATACTATTATCTTTAGTTTACTATTTTGAAGTAGGGGATTAAAACTCTATTCATTCCTTGATTCAATTCATATGAAAGAGAAAACATAAAACTAACATAGAAAGAATGGAACAAAAAATAATTGACATAAAACACCATTCAATTGTCTCTGCAACATCAAATATTTCACACCAAAAATTAGTTGACCTTTCATTAATCTTTTAATTTAGTTCATATAGGATTCCAAGATGACAGTTACAAAAAGGGACTCAAATCAATTTATCTCCTTAAAATTGACAAATAGCAAGGAGCCAATTTTTCCATTACAATCATTACATAAAAATATGAAAGGGCGGGATATGAATCACTTCACCTTCTTTTCTTTTTCTGACTTTGCCTTATAGGCCTTGGCGGCAACAATGATTGGAATCAATTCTTCATGTCTATGAACATGGAGATTAGTGTATCTCAAAAGCCACTTGGAATGTTCTCTGGATAAATCTTTGATGATATTTAACTACTCCTATATCTCCTCCATTGCCACATGTACACACCCAACAAGTTTTTGGAGCTTAGAAACTCTGTTCTGGTGATTGGAAGATATCTCCATCAAGCCATCTACATAACTAGAGAAGTTCTTTTGCATGATGACCACTCTAATGATCCCCTTTCCTTGTCCACTAGTTTGGGAATCTGTATGTAGACCTTTGAAGAGTTCATATTCTCTGTCTTGATCAATTTTCACTTTCACTTCTATTTCTTTAAGTCCTTCCCCTGCCGCCAAGATCATTTCAGACTTGAATTGCATGCTCTAGAGCCACTCAAATAGAAGCTCGTCTCCCCTAGGAAAAATCTTTACTTCCACAGCCTCCTTAGCCTTCATATGGATAATCATCTTCAGTAGAGAAATACAATCTTCACTTTTAACTTTCTCTATTGCCAGGGTGGCTTGATTGGCTGAAATATTGTCCTTCTCTGTTTTGACCCTCAGTATTGCATTGTTGGTCTGTTCTATAATTACAAGTCCTTTTAACTTGAGTTTCCCACTCCACTCTCTACCAATCTGCCTGAAATGTTTGTCTTCTTGTAGCTGGGAGATGAGTGCTTGAACATTAGTAGTAGTAGGATCACTGGTAATTAACATTTCAAAGATGCTTGCCAACGGGGTGACTAACTACTTGATAAAGCCATTGAGTTCATGAATTTTTGCCTTCATTCTAAATTTTGATAATTTAACGATTTCAAGTTGTCCCTCTATCACATCATTTGTTAACTTCCATAGGCTTACCTTAGTGTTATGTCTGACTCCCTGAGATCCACATAATGTATGGCAATATCATCTGTAGACATATCTTTGATTCTTCCCTCTTTAGTGGGTTTGGAAATTTCCATCATCAAATGCCTTGTGTCAAGATCTTGTCCAAGAATTGACAAGGTCTTCTACTTTTTGACTTTGCTCAGTGCTAATCTAGAGTGGATAGCCAGAGTAAAAGTCTCTTTATTAGGAACTCCTTCCTCTTTCCTCTTCCTTTTTCTGTCCATGATGTCCTCCAACCATGAATCTATGCTAATCACCTTGGATGTAGTCCCAAGTGTCTCTATACTAAACATCTTTCTCTTGACCAGGGTTAGTGTTTTTGTGGCTGAAGAGAAAGGATTCAGCGGGGCCTATGAGGTGAGCTTTGAAGATTATGTTCCTTTCTCTACTTCTATAGTGTTCTTTGTTACTTTATTGGACTCAGTAGACTCTCTCACTACTTCCACCATCTTGAAGATCAACTACTTGTACTTGGGGACTACTTGAAAGGAGTAGTGCTGAATTCACAAATGGGATCAAACTGCTACGGGGTGAGAGAGCAAGTGTGACTGCACCATCTTTTAATTCCTCCACCTTCTTCTTCTCGACTTCTATTGGAGTTTCGATTATAGGCAAAGAGCCATCTTGACAAGTTTTGGTTAGGGGAATGCTTTTTTTGGGAGGTTGATCACCTCCATCTAATGGTTGTGCTAGCCCTTGGGTAATAGATAGGGTTGCACCTAATGTACCACCTTGGGAAGAGAAAGCCGCTACAAATTTTGGGGAAGCTTGAGCTGATGTGCCTTTACTTTGACTCCTTCTAACTATGGTCCATTCGACCCATTTTCAAGTCCTCTTGTAGATTCAATCTATCATTACATCTAGCTCTTCCTTGTTGTCTTCATAAGGTTCTGAGCTTATTAGAGTGCCTTTGAGATTTTTCAGGTAAGTGTTGTTATACATGTTTTGGTCATCATCCTCTACTCCTAGATCAATGTTGACTTTGTACATTTTCACTTCATCGACTGTTAATCTAACGAAGGCTCAATCATGACTCTCAAACTCATTCTTGCAATTGGCCTAGTAATCCTCAATGGTGGTATGTGTATGCGTGAATATGTGGCCTATGCTAACACACACACTTCAACACGGTCATTATATGCGGATTCATCCTGGAATGAACATTAGATTGTTGATCCGAAAATCAACCTGCAAAGCGACCTATTGCCTTCTATCTAAAGGGAATTGCTTGTCAAATATCCTCAGATTCAAGGTGTTTAAGGAACTAGACCCTGTAAGAACGAAGGATTTGAATGCAATTTAAGCTATATGAATGTGCAAGTAATCTAGATGAAGTGCAAGCAATTAATCTAAGAAATAAAAGACATTAAACTAAAAATGTATGCATTATTAAGCTAGATGAATTTAAACTAAGAATGCAAGATGTATGTAAAAATATGAGCAAATGTGAGTATGAATTTCAGCAGCGATTCGATGCAAATTCTCCAAATTCATCCTCTCAAAATGACGAGATGAGGGTCTCTTAAATAGACTTTCTTGGAATCCATCAACGGTTGAGATCGATTTCAATCAACGGTCAGGATTAAAGGTGAAGTTCAGTCATAAAGGGAGATTCCCAAATTAAAGGGAGTTAACAGATTTAATTTGAGTAAAATAAGGAGTTAACTGATTCAATTTGAGTAGAAAAAGGAGTTAACTGATTTAACTCATTTTTGATCAATAGTGAACTAGAAATTTCCCTTTTTTGAACTGAAGAGAGATTTTGGTGAAATATTTAATTTAATAAAATGAGATATGCTCTCATAATTACCTTTTCTATTTAATTAAATAATCTATTAATTAATTAGAGATACTTTTCTTATTTAATTAAATAACTTCATTTAATTAATTAGGAATGGTTTCCCATTTAATTAAATAACTTTGTTTAATTAATTAGAAGTAAGTACTCCATTTAATTAATTAATTTTGTTTAATTAATTAGAAATACCTTTCCCATTTAATTAAATAATTACATTTAATTAGTCAAGATAGGCGTATTTATTAAATTGAATAAATTTAATTCCATAGTACATTAGCCTTAGGATATAATTTAATTTAATTAAAGTATAAATACTTAGTAATTAAACTAAATATTAATCAATAGGTTTAATGCGACTAACATGAGTATGTACTATAGAAATTAAATAAGAAATACGATGAATGCATATTAGGGTCTTCTGCATCTGACAATTAAGTCAAGTAGCGAATAGCAGAATGAGAATTGCCTATTAGAATAGGACTTAGAAGTTATCAGAAATAGACCAGAATTGGTATAATGGCAATGAGCCAATTTTGGGGTATTACATTTTGCCCCTCTTTGAATGAATGTGCGAGTCAGTGCATGTTGGCCCACCTTTTCCATGAGATGCATGAGGTTGTCTTCCATGAGAAGAAGACCATGGCAGCGGGAGTATATGTATTACAGATCTGGGCTTGGAAGCATCTCCTTGTATGTAGGCCAATTTTTGAGGATGCCCGAGAGCCTATGGAGCCCTACATTTGTAGATATCGAGGGCATATTACCCAGGCCCACCTGGGTAAGACTAAGCACTGGCGAACTCATCTTGATGACCTAGTGTCCATTGTATGGCGACCGTGGAGAGAGACAGAGGATTGGGATGACACCCCCAGAGAGCTGCCATGGATGTTTAGTTCTCGACCTTTGGTGGGCAGGACGACATTAGTGATTGAGAGATTTGTTATCTCACGAGTGTGGTGACAGTATGGCCGACCACAAGACATTTCACCTGAGTATTGTGCCTATGCCAGGGTGCAGAGGGATATTGAGTGGGGATGGCCTCCACAGAAGGATCCAGGGCGATCCATGATAGATATCCGCAGTTTAGTTGCTGTTCAGTGGGACTACCTGCTAGAGGTAGTAGATGCAGGGATGACGCCTGCATATCAGGCATTTTTTATCAGCCATCCATTCCCACATTTTACAGATCCAGTGGAGACGACAGGGCAAGCAGAGAGACAGGCACCTCAGCAGCAACAGGCACAGCCAGAGCCACCAGTTCAGCCACAGCAGCAGTCACGAGTCTGGCATCAGGTTCAGCAGATGCAGATTTCCCCACGTCAGATGGGATCAAACCCAAGTGTCGGGGGTAGTGGGAGTGGATAGGGCCGACGCCGCAGGCAGAGGACAGAGGAGGAGGTCCCTCAGCAGGAGGCTCCTTAGCAGCAGGTTCCACCATAGCCATAGGCACCACCATAATAGTAGGCACTTGAGATGCTTGATGAGGATATGCCAGATCAGTCGACAGGTGGGGTATAGGATGCGGTATGGTGATATCGGGAGTGGGTTCGTGTGGCCTCCCGACAATTGGGAGAGTTGCAAATTGTAGTAGCAGTCTGGGATGCGCAGCTAGTGGAGAGACAACGAGAGACAAATCGTTAGAGGGAGTGCGTGGAGACTGTAGAGTAGAGGATGGAGCTGGTGCAAGATGAGATCTTCTTTCAGTCTGCTTGGGCTGCATATTACTATGCCGCATACACCAGAGCTATGCCAGATGAGACAATATAGGTTCAACAATTCTCTCAGTACGTGTGAGAGTCTGGAGGCACACAACCTCCTGTCAGGCCAGATATGCCACCATCGCCTCTGCCACCTACTGCCCTTGCTCCTCCTGCTCCTCCTGGAGGCAAGGGTTTGAGATAGAGTTAGACACTCTATGCTTGATTTTTGATTTTGATCCCTGGCTATGTATCGATTGGTGTGCCAGCACCGCAAGTGTCATTTTTGATCGATTGTGCTCGAGTAGCGCCCATTTTTGTACTGACCCATTCTTTGATATATATATACGAGATTTTGAGCTGAGTATTCCTGTGTACATGTCATTGTCTTATTTTGTTTTTCTTTGATGTACATGAGATGTATGTTGTACTTAGATAGAACGCATATGTATGAACTAACATCTTACGTAGTGTTGCGTGTTTTTGTTTGACAGTCATAGGTATTCCATTGAGGAGCATGAATTGATGAACCAAATTCTTATGCAGCCATGGAGGAATCTGATGCATGTGGAGTATGAACAGAATTACCATCGAATTGTGTGCTAATGCAAATGGAGTATGTAATGCAAGACTATGTTAAATACAATCGTAGGTCTGGTTACCAAGCCTCGATACTTAATCATCACTGGATATAAAATAAAGCTCGTATGTTATACAATTCTCACTGACATTGCAATCATGAAAATATGAATATAACATATGTTATTGGGTTGTTAGGATTAAATGTAAGCATTTGAGGCACAAGAAGCCAGAATGACCAGAACATTTGTCCCTTTTAATGTAGCAAGTTAACATAAGCATCAGAGCATAAATGCTAGGATGAACTAAATGTTGCTTGCATGACAGGCACACCAAACACACAAGAGATCCCTCTTATGCTAAGTATTCAGTATTCATTCTGTCCGCAATGACCCTTGCATTCATAAACTGAGACAAAAGTGTACTAGATATACTCGCAGTGACCCGTACATTCACTTAGCAGGACGAGTATCAATATTTACTATAGCATGAAGAGTTTACTCCAACAAACAAGGAGAAGAACCAACATTATTGATGTATTCGTATAAAAAGAGTCAAGGTACACACGGCCATCCAATACGAGATAGAGGCTCTTATAGTGGACACCCCTCTTATAGGAATATATCAACTTATTGGAACTAAACCGCAAATAGAAAGCAAAGAAAAAGATCATGCCCCCAGTCATTACTTCTCTAGTCAAAGATGACATCATCGAGTTTCTTGAAGGGATATGATAAAGAAAAACAAAGAAAACAAAGAAAAATGCATAGCATATCCAAACAAGTATATCATTTTTGAGTTCAATGCTTTTAGGATTGATGTCAAGTGCTAATGTCCAGAATACATTCGAAAGAAATCTCTTCAGTAGGGTGACAACAGTAGGCAGACGTAGTCAGAATGATAGGTGACTGAGGTCAAAGAGGAATCTTCACGATAAAGAACCTTAGAAGGATTAAGTGACAATAGACAGACACAGCCAGGACGACTGGTGGCTGACGCAAAAGAGATCTTCCATAAAGGAATCTTGAGACATGACCCAAGCAACGGTAGGCAGACATAGTTGAAACAATTGGTGACCATTGCGAAAGAGATTCTATGAGGAGAATCTCGAAAAGAGTGACACTAGCGACAATAGGCAGATGCAGTCAGAACGACTGGTGACTGTCGCATAGGAGATTTTATGAGGAGAATCTCAAAAAGAGTGACACTAGCGACAGTAGACAGACATAGTCAGAACGACTGGTGACTGTTGCGTAGGAGATTCTATGAGGAGAATCTCGAAAAGAGTGACACTAGCGACAGTAGGCAGACGCAGTCAGAATGACTGGCGACTGTCGCGTAGGAGATTCTATGAGGAGAATCTTGAAAAGAGTGACACTAGCGACAGTAGACAGACATAGTCAAAACGACTCGTGACTGTCACGAAGGAGATTCTATGAGGAGAATCTCGAAAAGAGTGACACTAGAGATAATAGGCAGATGCAGTCAGAACAACTGGTGACTATCACGAAGGAGATTCTATGAGGAGAATCTCGAAAAGAGTGACACTAGCGACAGTAGGTAGACGCAGTCAGAACAATTGGTGACTGTCGTGAAGGAGATTCTATGAGAATCTCAAAAATAGTGACACTAAGGGGGAATGCCCACGAGCTGTGACAAGACTCAATCCATGGATACATGAGCAGGAAGTAGGAAAGTGAAAGCGTGAAAGGAACTATACAGAATAGCCAGAAGATGCACTGCAAGATGGAGCATTGGGAACAAGAGGCACCTGTTTACCAGGTTTTCACCTTCTTGGCAAGTTTCTCTTTTCTCTTTTTTTTTTTTTTTTTTGTATTTTTGAGATTTTTCACTTTTTTGGTGTTACCAAGGCGCCTATTGCTAGTTTTCACCAGGGAAACAATTTTTTTAGGACTTTTTCTGATTTTTAGATTTTTTTTCAGGACATACAGAGATGTACAAAGAGCTTGCTGAGATTAAATCAACTGTAAAATCGCTTCAGGTGGAGAGTTTTGATAGGCTCTTTAAGCACTTCTCCTTCGGTTGTGGAAAGCTGATAAGCACCAGATCCATATACTGTAGTAATGATGTACGGACCTAACTAGTTTGGTTCAAACTTTCCCTTTTGCATTCGTTGTTGTTGATTCTTAGGGTTCTCTCTCAAAACGAGGTCACCCAGCTAGAAGTCACGTGGCCTAATTCTCCTATTGTAGCTTCATGCCATTCTATGTTGATATGCTCATAGATGATCATAGGCCACTTTGTTGAGTGATGCGACGTGCTCCCCTGCCCACAGGTGGTTAATTATGTGGTGTTCCATGTTCACTAACAGTCATGGCTTTTGGTGCAACGGCAAATGGGCCCTACAATTGGTATCAGAGCCTGGTTTTGGCCTGGTCATGGGTTCAAATCTCTCCAGTGCCTTCTCGACCCACGTAAGCACCTGGTATACGCGTCGAGGGGGAGATTGTTGGGTGATGCGATGCGCTCCCCTGACCACAGGTGGTTAATTATGTGGTGTTCCATGTTCACTAACAGTCATGGCTTTTGGTGCAATGACAAATGGGCCCTACACACTTATCATCATTCATCCAATAACACAAGCTCTTGAAGCTGAGCTATCCTGTAGTCATCATCAGTGATAAGGCCTTTCATGGAGATTCTCAAAGTAGGAATCTCAACCTCTATTGGAAGTACATCATCTGCCCCATACACCAATGCAAAAGGAGTCATGCCCGTTGGAGTTATAATGCTTGTTCTATATGCCCACAGGGTTGGATTGATCTGGAGATGCCAGTCTCTCCCTAACTTATTGACTGTGCGATGAAGAATTTTGAGGATCGCCTTATTGGATGCCTCAGCTTGGCCATTACCCTGAGGGTAATAAATGGAAGACCAATGTTGTGTAATCTTGAATTTCTTGCACAGTTCCTTGAGGTCTTTATTTTTGAACTGTCCTCCATTGTTAGTAATGATTGAGGACGGTATACCATATCTACAGATGATGTAGTTTGTGATAAAAAGCGCTATAGTTTTGCCATCAGCAATTGTGAGAGGGACTGCCTCTACCCATTTCGTGAAATAATCTGTAGCGGTGATAATGAACTTATGTCCATTGAAAGACGTTGGGTGAATCTGCCCCACCAAGTCAAAGGCTTATTGTTGAAATGGCCATGTTGTAGTAGAGGGAATCAGCTCTCTGGCTGGAGCGTGAATGAGATTCCCATGTAGCTAACACTGCTTGCAGGACCTAGCATATTTAACAACTTCTTGCTCCATTTTAGGCCAGTAGTAACTAGCACGAAGGAGTTTGCGAGCTAATGTCAGGCCATTGGAATGAGATTCGCAAATGCCTTCGTGAACGTCAATTAGTGCACATTTAGACTCTTCAAGTTCTAAACACCTAAGGAGTGTTCTTTCGAGACCTCTCCTATACAAATTGTCAGCAATAATGACATAATGTGAAGTGTTACGGATTAGGTAACGTTTCTCATTCCGGGTCAGACCTTCCAGAATGGTTTGATTACGAAGGTAGGAATAGATGTGATGGTAGCTGTGGGATGATTCTAATCCTATAATAGAACAGATCATCCTGGAATCAGGTGTCTCATAGGCTGGGTAGTGTAATGCTTCCACCAAGAACTCGTGTCAGAGATCATTTTCTGGCATTTGTAGCAGGGAGGCCAGAGTGGCCATAGCATCAACCACTTTATTATCGGTGCATGGAACTTGTTGGAAGGTGATGTGTGCAAAATACTTTATCAAGTCATCAACCATGCATTTGTAAGGAATTAGTTTCTCATCCTTTGTTTGATACACATCATTTACTTGGTTGATAACAAGTTGAGAGTCACCGAAGATATCCAACTGATCTACTCTCCATTCAGCTGCAATTTTCATACCATTGATCAAAGCTTCATATTCAGCAATGCTATTTGTACAAGAAAACATAATCTTGTATGCTTTGGGCAATGAGTATCTCTGTGGTGTAATGAAGAGTAATCCAGCACCTGATCCTTGTTGTGTGAAGGACCCATCGAAGAACATAACCCATGTATGATGAGTGAGTGTTAGAATTGACTCATCTAAAAAATCAATGTTTATTGGTAGAATAATCTGTATGGGTGCCTCGGCCAGATGGTCTGCAATTGCTTGTCCCTTTATAGCTTTGTGTTCAACATATTGGATGTCAAACTCACTTAGTATCATGACCCATTTAGCCAATCTTCCTATGAGAGCTGCCTTACTGAGCAAGTACTTTAATGGATCTATTTTAGCTACAAGCCATGTAGTGTGAGCAAGCATGTAGTGTCTCAAATTTTGGGAAGCAAAGACAACTGCCAAGCAAGCTTTCTCAATAATGTTGTAGTTTTTCTCATAAGAGACCAATGTTCGGCTCAAGTAATAAATAGCTCTTTCTTTGTTGTCATTTTCTTCCTGGGCCAATAGGATTCCCAAAGATGTTTCAGTGGCGGAAATGTATAAAAGAAAAGGCTTCCCATGCATAGGAGGCATCAGGATTGGTGTATTGACAAGATATTTTTTGATCTGTGTTAAGCTTTGCTCACAATCCTGGCTCCAATTGAATTTCACACCCTTATGTAAGGTCTTTGTGAAGGGTTGTGATTTATCTGCCAATTGTGAAATAAACCCGCGAATAGATTGAAGCCTTCCCTGTAGTCCTCTCATCTGACTGATGTTTCGAGGTGGTGGCATGTCCATTATTGCTTGTACTTTTTCTGGATCTACTTCAATTCCCTTTGCAGAAACAATATATCCCAACAGTTTCCCCGATGTGACGCCAAATGCGCATTTCTTAGGATTGAGCCGAAGAGTAAATTTTTCCATACGATCTAGGATGGGTCCCAAATCGTGCAAATGAGTATTGTGTTTAGTGCTTTTGACCAAGGTATCATCAACGTAGTCCTCCATGGTTCTATGCATCATGTCATGGAAAATTGTAGTAACAGCCCGCTGATATGTAGCTCCAACATTCTTTAAACCAAATGGCATCACATTCCAACAAAAGGTTCCCCATGCACATGTGAAAGTCATTTTCTCTTGATCTTCTGGCACAATTTTTATCCGATTTTATCTATAAAAACCATCCATAAGTGAGTACATCTCATAGCCAACCGTCATGTCCACGATCATATCAATATTAGGGAGCAAAAAGTCGTCTTTAGGACATGCCAAGTTAAGATCATGAAAGTCTGTACAAACTCTGATAGATTTATCGTGCTTGGACATAGGGACAATATTGGATATCCATTTAGCATAATCAATTGCACGAATGAAACCAGCCTTCAAAAGTTTCTCCAATTCGGCTTTGACGAGCAATGCAACATGAGGATGCATTTTTTGAAGCTTCTGTTTAACTAGTTTGATGCCTAGTGCTATGGACAAGTGATGCATGATAAGATCAGGATCCAATCCTGGCATGTCAGAATATGTCTAGGCAAAATTTATTTTCTTTCCCTTGAAAAAGGCAATGAATTGTTCCTTCTCTTCAGGTGACAATGACTGCATCGGATGTATCACATGAGGATGTTCTTCTGTGCCCAGGTTAATTGGCTGTGTTGGCTCTATTAACACTAATGATCTCTCCTGAAAGTGACTGGAAAGGACATCAAATATCTCATCCGCAGGTGCCTTAGAGAGAATTTCACCCTTGGATACGTCTTTTGTTTTTACTTTTTTGGGATCCGACACTGCCACAATGTGGTTTTCACCATCAGACCTCTTGCATTTTTTCTTTTTAATTATGTGACTGAGATATTTGATGTCGGCCTTAGTCATGTTGACGCTCTGCTCATTGGTGGAAGACGTTATAGGTTCGGTAGCGTTTAGGTAACAGGCAAGAGCATAGTCATTCTGGAATGTGGGGACTTTGTTAGATGCATTGGGGTTCCAATCTATAAGCTCGAGATGTGCGAGTGAGAGAGTAGTGGTTGGTTCAATTGCGTTCATAGTATAGTCATTAAATGCATGAACCAACAATTCGAGACCTACGACAAACTCATCCATAGGTGTATTCAAACGCCTCAGAATACTAACGTCAGGAATTGACGACTCTAGGACACTAGTTGGATCAGACCCCTGTGACCTAACCCTAGACATTTCACCCACTTCGATTTGATTTTCATAGACATGCACTTGGTCAATGTCTTTATTAGTAGTCACTTCTGAAAGATTGTCAAATTCATATTCATGAGAATCGGTGCTACATGGTGAGAGACTATAGAACTCCCCAATAGTGATAGGTACATACTCTCCTTCAGCCTTTGGATTCTTACACAAATACTCAATATGGCATGACTGACTAGATTCTCCCTTTTCTGAATGATATTTGAGTTGCTCTGCATTGTCCTCAGAAGAATCACTAGTATCATCCACAATGCTAACACGTGGCACAAAGTCATCTGGCTCAGTAAATAATTTAGCAAGATCATAAAGAATAGGATGAGGGTAAGAATCCTCATCATCAGATTCTTCCTCTTGAGTACCTGACTCAGATTGTGACTCATTTTCAGGTGAACTCATAGGTACGGGTATGAATTTATTGGATCCCAAATGGAAAGGGACCTTCTTAAACCCTAGGCCAGTTGTGTCACTGTTGCTTCGAGCTGTTGCTTTGAGAGGATCTATTAAACCATTGTTATTGCACCCAATAGGGCCGATTCCCTTGTAACCAAAATGCTTCATAAGCTTAAGACCGGGTCCATATTTCTTAGGATTGATTTCTCGAGCTTGTTCTGTTAGGTCCACTGGAGCTTCTTCTTTATAAAGCCATGCAGCAATGGCTCTGTTTTCACTTTCATCTTCGAAGGGAACTGTAGCTTTGACAAAAGAGCCATTAAACTTGGTCTGAGGTGTCAGCACAAATGGCTTCTTTGCTTCTGAGGGTCTCCCAAAATGTCAAGGGGACTCTGGAATAGATGTTAATGATAGCACTGGTTCCATGTGGTACTCTCCCATACCAGTTTCTTTCAATTTAAATGATTGCTCAATTTGTTTCAGCTTATTATTGTGACAATCAGTAGACTCACAGTTAGCAAGGACAAAAGAATCAATAGCTTTGAGCATATTGCAGGTGTAGCTAGTAGTGGCAGGAATAGTAACTTCGGAGCCATGAAATGGGAATTTAATGCATTGGTGGTATGTGGATGGCATAGCGCGCATCTCATGTATCCATGGCCATCCCAACAGAATGTTGTAGGCTAAGGGAATGTCAAGCACCTGACAGGTGACATCCCTTTCGACAGGACTGATGCAAATTGGTAAAGTCACAAGACCTAGTGACTTTCGTTCTACTTCATCGTACGCTTTAATAGTGATCTTTCACCAAGGATCAACAGAGTCCTCAGAATAATCCAATTGTCTAAGAAGAGTAGTAAAAACAATATTTAGGCCAACGCCATTGTCAATGAGTACCCGACAAACACATGTCTGGTGGATCATAACCTCAATGTGTAGAGGCTGATTGTGTGGGCGATTCAGTGAGTTGTCATCCTCCTCAGAGAAGGTCATAAGATGAGGTGAGGTGAGGTGACCTACCATGGATTGAAATCGCTCAAGATTAAGATCTTGAGGAACGTTTGCCTCAGTGATGGCTTTGTCCAAAATTTGCCTGTGGGCAGGTGAGATTTTAAGCAGCTCAAATATGGAAATGTGAGCATTGGTTCGTTTCAACTGATCTAGAACACTATAACTGGTTGTAGTCAAGTTCGTTTTGTGTTTTGCACCTTTACTTGATGGATCAACAAGGGTTTTTTCCTTGTGTTGTTCAAGATTTGAAATAGGAGGTGTAGGGCCTTTGAGCACCAACTTCGCATGAGAGCGAGTAACAACATTAGCACAATGTTGCAAAGACGCATTATCCATGTTATTGGAAGTAGGGCCTCTTAAGACAAATGGTGTCTTGGGTTTGTCGTTATCTTGCCTCCCCTTTATGGTAATAACGTCGCAGTATTCAGAATCTACAGATTCAACCATGTGAATGACATTGTCATCATTGGAATACGTATAGTTGACCGTATTGTAGGGTTCTGGTTTTGAAGTCTCTCCTTTTTCATAAGCTGGGAAAGTCTCTTTGAATGCCTTGTGGTCCAAGTTTTTGTTATGTCCATCTACCACAAGTTCACCAGCATCAATCATGTCTTGGACTTTATGACGCAAGTTTATACAGTTGCTAGTTTTGTGTCCCTTGTTTTGGTGATACTCACAAAATGAGGTCTCATTCCACCATGGTGGACGTGGTTGTGGATCATAGGGATGAGGGTTATCCATTGGTGAGATAAGCTTGTGTTGTAGCAATGTTTTGTAAACCACATCCAAAGGTTCTCCCAAAGGCGTATACTCTCGCTTGGGTCGCGTTGCCCATGAGTTTCTTGATTTGTTCCCAGACGCCTTATTGTCAAGAGGAGGCTTCTTAGCATTTTTGGCCACTTTGAGGCAATCTGTGAGATTAAATGTTGCTTTAGCAAGTTTGGGTGTGACATTATCAACAACCCCATCATGTACAATTTCTCGGTTCTTGTTGATATGTTTGGTTTTATCCCTGTTGGAAGTGGAACCTTGTTTTGTGTCTCTCTGAAGAGTGAGCTCACCTTTCTTGACCATAAATTCTTCGATACGGATAGCCTGTGTAATCATGTCTTCAAAGGTATTTGGACCTTGTAGTTGGACTCTATACTCAAAATCAGGTAAGAGGTTATCAGTGAAAATGTCGAGCTTCTCCATTTTTGGGATTTTACGGGAATACTTAGTGTATAGTTGTCTCCACCGTTGGAGGAAAGTGGGAAAAGGCTCACCAATCTTTTGTTTAAGGTTGCATAGATCTCAAATATTTACAGGATGTTGAATGTTATGAGAATATTGCTAAACAAATGAATTAGCAATTTCATCAAACGTCTTGATACCAGGAGGTAAATGTGAGAACCACTCCAAAGCTTGACCACCTAGGCTTCTAGGGAATAAATGCATAAGGTACGTTTGATTGTGTATAAAATCCATAGAAAAAGCACCAAATTCCCACAAGTGATCTTGGGGATCAGTAGTACCAAAATACTTATCATATCTGGGTAGTTCTACGCCTCGTGGGAAAGGCGGCATGTTTATACTTTTCTCAAATGGGAATGAGTAAAGAGCATCCAATGTGTATGTCTTTGTGGGTTTCTCTTTCTCATACATCATCTGAGCCAATTGGTCTTGCATAATTTTTAGTTGTTTTTGGAGTTTAGCAGTCTCAGTTTCTTCTTCACGTGTGATAATGGTCTCCACATTGAAATGTGTGGACAATTTAGCTCCCTCTTGGGCAAGTTTGAGAAAGTACTTTTCTTTCTCTTCGTTGAGTAGGATTCCCATGACCTTCTGAAATTTTTTGTCTCTTCGACATTTTGCTATGTGTTCAGGAAGGATTTCCACCTCTTCCTGTTCCTCATCAGTGTTATATTCTTTCTCTTTCTCCTTGTCATCCCTAGGTTGTTCTTGATATCGATTATGACTACCCTGTTCAGGTTCATGATTAGTCATTATAGGAACGTGTTCAATTTTTGTACGTTGTGTTTCAAAAGGGTCTATGGAGAAAGGATCATACATTGTATTTGGGAATGTAGGACCTCTACCTGTCTCAGTATCCTCTTGGTAAAAAGGATTCCTAATCTGTTGCAAATTGGAAAATGTTCGTTGAACTTGAGATGACCTTGTAGGTGAGGAAGACCGTGAAGACACCTCACTAGCCAAACTGGATACAAATTGCGTAGTGAAAGGTAAGCTACCTTTGCCATGATTACGACCCCTAGCACGACCACGTCTAAGGTTATCGGGATAAAACACGTTGCCTCTTCTGGTTGTGACAGTCATAGGACTTGCCAAAGACTATTCAGATGCCTTGAGGAGGAAGGAGGAGGAAGTTGTCAAGCTTTCTTGCGAGCTTGAGGACACTCGAGCAACTTTG
The DNA here is from genome assembly GCA_028749045.1 of Cupressus sempervirens. NCBI lineage: Eukaryota > Viridiplantae > Streptophyta > Pinopsida > Cupressales > Cupressaceae > Cupressus > Cupressus sempervirens. The sequence continues at coordinate 570,931,150 of CM053785.1, forward strand.
GCATTACAGGACTGGGAGAGGCATGGAAATGAGCATGGCATGGAGCTGGGCTTAGTTTCATCTTACATGCCTGACATTCAGATCCCTGCAGCAGAAGGATCATATATGGTAGCTGATAATGTTACGAGTTCATCTTGCATTCACATCTAGGATAAAAGGACAATGGCAGACAGGTATGTGAAGTTAGTTGGTATTGGTCACATTACTCAGGTAAGGAGTTTGCTTGAGTTACCAGCTGTTCCTTGTTTACAAATATGGACTCAAGAATGTTTCAGCAGCGTTTGGGATTCAATTGACTGGAGAACACTTAATGGTAGCAGTGATTGTTTAAATACTATCATGGACTGGATTAGCAGAATACCTGGTGTTGTCTTTCTTTGTGCTAGCAGCTTGACCGATGTTGGTATTAGTCTTTATACACCGGTATTGGGCTTGGTTCATATATGTAGACGACCATTCTTGCTGAAAGGTGTTGAAGATTTTTCATATTTTCCAGTGTGTATGGATGAGTCCCAGGATCATTTTGGCCTTGATGACATCCAGGAGGATGAAATGGATAGTTTTGAAGACACAGCTTCTTTGACAGTTTCTTTGGGTACAGAAGAGCTTGACAGCAGTACTACAACTTTTGACAATTTGGATATTGATATGGACCTTGGAGATGATTCGCAAGATATGGATGTTAATATTGAGGATACTCCTTTAAGAGCTCCAGAAGAAGCTTGTAGGAGACAGTTCAGCCAGAGCCATCGTGTGACTAGCTAGTTGAAAGTTAGTGAGCGAGACATTGCTATCGCTTGTGAGCACTTTGATACTGCTCATCATTTGTTGGCCGTTACTGGTTGGGGGACTGCTATGATAGATGAGTCCAATAGTGGTTACCTTTCTTTGGCAGAGATTCATGCCTTGCGTGAAGCTGTTCGGATTTTGAAGCAGGATTACTTACGATTGGTAGCTAACCATGATCACCTGGTTGAGTGGGGGGAGTAAAGCCTATGAGGCACTCTTGGATCGTGAAGAGGAGGTGAGTGAGCTTTCCCAAGAGCTTATAGCGACTACTGAGGCTTTAGAGGACACACAACGAGATCTACAAAAGTCGCAACTTCAGTTAAAGAAGGTGACCGTGGAGTTGGAGGATTTGCAGTCAAAACCAGCCCCAAACCCAGTTCATTTGACTATTGAGGTGGACGATGGTAAGTACACTTCCACAGTTGCTACTAAGGAGCATATTGTTGAGGCTGACACACATATTCAGGATTTGGTAGTAGCTGGTTCTAATGAGTTCGGAATACCGGTGGAGTCTAGTTTCCCAATTGATTCTTCTCAGATAGTTGATAGTGTGGTACAGTTGAATATGCCACCCTTACAGGAGGACCAGTTATGGTGTAAAGGGGAGTATGTTAATGTTTCCTCATATAATTTTTACTGCACTAAACCGTTCATGGAGTATTTGCTGGATAGTGCATGTGTTCATTTGGACTCGCATAAAGTGACAGAAGGTGTTCTCATCCATGATACTAGTGTTATTTGTAGATTGGTTGAAAAGATTATAGGGTTCCTTTCTACTATGCTACCTCATAGGGATCTCGATGAGGGGTTTGTTGAGCAGAGTGCACAGGGACTTATCCGACCTACAGTCACTCAGAGTCAGAGATTGGAGCCATATGTTGATTACCAGTTCAGTGATGATGAGCTAGCAGTAGAATTTGGAGGTTCTTACCGGAATTATACGATAGGGTACGCTCATCATTTTTCTTTTGACACAGAGATAGGAAATTTTATTTCACGCAAATGTAGATTGGCTCCAGTTTCTTACCATCCATTAGGGGATAGATTGGGACCATCTCTTGAAAATAAAATTGGTAGTAGCAAGTTACTCAGCCTACAACATCGACACACCAGGAGCAGTTTTTCTGAGATTGGATTTGATGGCAGTAATTTAGGTACCTATGGCTGTTGTCATATCTACAGTGCAGTTGGGTGCAGGTGTCATTTTGACAGGGGCTTGAGTTTTGATAGAGTTGATGTTTCAGTTGGTTTGAGTTCCATAGAATGGTTTCTTCTACCGACATCTACAGTTGGTTTTCGGATAATTTCATCAGAGTTGTCAAGTTGTTTGGTATTGAGTATAGTTTCTCAGTTGTTGATATTGATGATTTCTCCACGGGAGTATGGTGAGGATTGGGATGATACACAGATTTACATTTGGGATCCAGGAAGACTGATTGGTTCATGGTTCAACCATTGCTTGGGGACAAGCAATCTCGGGAAGGGCGGACTGTCATGTCCCCATTTTTTGGTGACAGTTCAATTTAATTAATTTAATTAATCTAGTTGTCCAAAGTAATGAATATTTTAAGGATGACTAATTAATTATTTTAATTAAATAAATAAACATTAAAAGATAACTTTATATTTAATAAAGTGACTTGGATTATAAAAATATTTAATAAAGTCACTTAAGAGATAAGATAAAAAATGTTCTAGAAGTCTCTGGAGAAGATGGAGAGGAAAGAATAAATAGGCACCCCGGGGCTCCATTCAAATCAGGCAGTTGTTTTATCTCTTTGATTTCAGATTGTGATTTAATCACAGGTGCATTGTGGAACCTAGGGTTTTCGCAATTGTCACAGTTGGCCATTGAGAACGATAACTCTCAATTGGTACACAATTTTGAAGGTGTGAAATATCATCTGAATTATTGCAGATTGGAGGTGACATTCAGTCATTTCATCAGGGCGATTATCTATGGCTTAAGGCCAATTTTGTGGCTCTTGCATCACTGTTCATTGATTGGATCAGTGAGAGTGGAATTAATCATCATCTTCACAAATTATTGCAGGATATTGGTTGACATCGGATTCAAGGATTCAGTCTAATAGAGACCGATAGCAATTAAAAAAAAAATTGCATGAAGGAAGGGAACCGAGCTTATAAGAATATCCTTCATATCGGAGCCAAGGCAACGGTTTCAAGCCAATTAATAGCCGCAGAGACTTGGAATCGAAGGATGGCAATCAGTCTTGAAAACCCAAGGAGCAGTTGAAGCATATACATAAGATTTTCGATTCATGAAAGCTGAGACGCATCAGCTTGGGAGATGGACTGATGGAATCAGATTGTTTACAAGTGCATCAGTGACTTCCATTTTCTGATAACAATGCTGCAGAGGACGGAGATATCTCAGAGATCGCATAACGACTTCCATTCACCCCGGCGTCTCCAGACCTCCTGACAAGCAACGAAAGTAGATTCGAGTTATTCGGGTCCAGCGATTTAGCATGTGAATTTTGGCCAGGACGGATTGACACGCAATTTCATCAGGAGTCGGGTTCAGATTTGCTTGGTCGAGCTGGCAGGGCCCTTCTTGATCCAACTGAGGATCCACTCACAGCAGACGTCCAAGGTATAGACGGCAGCGGAGGAGTTAAGACTCACGAAATTCTGAGGCTATTTCTACCAGCACGGCCCACGGGTTATACGCCTTCACAGTCACAGCCACGTATATCGACATTCATCATTTGGGCTGTAATTCATGAGGGTAATGCTGCTTACAAACAAAAGCAGTGGCAAAAGGCAATCAATCTCTACTCAGAAGCAATTAAGTTAAATAACAAAAGTGCAACTTACTACAGTAACCGTGCTGCGGCTCATTTAGAGCTAGGGAGTTTTTCCAGAAGCTGAAGAAGATTGCACTGAAGCAATTGCTCTTGATAAAAAGAATGTGAAAGCATATTTAAGAAGAGGAATTGCGAGGGAAATGCTCGGTTACTACAAGGAAGCTATTGAAGATTTCAACTATGCACTTGTTCTGGAACCAACCAACAAAGTTGCAAATCTTGCAGCAAACAGATTAAGGAAGCTATTTGGATAATTTTTGGAAGCTACATTATTGGAATATTTTCTATAGGTAACTCAATTGGAAGTGCAAGCTCATCAATTTTGGCTATAAGGTGTCAAAAGTCCATTATTTGAAGGGAATCACTACAGTAGCTCATAGTTTGTGACGAAATGCCTAATCATTGAAGTTTAAGATTTTTGGTGCTTAAAGAGTCGATAATCTGTTGGGGTTATTTCATGTTGCCTTCTATCTAAAGGGAATTGCTTGTCAGATATCCTCAGATTCAAGGTGTTTAAGCAACCAGACCCTGTAAGAACGAAGGATTTGAATGCAATTTAAGCTATATGAATGTGCAAGTAATCTAGATGAAGTGCAAGCAATTAATCTAAGAAATAAAAGACATTAAACTAAAAATGTATGCATTATTAAGCTAGATTAATTTAAACTAAGAATGCAAGATGTATGTAAAAATATGAGCAAATGTGAGTATGAATTCCAGCAGCGATTCGATGCAAATTCTCCAAATTCATCCTCTCAAAATGAATAGATGAGGGTCTCTTAAATAGACTTTCCTGAAAGCCATCAACGGTTGAGATCGATTTCAATCAACGGTCAGGATTAAAGGTGAAGTTCAGTCATAAAGGGAGATTTCCAAATTAAAGGGAGTTAACAGATTTAATTTGAGTAAAATAAGGAGTTAACTGATTCAATTTGAGTAGAAAAAGGAGTTAACTGATTTAACTCATTTTTTATCAATAGTGAACTGGAAATTTCCCTTTTTTGAACTGAAGAGAGATTTTGGTGAAATATTTAATATAATAAAATGAGATATGCTCTCATAATTACCTTTTCTATTTAATTAAATAATCTATTAATTAATTAGAGATACTTTTCTTATTTAATTAAATAACTTTATTTAATTAATTAGGAATGGCTTCCCATTTAATTAAATAACTTTGTTTAATTAATTAGAAGTAAGTACTCCATTTAATTAATTAATTTTGTTTAATTAATTAGAAATACCTTTCCTGTTTAATTAAATAATTACATTTAATTAATCAAGATAGGTGCATTTATTAAATTAAATAAATTTAATTCCATAGTACATTAGCCTTAGGATATAATTTAATTTAATTAAAGTATAAATACTTAGTAATTAAACTAAATATTAATCAATAGGTTTCATGCGACTAACATGAGTACGTACTATAGAAATTAAATAAGAAATATGATGAATGAAGATTAGGGTCTTCTGCATCTGACAATCAAGTCAAGTAGCGAATAGCAGAATAAGAATTGCCTATTAGAATAGGACTTAGAAGTTATCAAAAATAGACCAAAATTGGTATAATGGCAATGAGCCAATTTTGGGGTATTACAGTATGATGCTTAATTACACTTCTAATTTGCAAAACATCTCTTGCATACCCATTTGGGTCAAACATGGGTCTTAGAACTTCGTACATGTCCAACTTATACTTTATCTTGAATACCTTCAACATATTCTTGGCATTAGAGTGGGTGTCACAGCTGAAAGCCCCCACCTTCATGGAGAATTCATACCCTTTCTTCCTCAAGCTCTCGCTCAACATGTTCACTTGAATGGCTTATCGCATGATGTCGATCAGTATGAGCATGTCACTGGGATATCTTGGTAGCTTCAAGGGGAAACCATTGAAAGATACAAGACACAAATAAGAAAAGGATGAGAATTGGATGAAATAACTCCCAAATTGGCTGACGGCTGCCATGGCTTCAGGATTGAATCTCCTTTATGGACATCCCTGTAGTTCCTACAAGTCCTCATAGTGAATGCATCAATAACTTTCACATACTCTACATACATATTCTCCAATTGTAGGCATGGATAAAACTCATAAGATTTCACATCATCAGGAAAATTATCAGCACTTGGGAGGCCTAGCCATAGTTGCAATGAGGCCAACATATAGATGAGGAAAGAGGACATATAGAATGTATTGTAAAATTTTGCAGCACGGAGAGCATTGGACAGAATTTCACTTTCCTCATGGGCCCAATCGATATATTGGGTGTTAGAGAAAATGACTTGTACTAAAAAGAAATACTGCTCAATGAAATTCAAAACTTCTACCTCACCTTTCAACCTATGTAGGAGGACCGAACTATCAATAATCTCTGGTTTGAGGTTGGTCCCAAACAAGGTATTAGGAACCTTACTCTTAGCACTCCATGGTTTTTGGAACCATGTCTGCATGATTTCTTTCCTCCAGATTAGCTTCTTTGTAGAGAACTTGGAAATGGCTCCTCCAAAGGTCAAGTTTGAAAATTCTTCCCATTCTAGCACTCGAAGGAAATTCACCATAGTTTGCCTATCAATTGAATTCAACACTGTGTCATCAAGTAGCACAATCTGCCTTGTGTCTAGGTTGTAATGAGGTATACATTCATAGATTAACTCTAGGGCCTGAACTACAACTGAAATACCAGTTGCCTCAACTAACCCACATCCTTGGAGTTTATCAGTGATGGGATGAATATGCTCAGACTTCACTCTCTTTTGAAAATCCTCCATGTCGTAGAAATGAAGAGAGGTGTCTATGAAATTTTGCAATTGGGATTTGATCCCAATCAATCTGTCAAAATCTGCAAACTTGGTTGCCATGACTTTGAGAGCAAGATTTGAAATTAGAAAGTGAAAGGAATGATGAATACAATAATTACTGGCTTTTTCAAAAGTTATGCACATTAACAATATAAGAGTTCAAAGAAAGAGTAGTAGTTTGTTCAATTGTTTATATTTCCATATATATGGGAGTTTTGATTCATCCGTTGATCTTCAAAATTTGCACCACATGAATGAATTGAAGGAGATACCCATTGAATAGTAAATGCAAGGGTATAATGGGCATCTAGAGTTCTTTTCACTATTTTTTTTAGCTCAACGATAACTTTCTATATCTCTATAACTTACTTTCCCATTTTCCTTAAGTTTTGGGAACTTACCATTAGAGTACTCTGTGGGAGAAAGTCCACTAAGTCAGATCCTAATCATTATCTATTTTTCATAATGGTTAGGGTTTCTTCATTATCATTCTAAGATGTTCTTTTACATAGATTATGAATCTAACCTGATCATTAGCTAGATTTTCTTTTGGAATTCGAGAAACTGTCTTCATGGGTTGAAAACCCATCGAGGAGAAGATAATTTATGTTTCTTTGCCAACGTTTCCTTTCTTAGTTAAACTTTAGACAATAGCCCCTCTTGGAATTGGAAATATCTAAATGAGGTGCAAAAACCTTGTCGAAGACCACTTATCGTTCCTTCTCATTCTAATTTGTCTTTTTGAAAAACCAATTTTATGGGTTGAAAACCTGTTGAGGAGAAGTTAGTTCAAAGTTTTCTGCTTGGGATGATTATGAGAGCCACGATGAATTTGAAACATTTCTTGAAGTCATAATTGCAAATAAAACATTGATTCGCCACATGATGCCTTGTTATTTTCATGTTTTTGACCTGTGTGCCTCATTTATTGCCTTTCATAGGAAATCATCCTCATGGGTAGAAAACCTGCCGAGGAGAAGATGATTTGTAAATTTCTACAAGCATCTATTTTTCAAATAGTGGTAGATCATAAATGGATATAACTTTTAGTTGATCATTAAATGAGTAGCATAAATCTCCATCAGACTAGGCACTAACCTACACATAAGACCACTCAAAAAAATGAAGAACCACCTAGCTAGGAATGAGGAGAGGGAGAAAAGGGAAAATTTGGTGGAGACTCGTCCAACCTAAGAGGGCTTAGACCTAGACTCAAACAAAAATAAGAATTCACTCCTCTCATTATAACACAAGTATTCACTTTTTCTAATTGATAGAGAACAAAAGGTGGTTCAAAAAAGGGTACCTACAAGATCTACTTGGTGAAATAGAAGGGACTACCAGATGCTAAGGCCATTTGGATGACTAAAGCAACCATACTGAAGCATGGGGTCACCATTGAAGACCTCCAAACTCAAGGGACTTGAGTCCTCTGTCCCAGGGGAGTATGGTGTAGGGAACCTCCCTAAACTTTATTTTTGGTGTGATTAGAGGTTACTTAGGTGTTTAAGTGTGTTTAATAATCTCCAAAATTCCTTGGAGCACTACCATTCCAAATGTAAGAGCCAAGTTGCTCACTAGGTCTTTTAGGTTGCTCAAAAGTTTCTCCTTGAGCCAAAAGTTTCTCAATAGGTCCAATAGGATTAGGGACAAGAAACTAAGGGCTTTGATGGTTTAAATAGGTCCTAGGTGTCTTATCTAGTGTCCTAAGAAGGTTCTAGGTGAACCCATTTGACCAAAAGGGCCAAAGAGCAAAAGTCACTCAAAAATTGCTTGACCAACTTTTGTAATTCTTGCAATTTTTGCAAGAAATTGTGATTAATAGTATTGGAGGTTGTAACTACCCATCCTCAAGTAGATAATATTTTGAGGGGTTAGAAGAATTACCATCAGTTTATGCACGTGTGGGACTACTGTACATACATTTTTGTAGAGTTTTCAATTGTTTTATGGTGTAGTAAGATAGTGTATAGATTGACACAACCGATCAAGTTTACATTCTTGATAGATTAGTCTTTCCTAGTTGTTTTCCATATTCAAGTTTGTGTTGACGTTATTAGGTTCTCAAGTTATAACATTTTCTTGCTGATTGGCCTAAACATTGCCTTCACAGGGTTGTTTGTATAAAAATGTCTCTAACTTAATCACCCGTGGTGGAAAATACATGAAACTAGGTGGGGTGATAGGTTAGATTGTGTACATAGTGTTTTTTCTTTGTTCTACACTTTTATGGTAGGTTTCCAAGCCAAGAAATGAAGCCCTAGGCTGACTGCTAGGAGTATGTGTAAAAGATGTTGTAGAGCACACCCATGATCATGTTGGGTCTAACAAATGGAGTTCCTAGAAGCCCTAGGATGTCAACTTAAATGTGCAGGTGGAATGGAGGTTTTCTTTGAAGTTTGTAAAGCTGTAGAGATTTTTAACTGCTGATTGGACTGGAGGCCTAAAACAAAGGCTAAAAACTAGGGTTTAAGAGTAAATCATGAAATAATACCTAGAGCGAGAGATTTGATCAATTGAGATTGGGAAGATGAGATCTTCCCCTTACCATCAATAGGTTGAGCTAGTGCATTTAAAAATCGACCTAAATAAGCATCACTTACTGGTATCTAAGCAATTTTTCCCATTTCTCTCATGGAACTACCCTCTTGTATCATCAAACCATCACCCATTAATACAACTCCAACATTATCTGATTCTAGATTTAGGGAAATACCTACTATACCATCTACAAATTCTACTAATTCCCCTGACATTACTTTATCAAGACCATGAATACGAGCAATGGGTGTCTTGAAGCTCTAAAAATTTGGAATCTTGGTGTGCTAGGAGATAACTACTAGATTCCTAAGTTTTTTCCAGGGGTTGTTTAGAATAATTTGGAGAATGGGAGCAAAACAGGGTTACTAGACCTAGAAGCCATTAGGTCTAATTAGCCTATGTGAAGAGATTGAGTTTTCTTTGGGTTTGTTGTGACTAGAAGTGTTGAATGAGGTTAAGAAAGTCACAAAGGGTATCTACATTATCAATAGAATCTAAGGTAGTGGAAGTACAAGATCTTAAGCGAGGGCTAGGGTTCTAGGGAAAAGAAGGACTAGTAGAAATAGTGTCATAGAAGGGAGATTAAGTCTACACCAAACCAACTATACTTAGGAGGCAAGTTGGAGGAGGAGTCTTGGAGGCTTGGATTGGTGGAAAGACAAGAAACAAGAATAATTGCATCGTTCAAGATTAAAATTTTCATTAGGAATAGTTATTGTATAGAACCCTAGGTCCTCTGCATTAGGTGTTGCCCCTTGACCCCGTCTTGGGGGTGTTACCCCCAAACCCCTGTAGAAATAATTTGGGGGGAAACTGTACCAAATGAACCTTTGAGCCTAATTAGGCTCTACATCACAACAACTAGGACATTAATCAAGGAAATCTAATCAAAAGATATAAAGTCCTTAAAACTTAGGAAAATAGTTGAAACTAAGAAGTTGGGTTAAATTAATTAACATAAAATCCATGGTAAAGAGATTAAAGGAATAAATTGACTAGGAAATAAAGAAAATTGTGACCATGGGGTTGACTATCAAAGAATAATAACACACTAAGCTTTAACTTAAGAGAACACATGACCAGATCAATTGATCACTTTAGAAATTTTAAACTAGGTTGATGGATGGTAACAAACCTAAAATGTGTAAAATTTTCAACAATATGTGGACTACTTAAACCCTAATATTGAAAAATTTCTAGCAATGACCTTGTTCTATACCCAAGAATTACACCTTGGGAGGAACTAAGATCTGGTGAGTGTCTTAATCTTTTGAAATTATGATGCATACCAAGATCATAGAATCCCTAAGGGATATTTCTAACCTTGCAGCAAGAGTAATCAAGAAAATAAACACATAATCAAACTTAGAGAAAATCACATAATATGGAAGGATATCACTAATTATCATCAAGTTGGTTTTCCAATAGAAGCTTCATTACATGATACTATTGTGGTCAAACTCATCAAGATTATAGATCAACTGTAGCTCCAAAATTCACTCTATATAAGTAGTCCCTAAATGCTAGCATCTTATTCCTTATGGCAATCTATCACTTTTTCCATACATATCAGGTTACAACATTTCACTTCCTTGCAACACTAGCCTTACTCATACTAGAACCCCTACCCTACTTATATAAAATATTTCTAGCCACAAGTAAATTTATCCAATCAATAATCTCCAAGACAAAGGAAACATATTACGACATATAGGTGAGGAACCAAATCATAAGTATAATCCTCATAGGAATTCATCGCTCCTTGCAAACATAAATGAGGGTTATTCAAATATTTTACAATATAGAAAAATATGCCAAGGTGCATTGCAAGTCTTAAATCTCAATCACAAGCCAAATCTTTCCAACCTAGCCATTAAAAAGGGAAAACTAAACTAGGACCAAACCAATCTTAAGATAACTTCATTTGGAGACATTAGATCATGATGTGAACCTAGACATGGGAAGTCCATAATGTGTATATCACACAATAAGGATTATATAAGGAAACAAGCCAATTGAATTGATAAAAATCTAAAACAATAAGACACTATCCCAATAAACAATAAGATTGATAAATGAAAGGAAATATTTTTGGGCGATGCAATATTACCAATAACCTAAGGATGACCCTACATTAAACACCCCATATTCGTGCTCCTTAAAGAAGAAACTAAGAATGAGTCTGATAGTAATGATGAAGAAGTTGTCTATGTTGCTACGAAAGAATATTCTAATGAAGATGAGAAAAAAACATTAGTTTCATATGTGACTAAAGGTGGTAGATGGATAATTGATAGTGGCTGCTCACATCACATGACTGGTGATAAAAGTAAGTTTGAAACCTTGGAACAATATAAAGGTAACTATGGTCAAGTTTGGTAATGATGCACCATGTCTTGTGAAAGGTAAAGGATCAATAAAATTGACTGATAAGATTAGATGTGACAATGTTTATTGGGTTCAAGGACTTGAATATAATTTGTTGAGTGTTGCGTAGTTGAACAAATTAGGATATAGAGTTTGATTCCATCACAAGAAGGCCAAGATATTTGATGCTACTAGTGAACTAACTAGAAGTGGACAACAAACAAGAGGTAATTTGTTTGATCTAGATTTATCTAATGAAACTTCTTTGTTTGCACAATGTGACGATATATGGTTATGGCATAAGAGGTTATGTCATGTGAACTTTGAAAATTTGATAAGCATTAGTAAGATGAAAAGAGTAAGAGGATCAAAATTGAGGAAACTTGATAATGCTATGCATAAACAATGTTAGTTGGGTAAAATGACAAAATATAGTTTCAAGAGAAAGACCTACTAATTCAATAATATTCTAGAATTGGTTCATACTAACCTTTATGGACCTATTGTAGTGAAAAGATATTGTGGTGATAAATCTTTCATTCTATTTGTTGATGACTACTCTAGAATGATGAATGCCATGTTTCTAATAGAAAAATCTAATGCTTTTCAATTGTTTAAGTGGTATTTAAAGGAAACAAGTAAAAGTATAAAGTTCTTGAAATTTGACATAGGAGATGAGTTTATCTCTAATAAATTTAACATATTCTACAATGATAGAGGAATCAAGAGATAGATGCCAGCACCTAGGACCCCTTTATAAAAAGGAATATCTTAGAGAAGAAATAGATCAATCATGGATTGTGCTAGAACACTAATGCTAGAGAAGAATGTATCATAGAAATACTGGAGAAAAGCTTTAAGTACAACATTTTATACTTTGAATTGAGTACATGTCAAGAAAGGTACAAATGTTATACCCTTTGAGTTATGGTATGGGTATGCACCTAATGTGAAATACTTTAAAGGTTTTGGAAGTAACTGTTATATCTTGAAGGACATTAGAAATGGAAAACTTGATGCTAAAAGCGATGAAGGCATATTCCTAGGATATTCCACCAAGAACAAAGCTTATAAGTGTTTGAATTCTAACACTAACAAAGTTGTGGAAAGTGCAAATGTGAAAGTTGATGAATATGCAGAAAAGAATGAAGTAGAATGCAAAAAGGAACTTGGAGATTACAACACATCTTACAAGGTTTAGAATATAGATTCCATGAACATTCTTCACTCACTTGTCTTCTTCATATGAAGAACCAACACTACTCCAACTTTTCACATGATCATTCCTATAAGTGTTCATCAGTCCTCCAATAGAATCCTCTATTAGGTAACCCACCACTACTACTACTATAAGCTTCCCTTCTTTGATGAATCATACTGATCCATTTATCTCTTCCTCTATCATCACTAGAATTATCAATTTGTGCCTTCTTCAACTGATGTTGTTGAAATCCACCTCTAAAATCAAATAACACCTCAATCTCCAATCCTTTCTCAGTATTGTTTTTCTCATCTGATACTACTATATAAACTCTAGTAAGTGAATGTAACATCACCTTCTAATCATTGTCAATTTCTATGCTCACTTATTCAAGTATGCTCAACAAATCCATCAATAATTGTTCAAATGTAGAAATCCTTCCAACCACCTATTGTAGATCCATTGCCTCTACTCTAAAATAGTCTAAACAACAAAGGTGCAAGTCTTCATCATGCTTAGGTTCTTGGATTTCATTTCTTCATCCTTTAAAGGAAGTAAAGTAAATCTTTCACCATCTTTGATGATAGAAACCCAAAAAAATGCAACATCTATTGTATGAATCTTACCAATTTGTGACTTGGTTTTTAATAATATTTCTTCTTCATTAATATAAACATCCACATTAATTTTTGTCTAAAGATCTTTAGTGGCTTCATAAAATTAATCTTTTGTCTCAATTTATCCTAACTCCAACCAATTTTTTTTGGATCCTAGTCCTTAACTCATTTTTGAAATCCTCCATCATTTTCTCTAGCGTTCTAGGATTCATTCTTCTAGGTGATATGTTTACCAAAATGCCAATCTACAATTCCAAATGTTCAAATATGTGATCACAAGTGTTGATTTTCATAAATCAATATGAAAATGTACTAACATAAAAAATCTTCCCCCAACTATTAGGTATGTTTGGTAACAAGGAAAATTATCAACTTCACCAACTATTCAATCCTTCTTGTGCAACCACTATAGTTATAGGCCAGATCTAATTTCCTTCCACCCTACAACCAGGTTGACAAGTGTGATCCCAATATTTCAATAGCCCAATTCATTCCTTAGAACCTTGCACTAGCTACCAATTGATGTAAATCATAATCTTCTTTTCTGCCACTTTACAACTACAAGACATGCAAGTTAAGACATGTGATCCCAAGGGCTATAAAATTCATTACCAATAATTCAAACTAGCTCTCATACCAAATGATGCAGAACAAGATCAAAGAATTTCCAAGGGAGATGCTAACCTTGCAACAAGAGTAAGAAACAACATAAATACATAACTTGAATTAAAATAAATCACACATTATGGAAGAATATCAATGAATTATCATCAAGTTGTCCTGCCAAGAGCAACTACATTATATCAGACCATTATGATCAAACTCATCAGGCTTACATAGCAAATATATCCCCCAAATTCATTGTATACAAGTAGTCCCCGCATGCTACCTTATTATTCTTAATGACATTCTATCACTTTTTCCACACATCTCTGGCTACAACCTTTCACTTCCTTGCACCACTAGCCTTACTCAAGCTAGAACTCCTTCCCTACCTATATACAATATAACAATTCACACGTAGGCTTTTTTGATCAACAATCTCCAAGAGAAAGGAAACATATTACAACATATATGTCATGACCCAAATCATAAGAATAATCCCCATAGGAAAACATCATGCCTTGCGAACATACAAAAGGGTCAATAAAACATGTTACAAAATTTTAAAAAAAGTGCGCCCAAGTGCATCACAAGTTGTAAATCTACAATTCAAGTTGAATCTTGCCAACCTAGCCATTAGAAAAGGAAATCCATAATAAGACCACACCAATCTTGAGATAACTTCATCTAAAAACATCATATCATGATGCAAGCCTAGACATAGGAAGTATATGATGCCTAGGTCACACCATAAGGATTGCATAAGGAAACAAGCTAGTTGGATTGGTCACAAGCTAAAATAATAAGAAACTATCTCAGTGAATAGTGAAATAGATAAATATAAAAGAATTTTTTTGGGTGATGCAAGATTGCCAATGACCTGGTGAAAGGATGCTCCTACATCAAATTCTACAAAAAAATATGAATGACCCATATTTAACTAAATAGGTTTAAATAATTACATAATATACTCTACTGACACGAATATATCAAACTCACCATCAAACATTATGTAATATCAAGTGCACAACTTATCAATATATTAATATTAATTAATTTCATGGACATCACATGAATAACTCTCTAGTCTTTCTCACACAAATATTGCATACAATATTGAGAAAGACTCTCAAACAATATATGTGTGTGTGTGTGTGTGTGTGTGGGTGTGTGTGTTAGCATCAAAATAATTATTCCATTGCATACACCCACCTAAAACATTTACCCATCAAATGAACCCTTGAACATGCCAAAGGACTAGCACCATAATTGTATAATATAAAATATGGTGAGCAATGGTAAGATGTGGACCACTCATCAAATTATAGGATACAAGTCTGATTAGCACAACCAAAAGGACAAGTTTTGGGTAATGCAAGATCTATGTTTGGGAGGTAATTGAATTCCTTAAGGAGATATGATTGATATGTGTATGATATGATAAATGACTAAAGCAAATTAGTGTAAGAGAAAGTAGAGAGAATGAACTCACCTTGAAATAAGAAGAGGAAAATTGACCCTAAAATCCAACTTTGATTTCGCAAGAATGTTAAAATTTGTTGTAACTCTGGATTTGGGAACCTTGGACGTAGCTATCTACTGTGTAATTTTTAGCTAAAAAGTGCAAAGACAAGTCAAGATTGCAAGGATAGGTTGACAAGTCAACTTGTTCCGAGAAAATCAAAATCTGATAAATGTTCTCAAGGACCCTCATGAATAGATGTAGTAATCATCTAAATCCATGAAGCTACTTGAATGTGTTGATCTTGGAATATAATATAGAATAAAAAATACCTTCCCAAATGCATGGATCTATGATTTCCAATCTTACATATAGAATGTAGAATGCTTAATAACCTTAATGGAGAAGGAGAGAGAAAAACAATGGACATGGAGATCATCTTGCTTGATTGGAAATTATTCCACTTGGCCATCATGGAAGACAAGCTCACATCAATTAGAAAAACATGCCTTTTCTTGAATGGATCTTGAAGAAATGAAGGCTTGGAGATCTTGAATTGGATGCTTGCCTTCAAATCTTGAATCCAAATCCTCGATTGCATGCAATACCATGAATGCTTACACTTGCTTCAAATTTTCAATAGATTGCACCTGATCATGTATTAAGAGTACTATATTTCAAACTAAGTGGATTTGATATCCTTTTATACTCATTCTAGGATTCAATTTTCATCAAGGATGACCACAAATCTAAAACTTGGAAGAGAACCCCGGTATTGGGCCTTGGGCCAAATCTGGCCCCAAAATCCTAGAGATAGGTAGACTAGTCAACTTGTCCTTAGAGAAATAAACTCAAAATTTGTAGGGTGCTAGGGAGTGTGATAGAATTTAGAGAGAGATGCTAAAGTAATAAGGTGTTTTCTTATTACTTCTATTTTGTTTAAACTAAACTTTAGGCATGCACAAATTAATTCTTTTATTAATTATTATCATGCAACCAAGGTTTTACCTTTACTATTTTGGTCTCCTTTATAAAGATTGATCTCTTTGAAATTTTACATTCATTAATTATTTTGATCAATAATAATTTCTCTCTTTGCTCATCAAGAATGTCTCCTCTATGGATAGGTGAATTCCAGTTTCCATAGCTTTTGTTTCTCTCTTTCTAGGACAGGTGTTTGCATGTAGGTGATTCTTGGGAGCTATGGAGTTGATCTTTCATCAACTTTAACAAGAGAGAATGCATATTGACGAGATCAAACATACCAAATATTTGAACCTTAGAATCACCAAAACATGTCTTATAGGTCATAGAGCCTCCAATTATGGGTGCTAACTTTTATGATGATACAATAATAAATAAGATCATATGACAAGAGCCATAGGATATAGATCCCTTATAATAAATATTGAAAATATGAGGAGGAAGATGCATAAATAATATAAAGGGAAATGCTAAGACAATTAGAAAAAAAAAATTCAATATTACTGAGATAAAAGATTAGAAATGCCACAAGCAAAAATATCTCAAAATTTATAACAAAGTTCTATAATATCAAAAAGTGTCTTATTATAGTATGTATGTGTCATGTAGATGCAAATGTATATTTGCATGAAAATACCTTATATGCTTGCAAATCTATCCTTTATGTCTGTTGATATAAAAATTCATTTTTTTCAACATTTGTATCACTAGTTACAACTAGCAATTGCACACTTTTGTGCTTGAAACAATAAAGCCAGTAGGTGCTCAATAATAAAATTATTTTAAAAAAATAATCTTATATGAACAAATTGGATTATTAATAATTTTTTATTTAAATAACATAATATTTACTAAAATCTTTTAAATAGATTAGTAAATATTATTTATTTAAATTCAATTTATCAAATATGATTTTTTTAAAAAAATCTCATTTAAAAAATCTATTATGAAAAATTAATATGAGAAATACAAAAAAGAAAAAGAAAAAATACTGATGTCTCTACCAAATATCTAGTACATTATAGAAATTAAAAAATATATTTAAAGAAAAATCTAAACTAATATAGAGAATACATTAAAATAATTAAACAACTAAAATCTAAATCAATTTTAACTAGAAATCACATGCTTTTGTACATGCAACGATGCGCCGATAGGAGATGAGATTTAAGAGAAAAATGTAGAATGAACATTAAATAATGTAAATATAAGTTTTTTAAAAATGAAAATACAAAAACAAAAATGTTGAAGGTTAAAACATATATATATATATATATATATATATATATATATATATATATATATATATATATATATATATATAATTTACAGTATTTAGGAAATTTGATATTGCTTAAGAAATGTGTTCAATAATTTCAAAATTTTACAATTAAATTCAATTTATCAAATATGTGGAAAAAAAAACTCATCAAAAAATTTATTATGAAAAATTAATAAGAGAAATACAAAAAAAAAGAAAAAGAAAAATAGTGACATCTCTAACAAATATTCTATTGACTAAATAAATTATAGAAACTGAAAAACAATATTTGAAGAAAAAACTAAACTAATAAAAAAAAAAATTTAAAGTAATTTAAAAACTAAAACCTAAATCAATTTAAAAAATTGAAAGTTTAATAAATACAGATCATAATATAATCTAATGTGGAGATCACAAGTAATTATATTTTAAATAAATAAAAAAAGAAAAACAATAGTTAAAAGTGGATATTTAAATTATAATCTTATGTGAACAAATTAGGTTATTAATAATTTTTAATTTAAATAACATAATATTTACTAAAATATTTTAAATAGATTAATAAATATTATTTATTTAAATTAAATTTATCAAATATGAAAAATAATCATTTAAAAAACCCATCAAAAATTCTATTATAAAAAATTAATAAGAGAAATACAAAAAAAAAATGTCAAATAAATTCTATTGACTAAATAAATTATAAAAACTAAAAAATAATATTAAAAGAAAAATTAAACTAATATAAAAGAATAAATTAAAATAATTTAAAAGCTAAAATCTAAACCAATTTTAGAAATCAAAAGTCAATTGAATAGATCACAACATGAGCTAATGTGGAGTGTAACGCCCCGCTCGGGAACCCACGAGAAATAAACCTAACATGTTACAATGTTTACTGAACTATTTTTTTTTTGAAGTTTAAACAACATCAAGATAACATTAATGCGGAAGCAACATGAACATACACATCAAATACACATAATCAATTATAGATATAGTTTCAATTCCTCAAGGATTCCTTTACGTTGAGTCACATTTAATAATTTTTAAATTAATTAGTTTAAGTTTCCAAGTACAATGTCTCATGATCATAAAGAAATAACAGATACATAATCGCATAAGCAAAGCATAAGTATATCTAATACAATGAAAGTACATCCACTGCACATGTCGCAGGGTATGTGAAAATAGATACAATACACCAAGATATATGATAACATATATACATCATTCGAAAAGAAGTCTCTGAGATAAGAAATAAGAATGATAAAGGTACATCTTCTGCAACGAACATTCAACAACTAGCAATGTAAAGGGGGACCCAAATGGTAAGAAGGCACTACCTCCCGACCGCGTGGTTACCTAGTCAGGCTTCCACTCCCACCGTGCAGGGAAGATAATGAACGATCCACATACGGCTATCAAACATAAAACATTCCTAGGCATGGAATTCCTAATAGCCAAAACTACCTCAAAGGTAACACATGCTACTCAAGAAGATAAAATAATCCAAAAGTAAGAACACTCAATCCAATACCGACACCACATAACCAAACATCATTCACAAACCAAGTATAAACCAAATACCAAGATCACAAGATAAAGTCAACAAAAGATAATCACCTCAAGTCAAAAAACACATATCAAGAGTACATCATCCATGAATCACCAATCATCCTCAATGAAAGTAATAACCACAATAAACACAATCAATAATAAGTACACCACCAGAGGTACACAAAATCTATAGAGGAGACTCAGGCTACATACTAGGGAGTGTCATCACATGGCTGCTTGAGTTACCCCAGACTGATCTCTTAAAAGACCCCAGACCCTCAAGCGTTGAGTTACCCTAGACTGGTTACTCTGAACCCCGGACCCTCAACATCACACATATGGAAACCTAGAAAGCCCTCTCAAGAAGACGAGGCACTCATCTCATTCTCATCCTTAGTCTATACAAGCACTCAAGGCATGGGTAGATCAAAAATCTCTAACTTGTTTGTTTTAGTGTGTTTCCCCCCATAAATTTTAATTACTAGATTATCACTTATTACATAACTTGCATTAGGTTACCCTGGCACTAACCACTTTGGGTTCCGGACCCCTATGCAAGCCACTCCCAAGTCATGTACCTAGACAACCTCTCCTAAGCACATAAAAACATAGTTGTGTCCCATACCACAACGCCCATAAAAATCAAACTCGGTTCCTCAATAGGCAACCTGATAATAAGATGGTTCTCCAAAACCAAGTACACATAAATGCTCCACAAGGTAAACCTCATAAATATAATATAAATTTGAATCACAAGACACATCATGACATCTAGTCACATAAATGATATAAAAGAAATCTCACAAGCCTCTGGTGTACATCCTAGACTGGTCAACTAAACACTCACAAGAAAAAAAAAACCATCATGAAAATAAACTGCAACACTTCAAACGGAACACATAAAACATACAAAGTTTCATTTACAAAATAAACTCAATTGCATTTCAATAGTCTAATTTGACCATAAGAATAGATGATAATAATGAAAGACCATTTACAATTATTAATATTTAATTATAATTAAATTTTATTAAAAAATCTTGCTGAATTATATTTAAATTATTAACTATTCTTAAAATCAATAATTTACAAATCAGTTATAAGTAAGCCTCATATGAAAATCCAAATTAGCCTTTATTAAAATCAGCATTATTAACCATAAATTTATACTCCATTAAATTAACTTCAATTTATTAATTATACTTAATTAAATCATATTTAACTAAATTAATCAATAATCATATTAATTTTATTTAATTATTTATTAAATTAATAACCATCAAATAAACATATGATAATCTAATATTATTAACTTTTAATATATAATTTAAAAAAAAAAAAAATTATTAGTAATTTAATAAACTATTAATAAAAAAAAAACTCATAATAAAATTACAATTCAATACTATATATTAAAACCTATGTACATATAGTAATGCGATTTCAATTAATAAATAAAACTATTAATACATTATTATTAATTGAAAATAATAATAAACTTTTTCTTTTAAAAACTTAAAAACATTAACTATCTTATATTAATGGACCGCCAATCTAAATATAGATGTGCAACCTCCTTAAAAGGGCCACCAACCTTTATTACCGCCGCTGTAAATATGCAGGGACACTGTGATGTGACAGAATAAAAAGGTAAGTGGGGGGGTAAATTTATGTTGTTTTATATATTTTTTTAAATTTTTAATTTTTTTTTTTTATTAAATCATTAAACAATCCTCCTCCAAAGTAAGTATATATAAATTTCATTTATTATAAAAACTTTAAAACAAATTTTCTTTTTTTTAATTTTGTTTTTAAATTTTTATAATAATATTTTAAATAAATACATAATTTTTTAAATTTTATTTTTAATTAAAATTTGTTTTTTAATAAACATTTACAATTAAAAAAATTGATATAGAAAATAATTTTAACCATTCAAATTTTTCAATCTAGAATTTGCATTTTTAAATTCGAACTGTTTCTAATTAAATTTCAATTTCTTTCATCTATAGATTGAGAGTTTTCAAATTGATTTATTTATCTTTTAATCATATTATACAGACAAGATACAATGCACATATTGCAAATTCAAAACTAGAGAATGAAAGATTCACACAACGAAATTCAAAGAATCCATTTCAACAATCACGAAAAAGACAAGATCATCTAAATAAGATAATTCAACTGGGTGTATAAAACTCAAGAACCTACCTGGTTTTGATGCTAAACTCTGACAACTAGATGAGAATTCCTACAGTAAGCATAATCCTTCAAGCCATGAAAAATTCCCTTCTTTTCCAAACCCTCCGAGTTGCTCTCCAAAACCTGTGTGTGCCTTGAAACTTGTGTCTGAAAAAACTTGTGTCTCTAATAATGACCCCAAAACCCTCTAATATAGAATCTAATTACCCTTTAGAGTTTCTATCTCCACAACTCTAAAATAATAATTATTTTATTTAATTAATTCATTCATGCACAATTAATTTTCTTTTTAAATTAAGATATTCTTTTATTATTCCTTCATGCACTTTAAGTGAATTATTAAATTACTTGATTTAACTTTCCACTTTACTTTACTTTAATAAATTTATAACTTTAATCTCATGCGCACTATAATAAAATATCTTAATCAAGTTCACATTTTTTATCTTTTAAATTAATCTCTTATATTTAAAAGTCATTCATGTGAACTTAAATCTTTTTTCATAAATTAATATCTTTTCACTATTTAATTTATTTTTGACCGTTTTAATTTGATAAATATTTATTAACTTAAATAACAATAATATTTAGCATTTATTTAAAAATGAACTCTAAATATATTATTATTAAATTAAATAAATATTATCACGTTCTAAATTTATTCTTAAAATTTTTGTCTTCAAATCCAATTCTTTATATTTAATTAATTTCTCAATTAATTAAATATAATTAAATATTCAAAATATCATAATAATTTTCCATTAAATTAAATTATTAATTTAATCTATTAATTAGACTTAATTAATAGAAATTCATCAAAGACTCACAAAACAACATACGCACAAAATACTCACGGGTTTTAAAAAGGGTAGACAGTTTGTTACAAGTCCTCCTTGCAGGACAAGTATTATAGGCTTATGGCTAGGATTGGACCTGATCATTATCTTCCCATTCTCACCATTTGAGTATTTGTAATAGGGCACGCTCATCCTGGCAATTCAGGGAAGTCGATGCCCGGTACCTGCATCTTGCATAAAAGACGAGCATGTACATGTATATAATATATCTAAGCTAAACAGACAATGGCGGGGAGTGGTTCATTGTGTAGATCCCGACTAGCAGGTGACTACGACTCCCTCCCTTAACCACATCAAACGCTTCAGACAGAAAGATAAAATAAACACGTGCACCATACACATGCAAGTATGGGGTAAGTATCGTAAAAATCACAAGTCTAACATCAAATGCATACATATAATAATGCATCTCTATCAATACAACATAATCATCACTAAAGACATCATGTTAACATTGTTACAAAAGAAACCACATTTACTAATTAGGAATCATTAAGACATCATTAACGTCATGTGAAATGAAATCAACAAGTATATATGTAATCCAAAACATGAAATAATATCATAATATCGTAAATCCAATATCTCTAAACTAATCAATGCATAAAATCAACCTAAAAGAATTTGACAATGATAACAGAAATGTGAACTAGGGGCAGGCACTACATGGAGATCACAACTAATAAATAGAAAAAGAAAAAGAAAAGCTAAAAGTGGAGATAACAACTAATAAATATCAAAACAAGAGTTAAAAATGGAGGGAGATAAAATTTGGCCGCTAAATAATTAACGAAAAGATTTTCAATTTTTCGGCCAAACTCTTACTATTGTTTGAAGTGTTAATGTTTTATAGACCCTGATATTTGCATATTATATTTATTATTAATTATACAATAATCTATTTCTTTACTTGAATCTAAAATAGAATTTAATGGATCAAAGTTCTCTATTTCTACCATTTCTCCTTCTTCTAACACTATAAAGGGATTTTGAATTTTACTCTATAGAGGTTTGTTATTTTGAAGTGATGTTTCAAATGGAGTAGAGTTGTTTGCTTTGGTTGAGATATGGTTACTAATTTTTATGTTATAATGATTAGACTTTCTTATTTCCAGAGTAGATGAATGGATGATTATTCTATAGAAGTTGAAGTCATTAGCTCTAGAATCCAAATAAAAAAACTAAAACATTATTATTGAATTTGGATAAATATTTGGTTCCAATAATTATATAGATCTATTAGTGATACAACTTAGTCATGATCGTCGAAGTAGTAGCTCATTGGTAGATGGGAGGTTTTCCAATTCCATGTCTTCAAAGCAAACTCATCGCCAGGGGGATGGCCCATTGAACTGTTGTCCTTGGAGAATTTGAGAACTTTCCAATAATTGAACAACATCTAGTTCCCCATCTATAGCATAGGTAGCCATTATTGGTATCTGCTAAAGAAACCTACCTTTTGTCTCCCTAAAACATGACCAAGACCTGTGCCTCCTTTCAATAACATCAATTAAAATTGAATAGTTATAAATTCATACGTACATGTTCGGTAAAAATGTTAAGAGTATTACATCGTTCAAAGAAAAAGACATTTGACACATGAAAAGTTAAACTCTTAGACAAAATAAATACAAAGACATGCAATTCCAAACAGAAAGACGCTCAAATCAGAGAACAAAAACAACAAATCTTAGAGGACAGTATTCAGATCTCGCTTACACATTCTTGAAAAGTCAAAATAATCAAACTTTTCAATAAAGATGAATGATAATTTTGTTTTTCAATCGATCATAATTACATAGGAAGCCATACAACTAAAGATTTTGTGTTTAACGAAAGGAATATTGAAACATAAATTTTCATCAATTGATTGTTGAGATTACAGGAGATTACAAACTAGAGTACTAGAACACACTGGATAGCAAACTACCGCATGATAGGAAATTTGAATATTGCTTAAGAAACGTGTTCAATAATTTCAATATTTTACAATTAAATTAAATTTATCAAATATGAAAAAAAATCATTTTAAAAAAACTCATCAAAAAATTTATTATGAAAAATGAATAAGAGAAATACAACAAAGAAAAGAAAAATAGCGACATCTCTAACAAATATTCTATTGACTAAATAAATTATAGAAACTAAAAATATAATATTTAAAGAAAAACTAAACTATATAAAAAAATAATTTAAAGTAATTTAAAAAATAAAACTTAAATCAATTTAAAAAATCAAAAGTTTAATAAATAGAGATCACAACATAATCTAATATGGAGATCACAAGTAATTATTTTTTAAATAAATAAGAAAAGAAAAACAATAGTTAAAAGTGGATATTTAAATTATAATCTTATGTGAACAATTGGATTATTAATAATTTTTAATTTAAATAACATAATATTTACTAAAATCTTTTAAATAGATTAATAAATATTATTTATTTAAATTAAATTTATCAAATATGAAAAAATAATCATTTAAAAAAACCCATCAAAATTTCTATTATAAAAAATTAATAAGAGAAATACAAAAAAATAATATGTCTAATAAATATTCTATTGACTAAATAAATTATAGAAACAAAGAAATAATATTTAAAGAAAAATTAAACTAATATTAAAAAAATAAAATAAATTTAAAAACTAAAATCTAAACCAATTTTAAAAATCAAAAGTTAACTGAATAGATCACAGCGTGAGCTAATGTGGAGATCACAACTAATAACTAGCTTATATATATTTATATATATATATATAAAAGCCAAGAGTTATCCTTCTTGAGGCGCCTATTGCACTTAGTTAGATTATGAAAATAGGCACCTCGAGAAGGATAACTCTCGGCTTTTATATATATATAAAAATATATATAAGCTAGTAGCAGACGCGGCGCACAATTAATAATATTATTTGTTTAAATATATTATATTATTTTTCTATTATTATTTTTTATTTTTTAAAATATTATTTTAATTTATTAAGGTTATTTAATTATTAGAATTAATAACTTTAATTATTAATAAATATTAAAATAAAATTTGGAATAATGCATTTGAATAATTAATTTTGAATGACTTGATAAAATGTTAATCTTTTAAAGGGTCAGTATCAATTTTATATTTTTATACATTTTATTATTAGTTTTGATAATTGTGCATAGATAATATGGCATCTAAGATATGAATGAGAGCATAAATTTTATACATAATATACATATCAATGTTAGCAATTTCATAAATATTATTATTAGTGTTGATGATTATGCATAGAAAATGTAACATCAAATATCGTAAGTGTACCTTTAAACATCATTTGAAGAGTGGAATTTATTTATTTGTTTTATTGTTCATAAAATTCACATAGATGAAAAAAATATGTGTTCATGAGTTGAATAGTGAAAATAAATTATTCATGTTGTTGTTCATAAAACTTACATAGATGAAATAGGAAATATAAGCCCAAGTAGAAATATTCAGATGAAGTATAGGAAATATGAGAAGAAAGTAAAAAAAGAACATTTCTCCATAATGATGTAGCTGCATCACATATTCCTTAGTGATAAGGATGGTGTTGCGACCTTTATTAGAGCAATGATCGTGGAAGACTTCTTTCATCATTTCTGGAAATGCATCTATTTTTGCAAATGTGTCACGCATAACTTTGGCAACATCTACCATTTCCATTATTTCTAGTTCATCAATAGTATCAATTGACAATGCAACGTTCTCCAAAGCTTTGATTATATGTGAGCACGATTCCCATATTATTCGTTTACATTTATCTAAATCAGTCTCAAAGAAATTATTGGAGGTTATGGAAGCAGCAGGACTCGTAACAATGATATTTGACTCTCTAATAGAAGAATCCATAGCTCAGATGATATGCTGCAATTTTTTTTTTAAATATCAATATAAAAATATATAAAACCATTATAAGATATAATCAAATATAGAACACACAAATTAAATCTAGCACTTATACTTAAATATAGACCAAATAAAGTCAATACAAATAAAGTTCAGTTCACTAATTTTAAAAGTATGAAACAAAATCAAATTAATATTGGATGATAATTAGAATAAGTAAATTATATTCATTGCTTTTTTTTCTTTCAAATTATATAATGAATCTTTTATTTAATAGTTTAAATAAAGAAAAGTTATCCATAATATTGTCATCAAATATTAAGAGACATTGAAGCAAAAGTAAATATAATTTGTAAACATAAAGTGATATCACTGAATGAATCAGTACAATAATTACTTAAAACATAAGTACAATTAGTTAAGATATAATTATTACTTAATACATCATTACAATTAATTAAGATCTATAAAAATAAAATATCATGAAAAAAAGATAGGATTTCTCAAAATGGAATAAATTAAAATGAAGAAAGTTATTTTTATCATTTATCATTGTATAATAGAGACATTTTTAAAACATGGAATATAGTAGGAAGTGTTACAAACAAAATACTAATGTGTCCAAAAAGATTTTTACAGACATAACATTTAAGAATAACATATCACATCAACTATCTTCAAGGCGCTTAAGTCTATTTTCCTCATCCTTGTGCTTCGAAATTTGTCTACCCTTTTTCATTTTCTCATAACGATCATATGTGAAAGGAGGCATTATTCTCAAACACTGGAGAGATTTTACACGTGAAACTGCCACAAATGTCAATCCTGCTCTTTCTCTTGGTCCTATATCAATTGTTTCTTTGGGAAGAGTCAATCCTTGAGATTTGTGAATAGTCAATGCCTATGCCAACCTCAATGGCAGTTGAAGTGTTCTACCCTTCTATATTGGTGGTATTGGAATTATCTTAGGATTATGATCTTCAAATGGTAACCCTGAATAACCATCAAACTCAACCATCACATATGTTGGAGGCTCAGGTGGAGCACTGCCTTGCTTGTAGACAATTTTTTGAATGTATCCAAGAGCCCCATTTAAAAGACCAGCCTCTATCCATACATTTGAAGTTAGCATGACCCTTGAATCCTTACATATTAACAACTCTAGATCAAGCTCATCATTTGAACAGTCATCTATTGTATTAATAGTACCTGCTTTTGATGCAACACAACGTGCAACAGGATGCTTCAATGAATGTAGCATTTTTTTATTATGAGCATGAACATTTTCATTTGTTGAGAAAAAATGAACATCGTTATCAAATTCAAAATTTGTTGCAATATCTATATTGATAGGGGTCCTTGACATTAGCAACCTCCAATCATCAATTTGTGGGTTTGCATCTCTTAGATTCGTCAAAAGTTGTCGAAATCTTTGTTGGTTAATATCTTCCCCATCTTGTCTAAATATCTTATCTAATGTGACAACAGTCTTGAATTCTTGCCATAGAAACTTTGCACGCTTATTACTGTCATATGTTGCTCTATCATTGACAGGAGGCAACTGGCCCAAATCTCCCACCAATATTATAGATACACTTGAAATACAATTGACAAAAATAATTATTTTAAAAACTATGTATTAATTCATAAATTTGATTCAAATATAGTATATTCCACACATGAGTAAGCTATTCATGATGCAAAAATAGAATCTTTACCTCCAAAGCTTATATGTGCAAATTGTGGGAATGCTTGGCCTAGTCGTGAATCTATATTTTCCAACATGTTTTGACCAATGAAGCTCATTTCATCAATCAAAATATATTTTATATGTGACATTTCTTCTTGAAAACTTGTGAGTCTTGCTCCTTCCAGCTGAGAAAAATCTCTTATTGGTATCTTCAATTTTGAATGAATTGTAGAAGCTCCTATATTGAATGTTGCAACTCCTGTTGGTGCAAGTAATAGAAGTGGAGAATGGGAGGGCATTGCAGCATTTTGAAGAGATTGACTAATGGAACCAATTAAATATGATTTTCCTGTTCCTGTTGTTCCTTGAATTATCAAAAACAATGGTTTTGCATTTTGATTTCTGTGGTAGTGCGTCATGATTATGTTGATTGCCTTTTTTTGTTTCTCACCAAGGGTCATGTAGTTTATGCATTGAGGAATTTCATCATAGATAAGGCACCCATGATTCTTCATGTTACTTATAAAATTGATTGCTCTAGAAGTGTACTCTTCTCCTTAATCAACATACCAATTTGTTTGTCTATCAACATCTCTTCTCCCCAACATGTCTATTTCTGAGCAATGTATATTTTGACCCTGGTGCAACCTAGAGATAATCTCCCATTCATATTTTGTAGTATTTCTATGAACATCTTCAGTATCTTCAGTTTCAGAATCATTTGGGTTTTCAACATTTTCTACAGACATTGTACGTTGAACATGCCAAGGGTTGTAAGCGAATGTCTCCCAACTTTGTATGATAGAGGCATCATCATGACCAATATCCCGTTCAATATCATAGAATGGCTTGTAGAGAAGTAACTCTGATAAACAAAACTCGATCCATTTACCTCACTCATGTGAAGGGATAGATACAAACCTAGGAAATACTCTGACAATTGCAACTTTTTCCCTAGGCTCCCATTTGTTGTCTCTTTTTCTCTTAGGATTATATATCCATGATCTAGCTGCATCAATTAATGTAACACCTTCCAAACATAATGGCCTTTTTTTATAGCCATCAATGAAAGATTTTGTTTGTTCTTCATTATTCTCTTCATCATTTTCATTTTCATTATTTAGAGTTACAGGTTTGAACATCTCAAGTGAGACATTTAGATTGACAAATCTTCTACTACACTCCACCAATGGAAGCTCTAATAACATATGGCAAGTTTCTTTAGCACCAATGTCTCTTTCTACAATTGTCTCAGTTAGAAGCCTCCTATATGACCGTGCTACTAAATCATCTGGATTTTCCATATTGGATAGACACATCAACATTTGCTGGTACGTTTTTTAGCTTTTCTCTACTTTTGTTCCATACTTGGCGATATATTTTATGACAACATGTTTGGAAAGAACAGGTTGCCAATCTATATTTGCTCTCCATAATTGTAGTATGTGGCGATTATGTGAATTGACTCTATCATCATTTCTCATTGGTTCAAATTTCTTTTCCCCTGTTTCCATGTCTTCATATAATTTTGATCCCCCCAGGTTTAATGGCCAAGGAGCATTATACCTACACTCCATGTAAGAAATATTATATTAAGCCCTGTCATTTTGTAGTAATTATTTATATATATTTAATAAATATTCATTGGGATGAAATAATTACTTGCAAACCATCTTTCCCTTTTTTTTCGTAGGCATGCACCCTCCTTACAAATTGTGTGTCGCTCCACACAATTTAATATTTCCTCATAGTCACGGTCCAAATCCACCTCTGCAAGTTGTCTTGTGTTTTTGAGACATGGATGTTGTTGAAAATTGACCAATGCCTACAATTGAAGGTAAGAAAAGATAAGTACACTAATTAATATCACATTACATGAATATATATAAATATTTATTAACATGCCTATATATTTCCTTGATGAGGATCATTTCTAGGGTTCCATGCATGAACAATGGAGTGAAAATATCTTTCAACACTTCTTCTTTCCTCCTCATTTGACCAGTCAATTTTATCCACATCAGGTGCTTCTTCAATCCATATGAATCCATGTATGTGTGGGGACCCCCCATGTTGCCATTCATATCTACACCAAAAGTCCTTGACATCCATTCCCTTTTCTAGAATTTCTTTTTCGAAACATTGAGTTTCTTACGCACATATAGTGTGTGACTATGTGAGGATAGTCAATAATATTTTGTCTTCTCCAATTCTGAGCTTCTCGTGGATTAGTTGGCATTGTTCCTGGCATAAATGCATGCAAATCAGGCCAATACATATCTGCTGCACTTAATGTGAAAAATATTGTAGGAGTACCAGTTTGATGAAGCAAATCTGTCAATTCTGCACAAGATTTAGTCCAATATGACTGTGTTCCCCTTAAAGATGTCCCAAACCACATCAATTTATTTGCCAGATTAGAGTGGGGTGTTTTTTCCATATGTTGTCGCAACTCATGGATGGTAATGGACATATCTTTAAAGCTTCTTTTCACAAACACTGACGATGAGTTTTGTGCACGATGTCTCATTATCATGTTCAACACAAAATATCTAAACTTGGGATGTTTGCCAAAATGATGATCTCTATAACGCATCAGATGTTTCACAAATTCATGAAGATAGACTTGCCATAATCGTGGCTCTAACCAATCAAAACTTCCATCAAGAAATAGTGTTGGAAATGCCATATCAAGTAATCCTAACGTGACATATTCATTAATGGGAGATACACCAATACTTGGCCAATCTATCAATGATGTTGGATGCACATCAGGGTTATTGACCCATGCAGAATAAGTTCCATTTCTTTTTGGGAATTAGGTGGTCTTGATGCCATTGATGTTGTATGATCTATTATATTTCCTTCATCTGACTCCATGACTGGACCAACTAAAACAATCTCATTTTCATCTGAATCAAATTCCATATTGACTGTCTTTAATCTGGCAAAGATATTTTCATCTACATTTCTAGGTAGATCATTGAGAGCATTTTCATTAATTTGGACATCTGAATAAAATTTATCATGCTCTACTTTGTATTTGA
This sequence comes from Cupressus sempervirens, assembly GCA_028749045.1. Classification (NCBI taxonomy): domain Eukaryota; kingdom Viridiplantae; phylum Streptophyta; class Pinopsida; order Cupressales; family Cupressaceae; genus Cupressus; species Cupressus sempervirens. The sequence continues at coordinate 570,961,832 of CM053785.1, forward strand.
GTGCTTTGTAGACACAATCCCTATTCACAGTAAAATTATAGTTTGTTCCACGTTGATCTCTTCGTCTAACAATAATAATTAGCAAATTGTCTATTGTGTGTGGCAATATATTGGAAACATGTTCTATATTTTGTGGGAAACTTATTGTATGCCCTTTATATTTATATTGATCACCTGTCGCATGTGTAAGTTGAAGTATGGGGCTGACACGTGCAATTAGCATTTCCTCAACTTGGGTCAAGTTTGCAAGCTCCTCAGCTTGTGGCCCTGGATCCATATTATTTAAAGAAGAAAATCTATTGTTTCCCTTTTCTTGTCTACATCTATTGCATACTGGACCTTCTGACGTACAGAACACTTTCATTCGTAGATAGCTTTCCTAACAAATATAACACATATGTGGCATTCTCAAGCTATCCAGTTGTTGTCGAAACTGCATTTGAAATGTATAGAAATTATCTTGAAGAAATTCAATTGGGTTTTGTATGTTTTCTCTATTGCCTTGTCCAACTAAATTTATCCTATTTTGGCTTGTAGGATGAGGTGTTTCAGGAACACACTCTATTGTTCTTGAATTTTCATTATGATGACTCATTTCCACAAATGCAGGTAATGCTTGATTGTACCTCTCACTTGATTCAAAATCAACTTCATGTCTCCCTTGTGTTTCAAAATGAGATACTTCATCGGATGTTCGCTGACGAGTAATTCTATCTCTATTATGTAATTCCAAATCTTGTAATGGCAATTCTACCCTTCTTCTAGCATTATTTAGTCGTCGGACTTCATTGTTCCTTCTTCTTTCTTCTTCTCTTTCAACTTGTGTCATTTGTTCTCGTCGTCGTCTATGATACTCTCTTTGGTATTCTCTCTGGTATGCTCTTCATTGCTCCATTTGGTATTGTCTTCTTTCTTAATCCGATTGGAAATTCATACTTGATATATTCAATTCTATGAAATAAATTTGTAACCAAACATTAAAAAAAATAGTAGATCTAGTAAACTATTTTTTATAAAATTGGTTTAAAATATCACATAAATTTAGTGGCATTGTGTTTCAGATAAGATAGATATTTATTCATTTCTAATTAATATTTGAACAATTCACACATACATATAGAAAGAACTTTTTGTGTAGGTAAGAGAAGAAGATCTACAAATATACTAAATACCAAATAGTCTTGTATGTATAATACTAAATTTATCTAAGAGAAAGGAAAAAAAAAACATACATTCATCAAAACTGATAAGTCAAACATACAAATCTATTAAAAAAAATGATAATGTCAAATAATATGACTCCTAGATTTCATTATAGTGATGCAAAAACATGTGGAATTCATCAGTGAGGAAAAGGTTGTTTTCGCCATCCATGTGCTCTTCATCATAGTGGATGTCTTTCATAAATTCAAAGAACCCAAATGATTTCTTCCATGCATCATGAATTTCCTTTGTATATTGTCCCATCTGTAAGATTTGAGAATCTTGAACACCTCGAACATGAAAGCTTGCAGTATGAATTTCATCTGTAATTTTTTTACAAGACTTAGAAATGATTGTTCCCAATCTATCCAAATAATTTTGAGCAATTTGATTTGATTGCACTGAGTCGTCTGCAAGAAGTGGGCTTGTGATAGTGTTTTCAAAATTATTTTGTTGAGCATCCATAGGTAATTTTTTTCTGATATCTATAATGTAAGGATTTAAAATGGTTAGTATCAAAATAACAAATAATAATAGAATTCCCTAAAAACTAAATTACCCCAACTCTTCCTACTCCATATAGTAAATAAATCTAAACAAATTAAAAGGTTTTCTAATATCAATAATTTGAGAGCATATCTGAATTTTAACAATATAACATGAAAAATAGTATAATCTAAAATTTTATATATTAAAAATGATCTATCTATTAAAAATATTACTACTCATTAATAAAAATTAATGTATCATGCATTATAAATATATAAATTAATTATAATTGTACATGTGTATATATGTTTATTTATCTAAACTTGGATGTTTGATAAACTATATAATGGATTGGTTTCAAATCAATTTTCGATTTTTTTTTAAAAATAACTCCTATTTTTATTAAAGAGTTTCTTTAAAGTATTAGATTTAAATTGCTTCATGATGTATAATGAGCTTATCTAAATTATTCTACTACTATTTAATATCATGATAGTAGTTGATAAAACCTATAATAGTATAATTAGCTAATCTCAAATCCATCTACTTTTATTTAATAGTACAATAATAGTTCATAGGACCTATAGCATATAATTAGTTGATTAAAAATTCTTCTACTTTTGTTGAAAATCTTAATAATAGTTTGTAGGAGCTATAACTAATATAAATCTCATCTACTTTTATTTAACATCATGATAATAGTTCACATGACCCATACTATATAATTAGTTAATCTAAAATCTATCTATTGCTCTTCAACATGATGATGATAGTTCATAGAATGCAACACTTATATAAAGATTTAAAATCTTACAAGATCAAATCTAAAAACAACATTGAACCCATCTACTACTACATTTTTTATTCTTGTTAAAATATTTTGAATATTAATTTAACTAAATCATAATTTTATACTAATATATTTCTTGACAACAAATTATTTATTTAAAAAAAAATTAAAAATTGTAAAACACATAATTATAAAAAATTGCAAACAATTACCATTATTAATCCGCTTCCTAGATTCTTAAACCAAATTATTAATCCTGCTATTTTTAGCTCTAAAAGAAGGATGTTAGAAACTTAATTATATATCCCATGGTTAAAACCTAAAACTTTGAAAGCTCTGTGTCTAAATCATCTATCATGCATTTTCCATTTTCAAATAGCTTTGTAATGTTATTTTAATAATAGATAAAGGAATATAATCATTGATTCAAATAATCTAATGAAAAAGTTAGATTAATTAATACTATAATATCTAAATTCTAAAAATCCAATGTTTTGAATGAAGAGAAAGAAATAGAAAGAAATCTGCAATTTTCCAATTGAGTAGAATTTCTAATATAACAAAGTTTCTAAGGAAATTTAAGGAAACTATGCAAATTTCAAAATAGGAAAAAACTACACAATAAAAGTTTCTAAAATGGAAGAAATACAAATCTGCAATGTTTCTAATTGAGAAGAATTTCTATTCTATCAAAGTTTCTAAGAAAATTTAAGGAAACTATGCAGATTTCAAAATAGGAAAAAATTACACAATAAAAGTTTCTGAAATGGAAGAAATACAAATCTGCAATGTTTCTAATTGAGAAGAATTTCTATTCTATCAAAGTTTCTAAGGAAAATTAAGGAAATTATAGAGCTTTGAAAATAAGAAAAAACAACACAATAAAAGTTTCTTAAATAGAAGAAATCAAAACACATAAACATACATACTCAAAATAATGATCTTGTTGCTCAATCCAATGTTGAATAGAAATCAGAATATTGATCCTGTTACTCAATCCAATGTTGAATAGAAATCAGAATATCAATTCTGTCATTCAATACAATGTTGAATAGAAAAAAAAATAGGCTCTTGCCATATATAATGTTGATGTATGATGGTTCAACTTCAAAGAATTGAAAACATGTAACGCGTAAAAATTGAGCATAAGGCAAGACGTTTGGTTTTCTTGTCATAACAGATTAATGTTGATGTGTGATGGTTCAACTTCAAAGAATTGAAAATATGTAACGCGTCAAAATGGAGCATAAGGCAAGACGTTTGGTTTTCTTGTCATAACAGATTATTGGCTTTCTTCTTGCTGGAGTGAATGATGAATAAATATATTTAGAAACATCTGAATGTGTCTTCACATTGTCAACAATAAGCTGTTATTTGATGACAACCCGGCTTCACCTGACATTTGCAATTACCTGATGTTTGAAATTACGTACTCGCAGGATGCGTGTTTAGTGTTTGGAAATATCAAATCCTTCAAACCAAAAATACAGTGTGGTTAATGAGGGAATGGGAAACGTCAATGTTAAGCATTGCTGGTCAAGTCCGAATGGAATTTCAATAAAGGACGTGGTATAACTGTTCAAATACCTGTCAATTTTTTTTAAAATGTTAGATTGTTTACAGCGAAATGTGCTCCCATTGTAGAAGCCTCTCTGCTTAAATAGAAAAAGAAAAAGAAATAGTTAAAAGTGGAGATAACAACTAATAAATATCAAAACAAGAGTTAAAAGTGGAGGGAGATAAAAACTGGCCGGTAAATAATTAATGGGAAGGATTTTCAAATTTTTGGCCAAACTCTTGCAAATTTTTTGTCAAAAATTTAATTTCAAAGAACAAAGTTCTCACAAATAGCCTATTGGCTAAAAAATCACAAGTTAAATAAATAGAGATCACAACATGAGCTAAAGTGGTGATCACAAGTAATTATTTTTTAAATAAATAGGAAAAGAAAAACAATAGTTAAAATTGGAGATTTAAGATATAATCTTATGTGAACAAATTAGATTATTAATAATTTTCAATTTAAATAACATAATATTTACCAAAAACTTTTAAATAAATTAATAAATATTATTTATTTAAATTCAATTTATCAAATATGAAAAAAAATCATTTAATTGAAAATGAATAAGAGAATTTTTTTTTTGAAAAAATATCAACGTCTATAATAAATATACTATTGACTAAATAAATTGTAGAAATTAAAAAGTAATATTTAAAGAAAAACTAGACTAATATAAAAATAAATTAAAATAATTAAAAAATAAAATCTAAATCAATTCTAAAAATCAAAAGTTAAATCAATAAAGATGACAACATTAAAAAGAAGAAGTTAAAAGTGAAGATAACAACTAATAAATATCAAGTAGAGTGAGATAAAAATTGACTGGTAAATAATTAATGAGAAAGATTAACGGCAACAATTTTTCCATAAAAAAAATCATTTTGAGAAGAACATAGTATCTATCCCACATTTATAAGCTATCGACTAAATTAGAAGAACATAATATCTATACCACATTTATAAGCTTGTTAAGGAGTTGAAAATATATGACTCTAAAATATTGATATATACATATATAATAATAAAGATAAATATGTGTTAAATATCTATGAAAAATATTTTAGGTGATTTAGACGGTGGAAAGCAACAATAACTAACAAGAGTTTTGGTAAAGCTAGAGTCCTTGCCTATAGTTTAGGAAAAAGATAAATACCTATAATCTTTATAATAATTTGTATAAAGTTTGATCATAACGTTGCAATAGATGTCAAGGGTGCCAATTATGAGCAAGATCAAGTCAACCAAAGCCAAGATTTAGTCAACCAAAACTAACTATTGCTTCAACCTAATCTAGGTCACAAGAATATTCTAATCCTTATTCATATAGGTAAAGCTATGTCTAGAAAGTAAATGAAGTGTATAAGAAAATATTGAAACAATTTAGTTAGAAAATTAGGGTTAGACATCTAAGATAAATTAAAGAATGTAAGAGCATTAGATTTTTTTTCCTTTCGAGATTGTTGTAAGTACTTGATAATTTAAAAATATTATAATACATAAAATATAAAGACATATTTTGAGAAGAAATAATATGATTACATTTTACAATATTTGAATTTAATTGTTAAGTTGTAATTTTTCTAGAATTGTAATATAACAAATTAGAAATAGTTTTTAAATTTCAAAAAAGCAATTTAAAAAATTTAATTATATCATTTCTAAATAAAGTGCATCCAACTAACTCTTTAATAATTTAAAATTAAAAGATACCTTGATAAATATAAAATTCAATATGAAAACTATTTTTTTTTCAAATCTAACCAAAGTAAAATTGAATTAAAAAAAAATAGTATATAGTTCAATTGAAATGTGACTCACTCTTATTAATAGTTGGTGAGTAATAGATTTATATTTTAAAAATATCATTGTTATCATGTAAATATTATATATGAACACTATAATTATTAGGAATATGTAAACATTATATAAATATTCTATTTTTACAGTAATTTATTTTAATATATATAAAAGATTTAATTTAATGTGAAGAAGTGTCTTTAATGAATTTTTTTGAACATATCAAGATTTAAGACTAATAAAACCAACAAAAATCTTGACAGTTAAAATTAGAGGAAAAAATGAAAACCAGTTATTAGGAAAGGACATTAATGAACTTATTATTGTTCCAACAAGAAATCATCCACATGAATGTTTTAAAATATTACAAAATAAAAAGAAAAAACTAGATTACGTACCTATCCCCAAGGGGTTTTGTGAAAATCTAAAGGAGCACTCCTTGATCGTCCCTATCAACCAAAATCCCCAATTCCTCGCACTCCTCCATTTGTTTCTCTGTCAACACATCAGCGACCCTATTCCACAAGTTCTTATAATAAGTAGGCGGAGGCTTGGGCATAAAGTCAAATCCTCCAAGCTCACTCCTCTAGCGCATCTCCTTGAGGGTGGAGAATATATCAACGCATAAAAGAGCAAGATGCTAAAGATTGGAGCCCTCGTTGTGCTCCAAATAAGTTTGAGACTTCCTCTTAGTCCCATACACAGGCTCGTTCATCAGTAGCAACACCATCTCATTATTGCTAGCCAACACCATGGAATTGAGCCTGCTTTCGACCATCCCAACATCCTCTGCTGTAGATTTCGCAAAGCGATGGAATCGCATAAAATTTGCAACATATGAAATAGCGTCTTCCAACATTTCCACATTGCCCACAACATGATCCAATCTTAGTAGAACTACATCTCTATAAAGCTTAACCTCTAATATGCAGACTTTTCCTCTGCTCCTTTCATTGATCAAAACCCTAGACTCTAATACTCCAACAACACTGCCATCGACGCTTCTCTCAAAGGCTTGCGCAACGTCTTCCACGAAAACTCCCATAGCCCTAACGGCTAGGCTCTACTTTTCAAAGAATCACTGAGATTCTTCTGCATCGAAGGCCAGATGAGGTGGTTTTGAATTTGTTTGATCTATGTTTGAAGAGTAGGGCGTCGTGAACACGAATTGTAGATCATTGGACTTTATGGAGAAGTTGCAGTAGGTCTGATTGTCTGTTGTCTGGTTGGACTTGGAGATCAACTGCATGCCGAGACCCCATGAAAAGCACTAGTAGCAGTCTTGTTTTGCCACCAACTAGCTACAATCTAGTGTTATGCCCATGGGATCGACCTGCAGGAGCTGTTAGAAACATGTAGAAACTACTTATGGATTTTGTTAGAAACATCTAGAGCTTTCATGAATTTAAGTCATGAATTTCTTTGTTTTTATGAACGAAAAAAAAACAAATAACCCCTAGCAAAATAGCCACTGACCAATTAGAATACATGAATTATTGATTGAAAATAATTTTAGAAATAAGGGGGCATGAGCCAAAGTTCTTGCCTTCATGTTTTTGTGGTTGAGTAGTATTGCATGAAGGAGAAATTAAATTAGTTACAATTTTTAGCAAAAACTTGGTGATGATAAACTTTTTCAGCTACTTTGAGCCTAAAAGCACGGAGCTGTCAAACAAACACTTTAATCATATAATTAGAAAAGAAAGAAAATATAGATTTATAGATAGAAAGGAAGGAAAATATAGATTTATAGATAGAAATGAAGTATACAAAGAAAGAGCTAAAAGAGAGAATGATATGTTATTATAAGGATAAGTAAAGGTAGAATAATAGAGGAGAATTTGAAAAATATTAATAATTTTATTATTTAAGAAATATATAAATAACAATAAAAATTATATTATATAAATGAACTACTCATTTCTACCAATTCAATTATAAGTTGAAATATTTAATTTAAAAAAAAATGTTGATTACTTGAATCAAATTACCAAAATATGTAGTAAGTTTGAGGGGTGGTATTAATGGTATAAATTTTTTTTGAACAAAATTGTAAAATAGTAACTAGTAAAACATAGTGTAGACTTTAAAAAAATAACATTTTACAATTGTAAAAAATAAACATCAATGTAAAACTAATAAGAAATATATATTAAACTAGCAGTTGCATGCTTTTGTACATGCAACGAGTGCGCCGATAGAGATGAGATTTAAGAGAAAAATGTAGAATGAATATTAAATAATGTAAATATAAGTTTTTTGGTCCCTGGCTTTATAAGGCAAGGAACCCAAATCCAATTAATTTTTTCCTAACTTCATGTCATCTTCTAAAGTTTAAAAAAGTTGTATTTAAAATTTAATTATTAAATACAAATTCTTAATTTCTGATTGATTGAATTAGAATTTCTTGGGGGTTCAAGTACTTTTGAGAAAATTAAAAATAAACGAAAATTGTGGAGAGACAGACTATCGCATTCATTTCATGAGATAAGGATGCATTTAATTTGTGTTAGAGATGTTTTTCAGAACAGATATTTTGATAAGATAGCAAGGGTTTCTAGAAAGTTTTTTTTTATAAAAATCAATGCTTATTTCTGGTGCTCTTCCAACTTTTACGTGGCAAGTGGTGGTTTTTACGATTACATGTTCTATTTTTTTAAGATAACATGTTCTATTTTTTTTAAGTTAGTTGTTATCTGGAGGCAATTGCAATGTTTTCGCATAAATTGCTTAGAACTTAAGGGTTTTTACTAGATTAGAAAGATTGCAAGAGTTCTTATTTCAAATATATTGATTAGATTAATTTGTATTTGAGAAATCTAATTATTGTTTGAAAGGAATCAAAATGTTGAATTCTATTATAATTAAAATGATGATATAAACAAAAACTATATTTAAATAAATAAATAAGATAGATTATTTATATTTAAGCAAGTCAAAATAAGGTAATATTTTTATTATGTTGTATATTTTAGTTATTTTCTTATATTTTAAATAAACTATAACATATAATTAGATTATTTTTCTTTAGTTCCAAAAAATTGTCAATTTTTATTATGTTTATAGATTTCTTAAGAAATTATTTTATTAGTTTAAAAGTATTAAAAAATTAGTTGAATCTATTCTTTTAAGAAGTGATACATTTTAGTTTTTTAAATTCTTTTCTTTGAATTTTAAAAGACTAAATATTTCGTATATTTTTTATATTATAATTTAAATAAACATAAATTCAAATTTATTTTAAAATGTAATCCTAATATTCATTCTCCTCCATCAAGTTTTTCTCTTGGTGAATACAAAAGAAAACACATGGAAGCAAAAAGATTAGTGACTCCCTTTTGACACATTTAAAAAATAAATATATATCATTTCTTTTTTCTAAAATTATAATCTTATATAACATTTATTCATATTATTATAAATCACATTCATCATCTTATATTTATGATAATAAATGCAATTGGATCTACGTTTACAATGTGAAGCACTGGGACTTCTAGGGAGGCCATGCATCCCAGTACTACTCCGCTTGAGTAGTTGATGATCTAGATTGGTACAACAAATTATGATTAACAATGTATTCATCAATACACTAATTTTCATTGCATTCCATACAAAGTTTGAATTAAAAACTCTTTAAACTAATTATTAGATCTATAATAGTGTTTAACTACAAAGAAGCAAACTATAAGGATCAAGGCTCCATATTTTATTGAATTTTGCAATATAAAAACATAAAATAGTTTAAAAAGTCATATATCGTTTAAGTTGAACAAGTAAGATTAATAATTTTAGGGGTGCTTGTGTAGAATACTCTAATAATATTGTGAAATCTTTATTTTAATTTTTTTACACTCTCAACACTTTTATTTAAAAGGTAGGGACTCCAGCTCATCAAGAGCTCTTGTTTAAAATTAAAAAAAAAAGGAAAAAAAAGTTGAAGATTAAAACATAGATATAAAATTTATAATATTTAGGAAATTTGAATATTGCTTAAGAAACATATTCAATAATTTCAAGATTTTACAATTAAATTCAATTTATCAAATATGAAAAAAAAATCATTTAAAAAAAAACCTTTCAAAAAACTTATTATAAAAAATTAACAAGAGAAAAAAAATAAAAAAAATGAAAAATAGCGACATCTCTAATAAATATTCTATTGACTAAATAAATTATAGAAAGTGAAAAAATAATATTTAAAGAAAAAAAAAAACTAATATAAAAAATTAATTTAAAGTAATTAAAAAACTAAAACCTAAATCGATTAAAAAAATTAAAAGTTTAATAAATAGATATCACAACATAATCTAATGTGAAAATCAAATGTAATTATTTTTAAATAAATAAGAAAAGAAAAACAATAGTTAAAAGTGGATATTTAAAATATAATCTTATGTGAACGAATTAGATTATTAATAATTTTTAATTTAAATAACATAATATTTACTAAAATCTTATAAATAGATTAATAAATATTATTTATTTAAATTAAATTTATCAAATATGAAAAAAATCATTTTAAAAAATCCATCAAAAAATCTATTATGAAAAATTAATAAGAGAAATACAAAAAAAATTTGTCTAACAAATATTCTATTGACTAAATAAATTAAATAAATTATATAAACTAAAAATTAATATTTAAAGAAAAATTAAACTAATATAAAAAACTAAAATTTAAATCAATTTAAAAAATGAAAAGTTAAATAAATAGATCACAACATGAGCTATCGTGGAAATCACAAAATAAATAGAGAGAGAGAGAGAGAGAGAGAGAGAGAGAGAGAGAGAGAGAGAGAGAGAGAGAGAGAGTTAAAAGTGGAGATAACAACTAACAAATATTAAAACAAGAGTTAAAAGTGGAGAGAGATAAAAAAAAAATTGGTCGACAAATAATTAACAGGAAGGGTTTTCAATTTTTCGGCCAAACTGACAACTTTCCCGACCAACTTGCAAATTTTTCGTCAAAATTTTAATTTTCGAGAACAAAGTTCCCACAAATAGCCTATCGGTTAAATAAGAAATAAAAAAACATTTAACTTTATATTCGACTTGGTAGGATAGCTAGTAAAATATAGTGTAAATTTAAAGAAATAACATTTTTACAAAAATAAACATCAACGTAAAATTAATAATAAATATATTTAAAATAAAAAATATAAAACATTTAACTCTATATTTGATTAAAATATCTAAATTATACAACTTATCTATCTTAAATAATAAATGTATTTAAAATAAGAGATATAAAACATTCAATTCTATATTTGATCAAAATATTTATATTTAGATAGTGATAATTAATATTGATTAGACATTCATTTGTGAGGTGGAAGACAAAAATGATTGTTTTTAAATGTTAATCCACTTGTCACAAATGTGGAAAAGATAAAGTTGTAATTAATGCATTCATTAATACATGATAGAGTTGTTAAAAAATATTTGTATTTTTATTGGAGAAAATTGAATTTTTCATTGCTAAAAATAAATTAGTCCAATAAAATGAGTGAAAAATGTGATTTATAAAATAATGAAAAATTGGAAAAAGTTATAAACATTTGAAGTTTCTTTTAATCTTTAAGATCCTTTAAATTGATTGGTCAGTTAAATTGAAAAATTGAATTGAATGAAAACAACAATAGTATCTTGCCAAAAGCATAAATTAATAAAATAAAATGGTTTTCAACTTTACAAATTGATTAATTTTGATTTGAAATTTTAATTAGAAGACGCCATTGGAAAAGCTCTATAGATAGGGACTAATAATAACTAATATTGTTCATTTATAGTATATAATGATTTGTAAACATGCATTGAGTTGATATGTGTGAGATATAAATATATAATAATAATAATAATAATAATAATATATAACATGCACTGAAAACAAAATTCTAGAAAGAATTAGTTATTTAGATGAAAAAAATCAGTTTGAAAGGACATTGCGGTTTTTAAGGATAAAAAATATCATAATCAGCTGAGATCATCATCAAAATTAGTTCAAATCAAGCTTACTGTAGAACGGCACTCCGTAAACCAAATGCAATGCATGACGTTAAGAAAAAAGTAGATCTCGTGTGAATGTATTAGAAAATCGTGAACGTGGCGTGCATCCAGCCGGTATGTCCCACACTGCACTCCTCCCAACCACGAGTTTCGATTCACAGATTTATGCGGCTTCCACGACGCGTATCTCTAATTTAATTTAATAATAATATTTAGAAGCGAGCAATTAAATCCGTAGCCGGGGGATCTTTACCATCCTCCACGTTCGTCAGAGACAGAGCATGCAGGTGGCTGGTGGCAACTGAAAATCTACACAGTTTGTCTGTTCCGAATCCAGTAATTCCTTTCACTCACAGAGAAGGAGAAGGCAGAGGCGCTTGATTGTGCTTTCATGGCAGGCGCAGCTTCGTGGGCCCTCTCTCACCCTTTAACCTGTAAGGCAAGCTTCCATTGCCATGCACAACGTGTGAAACCCTATTCTTTGAACATTGGATGGTGTAGCCACAGGCGAAGGGAAGGGACGACCCTCACCTATGCTCTTACTAAGCCTCCAAATACACAGGAGAAGGAAGAGGCAGCGCCCTCTTCACTGCGCCTGCAAACAGGTAACACCCAATTGATTGCTTCAACCATTGCTTTTCCTATCCTTTTTTTGTGTGCACTTCTGCGAGGCGTCCTAAAAACAGAAATAAGTGTGATTTCTCATAATGGCCTCCTTGGAACTGCAATCCTTTATTTATGTGGAGAGATCTTTAAAAGTTTGTAGTGAAGTGACAAGATTAAAGTTTTTAGTGAAGCGACAAGATTAAGTCTATACTTACCAAATCTTCAATTTAAGTAAGCTCATCTTTGAATTGAGTTTGTGCTCAAATGCCGCTTTAATTAATTTACTCCTTATAGTTATGACAGAAAACTGGAACAAATGGTTACATATCATGCGAGACATCCTCATGATGTGTTCTAGTGCATCTGTGCACATCAGGTAGCGTTTTCCCACTCTCACGATGGGTCATGATGTCTGAAGTGTCGATGTTTTTAATAATTCGAGTACATGGGTTTTAATAAGCGTTTTCGTTTGTAAGCAATAATGGAGGGTGGAAAGTTGGAAGTATCTACGAAGGAAAATAAACTTTCCCTAAATTTTAGCTAGTCCAATCTACTGAGATGCATACACATGCCCGTGGCTATACAGCCACGAAAATGCACTTCCTTTACATTGTTTTTCCAACTTTTAAAAAAATTAACTAAGTCCTCTCCTTCGTATGGAAGTGCATTTTCGTGGCTGTATAGACGTTAGCCATACACATTAGTTAGATTAAACATTTGGTATCTGAATATGATAAATCAGATAACTGAAATTTCTACTTCCAGGAAGTAAATGGTATGGAGCGATGTACTTAATTTTTGGGAATGACCGACAACACGTAAAGCCTGCTAACACGCTGAAATCAGAATGGTTCGAGACTGGAAATGTTAAATCTCTACCTGTCCTTTGTATAGGATTCCGTACAGAAGCTGCCACTTTTCTTGGGATAAGTTGCAGATTTGGATCGATTTCACGTATCTGTCCTCTGACATGTTGATCTCTATAGTTTGTACGCCTTTTATCCCTGATTTTCCTGATCCTTTGCTGTCCGCTCTGTATAAAGACTGCTGGTATATAAAAGTACTTATAAAGGGCTGCTGGATCATAAAGGGGATGTGGTCTCCCATGGCAGCCTTCAGAAAAGGCTGGCTTTATGGTCAGGTTAAGGATTGTTAGACTGTGAGGAAGCATGCAAATGTCCTAGCTGATGATTATGCGGATTCTATTCACTATAGTGCTCGAAATTGAAGTATCTGTTATTAATTGCTCCTTGAATATCAAGAACGTTTAAAAGCTTGAATTACAGAGGATGTAAGAATAATGGAATTGAAAGCCTTTAATAACAATTGCACAACAAAATTCATGCAAACATGTATTAAATCAGCTTAGGGTGGAAAGGAAAAGGTAAGAGTGTTGGGTATGTGGAGTGCAATGGTCATGGCCTTTCACTTTCTCCCGTCTCCCGATTTCATAGCTGTATAAATTTAAACATTACTAAGAATTTTCCCTGCCCTTGAGAGTGGGCGTAGGCAATTTGCCGAAACCACTCTAAATATTGTGTTTTGTGTTTTATCTTTTTTAATTGCTATCTTCTAATTGCTATCTTCAATATGTTCGTTAGTTTTCATCTGCTCCATTATAACTTACGATTGTTATCAGAACTTGGTTGAAACCAAGGAGCAGATGTCAAATATGGCAGTGCTCTTCTTTTGACTACACCAAAAGTTGTAGCAAATGGTTGGGTGCTTGATACTGGAGCATCATTTCATTATACCTCGCATAGGAGATTTTCAAAATCTTTAAGAGGGGCAATTTTGGTAAGCTCTTTCTCATCGACAATAAATTCCTTAATATTGTTGGAAAAGGAGATGTCTTGTTAAAACTAGCCAATGGAAATAGCTGGCTGCTATGGGATGGCTGCTACGGGATGTTAAGTATGTCCCTGAACTTACACATAATTCAATTCAGTTGGACATTTGTTCTCTCAAGGATTTAATCTCAAGTTGGAGTCCACTAATTGGAAGGTGATGAAAGGGTCTTTAGTGATTGCTAAAGGAAGCAGATTGGGTACATTACTAGCAGCGACTCTTAATGAAGTGGGAACTATTCACAGCAGTGGTGCAAAGCGTTGTCACAAGTTTTTTAGGTATCCACATCAACAAGATGTTAAACAGAAGTTGATGAGAAAAGATATGTTGCTGTTGTTAAATGTGAAATAATGCCCATGTAAATAGATGAAAATCCTATTGAGTATTTTGCCACTGAAATGTAAATAGGTCTAGCTAATAGTTTGGATCAGAATAGCAAAAAATATGACTTCTGTAGAAAATAACAAAAAGGAAACATGTTTGAGTGGATTGGAGATTGATACAACGAGACAAAATTTGGCTTGATCTCTTGAGCCTTGTCATATTCTTGAGGATCTCAAGAATCACTGGAGTTGGCCCATTGAGAAAGGTGTAGCTGAGGAAACAATGATTCCAGCACAAAAGTTTGATCCTTTACAAATAGTGGAAGGAAGGTCTGTGGCAGCAATTCGTGAGAGGGATGCAGTAGTAGCTGAAAGGGCAGCAAAAAATCCAGGCATAGAGCAGGGCAAGTTGCATCCAAGAGGTCCATTGTTGAGGCTTCAGAACGAGCTGCTATGTGAGTTGTTGTAGAGGAAAAAGTAATACATCAAGCATCACAAGCCAAAAAGTGGCTCATGATGTCTTCATCTCTCCCTACACTCAAGGAGACTAGAGAAGTGGCGTTGGTTCAGAAGCCCAAGTGGGTTAGAATTAGAAGTGACCCGTTTTTAGATACTTAGCCACTAGAGAAAGTTTTGTAGAGAAGGATAAAGAGGGTGTTAGGGATGCTAGCTTTATGTGTCCCCTATTTGCGGATGATGAGGGTCCCAAATCTTAGTGGCATGGAATAATCAATTTAAATCTAGTGGAAGGCGTTTTAAAGTATTATGTGACCACATTGAGCCAGTTCGCGGAGGTTGAGAGCTGTAAATCATGGATGCTGGTTGGGTTACCTAAAGGAGCTAAGGATCAAATAGACCATGAGTCTTCTATCTGAAGTTTTAGAAACAATATGTGCTTTAATTTTGATGTGAATGAGATTAAGAATGTTTGGGTAGACGACAAAATTACTATTCCTAATGACGAGGGATGCCTGAGCAATGATGCCTAATGAAAAAAGAGAAGTTGAAGCAACAATTAATTCGCCAAATCAATGCTAAGTACCATTGATGATGGCTTAATTGAGGTTTTTTCAATTTCTGAGTTTTTTTTCTTGTTCGTTGCATGCCCGAGAATGATGTGTAGAATCCTACACAAGCACAAGCACCATCACCAAAAGCTGAATAGTCTATCACAAAGAACAACTCGGTTTGGAATATGAAGGGTGTGGCTGTGTTTTTAAAGAGGATTAATGCATGAGAGGTTGAAATCTCCAAGGAGATCTATTTGATAGACACTGTGAGAGAGTGGGAGTTTGAGATAACAATAGAGAGTAGTAATGGTCAAGAATTGGACCACTCGGATTTCCCCGTGAGGGGTGCAAAGTATTTGAGAGTTATCTTGGATGAAGGCCTAGCAGAAGACCTCATCAATTCTGAGCTGCTTTGAGGCCCAAAAGTCTTGGTTTCGCTCTTACAAAGATATTGATACCACATATAAGGCAATGTTGAGCTGAAACATAAAGCACATTGGTGATATTATAAAAGTTCCCAATGTAATGAAATCCCACTCCATGGTGATTGCTCTTGCCAGAATTCTCCAAGAGATTTTGGATTCTACACAAGATGAGCTGGCTCACAAGTTTATTGAAAACACTGCAAAAGTATTCTACGAGAAGAGCATCGGTGATGGTGATGGAGTAAAAGATCTTTACGAGCTTCTCAAGATCCACGAGACTGTAATGTTGTACATGGGCAACCCAATACACTTTATATGCAGCCAAAAGGGCTCTTCTACTTATAGCTTTGCAAAAATATGCCAAAGTTTTTACGGGTATCGGCGTGTCATTACATTTCAAGGCTAGGAAAGATGCAGGAAGTTCCCAAATGGAGAGCATGTGTGAGGTTGTAAGGAGGCCACACTATAGGACAAAGGTCCCAATTGTGGGATGGACTGCAAAGGAGGTTCTAGAAGGACAACTTAGAAGGTTGGATTGACGAATGGAAGGGATCAATTTTTCAGCTTGTTGGTACCAGCAGTGGAATTTGAGAGGTCCTTGCTATCAAGCATGATATGTTTTTTATTGAAGTGGTTCTTGAAGAGCCACAGCGACAGCTTTTAAAGAAATAATTGTATGCTTGGATTTTAGAATTAGATAATGGTGATCTTTTGTATATTCTGTTCAATGTTACAAAGAAGGAAGTACAATAGGAGATTAAATGTAAAGATTCCTTTATGGATGGAGTTGTTTGCTTTGATTCTGTAGGAACTAGAGTTCTTGATTATGGATTTATGGGTGAGATTGCACTTGTAAAAGCCTTAAGGGAAGATAATTTTTTGTTAGATTGTATTCAATTCGACAGAGTTGGAGAAGGTTAATTTGTAGAATCTATGAACGAAGTTTGGCGAAACTAAAATCTTCCATGAAATTGGTTAATGTAAATAAAAAATGGAAATGCAATGAATGCCATTGTGCATGGTTGTGTTAGTTGGACTTCAAGTGGGATTTTCTGTTGGGTATATGAAGCCCAATGGTCATGACCTTTCACCTGCTCCCATCTCCTCATTTCATAGTTGTATAAGTTATATACATGACTATGAAGATGCCATGGATGATCTATTGGTTAAACATTAATAAGAGTTCTCCCTGCCTTGAGTTTGGGCATAGGCAAATATGCCAAATTGTTGTCAGTATTGTGTTTTGTCAGGGGTCAGGTTTGCAAGCATAGGATTGATCACGGGTTTGTAATTGACCTAGGACAGGGTAGTGGTGTTAATGTTTTGCCCAAAGATAAAGATAAACATCAATAAACAAAATAAAGAACACTATGACATAGGAAGACACACCAACTTTTATCTTAGGAAAACCCTCTTGAGGGGGAAAATCCAATCCACACCAAAAGTATATCTCTTTTATTAAATAATAGAGGTCTGAGTACAGTGCTTGTAACTTAATACAACACTCATCACACAAAGCAATCATATATATCTTGAATTGAGAGACTCTTCATATCATAATTGAAAGCATTTTCCAAATGCAAGTCTGTATATAGTTCCAAACGCATGTCTCTTTGACTGTTGCATATCTTTTCATATTTTCAAACGCCTGTCTCTTCACATGTCGCATGTTTCTCTATATAAAGAACAACAAATGAATCTCAAAATTTACGACATATCATCTTAGGTAGATATTCTCTTTCATATCTATAAAACTTCAACAAGTTGTAGGATCTAGGCATGTATAAATGCTTAGACATGGGTTGAATTATGGCATGGATTCTAATAAGATAAGACCAAGATGCATGGGATTCATTGATGGAATGAAATGTGTGAAGCATTGGTAATGAGCTCAACATTACACAAGATTGTTCCATTTGTCGATATGTAATTGCATTAGGATATTCTTTCTAAATGGGCCTAAAAGTAAATGGGAATAGGCTGGGGTATGCTAATTTCACTATCATAGTCATAGTAACTCTCCAAGTACTCTATTTTTTTTGGTGGGTGAGTTTTCACAAGTTTAACTCTAGCTTTCTTATAGATGAAAAAAAAACATGGGTTTAAATGTCAGCACAAGTAAAATGCTGGTCAAAATATGTTTTTCACATGTTCTTTTTGCTGTAAAATCCAAGTTGCTAATTTGGGTTTGTTTTTGATGAACCAATTCGCTGGTATGGGAAAAAATTGAAATGGGATTTGGGTTTGTTTGGGTTGGTTAGTACAAAAACATGTATGTAGCCTTGAAACATGAATTCAGATTATAATGTCACATGGTATCATTAAAACCATAGTTCAACTTCTCACCGATATCGGCGATAAATCAACTTCTCGCAAGAAGTTCTAGGCGGTGAGAAATGTTGAGATTTTATTGCCGGTTTTGGGGGCTGAGATTTTGAACTTCTTGTGGTGAGAAGTTGGCAATAACTCAGTGAAGTATTGCCATTTCTCGCGATAACTTGCTGTCTTCTCACGGGCAGTGTGCCAGTAAATACTTGCGTACGAAAATATCATTTTATTGTTTGTTGCGTTCAGCGTCTTGGGTGGAGGATGAGGGCAGTGAGAGTGAGGACAATGACAGTGAGCATAGTGATAGTGAGGATGAGGAGTCATTGCCAGGGCCAACACCAACACCACCATAGACGACTGCTATAGCTAGAGTTGCTTGATCCCCTCCCTCTGCCATAGTTTTTACTAGAATTACTGGGAAGGGGAAGAGGAAGATGTAGACTAGTTTCATATTGAACTTGACATTTGTATTTGCTTATATTTTGACAAAGACAATTTGGTATTTGTAGTTTGCTTCAGAGTTCAAAGTCTTTGACTACATCGACATTTCACATGAGGATGTGATTTTGTTACTATATATCTAGATCAGCTTGTTTGGTTTGTTTACTCATTTACTGACTCAATACATACATCTACTTATTGAATTTTGTGAAAAAAAAGCATTTTAAATTAAATTAAAGTCATTTTAAAAATTCTTGATATTTTCCTGAGAAGTTGCCGATTTCTCTCTGATATTTGCCAAGAAATTCTTTTTGGCCTCACCGAGAAGTGGCAGAGAACGAGAAGTTGAACTATGATTAAAACAACAAAACACCATAAACTTGTAATCATACCATCATAATAACATCAAAATACTAAATTTAAAATAATAATATTAAGTTCAAGTATCATTGTTTTGACTTTCAACAATGGAACTTTATCCTAAATTTCAGTCATCTCGTGGACTATCAAAATCTTCATCATCATCTTCTTCTCCTTCATCAAGGACATTAATTGATTCACAAATATTGCCAATGCCAATTGCATCAGCTGCACCAATAACATTCTTGCTTTCCATTTCTTTAAATGCTTATTTGTTTTTTCATTTTACATAGAGCTTGTTTGTTTGTAATTAACATCCTACTTGAAAAATGTTCAAAAAATTAGCTTGCAATTCCCCTTGCCTATTGAATATATTGTTTATATGTTTAAAATATAATTTTTCACTATAGAGAGCTTGCAATTAATTGACAGGGGTCACTGTCAGCAATTGGATATAAAAGTTTCACTGGAAGTAATCTTGAGGGCTAGTTTAATTTGATTTAATAATTATCTGAACTTTAACAAATTTTATTTTGTAATGTTAAAGATCTTATTCAAATTCTATAATAATTGTTTCCCGCACTAAATTATAGAATGTTTCTCCTGGTTTGCACTTGTTCTGCCTGGGTCTGCCTTGGTTAGACTTGGGTTCAGCCTGGACAAACCAGCCTGCCTGGATTTGAACTCTGTCTGAACCCACAGGCAAATTAAACCCAAACCAAGAACCAGCTCAAATCCTCTCTGGACCAGTGTCCCAGGCAAGCAAACTAGGCTTCATAGTATAAAACCTTATATTTTCTCTTTCAAGATGTGAACTTATAGTTTAATACATTTTGTAATTGAATTTCGCAAAAAAGAATGTTTCTTCCAGAGATCTTAATTTTTGGTACATTCTAAGTTTGCCTAGTTTTTCCCAAGATTTTGTCCAGTTTTCTTTGAGTTTTTTCCAAGTGAAAATTTTGGGCGTGCTGAGTACTTTCTGAGTCCAAGTCTGCGAACTATGATAATAGTATTTAATAGATGAAAATAAATAAAATAGGTTCTTTTGAATTGATTCATATGTAAATGCAATAAAGAAGTAACAGTCAGCTTGTTCTAACTTAAGGAGCCGAGTGCAGGTACTAGAAACACCATACAAACACATTAAAATTTTTGGCAAACTGGATTAATGGTATTGAGTTTTGTTCGTGCAAGAATCCCTGCTAACTCTGAACTATTTTCTCAAATTTTTGATGTTTGACTATTTGTCAAACACTTGGCAAACAACACATTTTACTTTGACTTTCTGATCACTGTATATATTCTGGGGTATGTGATTTTTGCCAAATCAAATAGGAATTCAAAGAAAATGATTGCGTAAAATCTTGACAATATAATTTCAAAGAATTGATATCACCTTAGATATGAATCAGTTCTGAGTACACTTAGATCAGGTCTGATACAAATGTTATCATACTGTATCATCATATGAAAATTACATTACGTAGCCAATACAAAGTCTGATTCAATTCCTTAATGTACCTGGTTTATTTGCTTGCTTATGTGGAATTTTTAACGATACCAAATGAAATATGCTGTGGTTGGAATTGGATCTGCAGCTCTGCTAATGACGTCTGAAGCAATTCCGATCAAAATTGAAGGCGATGAAAGCCTCTACATGGCCTAAATGCATGCAAATGTTCCCCTCCAACGTAAGTGCTTAGGGCAGAGACAGTAATAATGAAACCCTATGATGATATAAAGCCAGTATGACACAAAAGCAGCTGCAAAACCTTTGAAATTGGAATCTGATATGAACTTGACAAAATCTGATCCCAATTTGTGAATTGTCTCAAACCCTAGTCATCCCAAATTAAGAAAAATTCATATATAATTCATTTTACCTTCAACCTGCTATGTGATTCCATTACCGTGTCGAAACCCCAGCTGGAGCTTCCACAAATCTGCGCAAAATTCTCCAAATCAGCTCAATAATGAACTCTTGAGTGTGTCCACCTCATTGATATAGTTGGGTTTTCCTCCAACCTACAAATTGTCCAGGGTTTCTGTCCTCAGAAATGGTTCTCACTATCAAACCAGCAATAATGAAGAAATATCAAATAGCATATATTCCGTAACATATCCCTTGGAGAAGGATGAGACTCCTTTATAAAGATTCTCAAATTGGTGAGCCTCCACTCTTGGTGTGGGATTAAAACTCACTTTTATTTTATTCCTCTCCAAAAGCAACTCTATGTTATAATTTGAAGTTCACATTATAAAGTTACTTTATTAGTTTAAACTCCTCTGTTTCTCCACAAACAGCCTTTTCAATTATTTAATGATAATTTGATACACAAGGTCCCTGTTTTATGTGTCCAAGATTAAAAACCTCTAATCCCAATTCCAATGAGCTATAACATTAAGGTGCTTTGTAGACAATTTCCATTACTATAACAACCTTAGGAAATTAAATTAAATTATAGCTAATAGTACACCCGACTTGCGGAAATGACCAAAATAATTAGAATCAAAATTTGATAGCACAGGAGTGATCTTGATGATAAACAAGTGTACTAGGTGACTTACCAAAAATATATGCTCTCTCCAAGAATCTTGGAGTCCAAACTGGAAGACTAAAATAACATTTTAAAGTTTCATTTAACTCCTCTAAACCATCCAAGCTTATTGAAAATATCAGAACACACCTTGAACCATGCTGACAAACTCCAAATGTCAGCAACAATTGCACTGCTAGAGGACCTAAAAACGAGGACATTATAATCCTCTCTTCCAAAGATTGCTTTGTCCCCAAGCAATGCAAATGCATCTCCACAGTCATAACATGGGTCCATACCATAACCAAGAATGATCCTAAGGTCCCAAATCATCCTCGAAGGCTTGTGATACCATCTTCCGGAAACAAAATCCTGTACGATACCCAAACAAATGACCTCCCGAAGGAAGAGAATCAAATATTGTACCAACTCTGTCAACTCTTCAGTGAACTGCTCTCTGTAAGAACCAAACTAGAACAGCATAGGCAAAAAATCTAGCAAGCTAACATTGCCTTTCTCATCCTTAAAGCTGAACTAAAATCCCGAGTGATTCTTGGGTTCCAAATCAATTTTAAAAAGAACCCACCATCATTGTAAAGTTTCTTAAAATTCTGTAACCTTTTATTTAGACTTTTATTTCAGTTCTTGATTGCTGAGAATGGTCTTTTAATTTCTGAATATTGAGGAAGTTGACACCTATCTTTAATGTTGATACAATAATGAATATTTGACCTTTGATTGAATGGGAGTATCTCTGAATTAATCGCAAGATATAGATGCTTAGAGGAGCAAACTTAATTGTAACTGTGTGTCCTCAAACTGCACCGATAACCTTCCTATATATCCTTGCTAAAGGGTATGTCCCTCAAAGGGACATGTCCCTTTGTAAGTTAACATAATTAATCTTACTATAAGTTGGTGATCAGAAAGATAAACATAATAACATCTAACTAACACAATGTGTTAGATTAGTTAAGGATTATCAATCTACTTCTTGAGAAGTCGCCGGTTCCTAAGGAAAATAATCTAATGCCAACTTAATGACATATAAGGGTAAGAAGAAGAAGTACGGTCTGCACTTTCAAGCCTATAGGTTTTCTGGTTAAATATACTTAACACTCCCTCTTAACCTAATAATCCTATAGAGAGATATTATTTCTAGCAACACCAATACAAATGAATAAGCAAGAATTAATACTCTATATCTGTCTAACTCTTCTTAGTATGAGGTATCATAGAACACATGATACAAAGTCATATTACTAAACCTGTGATATGACAAATCACTGCTGCTAGTGATAATATACAGGATAAAATTGAAGAGTAATTCAATTCCTTCATTTATCCAAGTTGTGACTCATAGAAACTGGTATTTCTATATCACAACAAGATCCTGAGTTTAAGATCTACCAAAATACAGCATAAATCTGGAGAATACTAAAATTCTTCCTTTATCCAAATTGTGACTCATAGACATGGCAATGTCTACATCACAATATGATCTTGAACTCATCTAGATCTTATAGTAGAATTCTACTGTTTAGCACATTATCTAAGAGATCGTCATCTCTTATAATGTCTTTTATACAAGTGTTCATTATCTCAGAGATCCTCACCTCTTAAATAATGAATACAAATGGTGAAGCCCATAACAGTCAATAGCCTGACAAATAAAATTATCATAAGAATACAAAAACAATTCAATCATACTTGGATCTTTCCTAAGATGATCACTCTCAGAGAGGTTTGATAAGAATACCTGCTTTCTAATTTCCAGTACTTAAGGATAAAGTCTAGAGAATAATTAAATTCTCTCTTTATCCAAGTTGTGATTCATAGACATCAAAATGTCTCTTTCACAACACAATCTTGAATCTATTCAAGATTTGCTAGTAGTCCTCTACTGATTTAAAACACCAAAAGATCATTTGCTATCACTGCAAATTCGTGCTAGAAGATTGTTTTCTATTACTACAAATTGATGCTGCAAGACTGTTTGTTGAGAAATGCTTCCACACCATGATTTTTATAAAGGTAGGCCCATTAGATGGTTGCTCACTTTAGATTTTCCAGACTCCTACTGGATATCAAATCTTCTGAGCTCCTTATTCAAGGTTGCCTTGACGAGATGTCAGACTCCCTTTGAATCCAAAAATTCTTTCCTACAAGAACATTCTTCAGAAAAGAAAAATAAAATAAAATCAAGGCATATACTCTTCTTATAAAAAATACAAATGAAAGATATTATAGACATAAGGTAAAAGAAGAGCTCAAGTACAATAGATACTTATCTTTCCATCATAACCTTGATGAAAGCTTTTGTACTTTATGAGTAGACACCATCTTGACATGGTACACTCAGTCTAAGTTTGTATGACCTAGATCCTGGGGAGTCAACTCAATCTTCTAGGTACTCTCTCTGACATATAACCTTCTTATAAGATGATACTTATGATTCTCTGCTACAAATTCTTTATTACTTGGGAATCAATAAAGCATGGTCTACTCCCTCTGAGTCAAGATTCACCATTGCAGATCATTTAGCTTCTCCTTTTGTCAAGAAGGCATACCGTGCTAATATCCATGATCTTAGTGTCACAACATGATGTCACTTTATTCCCTTTTTCTAAGAGAACCATTACTAATAATTTGAATAGTCATAAGGTTATATAGAATGCATCTTTTCTAAATCCACAGTCATTTACACTCCCTCTTGGATTTGAGGGAAGATCAGAAATGCCTTGAGTAAAATGTTTATCTTAATGATCTGTAGTCTCATGATGTAATCTTTATCCATGTGCATCTCATCTATCCACGAGTTATCTTCATTGATGAACTCCCTCTCAAACAAAATAATCGAGTTTGTCTAAGATGATAGAATCATTTGTTCTTATTCCAAGGTTCCCTTTTATAGTGGATCAAACTTATTTTGAATGGGAGTTGTCTTTCAATAGAGTGGCAATCAGCTTACTCACTGTAAATTCTCCAAATGTCTCCATATCCTATGATTAATAAAAATTCAGACTCTCTCTGATTCTGAGTCTTGACGGGTGCCAAGAAAACTTTCTAACTTGTTGCCATCTCCCCTTTTGGAAGAACATGTAACCAATTACCAGGAACTGACAAACAATTCCATATACTACTGATCACAGAATGGAATTCATCAATCAACCCGATAATTCCAATCACTGATTAAAAACACCAAAGCACTATGTTTGCATCCCAACAACTGCAGATTTTTATTTTTATTTTTATTTTTATCCTTATATGATAGCAAGGAATTTGAATCTATCCCTGCAACTGTTCCTTTCCTAGCACCTACTATAGGAAGTCTTAGGGTCTGTGATTAAGAGTAGCAGATCTGTTACACCCAGTTGATAATCTTAATACTTATTTAGTTTTCAAGGCAACGAGCTCATATAACTGAGGTTGGCTGTCAGGTTATATTATTGGTTTGAATGTTTCTTGAAACCTTCACAAGCCTCTCCTTCATAAGAAATCAATTAAAATAGAAGCCAGATGCTATGCACATTAGTAGTCTCAAGCCACTACCATCTAAGTTATCTCAACAGGCGACTGGGCTTGTATACTATCAGATATGTCCTCCCTTCATGTTGTGTAGTCATTCCAACTTAATCTTACCAAGCTTAAGGTTTGATATTGATGTTAAGAAGCCAGCTCGAAGATTTCATTTTGTCATTCCACCAGTGAGCGCATTTCTAAACTCAGTCCGAATGGTATTTAAATGGACACATGTAGTCTTAAGTTACCTCTTTCCATTATTTCTAGACTCCGGGTCCCTTCACACACCACCTTCCATAACGTCTATATGGGCTGATGAATAGGAACTCCATTTCTCTGGAACCTTCGTGGCAGAATCTATGCCTTAGATCATTCTGTTAATTTGGGGCTATTAGAATGGATGGAGCAGCCATTTTACTGTCATTCATGTCTGGATTGCAGCCACACGCTATTCCAACAAATCGTCTAGTAATTTGGGAATGCCTTCCAAAAAGTACAAAAGAGCTTGAACGGAATCACTATGCACTTCGATTTCACCTGACCCCTCCCTCTGTTGAAGATCCATCTCCCTCTAGTATTTGCGAGATATGATTTTGCATGTCCCACATAAGCCCCACTACAATATCCACTGTCGTGTCTTTGACTTAGGGTGCCTCTTTCTGTGCGATGCCTTTACTTACAACAGGTAAATACAACTAATAGAATAAAAAACATGGAAGGAATATGAAATATCATTACAAATAGCTCTGTAATCAATAGCTTGTTGCCAGATGCGACACTTCTATCCATCATTTATGGCTCCTACAACTTGTATTTGGCTTTGCCAAATAAGTTGGGTCACCTGTGTGATATTGTTCACCGCCATAGACACACTGAATATTTGCGACTAATTCCATACATATCATCTTGGCACCAAATATCAATTCTGACAAGTACCATGACAATTTTCTACAATTCTATATCCCTTAGCAATACAAAGTTCCCACTGTTTTTGCTTGGACATTTTCCCTTCAAAGGCATGATACATAATGACTAAAGAATCTTAGATGTGATCTATAATTTTTCTTTGAAGGTATTGTTGGTCCTTTCTTCTATTCTTACTGTGAACACTCAATACCCGCCACTCTTTCTTCCGTCAAGGTTCCTCCACTGGATTTGCTAGGATTTTGTCAATTGCAGTCTAACTCTGCTAATGATTCTGAAGACATGACTTAGGTGTGCGCAAAATCAGATTGAACTTCCACGGATGGTAATATTATTTCCCGTAATAATATTGGCACTTAAACGCAGACACCAATACCACTTCATAGGTAGGGGAAAATAATTGGTCTTTAGGATCTTCCTTTAAGCGGTAAAGCTTTTCTCAAGGGAATTTGGCTTAGATACCATGTAAAGTTTCTTAAAATTCTGTAATCTTTTATTCAGACTTTTATTTCAGTCCTTGATTGCTGAGAATGGTCTTCTAATTTCTGAATATTGAGGAAGTTGACACCTATCTTTAATGCTGATACAATAATGAATATTCGACCTTTGATTGAATGGGAGTATCTCTGAATTAATCACAGGATATAGATGCTTAGAGGAGCAGACTTAATTGTAACTGTGTGTCCTCAGACTGCACCGATAACCTTCCTATATATCCTTGCTAAAGGGTATGTCCCTCAAAGGGAAATGTCCCTTTCTAGGTTAACATAATTAATCTCCTATAAGTCGATGATCAGAAAGATAAACATAATAACATCTAACTAACACAATGTGTTAGATTAGTTAAGGATTATCAATCTACTTGAGAAGTCGTCGGCTCCTAAGGAAAATAATCTAATGCCAACTTAATGATATATAAGGGTAAGAAGAAGAAGTACGGTCTGCACTTTCAGACCTGTAGGTTATCTGGTTAAATATACTTAAAAATCACGATGCTACAGCACTATGATAATCGCTATAAACTCATCCTGCCAAATCCATGCTCCTATCTGCTGAGACACAATAATATGTTCCTCAACAAAAGCCAAACTGAAATACCTGAAAGGGCTGATATCTGTACCATGAAGCATTTCTTGCCAATGCATCTTAGTGAGGCCCATAATGGTGATCCTTGCACCTGATACAATTTTGGGCAACGGAAAAAAAGACCTGCTCAACCATAGCACATTATTCTCGACATCTCTCCTCATGATGTTGCCAATGGGAGGTAGATCAATCCTTGACAAGAGGCTGGTAGAGAAGATGTCAATAAGCTCAGCTCTGAAGTTACCTATCCTGGGAATGCCTTTGTAATCAGAGTGATAAAATACACCATTGGCACTTAGTCTCCAAGTGCCAGAGGGCAAGTAGCTGATGGGATTTCTCCTATAATCAGAGCAACTCTATTAAACAACTTCAACCATAAAGTTCTCAATTGTTACTTTGAGGTGGCAATCCAATACACCTGAGTGCAAGGAACTAAATTTCTGCATGGGCTGATTGGGAAATGGACGGCAATACCAATTCTAAAACTTTTTCCACAACTCCAATCCCATGTCAACATTATACAGTCAAAAACTTCACGTGGGTCCCAAATCAAAATATAGATTCTTCCATATGTGATGGAGGAGTGATCTAATATCAAAGAATCATCAATCACCATCCAGCCGCATATGTAGACCAACCAAGGGATGTGGTAAGCAACTCTCACATGCCCAAAAATTGACATTCTTGGCCACCACATGCTGCTATTATATCTCAGACCAGCAACAAATAGGATGATATTGATGTCATCATACCAAATCAAAAGTAGAAGAATTGTCTCATAAGGATTACCCTTCAAGTAATTGTGTTCCCCAGACTCCAATGCATACCAAAGGTTGATGTAGATCCACACAATTCTGAAAATGTAGTGAACAGTCATTTAGGACAGCCACTTGTCTCTAATAATTTACATCATTTGTCTCTAATGCCATTAAGCAGCTGTACAGTCATAAAAATAAGGTGCCAGAATTAAAATTTGCAATGTAGATGTCTTCCTTGACACCGAAAAGTAATTCATGAGTGGCTGATCCGCTAAGAGTAATAGCCATAAAATCACTATGCTCATTCATATGTTGTCAACATCAACTATAAACCCAGAATTAGAGAAGTTTTGCTTCTTATTTTGTATGGAATGGTGTATGTAACAGATTTCTTTGGAGTATTTATTACTGTTCTAAAATAAACAAATTCAGTCTTCTTGAAAGAAGCATCATCAGATAACCATGCTTAGCCAATGCATCATGTATGCCAACATATGATTACTCATTTTGGCTCCTTAATTAATGAGTAGGAACTGCAAGTTCATGTAAATGAAAGGGTATAACGCTGCTGTCCTTAATCAGAGATTTATAACTTATTGTACCCTTTCTTTCATTACATTGGAAAGCTTCAATGCAAGAGCACACTTTAGCATGTCAAATCTAGAAACCATGACTTCCTTATACTCAATCAAGTGTCAACATCATAAAGGCGAGGCATCAACACAGAAATGGATTCATGTTCTTCTCTATTTGTTGTTATAACATTGGGTTGTTGGTTACTAGAAGTTCCCACCTTTTCCTCATGCTCATTTCTTCTCCCATGAATGTCTACTGTACTACATTTCTTGTTGCCAGCATCTAGCCTGGATTCATGCTCATGTAAAGTCATAAGATGACTCTCCCATCTTGTAACCCATACCATCATTTCCATGATTAGTATGTTTCCCATCACTAGCAAATTTGTAATATACATAAAATTTACAACAAAGGTAAAAACTAGTTTTTAAAATCTTACTGATGATATGAAATTAAATAAAACAAAAAAAGGAAAACTAGTAACTACTCTAAGAGTCTAACATGCTAATGATTTTTTTTAAAATAAAGAAAACAAATCATTGGTGCACATTTCTTCAGGTAATTTTCAAGTATAATCTAAATCTAAGTTTACTTTTCATTTAACATAATATTCAAAGTACAGAGAAAGTAAAGAATCTTACTTTACATTTAGCAACTGACATTCACTTTAGCATCTTTCATATCTTTTGCATTTAAGGGGAAAATATATCACCGGGGTGTTTATCCACCCAAGCATGGATCGTAACTCGATCCTCCCTTGCTCACTTCTTACTGAAGTGGGTCCAACCCTCTGCAAGGGAATGGTATATAGTTATGTAAAGTCATATGGAACTGGTGTAAGACCTTACAACCTTAGTCAGTTACACCCTATAGCTTCCGTTAACTTGGTATAATTCCTGACTATGACTGTATTCGGGAACTTAGGAACCGAGAAGAGCTAACACCTGGTTAGTGCACCTTGGTCAAGGATTCGCTGTACATGATTAACATGTTGTCAAGTTCTCACCGTATCTGACTTGGTGCAAATTCCCTATAGGCTATGATAGGTTAATTAAATACCCACTGGACTCAATACTCTTAGTAGAGATGCACTACAGGCAAGGCATCCTTTAGCTAATCACTTAAACCTTGTCATGCTAGTCATTTAACCCACATAATACAACCATTTATTTCAAGTTATATGGCTGAATAGTTTGCTGGTGTCTTTTTACGTGGTTAAGACTTGATGGTTAAAGTGTGTACAACTTCCTTCGATTGCATGCAAGTTCGTAATGAGTCCAAATCTATTCCTGACAAACCTAGAAGCCTAAAGATTGTTGCTCTTCTGCAACTAACAGATTGTTTATTTTAATTTGGTAATACATGTCTGTAACCATACAATATTGGAGCATAGTTTTTGAGATGTTTGTTTACCATTCAAACTTACTGGAATATCTTGGACTGCGTGTACAGATTCAGTTCACTCTTGACACATCAAGGCAATAGTGTTCTATTATTGTTGTATATAGTATTGAATGACCCCTCCAGTTCATATCTTCAGTTCAAGCATACAGCTGTAGATCGCAGCAGTTGTCTGATTTACATGTTTGTGTGTATATACATTTTATATTAATTCTATCAATTTCATATTCCTTCATGGAAAAGATAAAATCTAGCTCCCATTTTAAGTTTGAGGGTTTTCTGTTTGAAAAGAATCTAAGCTTCACTTGAATATTAGAACAACATTCTAGCTGGAAGATTTCTGTCTATTCACTCTAAATGGACGTTAAACAGTAATGGTATTTTCTCATCAACCCGAGATATTTGAAGTTCTTTCTATTGAAATGAATAGACAAATGTTGTGAAGAGAAGTTTCCTTAAGCACGTATAAACTAAAGACTGTATAGCATGCAGATAATTTATATTATTTGTGAAGAAGAGCTGCAATACTATCCTACAGGCCTAGTTTTTTTTTGTCTAATAATAAAGTCTTTCTTTTTAAACTCTAAACTCAGAGATGGTTTATAATGTTTACGAAGAAGAGCTGCATTCTAGCTTATATGCAGAGTTCATTGTAAGAACAAGTCTTTCTTCTCAATTTCTAAACTCAGAAATTGTTTATAATATATACAAAAGAGAGCTGCATTATTAGCTTATACACAGAATTCATTCTAAGAACAAAGTTATTCCTTTTAAATTCTAAACTCAGAAAATTCTTGTGTCTGTATTGTTCCTGCACACATACTTTTTCATTAACAAATTAAGCATTGAAAACAGTGAAGAATCCGAATGTGCTTGTGGAGATGTAAAAGATTATGGTTGAGCTGGTGAAGACTGAATACAGGCTGCTATACGTGCTGCTAGTCCATGTAACACTTGGTTCCTTTGCCGTATGAATACTTAAGAACTACTGGCTTTCGTGCATGCTCTCTCGTACTCTGATGTGAATCATAATTTCTTTTTCTTTTGGTTTCTTCTTTCTTCCCCCAGAAAACAACGAGAAGCCATTTTTTGGATCAATTTCTTCCAAATTACCATTTGATTCCTCCATGTTACAACCTTACTCACCTCCATTACTGTTATGTTACCCATTTCTGGGAAATTCCAAGGTGTAGGATGCACAACATTTTGGATTTTGCCCAAAAATAAAGATAAACAGCAATAAAGAAGAATTAAAACAGATACAATAAACACCATAAATACCCTGGGAAAATCCTTCTAGAATGAAGGGGAAATCCCAGCCACACAACAAAATATCACTTTTTTTATCATAAAAAACATTCAATAGTACAATGTCCTTCACTTGATGCGATATATATAATGAAAGGAGAGACTCTTCGTATCACAGTAGGTGGTCTCTTGAGTTTCCCAAATATGACTCTTTATTAAATATACAACTCTTCGTATTTCCATGCCTTAATATTTAATATTACATTTTATTATAGATGTCCTTTTCAGCTGAAGGTGACCATAACGATAATAACATTCATATTTCTAGAGATAAAGATCTCTATCACAGTTGCTATCCTCAACACTCCCTCTTAGTAAGAGAGAGATCTTTAGCTAAACATTCACACAAGGCTGCAACCAAAATGTCAATGATAAACTCTAATCATAGAGGTTCTATAAAATTATGGAATCACTTAACATGATAGACTTGCAGCAATTACTCATAATCATGGAATCACTCAACTTAATAGACCTATAACAATTACTCATAATCATGGAATTATTCAACACGATAGACCTGTAATCAATTGCTCAGAATCATTGAATCACTCAACATGATAAATGGAAATATTTATTCATAACTAATAATCATGGAATCACTCAACACGAAAAACCTGCAAAAATCACATTCATCTTTCATCAGGGACTTGTTCAATGTGATACTGTCATGGAATCTCTCAACATGACAAACCTGCAAGAGTCACAATCAGATTTCATCACAGACTCACTTAACATGATGTTGTCATGGAATCTCTCTACACGACAAACTAGTAATGTATACAACCAACATTTTATCACGGATTCTCTCAGTGAGATATAGTCATGGACTCTCAATATGACTTCCAACTCCCATCATGAAATCTCTCAATGTGATGATATCATGGACTCTCTCTACATGATGCTCGCTATGAATCTCTCATAAGTGAAAGAGTTATCAGGTTGTCTTTACACATTAATAAA
The DNA here is from genome assembly GCA_028749045.1 of Cupressus sempervirens. NCBI lineage: Eukaryota > Viridiplantae > Streptophyta > Pinopsida > Cupressales > Cupressaceae > Cupressus > Cupressus sempervirens. The sequence continues at coordinate 570,994,097 of CM053785.1, forward strand.
AAAACTCATAATCAACAAGAAATCACATCTGAGACTTATTTCCAACAAGAGTAAAAAATTCAACCATATCAACAAAACATTGACAACATAAATAAGAATGGTAAGGATTCCATAATGACTCCCTCAATCAAAATCACCATAAGAAGATACCAAATGAAATCTCCCTTTGAAGCTCAACATCTCTATCTCTGAGTATATAATCCTTATCTTATTGCTTCTTGTTGCATTTTGTAACCAGGAGAGATTAATAAAATCAATCTATCATGGAGGTAAATACTAAAAAGAAAACATTATTGCCAGTTATATATAAAAAATCATGATTGATACATGGAATACATATCATTATTTAGACTAATCTTCCTCAAGAAGAATCTCAGCACACACAAATATGCACTAATCTCTTTTAACAATGCAGACCAGCACCTTCAACCATTTTTCAAATATTGAGGAAAAGATTTTAGTTACTAATATCACAAAGTTCAATTCACCTCTAATCAACAATGAATATATTCACAAAAATATAACCCAACATGATCAATTAACATTGTTAATTTTCCCTCAACAATAGTCTCATAAATAACAACTTTAGATGATACTATATTCTGCAACCAAACAATAGTCAATATCTAATGAAGGACATCACATAAGCTGATCAGAGTCCAGAGACCCATAAATATTAGCACCATAAATATTATAACAGCCACACAAGTGATGTTTTCTAATCACACGCAATTACCAACAGTATATCTTTAGCTAAATTTCTTCTGTAAAAATACCAAATAAAATAATTTCTACTCACATGGGAAGATAAGAATGACGTGAGTGATAATAAGAAATTTTCACATATCTCAAATTAAATATTATCATGAGCACGAACTCTTAATTAAGAAAGAGTTAGATGAAAATTTGATATTAAGACAACTTACCTACTACGGAGCTGACCTTTATGCATGCAAAGATTGAACCCTGACAACTTCTTCTTGAAGTTTCCTTGCCATGCGATCCTCCTCGGCCTTTTCCTTGTCGTCCTGAGTTCTCTTTCTCTTCGTGTAAGATTGTCCATCATTTTTCTTTGTTTGTTAGTGGGTTCAGAAATCTTGTGTCGTTGCCTCTGAAGCCCTTTTTTCCACAAGTGAATGAAGTCATTGAAAAGCTTCGAGAGTGGCTTTATCTATGAGAAGTTCATAGGCGGTCTGAATTTTCTGAAAGGTACCGATAGCATTAGGATCATTGGGTCTCTTAGCATGTTGTGGGATGAGAGCTTGTTCCTTGTAGGCCTTGTGTATTTCCCCTTTGTTGAGTTTCGATCCTTTAATGTTTCCTCTCCATTCAATTTCTCCTACTATCACCTTCATATCTGTCGACTCTTGACTGCAAAAGAAAGAAAGGGAATGTACCTGATGCGTTACCGTCGAATTACAAAAGACAAAGAAGATGATATCTTGAATTTTAATTTTCATGGACTTAATCGTCTATTCCTTGGAATACAACCAGCATCGCAAAAGATAACTTCATATAAAAAACAATCGAGTATGAGTATGTGGTGATGCAGGGCGTCCGTAGGGAGAATGACAACATAGACACTTGGGCAAAATGCCACGTAAGGGACATGGTGGTCTCGGGAAGAAGCACGATGCCAACATCTCTTCCAACTAATATTATAATAGAAAGAAAAGTCTGAGGTGAGAGAAGACAAAAAAGAATCCAGCTTAATTGAACCATAACTGACCACAAATAATAAATCCACATTCATAGATAATACCGTGTTGTATGAAATGATGACAGTGACCAATAAGCGCCATTTCATTTATAGATTCTTCATTGCCTTTGATAATCGTCATCGAGGATGAGCTGTTATATACAACAAAATGTTTAGAAGGAACTTCAACAGACCCAGACATATATTGTTAAAATAATCTTCATATGCTTGGGCAACATAGGGAGCTCCTTGTTGCTGCTGTACTCATCAAGTTTACATAGAGATGATGATACGACTCCTTGCATAGGACAATACTCCTTCACTTCCTTCATTTGATTCCCCTTCGCTTGAAGATGAGACACATTCAGTTTCAATATCAAGTGGAGCCCACTCTAGAATCAACAAATTTTTTATCGATGCTTACAAGAGGGAAATGAAATGAAACTAGTCGATGATGCCTCATGAGAGAATAAATTATTGTCTGCCATCACCAACAAAAATCAATTGCAAGGGCCAAGATAATCAAAATTTCACAATATAATTTCAACATACTCCTTAAGCTCAAATAACCATATGTGGATTCTCAGTCCACCAGCTCTTCAAGAAATTTATTATATAATAGATACCATCATAGTCTGCATAACTAACTCTACCTCAATATTTAGGAATGAGTTTTTTCTCACAACTACTCAAAACAACAATTTTCTTGTATTGTTGTAATAACCTAGCTTTGAAACCATGTTGGATTTTGCCCAAAAATAAAGATAAACAACAATAAAGAAGATCTAAAACATGTAAGAATGAGATTTTTCTGATAGCAACTTAGAACAACAATTTTCTTATATTGCTGTAATAACCTAGCTTTGAAACCATGTTGGATTTTGCCCAAAAATAAAGATAAACAACAATAAAGAAGATCTAAAATAGATACAATAAACACCAAAAAATGTTGATATATAATAGCTTTGGTCAGATTCAAGGATAATTGATTATGATGATTGTATGGATATGTGCATGTATTTAAGTTTACTATGTGAACTGCTTTATATGCACACATACACACTTGCATAGTACTTGTGCTAAATTAAATTAATCATTTATGTCTTGAATTCACACTAGCAATTATCCTTGCATTTAATCGAAACTATTCAGTATGCAGAAATCTTTACTTATAGATTATATTATCTCTTGGTAATCGAGTGAAGATCTCTTGCATAATATCGATCAGGTAATGATTAGATGCATCCACATTAAGTCATAATAGGATTGAGTAGATGATCCATTTATGTTTATACAGAGCATCGACTTAATATTAATCATGTTTGGTTAAGCATTAACTAAACTGATTAGTATAAGGTTATTAATTGTTTATCTCAACAGTCATGTCATGAGCGGACATGAGACATGTCCTCTCATGACATACCTTTTGGCTTTGTGCCTTTTGAAGAAATACTTATACCAAACTGAACAACCAAGAGAGGTATCGAAATCAATAAATGCCTTGCCCTTCGGTGTTCAGTAACGTAAAGGGCAGAGATTACTAATAATTATTTCTGAAAAGAGAAAAGACATTCATAGTCAAATCTATAAGAAATCTAATCACTTTCAATATGGTATCAGAGCCAAGTTAAGGAAGATCTGATTGGATTTGAGATAGCAGATTGTATAGAATATAAAATTGCTCTTAAAAGAGTAATCATAATCAACAGACTAAGGATAATCAATGATGTTTGATATGTTAGTCATAGAAGAATCACGAGCAACGTCGACTAGAATTTTGGTAGCGGAAGTGATATTGTGTTACACTTTGAATTGTCGGCTACCAGTGTCTTGGCACATTATTGAACTATTGACATCAGCGTATGTGCAGGAGTTATGTTGTGGAAGAGAATATTGGAACACAAGTTTGGGCACGCTTGCAGATAACAGTCCTTACAACTTTTGGAGGTGTTGTAGTGCTGGAGAAAAGACATCCGAACAATTATAATTATTGAAAAGTCTTTTAGAGCTATCAAAGACTTTCTAGTGAACAGAAGAAGCGTCGGGTGTGAGCTCTTCATTCCTAAAGAGTTGTTCAAACTAGCATTAAAATAGGGTAATAATATCAAAAAGGTCGATTTGATGCAGAGCTTTCTAAGCTTGCCGATAAAACCAGATTGATATACTAGAAGACACAATTTCCATTCTAACAGTTGCAGATTTTCGGAATATGGAAACATTTGCAGTGGCTTGAAATTGATGTAATCATTGTGAAGTTAAATACATCGGGTAGAGGTTTGGAGCTGCCTCTATTCTCTTTTAGCATCATCCAACTACGCAACCGCTAATGAAAGAAAACTATGGAGGTATTACCAAGAAGGGTTGCAATTCAAACGAGAGATCTCTCACAATAATCTAAGTTGCGTCTATCTTACCAAGATGGTACTATTCATATTCTTTTTTATTTTGGTATTTCATATTATTTGAGTGAAGAACATTAATGTTTTCCACTGTGGAGAAATATAGACTATTAAGAGATTTTATAATTTTGGAAGCAATAGCAGTTGATGTTGAGTGTTTTGCATTCGCTATCAATACTGTATTTTCTGAGTAATGCTTAGCACATGCATAACAAACAAAGTGAGAAGATGGCAAATTGTGAAGCCTACAAGTTTGAAATTTCAAATGTTTAAAAGCAAGTGTGTACAAGATACATATCTGGACTAAAATTGTATTTAGATAATGACCTGGTGAGAGACACTCTCTATAATAGTAGTGGAGAATGATGGTTCATCCTTCACAAGTCATTAGAGACAATTCAGACCTAATTGCTTTCTTGGAGCAAAAGATGCTTTTGTGAGAGAGGGAGTATCTAAAGGAACTACTTTAATTGACCATCAAGAATCATATTGGTTTAGAGGGAGAAGATCAGGTCGAGATGACCTCTCTAGTGGCAAGGAAATTGTAGCAATCAAGAAGGACCAGATAGTAGATATACGATCCATGGTTGTGACATTCTTGGTGCTTTGCTTGAAACCAGCAAGATAGAAAAGAAAAGAATCTCATTACAGTCTTGTGACCCAACTCTAGACTAGCTCTATGATGTGCCAACATATGATGATGGATCAAGAAGCATATTCAAAACTTGATAGTTCAAGTTATGAAGCTGAATTGAAGATAAACATTAGATTTAGAGGGAGTCTAATAATCTGTTAGAAGATTGATGTCACATTCAGAAGAGGTCTAAGGCAACCGTGGACGAGAAAGTCAAGAGGTTGATGCATGTACTTGGAGCTTCAGATAGAAGCCACATTATCATGAATGTTTGATGTCACCAAGCTTGAGGATAAATCCAAAGCTTATTACATTCATTCATGTTACTATAGAATTAGACAAGTATATTTGTGTACGAGAAACTACTACTACGAATAATGTTGTGATCAAAATAGAGAGTTTGGTAGAAAATCTGCCAAGTGGATCTTTGATCATAGTGATTCAGATCAAGTAGACCATGGAGATGGTTTCTAGACAAAGTGTATTATAATGGAAGTACCAAAGTAAAGTTAGCGCATTTAGAGACTAGCTTGGAGTCATGAAGAATAAAGCTTTTGCTGAGAGGGAGTCTTAGCATCAGTGATTTCTTAAAATGTACTTTATTGGATTCTTCTTTGCAAGAGAGAAGCTTAAAGTAAAACCCTTGTTCCATGCCCTGGGATTAGTTATGATGGATTCACCCTCTGATATGGTTCATGATGGATGTCATGTGTGTGACGCCATAACAACACCATTTGAGGGAATCTGTGGTGACTCTATGTAGAACCTTTTATTGTCATGTGTGTGACTCCATCATTTTATGACCCCCCCCCCCCGGTGTACATTAGTGAAAGGTGACAATCTTTCAGATAATATACACTTGTATTCAACATTGAAAAGTGATGACTTCACAACGTTCACTTCCATGACGAATATCATGCTGACTTGATATTCATGGAAATGTCTTGATAGTTAATATCTCTTGTACTTTTTGATAGATATCATGCTGACTTGATATTGGTTGTGGATCAATATGTTCTTAATGAGATAATCATTGTGGATATTATGTGACGTAATATTTGTGGACATGCCATGATAGGTTAAGGTAGACATCATGTGACGTGATGCCAGTGCACACACCATAACTAGGATATAAGAATGTCATGTGACTTGATGTTCTCTATACTCCTTGATATCACAAGTTAGGTGATATGTAAATTGATTGATACTTAGTTATCTTCCCTAGCCAAGAGGGAGTGTTGATATATAATAGCTTTGGTCAGATTCAAGGATAACTGATTATGATGATTGTATGTAAATGTGCATGTATGTTTGTATATCAGTTTTCTATGTGAACTGTTTTACATGCATGCATACACACTTGCATAGTACTTGTGCTAAATTAAATTAATCATCCATGTCTTGAATTCACATAAGCAATTATCCTTGCATTCATTCAAAATTATTCATACCAAACTAAGTATGCAGAAATCTGTACTTACAGATTATATTATCTCTTGGTGATCGAGTGAAGATCTTTTGCATAATATTGATCAGGTAATGATCAGATGCATCTACATTAAGTCATAATAGGTTTGAGCAGATGATCCATTTATGTTTATACAGATCAGCGACTTAATATTAATCATGTTTGGTTAAGCATTAACTAAACTGATTAGTATATCGTTAATAATTGTTTATCTCAAAATTCATGTCATGAGCGGACATGAGACTTGTCCTCTCATGACATGCCTTTTGGCTTTGTGCCTTTTGAAGAAATACTTATACCAAATTGGACAACCAAGAGAGGTATCGAAATCAATAAATGCCTTGCCCTTTGGTGTTCAGTAACTTAAAGGGCAGAGATTACTAATAATTATGTTCTGAAAAGAGAAAAGACATTCATAGTCAAATCCGTAAGAAATCTAATCACTTTCAACAAAAATACCCTGGGAAAATGCTTCTAGAATAAAGGGAAAATCCAAGCCACACAACAAAATCACTTTATTGATCATAAAAAATATTCAAGAGTACAATGTCCTTCGCTTTATGTGACATATGTAACAAAAGGAGGGACTCTTCAAATTACAACTGAACGTTTCTTGAGTTTCCCAAATATGACCCTTTATTTACATATGCAACTCTTTGTATTTCCATGCCTCGATGCATGTTGTATGACACATGTCTTAATGTTTAATTTTACATTTTATCATAGATGTCCTTTTCAGCTGAAAGTGACCATAACAATTACAACGTTCAGATTTCTAGAGGTAAAGATCTCTATCGCAGCTACTATCTTCAACACAACAAATCAACCATTATCAAAATACAAGATCTTCTTAGTCTCTATAATCAGCTCTTTAGAAAAAATACCTCATATGATGTTAGCAAATCTTCTTCCAGTATGCATGATGTGTTTTCAATCAAAATGGAGTCAATAATGTTTCCTTCTACACAAATAGTTATAACACTAGTGGCTGGTGCACCAAGTGTGAGTCCATTATCACCGTAGTTTGGAAGCTTCAAAGAACTCTCTAAAAGAGGAAACTCATGAACCTCATGATGCAAATTTAATGCCCAAGCTGAACTTTCAGAATCATACCTCTACTCTTGTTCACACACATCAAGATGGTCTTCTTTTTTTCTTACCTCAAGAACATCTACCTTTGCACACTCAACTTGTATACATTCTTCTCCTGAAAAAAATATTGATCTAATGTATGATTCCCTTTTTCTTCGTGTATTATCAGGTTTATGTGTATTATCAAGTTTACTGCAACTTTCCTTGACCTCAAGGCAGTGTTGTCTTGCTTGGAAAAAAAGGGTCTTGGCCCCTAACTCTATGTGACCATCCATCTTGAATTGAGGTTTCACATGTGATTGATAAGCAAAATAATCAAATTCCAATGCTTTCATTGTAATATATAACATACATATAGAAACAAATCCCAAAGGCTCCAAATTTCAACCATGAAATGACATAAAATTTTAAAAATGTAAGTACCATAACTTACCTAGTAAACATTAAACATAGAAGCCCACAATAATATACAACCGTCCATAATTAGTAGATGGGAGGTCTATAATCAGTAGATGGTAGGTCTACAAGTCTAAATCAAGTAAATTTGATGCCCTAACCCCTTGTAACTATTGTTCATTCCTTGACCAACTTCTCCTTCTCTTGCTGCTCTTCTCCTTTGCGAATGTGAAAATCAATTTATATTTCTTCTTATTGGTTATTTGATGTGTAGATTAGGTTTCGATATTGTTAAATGTGGTTTGGGTGTCCTTGTGGGGTAGTCAATGCTTTTCTCAAATTTAAAAATGCTTTATTTTTTAACATTGGTTGTCCAAAAGTGGCTTGGGCCATAGGGGACAACTAGATGTCCTTGAGACGAGTTGGGGACTTTTGGCTGCCTCCTAGGTATCTCAGGGGCTTCTTGCTGTACTCTCATACTACTGCTCTCAAAGTGGCATTTTAGGGATAGTACCCTATTTCACATAGTTGCATCGCCCTGAGGGATGGGGGAATGGGGGGACAAGTTTTTGGGACAGGGGGACAAAGTTGCCTTAATTTGGGGACGACAGGGGGTTGGTGGGGGGATGACGATGGGGGACTGGGGGGGTTTGTATATGCTAGTTATGAAAAGATGTATTGCAATATAAGATATAAAGATGTAAAAGAGTAAATACTTGAATATTGCATTGAATTGGAACATCAAATATTGAACATAGATAGTCAAATCAGCAAATAATTAACACCGGGATGTCCCCCATCCTTGGTGGAGGTGGTGGAATTTGGTGGTGTTGTTGGGGATGGGGGAATAGAGTCCCCAAATCCCTGGTGTGTCCCCGTCCCTGGTGCATGAGGCAAAAGGGGGGGGATGCGTCCCCATATTACTATGTTTGCCCATTTGAAACAACATTCCCCATCCCTATACCGCACCAAGGATGACAGCGAGTCTAAAAGTCTCAAATTTTAGGGGACACATCCCCATGAAGCACAAGAAAATAACAATAGAACACCATTGGGTTAGTTCCTAGTGAGCAAGGCCCTCATTCCTACCTAGGAAAGGGCCAACAAGAGAAGAAGAAGAAACCAATCCAGTAGTTAATGACATTGATGAATATGTTGAGGTTTACTCAAGAATTAACCTTGAAATAGGAGACATCCCACTATTGGAATATTTTCATGCTAGAGCACAAAAAAGCCCTAGAAAGGAAAGAGGACAACCTAATAAAGGGTTATGTCAAAGGGTGTGCTGGTTTCCAAAACCGCAGATTGGAATCCTACGAGCCTTGCCTGCTCGATGCTGGGATATCCAACTGGTTAAGGCTAATTTGACGGGATTGAGATCCAAATCCCCTACACTTCGGGCTTTGCAAAACCAAGGCTTGTGTAACTGATCCTGGACAACAACCTTAAATCCAAGATGCTTAAAGCAAATTGATTAGAATGCGAATATAATGAAGGTTTCCAAAATGACAAGAATTATCAAAAGCTTCTAACCCGCAAATTATGAACTGAGAACAAAAGTAAATGATTGTATGAATGTTTTAAGAAAGAAGTACCGATTAATGCAACAAATGATTATATTAATTGCTCATTGGAAAGAAATGAAACAGTTGCCAGCATATGGATTATCAATCAAGAGTAATATAAAGACCAGTGCTTAATTAAATGGGCAATTAGAGTCAATATTATAAGTTGAAATGTACAACTTTATAAAGTTCAATATACTTAAACTATAAACAATTTTAATAATTCAGACGCAACGGATCAATAATATGAATGCAATTTTAAACTAGTCTAGGATGCACTTTAACTGTTGCGATATGTAGACAAACTAGACATAAATACGGAAACAATTAAATATTTCACAGTATCTATGTTTATCAACTTTAAAATGCAATAATGATCCAGTCCACTTGTCCAAACATTAAAATATTTATAGAATTTAAATTTTTTTTATAAAGGACAACTTAATAATATTTCAAACCCTAATCAAATAAATAAAATAGATACGCTTACAAATTATGCTGGAAATAGAAATTGCACATAGAGACACTCCTTACGGATGATCCATCTATTGTGAATTTATCCGAATCACACACAATTCACCCAATGATTCAATCCATGAGCTTTGATCAAGAATTCATTTCTTCGCCAATCGGAGAATATAATACATCATAAGTGCATCATAATTTTTTATAAAAAATATCAATATGAATTGTATCTTCATTTGCTTTCAAACTCCTATTTATAGAGAACGATGGGTCATATGGTTATTTCCAAATGACACACCGCTTTAAAACAAATAACTAAATACTTGTTTTACATAGTGTGAGCTTTTAATTTATAATTAGGTATTATTTTAAGGGATAAAAACCAACACTACATGACCATTCTCAGTTTTTCTGAACGGCAATGGGCAATGATATAGGTGGCCTTAGAATCTCTACAGTTTTTTCAAGCAACGATTATAATATTCTTACAATATTCCAGACTCCAAGTCCGCAAGGAATACTTCAACCTGTTTAGTATATTTGGTCTTCCATTTTTGACAACTCCTAGTAATAAAGATGGCCTCCAAGCAAACCTGCATATGTCTCCAAATCCTTCATTGTGCAGATTAAATAAGCAATCGTATGTCGCAGAACAGCCAACAAAGCCTCCTGATATATTCTGCATGCTCAAGACATTTCGTGACCATTCTCATATACTTGCAACACTGGTATAAAAATGGGTGTGCCATCCCATGGTGCAAGTAGTGTCAGGGATAATATTACTTTCAAATTTCTTCCTCTGTTATAAGGATGCATAGAATGCTGATTCAATCATTCTGCCTTCAAAAAAGTGATCATCATGTGCTAGCACTATTCATCCTCGAAGTCTGAACAGGGCTCTTCCAACCTGCAACAAATATGCAATAACATTGGATATTAATAAAAGTTCCTCAAGGATTGGTGGCAATCAATACAGAACTCCTTGCTATTTACTCCTGTAACTCTGCCGTTCCTGCACTCAAGAAAATTCACAAAGCGATTGGTGTGCCATTTCAATAAGATTCTGACTTGGATATTTGCCGGGTGACATTCTGAGTATTACGACTTCCAAATCACATTAAAACTGGAACCTCTTGTTATATGTTCTTCATATATAACATGGGTTATCATGTTTACTAGCTATCGATAATAGAAATGGATCACTCTAATTCTTTTGCTTGTTTAGCTATACATATAATCCATGCTCTTATGTGGAATATGTGTCATACCCAGATAAAATATATGCATCTCTCACTTTGTTTTACCGTTGCTTGCTATTCCCAATAGCCATTCACAAGCATGAGACTCTTGGAAATCTGTTTGGTCCTCTGACAAACCTGAATGGTATCCTCCAGTTCGCTGATTTAGGAAATTCTGACAGATTATTTTGGCATATTTCCTATTTGAGATATGTTTGAAAGCTAACTGTATAAATTTCAACACCACCATTCCATCAATCATTTCTGACTTCATAAAACCTGTTATGAGCTCTTCATGCACATCTGATAATTCAAGCAAGTTTTGACTGTCAAACACATATCAGTGTTTTGAATATACTTCTATTCATGAGCATGAGGCTGCTGTATATAAAAGTTTTATCATCGCTTAATGTGCACTCCTTGAAAGTTTGAAACTGCTTCTATAAATACAATATTTGGCTTCATTCTTTAAATACAATTACTTCACTTTTCAGAATATTTCAGTCATGGCCTCTACATCCAGTCATATCTGCATAACAGACTTGCTGATGCTGAGTCTGTGTCACTTTGAAACTTATTTAGTACCTGTTGCTGAGTTTCTACAGTACACGATCATATATTATTTGAAAAATTCTCCAGCATATTAACATGAATAAATGACAAGGCCCTATTAAGTCTCCAGCATTATCAGGGCGAGTAAAGTGACTCCTCAGTTTTGGTGGATCAAGAAAAGTCATTGGCACATTTTTGGATCCAAAATTTGGACGTCTATATTTCCCTTAGTCCAATTAATAAATTATAGAAGAATCTATCAAATCTTACATTTTACACTTGGAAGGGATTGCATGATTGGTGGCACTATGTTATCATTAGTCAACAAGTATAGGAACATTACAACCTACAATGAATTTATACAAAATGTTTAGATCAGTTGGATCAAAAGCATCTTGAAAAGCACTTCAAAGCGCCAACGCAATTAAGATAACGAGGAGCAATAGTGTGGTTGAACTCCAAAAGATCTTAGACATGGTACCCAAAATTACTGAGGAAAGGATAACACACCATATTTATTGAAAGCACTATCATAGTCAATGCATGGTTTGGTGGACGTCGTTGATCTCACATCTCTTCAAGGTGCAATATAGAGGGCCTTGAAATTGGAAAGTACAACAAAAGAAAGGGGGTATCAAAGAATATGCTAGGTCACATAGCCTACTTCCCTTTAAAAGAAACTTGAAACCTAGGACACTACCTCCTCGATCATGCCCAATGGTGGAAGATAGGAGAAAACTTCAAAAGATGGGATTGTGCTTTATTTGTAAGGAGAAACGGGTGGTAGGACATAGGTGTGAAAAATGAGTACAAGCACACAACTTAGAAGCAATATCAAATGACGAAATGAGTATAAGAAGAATTTGAAACTCAAAGAAAGAAAAGTAGATGGTGCAAGGGCACCTCATTGCCCCCAAAGGCCTACGAAAAATTTGTGTTTTGAAGGATTCTGCATGTACATAAGGTCTTTGTAGACTAAATATGATGTAATAAGGGCATCGAGAGCCAATTAGTACAATGTTATGGTTATAAGGTCTTGAAAGTTGTCACAAATGAACAAATTGTCATATTGGGTCAAATGGTAAAAAATGAAAGACCACGGGTGGAATTCATAGTTTTAGGTCATAGTTGATGTAAAAACATGAAATGTAATCATTTGGGGTTAATGGGTTGGCAACAAGGGCAAAGCATGTAAAAGTTGCAAAAAATGCACAAAACTTATCAAGCAAGTTGCTTGACAATTTCTTGCACCAAGTAGGTTATGGTAGTTAAGGGAAGTCAGTTTGTTGAAATGGGTCAATATAGTTGTAAATATGATGTAATTTCTCTAGGAAGGATGTATTGGTCAAGATCACTAAGTTTGGCAATAAAGATGGGGGACTTTGTAATTTTCCATTGTTTTCTTCATTTAACTGCTTGATCACAACCTATTTTCGTGGTGTGAACTTATTGCAATGATCTGGTCATTGTTCTACATTTGCAAGGCATTAGTACATCCCCATTTTTGCATTGGAAGTAATTCATTCCATTCTATTTGAAGGAAGTTATTCAAGTTTTTGTAAAATTTTTGGCAAAACCCTATCTAGGGTATCCAATAAGTATATAAAAATGTAGGAACCTATTCTTTTACATAGATCCAAGTCTTATATTTTGTAGGATGATATAGGCATATGCATACTTCTAGGATTGTAGAGAATCATGCAACCATAATCATGTGCCTTCGATCTGAAGATGATGAGACAATTTGTGTCAAACTGGAGTGTAGCAGGAAGATTGAAGTTTGGTCATGTTTTATGCATTTAGGGTTGTTTGGAGGACACTTGCAGATGAGTTGATGTGCACTAACATGTTTTTGATGTATCAGAGGGTAATATGGTATTCAAACTAAGTTGCTTTATCGCTGTCTCAAAGGGTAATGCAAGACTGTCACAGTTTGATAGTAAATGGACTTGTGTATTTGAAATGGATCATAATTGCATTGTTTGATGTGTTCGAGGTTGGTACGGTAATGAGGCAAGGGTCTCTTAGGATACAAGCATTATGGAAACCCTTGGGAAGGGTTAGGGTGTATTAAGGTGTGAGGAAGAGTGTATTGTGACGTAAGGATAGTCACTATTAACAAGAATATGTTTAGTGTATTGAGGGTTTAGGAGGATTTGTTGGAAGTTTGTAAGGGTATGAGGAGTTCCAAAAGAGTCATGAGTTTTATTAGAAAGATGAGAGCCTAATTGATGTCTCAACAAGTCAAGGGAGGCATTGAGTTCATGAGGGAACATATGTGTTCAGGTTGTGGGTGTAGATGCAATTAGAGATTTCTATGAGTGATAGAATGAGTCAAGGATGTTGGATGGAGTTGCAAGTAAGCATTGAGAGGATTGGAAGTAGGATTAGTGCTTGGGAAACCTTTTAAAAGGCAAGGTGTTGATGAATTGGAAGCAGGAGAATACCTTATGAGTAGGTTGTGATAGGCAATCCCTATTGGTGGGTTAAGCTTGTGGATGCTTTGCAATTGACAAGATGATGAAGAAAATGGAATATTAGCCACAGTCTCAAGATTACACAAATAGCACTCTTTCTAAATCAGTAGTTTTCTATGAGGAAAGAAAGTGCCTATTGGAATAGATAATGGTGCTACTCATAATTTCATTGGTGAAGGTTCTGTAATAAGGATGAAATAAGAAACTAAATTCTCTGAAGGATTTGTGGTAGTCATGGCAGATGGGTTTACCACTCCATGCGCATGAAATATTCAACAACTAAGCATCACATTAGGAAGACATCAAATTAGGAAAGACTTCTATGTGGTGAATATAGGTGGTTCCAATGTGGTATTGGGTATCTAGTAGTTGTATTCTTTAGGGAGATATTATCATGATTTTCAAAAGATGGAACTTTATTTCCAACACAATAGCCAAGAGGTACTCTCACAAGGTTTATCTAATGGGACTTAAGGATAGCATCATTCGAAGGAATGGAGAGAGCCATAAGACATGGACAAGAAGAATGATAGCACAATGCATATTGCTTGAAATTTTTTCGTCCAATGGAGCGAAAACTGTACATGTGGACATTTAACTTATCCTAACAAACATAAGACATTTTGAGCAACATTCCTATAGAATTTCCTCCACAAAAGGGTTGTTTTGAGCATACTATTGAACTTGAAGGGGAAAACCCATAATTACTTTACTCTATCGACAACCAAGAAAATATAAGAACAAACTGAGAAAACCATTAAAGAATTATTGGAGATGGGGCATTTCAAACTAGCTCTAGCCTCTTTCCTTCCTTTGTAGTTTCTTTGATTAAGGGTCAAACAAGTCTTTGTAATTCACAATTTCTAGATCATGTTCACCTTCTAACAACATCTCTTTGATAATGTGAAGCTTTTCAATTTATGCTTGCAAGGCATCAATGGCAACCTTCACTTTGCACATGGAGTAACTTTTTAAAAGGCTAATATATAGTATTTCCTAATGACCACCATATAGTTTTCAAATGACAAGAAGAGAGAATCAAAGCGGTGGAGGACGAGCTAGGGTTTCTATAGGCAAAGGTGTTATAGAGGATGTCCTTGAGTCGAACGACAATATGGAGATAGTGATGAGCAGATATTGTTCCATTGGTCGTGTTTGCTAGCGGTCCATGGTGGTTTGCTGGAGGTGTTTGGAGAGCTGGCATCCTCTATTTCTAGGTGACATTTCTTTGCTTCTTTGCCTCTATTTCATCCCATTCCGGACATAGATGTGTTTTGGGTGCTTCTGGTTGTTGGGGCATAAATTGTTATTGTGATATGGGGGGATTATTTTCTCTTCGTTCTCTGCTAGGCCTATTCTTGTTTGGGCCAATTTTTAGTAGGGTTAAGGGTTTTTATTGTTTTGCTCTTACCTGCATATGGTTTTGGGTGCCTTTAAAACTTTTGGGCAATGTTTTAGGCTTTTTTATTGTGGAGATCCCCTATCTAGAGGTGGATTGCACTGGATTAATTTTCTTTTAGGAATGGGCTTTGACAATCTCTATCCTCTCATTTTCCTCTCTTTGATTTGGGTTTCCCTGACCTTGAAGCCCTCTTTTTTCAATGTTGGTGTTGTTGTTTGAGTGGCTTCATTTCTTGGGTGATTGATATCTTTTTTGAACAAAAGTTGAATGTGGATGGTGCTGATTTTCTGAAGGGTGGGAGCATTGATGATTTCAACCTTTTCACTTTCCTCCTTTGTAATGGGATCCTTTCTCCATGAAGTTGAAGTCCTTTATTGTAGGTTGCTAGTAGTCTTTGAGTTATGTGTTTTGGGGGGTTCTTGGGTATGTGTTTCTTAAAATGGTGGACTTAATTGTGCACTAACCCTTAATTCCCTTATGCTTGTGCTAAGTGGGCCATGTTATCGAGGTTTCTAGTTTTGCTAGAAGGTTGTGGAGTTGTTAGGGTTTGATTCTTTTCAGAAGGGGAGCTTTGACGATTTTAGGCTTGGCATTTTCATCCTTATTGGGTGGCATTTCTTTACCCTAATGTTGGTGCTTCTTGGTAGTATTGTTTGGTGGCTCCTCGTTTCTAATCTGTTGTCGAAGGTTTTTGCCCCTTATTGTTGGAGTAGTTGCAGGTGTAGAGTTACTGATGGGTTTTGGTGTGGTGTCGTCAAAGGTTTCTTTGTGGGAAGATGGTATCTTGTTTGCAGAGGTGGGAAAGTTGGTCGGTGCTAATTTTATTAAGCAAGTGTACTTTGTCAATTTGGGACCTTTAGATTTCCTCCCTCTCTTTAGGATTTTTTCCTCAATGTAGCTGAAATCTCTTGGTGTAGGTGTTTGGAGGTATCTTGTTCAGTGTCGTTTGGGGCAGCTAGTGGTGTGTATTTCAAGTGGATGGCCATTATTGAGCATATGCCTGTTTGCTCCCTATTCTTGTTCTTGGTATCTTCAATCCTGTTGATTATTGCATTCGCTTAGTGTGGTAGGATTGTGGCTGAGGTTTTGTTGTTTTGGGTTTTGACAAGACCGAGAATTTTGGTTGATGGTTTGTTGGATGTGGAAGGTCGTGACTTTCTATCGTAGTTGGGATTTATTGTCTTCATGGCCTTTTTGTTCTCTTTTCTCTAGGGGTCCTATGACTATTTTTGGTTAAGGAGGTGTTAAGGTTTTGGGGTTCCTTAAACTCTTGGTGGAGTCAAATACATTTCTCTTCTTGTGATTCAATGGGCTCTTAAGGGCATTCTTTTACCTCTTCCTTTTGAGACTTATATAGAGCTGCCTTCCTACTATTTGTTGGGAGCCTTTGACTCTTCTTGTCACTATCTTCCTTACTCATGTCCTATTGAGGTGGATCTGTCATCTATGGAGGTGGTGATGTGTTTTGCGGGTGAGGCTGACTGTGACTTGGAGGGACTTTCTTGTGCTAGTTGTGAGGTGGATTCAAAAGTGGTCTTCAAGAAGGATTCCTCTTTCTATAGACTTTCCTATAGAGGTGGGATCCCCTTCTATTGAGGTGGAGGGGAGTTTTATTGGGGGAAAGATTCTATTTTTCTGGGAAATCTTTTTTTGCTTAGAAATGAATGGTGTTGGGTTCAATGTTTATACCTAGCCTTCTAGCTAGTTCATCTTCGGATTTCTTCTGCAAAATGCTAGTGAAGTTTCAAGAGCCTTTATTTTCATTGTTATGGTTTTGGAAGCCATCTTGGTTGTGGGATCCAAGATAAAACCCACAGTAGTTTGGGGACCTTAGTTGTACCACATAGTTTTAGTCTGTTTGTTGTGGTTCAATCTTTTTTGGCGGTTTCTGAAGATGGTTTTGGCAGGCATGTTAAAATCCAATTATATGTTTTGGGGAGCCTTAAAAACCCCAAGGATCTCCCTGTTTTGGAGATTCGATCTTTGATGTATGGCTTTGATCTTTTTGTTGGAGTCCTTGTTTGGGCAGCTGGAGTTTTGATTCATCTATCTTTTTTAGCTGTCGTTTAGCTCTGTTTTATCTTTTGCAACTTTTCTTCTTTTGGGTGTTTCATATCCTCTTCAAAATCTAAATGTATTGGGTTTCGAGGCCCTGTCACAACCTGTTTTTTCCTTAATAAAAAAAAACCTTGATTTTGCACAATAAACTACCCAAGAATACTCAATAAAAATTATTATCAGGATCCACAATTTTCTACGATCTCTCTAAGGCATGTAGTGTTGTTCTACTTATCTTAAGTGTCTTGTTTTGATAATTGAACAATAACATTTGGTTTCCTTTCTTATTATGATTGACATAAGAGCATGTTGAGTAATGTTGGAATCTTTGATGCACGATGTTGAGCTTATTTCTTGTTATAAACTGATTAGATTTCTCACTATTGGTTTGGATTATTTTAAGCCAAGAATTTTCATAGGGTCTCTAATGTTCAGATTTTTAATCAATTCAATAATCAATTGGTGCCTTTGAATTTGATTTAAGCTCTCACAATATATTTTTCAAATTTTATTGTTCATTCTCCTATAAATGAAATTGAGAATTTTATCAAGGATTGGTTCCAAAATATTTTAATCAATATTAATTAGATACTTTGATCTCCTATTGACAATTCTAGAAGGTGTCAAGATTGGTGTTTTTTCTTGGTTTGCATTTAGTACATTTAGTGTTAACATTGGCATTTGATCTTGGTTTGTGTCTATCTCAATAGCTGGGGTGATTGACATTTGTTTTTGGTTCGCATTCAGCTCATTTGCTACATTCAAATGAGTTGATGTAGATGATGTACCTTCATTTTTTTTCCATTTCACATATTCCTTGCATGCACTCCCTTTCTCTTTCCCTTTCTACCTCTTATTTTCAAGTGTTCCTAAAATGCGCACAACTAATTAAGTTTACAACATCCATAAATAAAAAATGTATATGCATTAATATGGGTTTTTGACGGTATAGCCATTGCTATCTAGCAATGAACATGCAAGCACATTATTAGGGACCAAAAATGTGAACAATATAAGTTTCTTTAACCTATCCACATTTGTAGCTCCTTAACTTAGTGTTATTACTGTAGGGGAAGATAGGTGAGTGGTGTAGATGGGGCAAGTTCGAGGGGAAGCTAGAGTGTGACATTGGGTAAGTTCTTGGGGCAGTATTGGTGCAAAAACAAATGTATAGATTTTTGAAAGCTGCAAACTTAAAGAGACAGAATTGAATTGTTGCATTTATGATAAGGAAATGCTTGAAATTTTGCATGCCCTAGCCAAGTTTACACACTACTTGGTTTGTGGAAGGTGTGTTGTAAAAACTGATTATAATAGCCTAAGGTAACATCATGTAATATTAGATAATTTAGATTAATGTTTTTTCATTTAAAAGTGGCATTTTATGCCTTTGCTCTACTTTTTTTTGGTGTGTGATTGCGTGGTTGCATGCATGCATGCATGAGTGAGGGTGTGTGTGGGGCTGGTGGGTGAGTGGGCATGCACACACACATTCATCTTAGTTTACTTAAATATTTTTCCTTGAAATTATAATTCTTAACCAATGTAAATAATTTCTTCTATATTACAAAAAGGTCTCTTCAATCTTAGGCAAGAAAAAAGAAGCACTGGGGTCTGTCCTGCAATGGGAAAAATAACTCTCTGGAACTGTTCAATCTGAGCTTGAACAATCAGAGCCAATACGTATCTACAAAGTACAAACTCACAGCTTTCCCAAGTAATGCAAATGTCTGTGCAAATGCATCTTGTATTACTTCAAAAACTTGCAATTATAATCTTTGGGTGATGTAAATCATTTCTATTATAATTACAAAGAAAACTATCCAATTTTAGTCAAGGAAAAAAAAAAAATTTGATCCAGAGCTGCAATGGGAAAATAATTCACATTTTTCTAGAACCACTCAAGCTTTCTTGAACAATCAAACCCAAATTGTGTATATAAAGTCAGAACTTCCCCAAGTAATAAAGTATCTTACATTATTGTTTTTGTCTCAAATTTTAATGATTTTAACTTTATCCTCCCTACCCACAAAGGTTCTTAGGTCAGAGTTTGTTCCTCTCAAAATGAGTACAAATCTATTTATGGTTTTATTCTCAAATTGTCCATGCTTCCCCAATGCATTAAGCAGAAGCAGCAGTAGCATGTCAGAAATTGGTTCTCTAGAAATAGGGTGCTCTAAAATGATGATAGAACCTAGAATGAAATCGAAATGATTTCACATGAAAGAGTTGATAGAAAGTTAAAATGCTTGAACATATGAAAATTGTATAATATGCAGAGATTGACAACTTTGTTAGAAAAGAATCTTCTCACAGTACACATTAAACCTGGGTTTGCCTAGACAAAAAGTCCTTTATAACTTTTTCTATGTGCATCTAGTATAGTGTTTTTGTTATCATATGTGATATGCAGATTAGGTGGAGGGCATGGTATATAAAATGACACAGTAAAGTTTGTTGGTTACTGCAGCTAATCTTGAATACCAAAAAGGTGGTACTGTCAAAGCTACTCACTGACATGTATTTATGCATAATTAAGTGCTTTCCTTCCTTATTTTCATACCATTCAAGGTGGATAGGTGCCATGTTTCTCTAGACCCTTAAGTACACTCTAAGCTCCATGGAAATATTTCTTAAATGATTGAGGGGGCAGTATGTCTGGAGGTAATTTATTAGAACATTTTACATCGAAAATCTTAGGCATATATCTCGAAGAATAGGATTTAAACAAGTGTTAGATTTACATAAAAGAGGTTGTACTACAAGATGTTGACAAAAGTATATTTTTCCAGTTTTTGATATGCTACCTACCTCACATTAGGTTAAATTATATTGTGTGGTTGGACTAAAAATGGAAGTCCTGATATTCTAAAATGATGCTGCAGACATACAGGGAAGTGATGAGAGAGAGAAGAATAGAGTGCTTAGAGGAGGAATGCATTCTCACGATGATATTGCAGGAGGAGATGACCGCGTCAAACATTCATTCAATATTGTTTTTGCAGCAGCAGAAGTTGCTCCATACTCAAAGACTGGAGGGCTTGGTGATGTCTGTGGATCTTTACCTATTGCCCTTGCATCTCGAGGTCATCGTGTGATGGTCATATCTCCAAGATACATGAATGGTATAACAGATGAGAGATATAGTGGTGCTTTTGATGTTCAATGCCGCATTAAAATATCTTGTTTTGGTGGGGAGCATGAAGTTGCATTTTTTCATGAATATAGGGCAGGTGTTGATTGGGTAATCTCTCTTTCTCTATGTGTGTGTATGCAATACTTTATCATTACATCTTTTCTTTTATCAGCTTAAGCATGCATTTCACCGAGTTACTGTATTTTTTTGAATAGGTTGAATTGTCAAATATAAATTGCTTTGACTTCTAATTTTAATTTTATTTTAAAACTGGGGCAATGGAATTCATGAACTTTTCATCAGTGAGTATGAGCACTATTATGCAGTAAAATATTCAAATTCCCAATAATCAAATTTATGCAAGAGTTGATCTCCTCCATGCATTTTAGATAAAAGAATTATTTTAATCATTTGATAATGTTTCATAATTTATGCTTCTTTAGTGTCATGACAAGAATATAAACTTATGAGGCTTCAAGCACTCTTGGGAGGCATCTCCATTATGCTAAACTGTTTGGAGAGTATCTGCATCTAGTGAAATAATTTCCTGGCAGCATAAAGCCAAAAATACACAATTTCTTTATTCTATGTGTTGAATGGGTTTCCTTCCTAAAGTTTTTGTGTAGGTTTTGGATAAAGAATTAGGAGTTTTGGTAAGAACAGGAGCACTATATAGGGAGGTATTTTTAGAGGTAGATTCAAAGTAGACAAAATAATCTCGGCCTAAGTGGTCTACTGATGGGCTAAGGAATCAAGATACAAGCCACCATTTTTGAATTTGGACTAAATAAAGCATATGAAAGGATCAAATGGGTTTTTATCCCTGAAACTTAATTAATTTGTTGGGAGATTTCATTGAATTACTTTTGGAATTAATGTCTCTACTAAAGATGTGAAGTAGATCCTTTCCAAGACTTAAACAAAATTAAAAGCTACACTGGAATTTCAGTTTCTGGTGTACTTCTTGTTTTGTTTGGAAGATGCCCATGTGTGCCTTTAATGGATCTACTGTAACATAACTTGGGTTTCTAAAACCTCATGAGCGGTGAAGGCGAACTGACCTAAAGATCACTATACGGCTTGGCTTGGAGACTTCTACTTCTTTGGTATTACCTTTGGAATAAAAAGTTACGTTTAGAAGTGTACTGCTCTTTGTCTCATGGGTAGTATGTGTTCCAGATGAATGAAGAGGTTTCAGGCTAGTTGATGTTGTGATGCAAGACCTTGTTTTGGAAGAAAATATATCAGTAAAATCCTTTGCCATTAATGCAGGATCAGAGCATTTAATCAGACACCAAGGTCAATCAGCTAATGGAATCTTGGTATCAAGTTTCAACGATACTTTTTCTCTTTTGAATATTATTTGCAATGCTTCTCATATGAAGTTTAGGGATCTGCAGTACTGAAAAGAAATCTTGAAAGCTGCAAAAGTAGTTGTTTCTCATCTAATTTGGAAGGATTTGGCATTTACTGTAACTGTTAATTTTACAGTGATTTTGCTCTTTTTGGTTTCCTAATGAATAGGAATTGGTTTTTCTAGAACTATTTTCCAGGAGCTTTGCTTTCTTACCTAGATTTAACTATTGTAATTAATGCCAATGAGGAAATTGGAATACATATTCAATAAATTCAACTAAGGTTGAGAATTCTAGCTTTTGACCAAAGTAAATAAATTTGAAGTTATGGATTCACATGCTGTATTCAGTTTTGTTAGACTAAAATTCAGCATTAGTTAGAAAAGTGATTAATGGTGATTGACTATAAAGAAAAAAATTGGCGAATCAATTGAGGAGGATAATCGATTGATTATGGTCTACATCATTTTCTTGAGTGATGGGTCTTGATCTTCTTCTAATCATAGGTCCTTCCAACAAGGAAATATAGACACGAAAAAACTTTTTGTTAGGTAATTACCAGCTTTTCCTTTACATGCGTACTTGAACATTATACACAATACTAGAAAAATGTTCAACATTAATTAGAAAATAGAGTAATGGTGGCTGACTATAGATGATGTCATGGATCAATAAAGGAGGATTAAATACATTTTATAGTCTTGAGCTTGCTCTAGTCAAAGGTTCTCTCAACAAAGAAAAGGTGTAATATCCTCCCCTGATTTGAACTTTGACTTGCAGAAATTTAACTTAAGGAATATTGTCAAACACTTTGTATGCAAACTCATAAAGCTGATTTCCTCAATAAATTGCTTTCCAATGAGTAGATTTACGAACAACTATGAAGTGACATTAAAATGCATAATACACATCATAACATTTTCACAAACACTTGGCACACATTCAATAGTATATGAAAAATCTGGAAACTCTTTCAATCTGCTAATAAAGGGTGATTTTTAAATGTAGATGTGCACTTACAGCTGCCTTAAAGGCTGCAACAACTATTCAGACTTGTATTCAACAATTATTATGCAAAATATCAAAATTTGACAGAAGAAACCTGGAATTAGTGGCCGTTGTATTTTGCAGATGTAGTCGGCCAGCCCTCCAAACTTCTAATCAGCCGGAAAAACAAGTAAACTTGATACCAACACTATTCACGCTGTACTGTAGCAAAATACTGTTCATGCTAACTGTAGCAAAATACTGTTCATGCGGCACTATAGCAATAACTAACTTCAGATCTGCACCTCAAACCCTTGTAAATTTCTTTATGCAAACGCCCCAAATGAAACCCAGTGTGTTTCCTGAGGTGAAAACACCCTTGAACCTCCTGACTGTGTCTTCCAACAGCGAAGAGAATGCTAGCAAAGAGGGATTCCGTCTTCCAAGCCCGATAATCAGATATCCAGCAACATAACATTAATCTTCATCCAAGCATACAAAAAAAAAACTCTTCCATTTCTTTTATAGTGTTCTCACAAGAGCTCAATCCTTCGTTTTCTCAATGTGGGATAAAACATAACTCCCTTTATGTACCTTATGTCTCCAATGTGTTATAAAAATAAAGGGAACTCTTTTAATTTAAATATTTCCCACAAACTATAGTCTATGCATTAATAAAGTTAAATATTTAAATTTAACTTTATAAAATGGCTTTATCAATGCATAACAAATCTTATCAATGATAAATAAGTCTTCCTGTCGATTTTAAACAATTACCATCGACATACCACTGTGACTGAATGTCCGGCCATGTCCAAGATGACTTACTATAAATAGTAAGTATGCCCAAAGTTGCCTCAGAACCCCTCAGAAAGACCTGCAACTGAAACTGTCTAAGCCAAATGGCCTCTAAGCCCCTTTAATGTCCTAGTTAGCCTACGGGACTGTGGGGAAATAGGCTAACGACAACATCATGCTATGAATGCTAGAAAGGGGACATTACAGTCCGCCCTTCCCAAAATTGCTTGTCCCCAAGCAATTTCAGCTCTGGATGCTGCAATATCTGCTCATTTTCCCAAGTAGCATCCTCGACAGGTAGGTTCCTCCACTTCACTAGATACTCCCTGATAGTCCTCCTGCGAAGCACCCTCTCCCTGGAGTCAAGTATGGCCTCGGGAACCAAGATAAGCTTCCCCTCATCATCAAGAGGTGGCAATACTACTGAAGGCACCACATTGTGACCCAATGCCTTCTTAAGGTGTGACACATGGAACACATTATGCACTTTACTGTTTGCAGGCAACTCCAACTCATAAGCTACTTCGCCCACTCTCCTGATTACTTTGAACGGTCCATAGTAGCGTGGTTTCAATTTTCCTGCTCCACTCTTCTTGAGAGAGGACTGTCTATACGGCTGTAACATGAGCTACACCATATCTCCCACCTCAAAAGACCTCTCAACCCTATGCTGATCAACATATTGCTTCTGCCGATTTTGTGCCTTTTGCAAATTTTCCTTCAAGGATCGCATAATGTCCTGACACTCCTGCAAAGTATCCTTGGCCTTAGGCACCCTGCTGTCCCCAAATAACAAATCCAAAAAATTAGGAGCATCATACCCGTATAGTGCCATATAAGGGGACATTTGAATAGACATATGGAAAGAGGTATTATAGCAGTACTCCCCTAGATGTAGCCACTTCACCCAAGCCTTCTGCTCTCCTGCAATGTAGTTTCGAAGGTACCCCTCAACCCATTTGTTCACTATCTCTATCTGCCCATCAGTTTGGGGGTGGTAGCTGGTACTCGGAGTGAGCTCTGTTCCACATAACCTGAACAACTCCTGCCAAAAGTGGCTCATAAATTTTCTATCTCTGTCACTGACTATGCTCCGTGGTATCCCATGTAGTCTGAATACCTCTCGAAAAAATAGTTCTGTTGTTTGTGTTGCTGAATATGTAGACGAAATTGCAAAGAAATGTGCAAATTTCGTCAATCTGTCTACCACAACAAAGATACAATCCCGACCCCGTGCCTTGGGGAGGCCTATGATAAAATCCATGGAAATGCTATCCCACTTCTTCTCTGGTATGGGTAGGGGATGTAGTAAACCACCCGGAAAAGAATATTCCTGTTTGTTCTGCTGACACACAAGGCATTCCCTAACAAACTGAAGCACCTCTGATTTGAGTCCTTTCCAAGTGAAGCGCTCTCTCACCTGCCGATATGTCTTAAAGAATCCGGGATGTCCTGCCATTGGTGAATCATGAAATGCCCTCAAAATCTTCTGCTTCATAGCAAACCCGGGTACTAAATAAATCCTTTCCTTGTAGATGATCAGATCATTTACGACAGTGTATCGACTATCTTGAATAGCTCCCTCAATAATGCTAGATGCCCAACTATCCTTAGCATATTCTGCCAAGATCATCTCTCTCCAATCATCCATGACTATCCCAACAACAAGCAAATGAGGCCTTCTAGATAAAGCATCTGCAACAATATTTTTCTTCCCTTTGACATAGGCTATGTCGAAATCATAGGCCTGTAATTTACTCACCCATTTCTGTTGCCTGTCATTAAGGTCCTTCTGTCCAAGGAAATGTTTCAAGCTATTATGATCTGTTTTTACTGTGAATCGGCTTCCCTTTAAGTACTGCCTGAACTT
This sequence comes from Cupressus sempervirens, assembly GCA_028749045.1. Classification (NCBI taxonomy): domain Eukaryota; kingdom Viridiplantae; phylum Streptophyta; class Pinopsida; order Cupressales; family Cupressaceae; genus Cupressus; species Cupressus sempervirens. Next base: position 571,019,688 of record CM053785.1, read on the forward strand.
AGCTAGCGCGTGCATGATTGCTAGCATCTCTTTGTCGTAGATGCTGTAGGTTCTCTCCACACCTCGTAATTTTCTACTCTCATATGCGATGGGATGTTTGTCTTGCATGAGAACAGCTCCTATGCCCTCTCCCGAGGCATCACACTGCAGCTCAAAAGGCCTGGTGAAATCTGGAATGGCTAAAACAGGACATGTACTCATCAGCTCCTTAAACCTGTCAAAACAATCCTGAGCCCTCTCTGACCACTTGAAACTATCTTTCCGTGTCAAATTTGTAAGTGGTGCTGCTATCTGTGAAAATCCCTTCACAAATCTGCGGTAGAACCCACAAAGCTCGAGAGATCCCTTGAGTTGTGAAGTGTTCCTCGGTGGTGGCCAATCCAGAATGGCCCTGATCTTGTCTGGGTCAACCCGAACACTTCCTGCACTAATAATATGCCCTAGATAGAGCAACTCTGTCATCCCAAACTCACATTTACTCATCTTGGCATATAATGACTCCCTCTCTAGAATACTGAGCACTGTATCTATATGCTTCAAATGTTCCTCCCAAGTACGGCTGTGTATCAGTATATCATCAAAAAATATCAACACAAACTTCCTCAACTGATTTCTGAACACTCTATTCATACAGGATTGGAAAGTGGCAGGGGCATTTGTCAACCCAAAGGGCATGACTAAGAACTCAAAATGTCCATAGTGGCATCTAAAAGCTGTCTTCTCCACATCCACCTCTCTAACCCGTATCTGATGGTAGCCGGATCTCAAATCAATCTTGGAGAAGTAGCATGCACCATGCAATTCATCAATAAGCTCATCGATGCGTGGGATAGGGCATCGGTTCTTGATTGTCTTCTTGTTTAGCTCCCTATAATCAATGCACATCCTCATTGTACCATCCTTCTTCACCAATACTACTGACGAAGCGAAAGGACTTTTGCTTGGCCGTATGTGCCCCATGTCAATCAACTCCTTAATTGCCTTTTCTATTTCATCCTTATATCTCTTCAGATGGCGGTAAGGTGTGATGATAACTGGCTTAGCCCCTTCCTCTAATTCAATAACATGCTCGATTCCCCTATCCGGGGGTCTCCCTGGAGGTATCTCACCAAACACCTTAGTATGTTTGGTTATTATTTTTTGTACATCAGGTGGATACTCTAGTTTATGCTGCTCTGTCATCTCAGGCATTACTCTAAACTCTGCTGCCCACTGCACCTGATCATGTCTAAAGAAACTCTGCATCCGCTTGAGTGACACCACTCGAAGTCTCCCATCTGACAAACCTCTGAGCACTATCTTCTTACCATTTGCCTCAAACCTCATTTCCATTTTCTCAAGGTTAAATGTAAACTCTACCAGAGACTTCATCCAGTTCATCCCAAGCACCATATCCTGATCACCAATGTTGACCACAAAGAAATCTCCTGTCATGTCATAATCTCCCAAACGAAGCTACAAGTTGGAGATTTTCTTGGTACATTCAATTTTGAAGCCATCGGCAACCATCACCTTAAATCCCCTATGCTCCTCTGTATGTAGCCCTCTGCGTGTCACAAACTTCTCATCAATGAAGTTATGTGTCGCCCCTGTATCAATGAGTGCCACAACTCTCTGGCCATCCAAGGTTCCCCTAACTCTGAAAGTGACGACCTCCTGTATACTTGACAACTGAGCTATCGTGCTATCACCGCGTGCTTCCTACTGTGAAGAACTATCATCATCTCCATCTGATTCGAATGACTGCTCTGAATCTCCATCTACTGACTCTTCGGCTGAAAAGTACTCCATCTGCATAGCTTTTTCTTTCAATGGACACTTATGTGACAAATTCCAAGGCTCCCTGCAATGAAAACAAAGCTTCTTCTTCCTGAGATCATTAAGTGTCTCATTGTCCAACCTCTTACTTTCCTCCTTAGTTGGCTAAACCTCTTTATGAAAAGGTTTCCTGTCCTTATCTTTCCTTGAAGGGAAACTCTTTGCCTGGAATTTATTTTTTGAAGATGAAGAGGAATCCATGTCACGAGCTTTCTTAATGGCTTCCTGCAAAGTGGGAGGGTTGAGAGCTTTAATCCACCCTCTCAACGGATCAGCTAACCCATCCATAAATAGAACTAGTATCCTCCGTTCAGATACATCTGTTACTAACACTGCAAGTTTCTGAAACTCTGAAATGTATGTTTCCAATGATCCCCACTATTTAAGTTGAGCTAACTCCTTGAAATGGAGTTCTGGATCCTTCCTATCAAAACGTTCAATCAGCCTCTCTGTAAACTCCATATATGAGGTAATGTGTGCATGTCCCATAGTGACCATACCATGATGCCACCACTCGTGTGCTAACCCATCCAGATGAATTGCTGCATACTTAATCGCTTCTTCCTCGGGCATAGGGTTCAATTGAAAGTATGTGTCAAGCTTTTGAACCCAAGCTCTTGCTGTAGACTTTCTTGAGCCATCATAATATGGTAACTCAAGTCTCCCTACTTTCTTCCGTAGCTCATAGCTCTGGTTCCTGTCATGTCCACGTGGCATATGTTTAATCCGCACATCCATATACTCCCTAAAGGTAATTGCAGCAGTAAAATCTGGCCCTCCGGCTTCCCAATCTCTCCTCAACTGGTCCTGTATATCAGTAATCTGGGGCTCTGGTACGAGCTGCTCTGGAGCTCTAGGAGGAAATGTAGGAATCATGGGCCTTGAACTCACTGTCCTAGCTCGCTGGGGTGCATGACCGAAATTGTTCCCAACTTGTTCATCTCCATTATGTGTCCCATCCTGATCATTTCCATTCTGATTGTTACCATTCTGATTATTTCCTCCACCCATGTTAGCATTCAACCCCATTTGACGAGCCATCATCTGCATCATAAGATCCAATCTCTGATTCTGTTCCTGTGCCCTTTGTTCTGCTACTCGCTGACCCTGTACCAAGGTCTCTAATAACTGTAAGAATCTTTCCTCTCCAGGCTCTGGACTGACATTCCCGCCTCCACCTAATCTTGTATTCCTGTCATCTCGGTCAGCCATATTGCTGTCTTGATCAAAGAATACCTCCGCTGTGTCTGTATGACTGGATTCTATACCCCCCTGTACGGATGAACTAGACTATTTGCTTTGCAGGTCTGAACTCCTACTTTGTCTTGCTCTGGTATTGCGAAAATTATAAGGCCCCTGGCGCATGCTCAAACATAAATGCTCTGATTTTAGTGTTTTGACATTTCATCAAACACTTTCCCCTCTATCTGCCAGTTCCAAATTTCCTATAAGACCTCCACAGGATGGCAGGACTTATAGCTCTGATACCACTGTAATATCCTCCCCTGATTTGAACTTTGACTTGCAGAAATTTAACTTAAGGAATATTGTCAAACACTTTGTATGCAAACTCATAAAGCTGATTTCCTCAATAAATTGCTTTCCAATGAGTAGATTTACAAACAACTATGAAGTGACATTAAAATGCATAATACACATCATAACATTTTCAGAAACACTTGGCACACATTCAATAGTATATGAAAAATCTGGAAACTCTTTCAATCTGCTAATAAAGGGTGATTTTTAAATGTAGATGTGCACTTACAGCTGCCTTAAAGGCTGCAACAACTATTCAGACTTGTATTCAACAATTATTATGCAAAATATCAAAATTTGATAGAAGGAACCTGGAATTAGTGGTCGTAGTATTTTGCAGATGTAGTCGGCCAGCCCTCCAAACTTCTAATCAGCCGAAAAAACAAGTAAACTTGATACCAACACTGTTCACGCTGTACTGTAGCAAAATACTGTTCATGCCGACTGTAGCAAAATACTGTTCATGCGGCACTATAGCAATAACTAACTTCATATCTGCACCTCAAACCCTTGTAAATTTCTTTATGCAAACGCCCCAAATGAAACTCAGTGTATTTCCTGAAGTGAAAACACCCTTGATCCTCCTGACTGTGTCTTCCAACAGCGAAGAGAATGCTAGCAAAGAGGGATTCCGTCCTCCAAGCCCAATAATCAGATATCCAGCAACATAACATTAATCTTCATCCAAGCATACAAAAAAAAAACTCTTCCATTTCTTTTATAGTGTTCTCACAAGAGCTCAATCCTTCGTTTTCTCAATGTGGGATAAAACATAACTCCCTTTATGTACCTTATGTCTCCAATGTGTTATAAAAATAAAGGGAACTCTTTTAATTTAAATATTTCTCACAAACTATAGTCTATGCATTAATAAAGTTAAATATTTAAATTTAACTTTATAAAATGGCTTTATCAATGCATAACAAATCTTATCAATGATAAATAAGTCTTCTTGTCGATTTTAAACAATTACCATCAACATACCACTGTGACTGAATGTCCGGCCATGTCCAAGATGACTTACTATAAATAGTAAGTATGCCCAAAGTTGCCTCAGAACCCCTCAGAAAGACCTGCAACTGAAACTGTCTAAGCCAAATGGCCTCTGAGCCCCTTTAATGTCCTAGTTAGCCTACGGGACTGTGGGGAAATAGGCTAACGACAACATCATGCTATGAATGCTAGAAAGGGGACATTACAAAAGGTATCCATGAAGAAGTATTTTGTTAGACAAATGCTGATACTGCTTTCATGTGTGTACTTGGACATCTATACCATGTGAGGAAAATGTTAATACATAAGTAAAAGATCCATGTTGTTGAAGAATATGACAGATGATGGAACACACAAATATTCAAAATATGCAAGTTAGGTTTCTTTATTTCGTTTCTCACTTGAAAGCTTGGTGATCAGAGCTTGTACAACCATCTCCTAAGGTGTCACTAGCTAGTGACCTTAAAATGACAACTAATGTGGGATAATTCCACACACCTATATGTTCACATAATGTACAATTATAACATAATGTTATGTCTAGCCGACATACAATTGCTTTATAATGTTTTGCTATTATGGTTTTATTCAACTATGGATTAATTGTTTGTTGAATTTCAGGTTTTAATAGGTGTTAGTTGATAGACAATTGTGTTCTTGTGACAATTTTAAATAGCCTTTGAACTGTAAAGGAAACAAGTCTAAGTCTTGGTTAACCATCTCTGATCTATTTCTAAATAAATTCATGTGCAAATAAAGATATATTTTCACCACTCCATCTAGTATGCTTTTTTTCATTAATGCATGCATTAATTTTACCAGGTAGAAGACAAAAGATTTAGCATCATCACCTTAGAAGATGGGTTTGGTTTAATATATTTATACCATTAGACTCCAATAAAGATGGGACGAGACCACAACTTTCTGAGGATCAAGAGACTAGATGGTTCTTAAAGATAGTAGAAGATAATGTAGGAGATGACTAAGGCAAGAAATCTAGTTGTACAAATCCATGGTTAGAATCCATCTTGAAATGGAATTGAAGTCAAAGTGGGTCTAAGTTGGGAGTTGGAGTTAGGTAAACAAAACCATTTTCACTACAAAGAAGCATACAAGGGAAGAGTGGGGTTGAGATAGCAATGCACCGACTACTAGTTGACAAAGTCTTGTTGATCCTTCCAACCAAGTGGAAAAGATAAACAAACATCATTAGACAAGAAGAGGTGCTCAGCATTGTAAATCAAGTGGTAAGGGCTATGACATTAAATAAGAAATCTCTTGATATAAGGTAATGGGAATAGAGTGTATAGAGATCAAGTGAAATTTTTGACATATGCAAACAACAATGGTGATCCAAGAATGGAAAACATTGTTTGTAGAAGTACAAGAAAAGTCTTTTGAGAAGTTTGTATATGCCATTATGATTTATGGCATAACCACCTACGAGATAATGATGCTTGGCTCATTATTACTTCATGTGCACACAGGCCATTGCCATCTATTTTGTCCACTCTCTCAACAATTAGAACTTCATACTAAGTTTCAATCATCTAATGGATTATCTTAATCTACATCTTTTTCTTCTTCTTCTTCTTCTTCATCAAAGGCCTTAGTTGATTGATAAACAGTGCCAATGTCAATGGGATCAGCAGCGCTAATAGCATTCCTGCTCTCCAAGTTGTCAAATGCTTATTATTTTTTCATTGTACAGAGAGCTTGTTTGTTCGTAATTAACATCCTACTTGAAAAATGTTATATAAGTAGCTTGCGACTCCCTTCACGTATTGTAGATATTGTTTAAACTTTAATAATGTTTAAAATATGATTTACAAAGCTTTCAATTAATCGGATAGGCATCATTATCAGCAATTGTATATAAAAGATTCTCTAGAAGAAATCTTGAGGGTGGTTGATTTTGATGTAATAAATATGATAACTTAAGAAAATTTTGTTTTGTAATGTTAAAGATCTTTATGCAAATTCTGTAATAATCCTTTTCTGCACTAAATTATGTTTTCAAGTGGAACAGTATGTGTTTTGCACTTGGTCTACCATGGTCTACCCTAGTTTGACCTAAGTTTGGCCTAGAGGAAGTAGCCTACTTCAGTTCGAACCCAAAAGGGAACCAAGACCAGCAGCAAGGACTAGTTTGAAATTCGCTTGGTTTGAAGGGCCAGGGGGAGAATTGGGTAACTTAGCATAAAGAAAAGCAATGCCTTATCCCTAACACATGGAACTTTAGTGCACTATGGAGGTGCTTACCTTTAGGTGGAGCCTTGAGTAACTTAGCATAAAAGGAAAGCAATGCCTTATCCCTAACACATGGAACTTTAGTGCACTATGAAGGTGCTTACTTTTGGAGCCTTGAAGATGCACCAAGTCGATACGTGTCAAACATAGGAACCCCTTCGGAAAAAGTTTGGGCCCATTGCCTTCTATAACGTCTCCATCTTCATTAACTAACAAGTGTCATGCTTGTGCACTGCGAAGTAATAACAACATGTGGACATTCAAGGAAATGCTCTAAGATGACATGTGGCAACTTCTGTGTGTGCCTCCAACTTTGGGGCGATAAAAAAATATAAATAATGTTTGTGGGTCCAAAATGCAAAGTTCTCCAAGAGGGATGTAATATGGCTCGCAAAATAGTTGAAGCATTTAAAAGAAATAATTGTTCGGGCTTCAATCCTCATGTAATAGTTTGCATCTATAGTTGGTGCTAGAGAAATTTGTGCACCAAATGTATGCCATTGCCAAGATACTTGTTGCCAATGTTTGAGGAGGATATGGTGATCACCAGTAGGTGATGGAACTAATATGGAATACTATTGAAGAAAGGTTATGATTAGGTGGGTTGAGAATGAAATGGCAAGGATAGTGGAAGACAACTAGATCCCCACTCAAAACCCTTGCGCCAACAATGCAGCTTTGCAGCCATGTGGCTAACATAGAAGGATAGGCATCACTAAAGGGTAATGTCTAGTTATGTGGGTGGTTGAAACCTACATGGGCGTAAGTGTAGAAAACTGTAAACATTGTATGGGCATTCGTACAACATCAACTAATTCCTTGACAAGAATTAAAGGTATCGGGGCATGGGACCCATCACGCTATTAAAGGCCTTGGAGCCATGAGATATTCTATTCTAGGCCAAGGGACGGGATTAATTGCCAATTGGTAAATGGCCTGCAAACATAAGGGAGTTTGAGGAAGTAGACTATGGAATCATAACCATTGATCCCAAATAGTAATATTTACTTTGTAATTTAGGGTTGTCTACTATAATGAAGTCTTTTGCCTATTGTCTCTTGTGTGTGTCTTGGTTGTGTATTTAAGAAAATTGGTGATTTCTATGTAAATAGCTAGTTCCAATCTTGGATCTTGGTAATAGAATAGGATGCCTAGTTGGGACAATTAGTGGTTCTAGGTTAACCACTTGAGAGCAAACAAAAAGCCATTCTTTTGGACTATCATGGTTATTTTTTATTTTTTGATGAGGGATGGACAAGTTGCACACATTGAGAAATTAGTTGATGAAATATAATATAGATTGTTTCCAAATGAGGTGAGATATGATAGTGCCTTTTAGAAGAGATACAATTTTTATTCTAAAAATATTATCACTATTTTGTATTGATCACCTTGTATATAAATGTATTGTACCATTTATATTCAGAATTATGCAATCTTGCTAAATGTGGAAGAGTTTAAAATTGCTAGAAACAGGTTGTAATAGATGACTGACTTCAACAATTATGACTTGGAAGTTCTGAAGATAATATCATTATATAACATTCACCCTAATAATGTCCTTTAATATATTTTCCATTCGGATAATGGTACGTTAGTTTTCAAGTTGAGGAATAGATTATATGAGTGGTCTTTTAATCAATGGAGAATTACCCATTTATATGTTTTGCATATAAGTTTGGTTTCCATATTTGTCTTTGTCATTTTTTTTGTTTCCAGGCTTTGGGATTTGGGGTAGTTGTATGTATGTGGATGTTGTCTGATGCTCACCTGTGCATTCTGTTCCTTAGTTTCTTCTTGCTTTTGCATTTTGCATATCTTCTATTTTTCAATGTGTTGTTCCAAGTTGTTTCATCCTAAAATTTATTCAGACAAATGTTCTTCCTGTAACTGAAATTTCCCAGTATTTTACTTGCTTTTAAACCTTAGTCGTTTCCTTGTTTTGGTAAGTTAAGAATATGCTCCCATTTTTCCTGTCCATTTCTGCAGCTCTTATGATCTAGCTATAGCACATGCTAAATTTCACTGAAGTATCAATATTATGATATATACAAGGAAACAAGGGATACTGAAATCACAGTGCAGATTGGTATAAAATTGTAAACAGAACAAAGATGAAAATATAGAATGAATACACAATGTTGGAATAAATTCTGAGGAAAGGAATTCTTCCGATTCCTAGACTGAAATAATTGCAAATAAATGTTCAAGGGAGTAATTTTTATTTTATTCATAACAGAATGGATATAGAGGACATATATTTACCAAATATCCCTACAGTAAAGGGTAGTGATGCACGATCTTAACACCTGTTCAAATTCTCATGGCACAATTGTGTAATGAAATATCAAATAAGATGTAAAAGTTGCATTATGGGTCTGGCTATGTGTGGAGTTTTTTCTTTTCTTGTTTTGATGTGAATAACCTTTCGTGATTCTGTCTTGCATCTCTCTCTCAAATTTTTGTAAAAGGTTTAATCTTTTATTCTTTTATTAGGTGTTTGTTGACCATCCATCTTATCATCGACCTGGGAATCCATATGGTGATAATTTTGGTGCATTTGGGGACAATCAGGTACCATTTTAATTGATTAATTATTTTTTCACACTATATGTTTTAGTGCCAATACTTTGATTGATTTGTCTATCTGTCTTGCAGTTCCGTTTCTCACTTTTATGCCACGCAGTTTGTGAGGCTCCTTTAGTGCTTCCTCTAGGAGGATTTACCTATGGAGAAAAGTGCTTATTTATAGCAAATGATTGGCATGCAAGCCTTGTGCCTGTGTAAGTTATCCTTGTTCTACATTTAATAATGTCATTTTTTGCATTTGAACCTTCTTCAACTTCAAAGGGTTTTTAAATCAATGATTTTGTTTTAATCTATTTCTCTGGGCATTTTTGGCCGTTCCAACCAATTTATTATAGATTATAGACCTTGTGTAAATAATAAATACTTATTACTTGTAAGTTAACCGTTTTCTCAATCATGGTAGGATTTGTTTAGTTTGTTTGTTAGTTATCGTGTGTTCTTTATTCCAGTATAATTGCAGCTAAGTATCGCCCATATGGAGTTTATCATGATGCTCGCAGTATTCTTGCAATACACAACCTTGCTCATCAGGTAGTAATACTAGACAGAGACACATTTCATTTTTTTTCCTGCAAGTTATCTGCTTAATTTTCCAAGATATCTTTCACAATTTGCTAAACATTTTAAAGGTTTACTTTAGAAATTCTGAAACTATGATTGAAGTATCCCAGCACCATCTTTTCTTATTCTTTTCCTTCATCAAGGGTGTTGAGCCTGCAACAACATATGGGAATCTAGGATTACCTCCTGATTGGTATGGTGCATTGGAGTGGGTATATCCAACATGGGCAAGAAAGCATGCTCTCGACAGAGGTGAAGCTGTTAGTCACCTGAAAGGTGCAATTGTTACAGCAGATAGAATTCTGACAGTTAGTGAGGTTAGTTTCCTCATCTTCCCAATGCTATGTATAAATATCCTTTTTTGACAATTTTTGGATTTCAAACATAGTGTGCCTATGCTGTTACAGTCTCAGAGATTCAGTAGCACTGAGAAAGCATAGTTTTTGTTTATGTTTGTAATTTGAGATCTCTGTCTTCTGGAAATGATCTCTCACTAATTTCTTAAATAATCTTCTATCCATTTCAAATTGACGCTTGTAAAGAAGCTTCTTTCGACCAAAGTTATTTGTACAATTATAGATGGGTGAAATTAAATGTCTATAACTTTTTGCTTTTCCTCAAGGTTTTAACATGCACGTTTGGAGTATTCTCAATGCTGAAATGAGGAATATCCTCATCATCTGCGCCTTAATTGTGTTTTTAGTTTTATTAACCATTCTACTCTCTTCTGCTTCCTTTGGTCAGGGGTATGCTTGGGAAATAACGACAAGTGAAGGTGGATGGGGTCTAAATGAGCTTTTACAAAGCAGAAAATCTGTAATTAATGGTGTGATGAATATGAGGTTTCATGCCTTCAAAAAATTCAAAGCTCTTCAAATGTAATGTGGAATTGCTTTCTAACAATACCTATTATTTTCTTTTTGAGTGAAATAGGCATAACAAATGGTATAGATGTTGATGATTGGGATCCAACTACAGACAAATACATTGCACATCAATATTCTGCGGAGGATCTTTCAGGAAAGGTAGGTTTTGGATTTTATTTTGAATTCATAATTGCAATCTTGTATATCATTCTTGATTAAGTAGACATTTTTTCTTACTTCCCTCTAAATATTGTATAGCTTTTCCATGCAGGCTGAATGCAAAGCTGCTCTTCAGAAAGAGCTTGGACTTCCTGTTAAGCCAGATGTACCATTGGTGAGATTGGGGAAGTTACTTATTTTCAGTTAGGGTTATTAGATATTTATTTTTAACAAAATGAATTAAAATTGTGTAGATTGGCTTCATTGGAAGATTGGATTACCAAAAGGGACTTGATCTGATACAGTCATCTCTTCCAGAATTAATAAAAGAGAACATACAGTTTGTAAGTTTTTTTTGCTAAGGAATTACATCTCAATTATAGATCCTATTTCAACCTGTTATATAATAATTGAAAGTCCAATACAAAATTAAATCACTTTTTCAATTGGTAATAGTTAAGATGCGATCAGTTTGAATTTTGAATACTTAATTTGAATTGTAATATAATGGATGGTTTCACAACTCTTTAGAAGAAATCAAGAATACAATAATCCCTCTCTTCAATTTGACTCTGTGCTCACCTTCTTAACAATTGTGACTTTTTCTTGCTTGCAATCTATTATATTTTTCACAAGGAGAATGAATTTCAGTGAGATAGCTAGTAAGAGTTTTGCTTTTTGTGTTCAGTAGTATGAAATGTGCTAACTCTTGGGTTTCATTAAGTTAGCCCTCAAAAACCGTAACTTTTTAAGAGAGTCGGTTCAAGAGGCTATTATATTCTTACTCTTCTTATCCTGTTGGAGCTGCAACCAGACCATCTTTCATGCTCTTTATGCTCTCTTTCATCCTTATGATGGATCACTGAGCGTGATCTGAAACATTCATGCAAAAACTTATGCAATCAAATCTAGAAACACAAGAAACTATTTCATGGATTGTGGAAATCTAATAGCATTAAGCATATTGCTTGTTCACATTAGCAAGTAGGTTCATATCTTCATAAGTACCTTAATCCTTTTAGGTTTGTTGCCTCACCTATTGAATAGGTTCAAGGACTTGGATCAACTTAAGATTTCATATGACAAATTTAGATCACAATCTGAGCTATAAGGATGGATAAAAGGGTCAATGGAATCCCATATCAAAACACTCATGGAAAAGGGAGATAGCAAAAGGTAGAGTGATTTTTTTTGAAGGAATTAAAAGGGCTTGTGAAAGTAAGATAACTTTTTTAAGAGAGTTGGTTCAAGAGGCTATTATATTCTTACTCTTCTTATCCTGTTGGAGCTGCAACCAGATCATCTTTCATGCTCTTTTGCTCTCTTTCATGCTGATGATGGATCATTGAGCGTGATCTGAAACATTCATGCAAAAATTGCACACAATCAAATCTAGAAACACAAGAAACTACTTCATGGATTGTGGAAAACTATGGCATTAACCATATTGCTTGTTCACATTAGCAAGTAGGTTCATATCTTCGTAAGTACTCAACCCTTTTAGGTTTGTTGCCTCTCCCATTGAATAGGTTCAAGGACTTGGATCAACTTGAAGACTTCCTATGACAAATTTAGATTACAATTTGAGCTATTAGGATGGATAAAAGGATCAATGGAATTCCATATCAAAACACTTATGGCAAAGGGAGATAGCAAAATGCAGAGTTATTTTTTTCTGAAGAAATTAAAATGGCTTTTGAAACGAATATTGGAGAAGAAAGGATTTGAAACAAATTTAGGAAAGACATGAAAGATAATGTACAAGGATGGAGAAGGATAGAGAAGCTTCTATAGAGTGTTCCAAGAGGGTCATTGCCAAAGATGAGGTGACTTTGCAAATAGAGGAACAAATAGTTATTGTACCACCCAATTATAATGAACATTTGAGCAAAAAACAATCCACATAAAAACAATAGAATAAGATTTGACCGAATTAGTAGATGCAATAACATAATATGTCGAATTAAAAATTTCAAGAATCAATGAAGAAAGGGCCTGAAAGTCATATTGATCAATCAAAGCATAGAATTAGTAGTACTCCACAATAGAACTTTTGATGCTAGGGCATAGAAACAAGGGCAACCTATAAATTAATTTTTTTGCTAGAAATTTATATTCGAAACCAAATCTATCCAACATCAAGGTTACAATTAACAAAGATTTGAGGGTTCACTATCAAAATTTCCAAAAATGAACCTTCGAAATTGAGTGAAGAATATCTAGATAATATAGTAAGTAAAAGTTTATGATTACAAAAAGGATAAATGGAAAAGGAACTTAAGATTTCAAGAAAGGACAAAGAAGACAAAACATCTTAATGAGGTGAACCTCTTTGACTAAATTGTCACTACCCTATGCTAATTAAGACAAGAGTTCATGTAGGTAGAGATAAGTATTGAATCCTTGCTAAGGCTAAGAAATAAATAACAAGAGAAAGAAGAGATTGCCTAAAGAATTTTGAAGAGATATTGAGAAAAAAAAACACTTTGAAATTCAATTAAGACAAAGGCAAAAGCGACAGGTTAGTGATAAAAAAAAGAAGTAAAACCAGGTGTGGAAGAATTGATGAAAAGATAGAGAGAGAGCCAAGAATAAAGTATTAATTAGGTGGAAAGACAAGCCCTAAAAAACCAAGAGATAAAAAATGCCTTCAACCCCCATAAGGATGGCTATAGATGGGATTAAACTCCATGTGTATGATTAAGATACTAAAGATGCAAGTGAGCATCTATTTATATTGAAATCTCATTAAAATACAATTCGCATAAATGAGGATCAAACTCAATTGTGTGAATACATAGAAACATTAAAAGATGAAGCTTTGATTGATGTGGTATATCAAGGTTTGGCCAAAACAATGATAAAAAGAGGGGGAAAAAGTGGGAGAACATAAGAGAAGAATGAGTTTCTGAAAGTTGAAGCAATATGTGTAGATATTTTAAAGTGTACTTCATGAAGTGGAAGAAACACTATTAGAAAAACAAAGAATTGAATGGTTTATGGGTTGAACCCAATGAGAGTTTCTACAGATGGAAAATAATATACTACCTATAGTGCAGCAGTGGAGCCAATAACTAAAGGTAAAAGTGTAATTTTGGAGGAAAGATTTGAACAAAAGAAAATAGCTTGAGAAATATAACTTATAATTGGAGAAATTAAATATACAATAGGAAACTTTTATGAAAGGTGGGAGAAAAGAGAGTACCCCATATCAAGAAGGAACATGTTCAATGTGCATATTGTAGCAGAAAAGGACATATAAGAAATGAGTTTCCAATGATAAAAATTACAAAGCGAGTTGCCACAATAATGTAGAAGTTAGAAAAGCCCTTGTAAGAATAGTAAGTTTTTAAAATGATATATAAGAACAATAGGATAAACATCTAATTGATGGTTTCCCTATATTTGAAGAATTTGAAGAATACAGTGAATTGTTGCTGAAGGAATGAATTGAGAAGAATCTTGTATTGATAAAGGCATGGCCACTGCACTAGGATTAGTAATAGGTGCTATAAATGGGGATTTGACACATGGATATAAGAATCAATGTAGAGAAAAAATCAATGGTAAATAAACACTATGAACAATGTAGTATCCTAGATATAAAATGAGCCACCTTCTATTAGATATAACAATGATTAGATTTTTAAGGGTTATGGCAAAGGTGACTGTTTGCAACAATAGTTATAGAACTTGTCAAGTTAGAGGAAGAGGCTGAAAATTGACTTGCTATTATTAGGTAAGTTAGGTCATAACACCAATGAATGTAGAAGTAGAGTAGAAAGGGAAAAAATAAATTGTGGATTTTATAGTGATAATACATGAAGCATTCCTTTTCCTTTCACAAGAATGAGTTGGCACAAGGGACTATAAGTAAAGATGCCATGTGGTGCTAAGGTATTAATGAAAGTCCTAAAAGAGAAAGGACAAAATATGAGATGCTAGAAAAAAGACAAAAAACCTAGACATGAGCTAGGAAAACCTTTTTGTCATAAAAAGAGTTGTTATAAATAGAATATAAAAAAAGGGCATCTAGAGATGGCTATTGAAAAATTTAATAAAAAGAGAACATAGCAATAGTTATGAGTCTATGACCAACAAAAGTATAGATACAAATGAGACTAAGTAGGTAATCAAAGAGGCAGAAATGAATTTTCTAATAAAAATGACCAAGACTGTAGAAAAAAAATCTAAAAATCTAATAGAAAAGGCTACATAATAACATAATAAAAAATGATAATTTGTAATGTCCCTATTTTGGGGCATTAGAAAAGTAAATAGGCCAACCCATTTTTATTAATTTTTTTTTGATTGGTAAAAGGCCGAAGCCCGATAGATTATATTATTATTTAAATAAAGTACAGTGTCTCCATTCAAATGGGCGCTAGTAGGAAAGAACAAAGAAAGGGAACCTCCAGTCTTGCCTGGGACCAAGGTCCTACCTAGTCTTGCCTAGGTTCAAGGTCCTATACAAATTACATAGTTTAAAAGGGGCGTACCCCAGTTTTCCTAATCTAGTCAAAAGAGATAACCTTCTTAGCAAATATATTCCATGTTTACATTTCTATCCTTAATCTCGATTATGAATACAAAGGTCCCAACTGTTGATGGATTTTTTAACATAACTCATATTGTGAACTCCTTGTGGTAGGTTTTGATTTCTAAATTGGGTGCTCACATTGATTCCTTGTTTCATAATCTGGACTGTTAAAGTTATAAATTGGTTCCCCATCCAAGCTTGGTTCTTTTTCTTTCTTTTTGAGTTCCTCGGCGACTTGTGAAGAATTCTGCAGAAACGACTAGATTTGGCCAAGATCGCTGTTAGTATGCATAATGAATAATTTCAAAAAATTATTAGTGATAGTAACTTCATTCCCTTATTGTTGTGAATTTGGATAGATTGATCTACTAGTTAACATTTAAGATTTTTTATTCAGTTTTTTAAATATGCATTTAGATTTGGGTTTAAAATAGGGTGAATTTACTAAGTATTGATCAGAATTATTGGTTTAGTTGTGTATTGATTTATCATTGTTGAGATATATCAATATTCTGCTGTTAGAATATCAGTTTTAATATTGACGATCAGAGGGCTTTGAGAGAAGGGACAGTAAACCAACACCGGAGAGAGAATTGCAAACAGAGTTTAGGGAACCCGTCCAAGAGATCACTGTGGTAGGAGGCTTATCAGTTCACCATTTATACGAAATACAAAAGATTCTAAGTTATAAGCTATTTAATCCATGTTGAAGTGAAAATTCCTAAACAAACCATATTAGTAGTTTTAAACCTATGCTGTGATTGACCATTTTTAGTCATGTTGACTGTTGAGGACTTAATGCAAATTAGTAAAGCCAATTTAATATTAAAAAGGGCATTAGTGAGAGACAAATGGGCAAAAAGGACAAGGACAGGATTGGGGAAGCCAAAGAGTCACATGTTGGATCCTTAAAAGAGGGCAAGGAGTTTATTTTGGTATGCTTGGGTTTTGGAGTTGTTTTCAGATTTCTCTTTGAGAAAGGGAGCTTTGAGTTTCCAGAACTTGAGGACAGAAACCTTTAGGGTCTTCTCGCCGGATTGGACGCCAACCCGGTTGAACATTGGTGGTGAATTCACATCAGAATTCACATCGGAGTTACAAGTTCTTCTCTATGTATTCTAATCTATCTGTTAATGCTGTTTGTATGATTGGATTTCTTTGCATGTTATTGTATTGCTGTTTTATAATGCAATAATGAATTCTGTGGCATTTTAAATGAGTGTTTTACTCGTTATTTGCTGGTTTTAAATTATATAAATCATCTGCTGTATTAAAAATCTGTTTGAGATAAAATTGTGGAAAATATCCATCCGCGATATTACATAATTTTAGAAGAGATGCACACAACCTAAAACTGATGGCTAATTTATTTGAAAAGATAATTTATTTTGAAAATCAAACAATTTTAGAACATTGGAATAAGCAAGCGAGAGCAATAAGAAGACACATTTTTTAGATCTGTTTAATATGAAACCCCATAGAAAATGGAAACACCAAGGGGTAGTATTGGATGTCGAGGTAAATGGTAGAATGATTAAGAAAACCTTACTGAATTTGTGAGAGCAGGCAAATAAAATGTTTAAAGAAATTTTTGATGTCTTTGGAAAACCACAACTTCATCAGACACTATACATCATATCTTTAGGAATGGAAGACCAATATATATGATTAGCATTTGGGAAGACGTTCAAATAGGTTTCATGGGTATAGTGAATAAATTTTATTTTCAAGCCATTGATATGTATGGAGGACTAATTTATACATAGGTTGAAATTGATGAGCGGTTCTACTTTGTCTCATAGGATATATCCTTTTGTCTCATAGGATTGATCTATTCAAATTCTTTCTTTACTTTTTTTGTGTTCTTTTTCATCTTCTAGGAAAAGAGGTTTTGAATCAGTTCATAGAGATGGCATTTACTTTTGGTCCATTTAGATCAATTGGACCTCACCTCTAGCTTCTTTCAACCCTAACAATATTTTAAAGTCAAGCATTTGTTATAGGTGATGGGTTCATTGATGAACCCTCTTCAACGTCATTGGTCTTGTAGATTGAGGTTTTCTCTTGGCTAATTGTGATTATGTGTCACATAGAACAACCCTATCTTTCAAAATCCAAAAGTTACCAAGCCTTTGATTTATTCAAGCCTTTGATTTATTCAAGATTTTTGATTTGAGGAGCATTCTATTTTCTAGTGTACATCTACCATGAAATCCATGGAAGGCAAGGTACTATTGTTTTTGTGGATAATCTTCTGGATTTCTCTTTGCTTTCTTTTGCTACCTTGATCAAACGTGCTTGCTCTTTTGTCTTTGGGAGATGTCTATGTTTAGGCATATATCTTAGTATGGTTATCATAGATCTATTGTCACTGTTGTTTGCAGTGTATAAGCACCCTTTAGAAACTATTGGTTTGCATACAAATGGATATAGATTGGTGCTACATTGCTCCTTCTGGCCTACTACAAGGATTATTGGCACCTTGACTCTAATTCAAGTGGTCACAGTTTTATTTCATCTTAATGTTAGGGACCCTCCCATGCCTCCCATCCACAATTCAAATCTTATTGACTGATTCATATTGCAGTCTTTTCCCCATTACTAGTAGTTATTTGCCCTCAAATTTTGAGGGAGTCCTATGTGGCATTGACAACCTCCTAGAGTTGTCCATCTTGGCCTTCTTATCTTTTGACTCTCCTTCATGAGCATTCTTGGATTCTACACGATACTCACACTATGGCTAATAACATTCTTGTTGGCTCCTTCAATGTCCTCAAATGTTGAGGGAGTTTTATGTGGCATTTTGACAACATCCTAGAGTTGTCCATCTTGGCCTTCTTATCTTTTGACTCTCCTTCATGAGCATTCTTGGACTCTACACGGTACTCACACTATGGCTAATAATATTCTTGTTGGCTCCTCCAATGTCCTGGAAAACTAATGCTTGCGAATTTTGATTCCCTTTCTAGATTTTATTTTTTTGTTTATTACATTAAAACCTTCCCCCTTCTCTTTTTATTATTATAATTTATTTGGGGTATGCCTTTTCTAAGCCAGCCCTTATGTGTATATACTTTATGTCTAGGGCTTCTTTTATGGCCTTAGTCTTATCCTTTTGTACTTACTACATGTTCTAGTCATGTTAATCTATTTTTGGTCTCTTGAGGACATTGGTATTTTTCTTTTATAATATACATTAGAGTTTGATGACTTGCTGGAGCTCTATAGTTATATTTAGATGAGAGTTGCCTAATTTTAGTGATATATCAAGTCTTGAGATGTTGGAGTTATTGTAACACATTCTAATATACATTAGAGTTAAGAAATTTTAATGATTTTATGGAGTCCTATAGTTACAAGTAGATGAGAGTTACCTAATTTTAATGGCATATGAAGTCATACGATGTTGGATTCATTGATGCATATTTAATGGTATGGTTGTGAGATGCATCTTAATTGTTGGGATTTGACATTAGAAACCGATCAAATGCTTCCAAGACCTCCTTTGCTAAAATCAGTGTTAAACATTATCAAACACATTCTTCCAAGCTCCTCGGTAACCACCACTCAATGTAAACACAGATTTTGTATCTAAAACTTGACTCTTCATTTGGTCTGCACTATATGCTTCCTCAATCAAGCATGTCTCTAGATGATAATAGTTTGTTAAGAGCCCCATTCCTCCTCCATGCTTTGTATGCCTGACAATGCAATCAAGATTGATATATCATTTATTGATAGTTTCCATTCATAGGCATGATGCCCCTTAATAAGTGTTTTATGACATTTCAATAAAATAAGACTTTTCCTGTTCATAAGTGCAATTACAGACCTTAACTTAAACTGCTTGTTTTATTTATAATTTACTAATCATACAGATATTTGTAGGTTTCAAGCTAAATTTTTGTCTGTTCTCTAATCATGAGTCGTGATACAAAGCATTGATAATGGTCAATTTGCATTATTTTGTCATCTTTTTTTCATAATTTTTCGGAATAAGTGAAAAAACATTTCAATGTTGGTTGTCCCTTGTTCCCATTTTAGTTCAGCTGTAGCAGAGGATTAAAATGGACTTATCTTAGGTTTCATCATTGAAAGAGCAGATTTTATTTCAAGTCAAAGTTGGGGGCCTGTCAAGTGGTTAATGCTGTGGGGTAAGAAGGGCTTGTTTTTGTCAAATGTTTGTCACTTCATATACAGGTGTACTTAGAGATTGGGAAGATCGAGTTTGAATTCAGAATAAGCTAACACCTTTATAGGCATGCATTATACAAGGATAAATTATAAATAAAACAAGCAGTTTAAGTCGAGGTCTGTAGTTGCACTTGTGAACAGGAAAAGTCTTATTTTATTGAAATGTCATAAAAAACTTATGAAGGGGCATCATGCCTATGAATGGAAACTATCAATAAATGATATATCAATCTTGATTGCATTGTGAGGCATACAAAGCATGGAGGAATAATGGGGCTCTTAACAAACTGTTATCATCTCAGAGACATGCTTGATTGAGGAAGCATATAGTGTGTTGAATGGAGAGAGTGTTTCTCACCTATTCTTCTTATGTCCTCTCTCTAGAGAAATTTGGCCAGACCAAATAAAGGGTCAAGTTTTTAGATACAAAATCTGTGTTTACATTGAGTGGTGATTACCCTTTGGGGTGTACACTGTTGCCTGCAAACAACGTACAACAGACAAATCTGTCCCTTGGAATCGAACTCGAGACCAATGGGAAGCAAACTCAAGGCCCAAGGCAACGTTACTGTATGATGTTATTAGCAGATATACACATTGCTGGCACTGCTCCACAAAGATATGATACCACCACCCCATATACGTGTTTAGATACAAAGTCAGGCAAAAAATATACGTGTTTAGATACAAAGTCAGCAAAAAACAGCTGGCTGTCCCCAAGTTTCCTGGAAAAAAAAATTGCCGTTTTAGGGATGTTTCCAAATATGGCAAAAAGGGGATGGAAAAAATCTGTCCTTGCGTACCCTTTTCATCCCCAAGATGGGATTAAAAGTGATGTGCAAATTATCAATGCAACGAAAAGATGTTAGATGTCATCTTGGAAATTGGAACCATTTGATTTAAATGCAAATAGTTAGCAGGTAATTTTGAATTCACCTCCTTTCTACATATTCAATAAGAAGGAAACAAAATAGCACACCAAGCAGCTATATGAGTCAAAAGGAACTCTCAATAGATTTTGAGTTGTTTTGTTGTACTGTCCCCTTCCTAATTTTCCTTAGAATCAATTGCAACAAATTAGTTCTAGGATTACATCTTACCAAGTAAATATTTCTTTAAACGAGGTGATCCTAGATTTGAATCCTACAATCATAGCATCAACAACATATACAAATATAATATATGTATATCTATTCAATTATTAGGATCAGATGATATCACATCATAACCATATGCTATCAATAACATTATGCGAGCATATTAAAGATTCGAGGAGGAAACATGATAGGTCATCCCAAAGCCATTTTATACTAAGTACTTCCACTCCACCTACACTACACACATACCTTGTGGTGTTTCTAGTGTTATTAGCTCCTAGATCTGAAACAATATATCTCTATGGAGTAGAGTCGAAACCTCTGAAACACACAACACATGAATAGTTGTACCTCTCAAATCTTGGATTGTTCATATACCTGCTCACAACTCCCACTGTATTTGCAATATCTGGCGCAATACACAACATGGCATACATCAAGCTACCAACTGTAGGATAGTATGGAACCTTGGACATGTAGTCCATCTCCTCTTGTGTCTTGGGGAACATCTCAATGTCTCACTAGTCAATTTTAAATGATTGGGGAAATTCGTACTAACTACTTTTGTATCCTGCATCTGAAATATTTTAAACATCTCTATGTACTGACTTTGAGACAATGTTAAGGTGCAATTTTTCCCGTTTCTTGTTATTCTCATGCCAAGGCTTTGATTTTTTTACACAAATCCTTCATAGCAAATGACTTTCTAATTTCTACTTAAGCTCATTTATATCTTTCATATTAGTTCCAACAAAAAACATGAAATCAAAATATAATAACATGATAATGTAGCTACCATTATCCAACCTCTTAAAATAAACACAATTATTAGAACGACATGTTTTAACCTTGTTCAGCCATAAAACTATCAAATTTAAAATACCATTCTACAGCCATACAAATTCTTCCTTAACTTGCACACTAAGTTGTCTTTACCTTTGACCTCATCTCTTGGTGGTGTTTACATATAAATCTCTTCCTCGAAATCTCCATGGACAAATTGTCTTTACATCTAATTGTTCAAGATGCAAGTCTTTTGTTGCCACAAGACTTAGGGAGTAGTTATGATTGAAGTCATTTCTACAACAGGAGAAAATATTTCATCAAAAACTATACCCTTTTTAATGGAAAACCATAAACCTCTAGTCCGGCTTGATATCTTTTCTTTCCAACATGGTCTTCCTTAAACCTGTAAACCCATTTGTTTGGCAGTTATCTTTTACCTTAGACAATTGAACTAAGTCCTAATCTGGTTTTGCATCAAATAGTTCCTTTTCTTTTTCATTCTTGCTCCCATTTCTTTCTAGTTTCTAGCTGCATTGCTTCCTCATGACTTTATCATCAAAGATTACTTTTACAGAAGCTAATTGACTAGTGTCCGTGTTAGACTCATATAAATAATGAGCAACAGACTCACCATCTGACATCTTCATATTTTTTAACTGTTTCATAATAAGTACCTTGTTCATTTTTCATACAGTTTGTTCAATTCTGACATTAGTCCACCATTGGTGTATCTTTTGATATGTTGAAAGGCACTGATGCTGCCGAACACAACTGCTTTGTTTTTAGTGCCTTTCTATTGAGTAGCTACCATTTTGGATTTGTCATATTTGTTGACATTTTTCCTTTTGGTCCCAATAGTAAGAAAATATCCTTATGTTTATATTATCTTCCATAGCTAATAGCTTCGACTGTTGTAATTTTGATCCCTAAAGTCGCCTTCTTCCTTCGTTTCTTCCACATGAATCTAAACTCTCCTGCGAAATGATTGAAATACATGGCTTTGATACTAGTTCTTAGGGTTTAGGTAGATGAGAGGAATAAGCAAAATTAAATATAAATAATGCAAAACAAAAGAGGCAAGAAGAACAATTACAATAACATAGAAATTTAACCTGGTTCATCCAATGCGAGCTACAGCCATGAAGAAATAGACATCCACTTTCTTTATATTTTCTAGTGAAGAGCAAATTATAGTATGATGATTTTTCACATTACAGTCACTTATGTATAAAGCCTTTAATGACAGTTTACAAAGACCCCCCTACACTCCCCTGCTAATTTATTTGGGGGGAATTGTGGATGATAGGGACACTGAAATTTAAGCTCAGCAGCATGATCAATCATCGCTTGCCAATCGTAACTGCATGTCATGCTTCTTGACATTATATTTCATTCTATCCACCTTTTCATCTCTTCAGTGTGTAAGATGAAGAAGGGCAGCTCAGCCGTGATTTTGAATTGCATAAGAACTAACTGTAATCCAGAAGATCATCTAGAAATTCCCTTTGCATATTATAATTCAGAGACTGCAGCTGACACTAATTTTAATCTTATTTTCTGTCAATTAACCTTAACTGATCTGTCATTTTATTTAATCCCCAACTAATCTGACATTTTCTGTTGCATGCTGTAATATTAATTTTTAAGTTATTTAAAGAGAGAGTTTTCCAATTTAAAAAAAATCATTTCAGGTTATGCTTGGTTCCGGAGATGCATACATTGAGTCCTGGATGAAAGCATCCGAGTCTTCTTATAAAGACAAGTTCAGAGGTTGGGTTGGGTTCAGTATTCCGGTTTCTCACAAAATAACTGCAGGGTAAAGTAATCATCTTTCCAATTATCATTTTTGGTTTTCAATTTCTGTGCAACATTTAAAACTAATCAATCTGCGTTTTTTTTCCTGTAGATGTGACATATTATTAATGCCATCAAGATTTGAACCATGTGGTCTCAACCAACTTTATGCAATGAGATATGGGACGGTTCCAGTTGTGCATTCTACTGGGGGCCTTAGGGTAAGAAAGGCACATGAATTTGGAATTTGATGATTTTGATGCCATGTCAGAGTGCTTTCACTCATTGTTTTTTCACGAGTTCCTTGTAGGATACTGTGGAGGACTTCAATCCTTTCGATAATGATGGGGCAGGTTCTGGGACCGGGTATGATCTATGAGCTTTGATGCCTGAAGAGGCTTAGTAAATATATATTCTAGAGGAATCATAGTTTGGTTGATCATTTGACTAAACTTGTGAGCATTAATTTACAGATAGAAGGTTTCTTTGAAAGCTTTGCAATTAGTGAAGGCCATGAAATGTTGGGTAGATGATGAATAATTATGGAGGCTGGTGTATACAATATACAATACTATTAAAATCGAAAGCTTGCATATATGTATCTTGGAGAGCTTCCAAGCATCTTTTAAAGATTGCATTTTCTGGATGAGAATGTATTTCTACTACTGATATTGTCTTCCATGTATTCCTTTGTAGGTGGAGATTTTCTCCCTTGTCCAAGGAAGCTATGGTTGGGGTATGAACCTTTACCTCCTTTGATTCTGAGAATGCTTATTTGATATACATCTGTTTATCCTCTTTAGTCCATAGGATATCCAATGCATCTGATAATCAATTGTGGTTGAATTACTAGACGTTGAAGATAGCAATCCAAACATACCATCAGCATAAATCTTCGTGGAAGGGGATCATGAAAAGAGGAATGCTACAAGATTACACATGGGAAAATGCTGCATCACAATACGAGCAAGTATTTGAATGGGCTTCAATTGATCCACCTTATGTCAGACCTTGATGCTAATCATTCTGATGCAGTTAGTGCTCTATTGTTGAAAGTTTCAATACAATCTATTATGTACTCCACCACTTGTAGGATAGCACCTGATTAGATCTTGAAGATAAGATCTCGTATGTACAAGCTGCCTGAGGCCCTGAACACATCACTTGTGCATGTTTGCTTCAACAGAAAACAGTTTGTTCTGTAGTTTAAATTCTTAAAGAAGTAAAGGCTTGATTAACTTGAAATACTTTACTTTTTAACAAACAATAAAGCATTGTGGTCATCTTTTTATTTATTAATTGCATCTCGAGCTATTCTTTCAAACAGATGTTTCTCAATTTTATTTTTCGCTTTCATGGATATCGGTAGTAGTTCACATATGATGCTATTCTTCACAAGTAATCATGCATGCTTTCTGGCCTGATATCCAGAACTGATACAAATACTAAAATTAGAATTTGTGGGTAGTTGACTTGTGTTAGAAATAGGTTGTGCAGGGGAAGGAGCCAGGCCCTTTTTGCAGCTACAAGGAACAAAACAAAGTCATTCGATTGCTTCAAGCCTATTTATTTCCAATTTTAAGCCATTTTTAGGGTGCAATTCTTCCCTTATGTCCAAAATGATGTTCTGGGCATGTCATTTCCATTACATTCTACAAGGATCAAAGTTATCCCTATCAGGGGTTTAAGACATTCTCTTGCAACCGGAGACAGTTGCCACTGACCATGACACAGCCCTCAAGAAGCATAGGCAAACAGATGGTTTCTATGAAGATCAGTGTGTTGTGGCATATGCTTCTCCACAATCTCCACCAATGATATACATAAATTGATCGTAGAAGAAGGGGAATTGCAAATTTGCAGCAGCAAACTTCAATCAATATTAAAATTAACATGGATACTAGAACACCCTATGTAAACTAATCACGGGCCAGTGGCATATCTCTACAGTTGAGAATTTCGTTTCAATGTAATTATTCTAGTGGCAAACCCTTATCTTTCTGAAATTGATATCCAAATAAATAAATATTGTCAAGCAGGAACAATGGCAAGGGAGAAGCAAACACTATTTTAATGGCAGTAATGACACAAATATTTATAGTGCGAACCTTCATGGTTTTACAATTGTTTTAATGTTTCAAGAATTATTATATTCAGTTGAATGTTTTTTCAAATTTTCAGATTATTTTCTGTTGGTAATACATTTGAATGGTATGTTTTGAATTCTTTAGTACATTTCTTTGAAGCAATGAAAAGATATGACAATGCATAATATGTAAGGCCGTTAGAAGAAAATATTTCCATCGATAAATTGTTCCTGGCGCCTCTGTCACAATTAATGCTATAAAGTTTACAATATTGGCTCATTGAACAAGAAGAATTATTTATTTTCTTCTTTTATTTATCCTTGCACCTTGTTAGATGATACTGTTGTAATCGTTATCATCTAAAATTACACGAGTAGCATCACATTTTCGCTCTTGCTTTACTGCAATTCCTCAGTAAAAGTTTTTCAAATCGACATTTCTTCTTGAATGCATACCATCAATTGCGTGGGATAAGGAACTTTTTCAACATAGTTTAAAAACTTTAACCAATGGACCTCTAACTAGCTACAATTAACCATGATTTAAAAAAAGGTATTTTTGGATACCTAAATAAATCACAAGCATGATACATGATAAGAAATGAATTCACGTCATGCACTTGCTTGATTTCAACCAGATAATGTTATCATATTCAAATTCCAAACTTCTTAAAAGCTCAAAAATTTGTTTTTCCAAAAAGTCCATAGCATAAGATTATCCAACTGTAAATTTCAGCTCATTCTAGGGTAGGTTATTAAAACAAGGACATCAAACTATGATATTCCGAAGAACTCTTTTTGTAAGAATATATCTTTTAAAACTTTATATTAATGAAAATATAAATCTTATATCAATAAATGTAATTAGATTTCTACAATCCATTATAAATGTAGAATAGTTTTCTCTAATTTTTGATTGTGTATGAATTTTTTAACATCAATATTTTGGATCTCACTTAGTGATCTATTATCAGGATGAAAGAAAGTGCATGAGAATAGAAATATACTCAGTGATCCATCATCCAGATGAAAGTGCATTAGAATAGAAATATATTTCTATTCTAATGCACTTTCTTTCATCCTGATGATGGATCACCAAGTGGGATCCAAAACGTTGATGTTAATAAATTCTTACACAATAAAAATTCCAAAAAAGTTGTCTTAAATTTTATGTATTCAAAAAGAAGTTGGGGTGGTAGATAACACAACAACAAATCATTACAAAGGGAGCAAAAGAAAAATCATAATAATTTAGCTATGGCTAAACTAAACTAGGTGACAGATAGGGTCTTGATCATTAGATTTATCCAAAGCAACATTGGTTTTCAATCACTCCCACCTTTTAAGAGTAGCAACATCATCTTACATTCTCTTTAGAAGAGTAGCATCATAATTGTCATCTCTTTGAAAGGGTGTTTGAGGGGAGATGACATTGTTAGATTACCTTTGAGCCCCACCATGGAAATGGTAGATAAGAACACCAAGGCCACCCCACACAAGTAACAAAGTGCATGGGATTCTAGATTACAAGATCATGGTAGTAACACCACGATCTCCATGAATTGATCTTATCAAGATGAGTGATTTGTCCAGGCCAATGTCCTCAAGTGAAGGTCGAATTAGGATGAATTTGAGCATGGGTGCATTATTTTTGGGGTCTAACAATTTTTGGGGATGTGCACCTTCAAGTGAAACCTTGTTGATTTGCACTTAAATATGCATGTGTGCATTAGAGAAAATTATCCCTTTAGCATATAGAAAAATGTTATCAACAAGACAATTTTAAAAAGAGTAATATGTCCCATTCATTCAAATATTGAAGAAAAATTCTACCTTGAAATGCGTATACTTTTGTTAGAGACAAAGCTATTCTCCAATAAAAACGTAGTGCCCTAAGATGTGGGAACTCTTACAAGTCTAAATAAATCATGAATCCAATTACAAGCTTCCTAAGCTAGGGGATAAAACCAAAAGAGATGTCTGAGGGTGTAGCACTCGTAAATTATACATGTTTATTTATGGTGTCTAATTTCACTTTCATAGCATTTATTTTGGTATCTCACATTCTTTTACACGTTAAAAGATCTTTATTAATTTAAATTAATATCCAAATTAATATTACGAGTCCTCTCTTGGTTAAATCTTACCGCAATCCTATTTGGGCAAATAATTTTAGGCCCGCCCCTTAATTCTTTCATCTACTCAATTCAAAGTGTTATATACCTCATTTTGTAGCTTAAGACAAGCATTTTGCATCTATCAATATCATATTTCTATGTAGCACATCTTTTTTGGCAAGAGAAACATATTATCTCACTTCCTTTAGAATTTTAGTCATTTCAAGTAAGAGCAAGGCGATGCCCTACTCTTTAAGGATTTCCCCTAGAATTTTAGGTGTGGGATCCAATAGTTTCGCACTCCCTGAAAAATTACCTAATGTATAATTATTATCTTCCTAAGTTGGCCAAAAGGCGATTCTCCTTTGAAATCTCCACATAAGTCTCCTCCTTAATTCATTTCAATAGGTGTATCTCATTAACATCTCAACTTCAAGACTTTAAGAGTAGATTTAATTCAAGGAGAAGAAAATTACATTAAAGCATATTCAATTATTAGTATATTTATGATTCCATGAAGTTTGATCATGTTATTGCAGTAACACATGGATAACTTATCCTAAGAGCATTGTTGCATCAATTGGAGGTGTAAAACATCTTAATTCCTTAGATTTATCTTCTGCTACATGTTTGCATGCTTTCAATTATATTTGAAGTCTTTTCAATTTCATGTCTAATTTCAAAACTAGGTTTGACCTAGGCAAACCTCTTTTAAGTCAACATTTTTCTTTTTCTCTATGGGAAAGAACAAGAAAATGACATACAAAGAAATTTATAGAAAAAGTATTTAGAGATTTATAGTTTGTAAGTTGTTTTACTAGGAAGTGTGACGTCACCTTAGCCAACTTGCTCCTAGGAGTAGGTCACCCAACTTGCTCCTAGAAGTAGGTTTCCCTAGCTGAATTGCTCACTCCAATTTTGCCTAAAAAGTAGATAATATTGTAGTTATAACATATGCTTCCTAGATTTATTGTTGAAATTTGTTTGTGAGAGTCATCATTTTGTCTTGTATTGCAAAATCTTGTATTTGTCTTCCACAATTGCATAGCCATTTTCCACTTATCACTAAGGACCATTGAATTCATCCTATTCCCAAAGATCATGATTCAAGTTGACCATAAACAAATCAATTAGGATTGGAATTTCTTATGTGAGAGATGTGTCCCCAAAGGTAGGTCTTGAGACAATATGCACCAAGCAAAGTGAGACACATAAGTGATTCACATGTACTTAAATTGGTAATAAACATAAAAAAATAAAATAAAATAAAAATAGTTTAATATGATTTTTAGTTTTATTTTCATATTAGGAAAAAAATCATATTAAATGAGTGTTTTTTATTTTAGATTTTTATTTTAAATTATTATGATTATTATCATATGTGTTCTTTTCAAAATTAGTCAATAAACATATTTAAGTCTATGAAATCAACCTGGGAAAGGAATGCTCTATATCCCCAACATCCTCCCATGTAACACTGTTAGTGGAAAATTGGTCCCACTAGACCTCACACAGTTAGATATTTCTATTATGCAACCAAATGATGCACTGATCAATTATTTGGGCGGTCTCTACTAGCACCATCCTCGGATCTTGAACTTGTAATGCACGTCAATCAAGAGTACGAACCTATCTGTACACTCGAAAAGTGTCACACTCTAAACCCTTCTATCCAAATGATTCCATGAGTTGGAATGCTTGGATGCCGGCTTAGAGCTCCCTATCCACGGAGTGCAAGAGAGTATATTTCAAGAATAAGAAGGCTCTCAGATGAGCCTTAGAGATACTCTTCTTGCTAGTAAACCATGCAATGGGAGGTTCCAAAGACAAGATGCAAGAATGCAAATGTCCCAAGGAGTTCCTCAAGAATGCAATGCAACTAAAGATTAAACTAGAATGAATATGAAAAGTGCAGCTATTCTAAGCATGGATGAGAGTGTTACAATCCAAATATTAAGCTATGTGAGATTAAGCTACATGTAAAAATGAAAGCTAAGCTAAGCTAAAATGCCATGATGCCATGGATGAGAGAATATAGACAAGAAATAGAAGTTCTCCACAAAGCTCCAAAGAAACCTGTTAGAAAACCTGTAGCATAACAATATTCAAAATGAGGATCGATTGAGGGGGAAAGCTCTCTCCCTTTTAAAGATGTACGGATGGTGGAGATCAAGATGAAGATGGTGGATGATCAACGGTGGAATGTGAAAAGAGGAGTGATCCATGTGCACACACAAATCAACCAATAGAATATAAGTTGACTTGTCATGTAAGACAAAAGTCACAAAGCCTTTTCTTTTAATTGCAAAATAGAAAAAGGACTTTATGTGTGCACTTTAAGTGGGTTAGAAGAATGGGGTCTTTTATTTAATTAAAAGGGGACATGTTCTTTTAATCAAATAATGAACTTAGGATAGCATAGTCAAACTATAGGTTATAATCAAATAAATTGATTATTAGCAATTTGGTCTAGGTAAATGATTAAATTAATTTAGCCAAAATGTTGAGAAAGGGGCTAATAGTCTAGATGACCATTTTTAGGTGATTACATTTGCCCCTCTTTGACTAATGCGTGATCGATCTGGGAACACATTATGTTAAAGAAAATCGAAGCTAAGTAGGCGATGATAGATATAGATATCTGATTCCAAAGAATGAAATGCAGAAAAAGATAGCAAGTCCTAAATGCACAACCTGATAGTGGTAGTACTGAACACTATGAAAATATGATGTTAGAATTCAAGAAGAATGCAAACACTTAGAAAAGCGGATAGAGTGAGAGCAAGTGAGAAGATCAAACAAATGCTCCTAAGCAGTGATAGAGTATTTCTGCCCCCTCGGGATCGAAATAGAAATGAGGTAAGGGGATGCAAAAAATGGCTAGAAATGAGAAAATTAGAATATAGCAATGTCCAAGATGATAGATAGCTGATTAGAACCCAAGAATGACTATAAGAAACTGACAAAAAGCCCCAGGTTGACTAGAGTTGACCTTGAAGGATATAACATAAAAATTAGGTCGAAATGAGTAGAAAGGTGATTTTAGACATGAAATAGTGAATTTAAGTAGATATGAAGTATGGAAATGATAAAGACATGAAGAAATGAAGATGCCCCAGTGATGATTTAGAGATTAGACCTCAAAAGGTCAGCTAACTGCTCAGAAGAAAGTAAAATTTTTAAAAGACAATTTTGACCATCAAGATGAACTCGAATTTGGATTTTGATCCCGAAAATGAATCTAGGACATCAAAATTATTTAAGAGGTCAAAACTTTATATAATGTGATGACAAGATAGAAAAGAGATGAAGCGAAAGATTAAGAAGGTGAAAAGACATGAACAAGAAGAAAGTAAAGAAATATATGAAAGGAGTTAGCTGATATGTCCACAAAAAGATGAAGAAAGAGAGCTCTCCCCATATGCAAGAATGCAAGACTTAAGCTAGAAAATGAACCTAAAATGCAAGCTAATATGCAAAGTGGTTTACCAGCAAGAAGCGCATAACATTTAGACTCTTAATTTCATCATTGAGCATTTATTAGGGACATCATAAGATTATACAACCATCACTAGTATAACTATGAGGATATGAATATGATCGATATTAGATAGGTATGTGGAAATCCAATCTAAGCATCGGAGACATGTAAGTCAAGATAACTACACGATTATATTTCCTAAGTTTAATTTAACAAGATTACACCTGTATCAAGGCATAAGCGCCAGGATAAACCCTGAGTGCGGTCTTGCAAAATAGTCAAGGATGATACATTTATAAGTCAAAGTGTTGAATAGGACAAGCACGAATGCTTACAACACTATAGACAAACAATGTATACCCACAAGCAGGAATCAAGAAAATATGTCCCATGCCCCTAGTCTTCTAGTCAATGACATCCTTGAAAGACTATTAGGGAGGGAACACATGGCAAAGAAATCATCATAGACAACACACAAAATAGATAAAGATCAGCATAGCTCAGTCGTTTAAGTGTTAAAGTGCGTGTGTGCAAGTCACTTGGCCATTTCTTCAAGACTTGATTCTGATAGTGAGAAATATTGCAACATCGGAGACTGTAGGTAAACTATCTGAAAAGTGTTGAAAAACACTTGATGTCAAGGTGGGGGAAGTGTTGAGAAACACTATTTTGTGAGTTGTCAAAGAAACCCTAATGCACAAGAATACCTCAATAGGCTAAGCAGTTGTGCCCCCAAGATGAGGACAAGAAACAATTCCAAGCTAGGAAATGTGTAGTGAAGTGGATGATTGAGATTGATAGACATAGGTGCAAGGGTTTCAAGTAGCGCCTGTTTCCAGGTTTTCACCACTTTGATAGATTTTTTTTTTTTTTTTTTTTTTGGTGATACATCAAAGTGAGGTTTTCACTAAGATGATCATTTTTTCAAGACATTTTCTAATTTTTAGGATTTTTTTAGGATCATATATGATTTTTTTTGGAATTTTTAGAATAATTTAGAGATCACTATTTCTCAAGCAAGATCACATCATTTTCTCCCAATGTCTAGCAAGGTATAGGACATGATGGAGAAACAAGCCGACGGATAAGCAAAGATGCATAAGAAAGGAATGTGAAGCAAGTGAAAGTGATCCTCAAGAATTGACTCCTTAAGAGTACCCAAGCTAGGGAAAGAAGTGAAATAGTCATATGAAGCATGTTTTGGATAAGCAATGGAAGTAATGAGAAAGATAGCATGTAGGATAAGCGGTGAAGCCAACAAGTGTGATAGCATATAAGATAAGCAATGGAAGCCAATGAGTAAGATACCATGTAGGATAAGCAGTGGAAGCCAATGAGAGAGATAACATGAAAGCGTGCAATCCAAGAGAGCAGACATGTCAAGACGCCTATGAGAACCATGTTTGATTTATTATGATCAAGACCAAGGGGTCAACTAGATAGGATAGCAATGGGATAGAGCAATAAAAATAAAGCTCAAGATGGAGGCTATGAGTGAATGGGAAAGCACAAATAGAGAATCTCATGGATAAGATAGCCAATATGCAAAGATAGCTCAACATTGTCAAGATCAAAGAGAGAAGAGGGAATAGATGGATGGTGGAAGAATTACGCATGATGCCTGTTTGCCAATTTTTCATCATGGTACTTATCCAAGGTGCCACAAGAAGTAGTTTTCACCATAGGATAAATTTATTTCTCTTTACTTTTACTACCAAGGTGCCACAAGAAGTTGTTTTCACCAAGGCACATTTTCAATTTTTTTCATTTTTTTCATTTTTTTGAATTTTTAGAAAGAGCTCAAGCTGTTTGTAGATAGTGCTCCTATAGGAAAGATAAGTCATGATAAGCCAAGACCATAGAAAGGTATGCTCAAAGATGTTGATAGGGTGATGAAAGAGAAATGGTAGTAGGAAGAATATATGGAGGATAAGAGTTCATGTATAGAAAGGAGGTGTAAGCTTTAAAGGATTTCATGTGGGTAGTTGAAATATTGGACAAGATCAACATTGACACACACCTTGAAGGGTATTGGAACAATGGAGGAATCATGGATGAAGTATCTTGAGGTTTAGATGTATGAGGTGGTAGCAGAGATTTGGAAAAAAGTGGAGTGGAAGGCTTTGGAATATTTTTGGAAAGATTTTTGGAAGAAGATGGAATGGAAGCCTTTGGAAGCTTGAATGTCAACTTTGAAGTATTTTCAATATTCAAGTCTTTTAAAAGAGACTTGGGAATCCATATAGCTTTAGATTTTCCTTTGGATACTTCAAAACACATTTCTTCAATAATGGATTTAGGAACCCATATTTTCTTTGATTTAGCTCTCTTAATAGTGGACCTTTGTAGTCTCTTTTGTGCATTTTCCTTCTTAGCATTCACATGTCGATTAGATGGGACATAGTGATTTTCATTTTTTAATGGATTCTTATGTTTATTCTCACTTCCAAAGGAATTGGGATTTGTGGATGAATAAGGATGATATGACTGGTTAAGATGTATAGATGGGTGAAAATTCATCAAGGATGAGTGTCTTTGTTGATCTTGAGGTAATATAGGAGAGCTAGGGAATGAGCTATCAGTGAATGTAGGAGATGGAGGAACATAAGGCCCCAATATGGACGAAAGGTTTGAATGTTGTAGCTGAGATGGATAAGGACCAAGGATAGATTTAGAAGATGCAAAGGGATAGTGAGAAGGGATATCAACATCTTTAGATTGAGTAACATAGTCAAAGCCATCAATAGACTCATGAGTAGCTTTGATAGGAACAACATTTTTAATAGAAGCACTTGAAGCTTGAGCACAATTTTGAAGTGGATGTGGAGAAGTAGAACATGATGGGATGCTTTGATCTTGACAAGTAGCTTTGGATAGCATATGAAGAGAACTTTTCTCATAATTTTCAGTAAGCTCAAGGGAGATAATGGAAGTTGTGTCTTCATCATACTTAGGAGGTGGATAAGATATAGAATATGGAATGGAAAAATCTTGAAAGAGATGAACGGGTGCTTGATCTTGATCTTTCTTGACATTTATAGCTTTTTCTTTTTCAGAGTCCTCTTGACATGGAGCCACTTCTAAGGACAAGGGAGAATGAAGAGTGAATGGAGTAGTGCTTGGATTAGGCATAGTAGTGCATGAAGGTTGAGGATGTTTAGGATTAGTAGCATGGAAAAGGTTTGCAGCCAAGTGAAGGTTAGCTTGAGTTTCTTTTAGAGGTAGCCCTTGAGGATACATGTAGTCAATGTGGAAAGCATTAGGTTCTTTATTTGATAGAGGCATGTTGGAAAGATTTGAAGTGTTGGGAGATGCATGAGTGTTGGAAGAAGTGGAAGATGTAATAGAGCTGCTACTAGAAATAGGTTCATTAATGTAATCTTGCTCAAGAAAAGTATCCTCAGCACATGAGTCACTAGAAGTTCCAATAATTCCATTATCTATAAGATCTTGGATTTTATGTTTTAGCTCAATGCAATCTGAAGTACTATGCTCATTATGTTGATGATAAGCACAATAGATATCCAAGAATGGGTTTCCATATGAGCTAGACTTTGGTAACATGATGATCTTATTGCTAAGAAGTTTTTGCAAAGTGTCATCATAAGAATCTTCCAAGGGAGCAAAAGTTCTATTAGAAGTATGTCTAGGATATTCTTGTTGTTTCTCAAGTGAATAGAATGCATTCATGTCTTCATAATTATCTTGGTCAAAGATAGGTCCATCATGAAATTTTAGCATAGGCTCAAAGGAGGTATCACTTGCTTGTTCTCTAAAGAGGTCTTTAGATCTAGAAGATGAAGACATTTGATGTCTTGAAGTAGAGCATGTAGACCTAGAAGAAGAGGATGACCTCAAAGAAGGTGACTCACATTCATGTAAAGACCTCAAGGAAGATTCATGTAATGATGAAATATTCTCGTCTAACCTTTTCTCAAGTTTAGACTTCATTTTTGTCATGCGCTTAGAGAAATGAAGGTAAGAAAGATCATTTGTCTCTTCTAGTTCTTTGTATTGCACATATAGATCTTGAAACTCTTTAGTGACATGGAGGATATCATGATCATCTAGATTTGGTTGAAGTTTGGTAGCACAAGGTTTAGATCCCATAGTTTTAGATGCAAAGCCAAGCATAAAATAGTTTAGAAGATAACTTGATGTTGAAACTATAGGAGGTAGAGTGTTCACTTGCCAAGATAGTAGAGAGAGATTAAAGTGACTTGTCAAACAATATGTCCAAGAAACTTATGACATGAATGACTCAAGTCAATAGCTAGGCAAGATGCCCAAATAGCCAAATAGATAGAGCAAGTGGGGTGAAAAGTGAACAACTCCCTAACCCAAGAGTGTAGTCAAGAAATCAAGGAAACCATTTCAGCAAAAGGATAACTAGAAAGCGGACATAGACCATGAAGACAAAAAGACCAAGAGCACTAAGACCAAAGAGTCAATTTAAGCATATTCAAGAACTAGAGACATAGAAAATCATAGCCAAATGACGAAACCCCCCTTAGTAAGTAACACAAGAAAATATTTGCACTTAACATTTTGACTTGGTTGACAAAGTTTGACAATAATTGATAGCATAGCAAATTTGATGTCCAAAAGAAATTTCTTTCCAAGAAAGATAGTGACACATGGAGTATTCTTCAAACAATTAAGCAAGGGACAAAGCAACCTTGCATGATACAAGCATATGTGAGGTCTCAAAATAAATCCCTAGAACTATCGTCATGTATATGTTCAAAAGATTTTCACTGGTATACCACATTTGAGAACACATCAAGCAATATCTACCTAAATGTCATGGTTCATTACTCAACAACTTGGCCCACACTTGATGCTCCTTTGCCTCACACCAAGTGGTTTCCCACAAGAGATATTGGCTTTGTCATGGAAATGCATAAGCATAACCAAGGGAACACATATGGTGAGTGTAAAATCTTGGGGTGATCCGAGTAGTCCACTAGGATCGATCCTTGCACCAAGAAGTTGAGCGGCTAAAAAAGGTAGTTACTAACTTAGGGTGTTTAAATAGGGCTTCCGTTCATAGTGTTCCTCTTGCTCCCAATTACGGGACACCTCACCTTGCGATGAGTAACCGATCTTGCGACCACAAGAGTACCTTAAGCATTCTTGCCTAGTGATCTCCCTATGGTCGAAATCCCATAAGCGATCACACTAGGCGAAGACAAATACTATGTCTACCAAAGTTTTGTGTCCTTGATAGCCTTGAGTTTATAGTGGGTTGGAAGAGCTAGGTAGTCATCTTGTCCCCACTTGGGTCGTTCCTCTCAGGTTGTCCGAGAGCAGGCCCTCTAAAGGATTTTAACTACACAAAGTGTGGATCAACTTTTAGAAGTCAAGATTTCTGATTCACCACAAGGGTGAAGAGCATACTCTCCTATTCCAATCGTTTTCTCCCAAACACACTAGGAAGATTTAGTTGCCTCTTACTCTTGAAACCAAATGGTAAGTCAAGATTTCTGATTCACCACAAGGGTGAAGAGCATACTCTCCTATCACCAAAAGATCTCAATCGTAAGTTTTAATGTGCCTAAAAACAAATAACTAGTATATGTCGCACATGTAAAAAGTAAAGAATAAGCAAAATTGGGTTTTAATGCATTGGGCAGCCCTGCAAACAATCATTAGTAGCCCTTGTGCATTTGAAGCTTTGACATGCGTTCTTTTTATGCAATGTTTCAATTTTTTCATAAGGATGGCAACCTGTAATCACAACTTGTTAGCACCACAAGTTAGTGTGAAATAACATAAAGATCTACAATAAAAAGTGGTGAGTTGCCTCAAAAATCCAATTTATCTTTCAACCAAGTACATGCAAAGAAAGTGCAAGTTAATCACAAATGCTCTCATTTTTACTCTTTGGTTTTGACCTAGTCAACAAGATTGGACTTGTTTGCTATGATTTCAGATCCAAAAACAGAAATGAAAAGAAGATACCCCTACTAAAAATCAGAGAGATTTCCAAAAATGTAAAAAATTCAAAAAAATCTCTTCATTTGCTCCCTAAAGATCGATTTTGTCAAAACAGGCCAAATTTATCAAATCGAGTTTTTGATCATTAATACAACCTCAAAATTCAAAACACAAAGAAAGAACCCCTATTATAATTCAAAAATATTTCCGAAAAATGTAAGTTTTTCCAAAAAATGTACTGATTTGCGATCAGAAATGGCTTTTTATGAAAAACAAAGAAAAACCCATAACTCTCGAAAATCACATCAAAATGCTCTGAAAATCAGACTGAGACATTTTGAGCACATACCCAACTTGTAAAAAATAATTTCAAAACCAAACTCCAAGTGGTTTAAAAGATATGATCAAATATTTAAACCAACTAAGTTTTTGGCCTTCAAACCAATCTACTTATTGGTTGGCCTTAAAACCAAAGTGATAATTCTACAAAAGCATTTGATTAGATCCAATATGCTGCTGTTAAAAACCAAAAATGAAAAATAAAAGAAAATGGAGCTAAAAATTTGATTCAAGCCCCACGGTGGGTGCCAAAAATGTACACTCGAAAGTGTCCCACTCTAAACCCTTCTATCCAAACGATTCCGTGAGTTCGGAATGCTTGGATGCCGGCTTAGAGCTCCCTATCCACAGAGTGCAAAAGAGTATATTTCAAGAATAAGAAGGCTCTCAGATGAGCCTTAGAGAAACTCTTCTTGCTAGTAAACCATGCAATGGGAGGTTCCAAAGACAAGATGCAAGAATGCAAATGTCCCAAGGAGTTCCTCAAGAATGCAATGCAACTAAAGATTAAACTAGAATGAATATGAAAAGTGTAGCTATTCTAAGCATGGATGAGAGTGTTACAATCCAAATATTAAGCTATGTGAGATTAAGCTACATGTAAAAATGAAAGCTAAGCTAAGCTAAAATGCCATGATGCCATGGATGAGAGAATATAGACAAGAAATAGAAGTTCTCCACAAAGCTCCAAAGAAACCTGTTAGAAAACCTGTAGCATAACAATATTCAAAATGAGGATCGATTGAGGGGGAAAGCTCTCTCCCTTTTAAAGATGTACGGACGATGGAGATCAAGATGAAGATGGTGGATGATCAATGGTGGAATTTGAAAAGAGGAGTGATCCATGTCCACACACAAATCAACCAATAGAATATAAGTTGACTTGTCATATAAGACAAAAGTCACAAAGCCTTTTCTTTTAATTGCAAAATAGAAAAAGGACTTTATGTGTGCACTTTAAGTGGGTTAGAAGAATGGGGTCTTTTATTTAATTAAAAGGGGACATGTTCTTTTAATCAAATAATGAACTTAGGATAGCATAGTCAAACTATAGGTTATAATCAAATAAATTGATTATTAGCAATTTGGTCTAGGTAAATGATTAAATTAATTTAGCCAAAATGTTGAGAAGGGGGCTAATAGTCTAGATGACGATTTTTAGGTGATTACACTATCAAGATGATATGATACATGAAAAACATCATGGGTTTGGGATAAAGTTGATGGTAGAGAAAGTCTACATTCAATAGGATTCATAACTCTAAGAACATCAAACAACCCCACATATCTTGATGTAAGTTTGGATGACTTGCCAAAAGAGATTGAATTTTTGTGAGGTCTAACCATTAAGAGGAAAAACTTTCTCGTGTACCTCACGTATACATAAAAGATAAAAAAATATAAAATTATATGAAATGAAATGGATAAAGGAACACTCTATATCCCAAATTCCCCCCATGTGATACTCTCAACAAAAAACTAGTCCAACTAGACCTTTTACTAATTGACATTTTGGTTGCACAATCGATGGTGCATTAATCAATGATTTGGGTGGGCACCACTAGTACCACCCCCAAATCTTGAACTTACAATGAGCACCAATGAGTGATATGAGATGCATTAGGATTGATAATTTCAAGCACGTGGTGGTAGAGCTAGTGGTAGAGAAAGTCTATATGCAATAGGATTGATAACTTCAAACACATTGAGTGACCCCACATATTGCGTTGCAAGTTTGGATGACTTGTTGAAAGATATCAAACTTGCTAACTTTAAATTTCTCATTCAATTGATATTGAAGAACATATTTTAACAAATGACATAACTTCTCATGGTACCAAGTCACTATCGAAAACACCCTGTGTCAAACTCTAGATTTCTTTCATTTTCCTACTAGAATATAGCTGAAACAACCACCTCTTTTGAAAAAGTTTGCAGAACACCTCCTAAGCTATCTCTCTAAGCTATAATTGCTTCTTTGCTCCCTCATTGTCCCACCATGTGGCAACCTCCCTAGTAAGCTAGTAAGAGCCCCACATCAGTCAAGATTCCTCAGAAAGGTTATGAATATTGAAGTACTTCTCCATCGCTATGTTTCGAGCCATTGCCTCGTCCTCCATAGTTTTACTATTGAAGGTAGGAGGGATGAATTTCTTGAGGTCTCTACTAAGTTCATGTGAAATCCTACCCATGTTATTCACTAGCCATGCAACCCTTCAATCATAGCTCCTTATTCCTCATCCTCTTCTTGTTTTCTCCATGCTTCCAACCTTTGATCCTCATCTCTTTTTCTTTGTTCCTAATTGTGGGGATTCTCAAATCAAATGCCCCTCACATCATGCTCTAAGTGATACATGCAAGAACCATGTTGGTTTAATACACCACCTTATTAGTTCAAAAGCTCAAGGATCTTCTCCAATCTCTAATTAGGCTCATTATTAGGACCATTATTGGACCTAGCTCTATTGGCATTCCTAGTTTTCATGGTGACTAATCAAGTCTTGTACGAAAAAAATGCACAACTTCTAGTGATGTAGTAGACCAAGGCCCTATAGTTTAACCATTCTCTGATACCACATGTAAGGACTAGCCTTCTCGAGAAGCAACCCTAATTACCGAAAAGAATGGAAATTCAAAGTCAACAATTAAGTCTTTTAATTAATTCAATGAAATTACATTTGATTCATTGATTATTTATTGTTAACTTTGAATTTCCACTCTTTTCGGTGATTAGCTTAGGTAGCTTGTTGAGGAGTTTAGTCCTCAAAGCAGGTGTATAAAAGCCAAGTACATCTAGAGGCTTGTAATTCCAAAAGGGAGTGCATAAAAATCACCCTAGTCCTTTCACCAAGGTTTGAGACATCCCACATTTTTATACATGAAGAGAGTTAACATTAATGACCACTTGTTCAGTCTTTTGGTATTGATTAGATACCTTGAATTTTAACTTGAAAATAAGCTATGGAATATTTTTTTTGGTTATTTGATGGATGAAATTCAATAAAGATTATCACTCCTCTTTTAAAAATTAAAAGGCATGAGTCCAAGGTATGAGAGCTTGAAACCTCTTTTGAGACTTTAGAATTGGCGACCACTAAATGGAGTATTAGTTAAACAATTACCAAAATAATCTCCACCCCAATGAAACCAACGTTTAATGGCTTTCTAATCCTTCCAAATGCTTTTGACAACAAAATTGCCTTAAATGGAAACAAATTACCTCATGGTAAGAATAATGCCTAAGTCCAAACCTTAAGGTGAAATGACCTTGATGATTACTTGCGTTGATGCAAGGACATATAAGAATTTCCAATGCTTCATTACCTTGTAGAGCTCCAATGATAAATTTAGCACACAAGGAAATCCCTAATGGTAGATCTAGATCAATCCCAAACCTTCAACTTCATGAGGGAGGTAATAAAGAATTCTTACAACACATTATGGAAGGCTTGATTCCCACCACTAAAATCCCAGAGAGAATATTTGAGGATCTTCTCAACCTTCAAGTAAGAAGTCTTGAAAGATACACAACACGAGACATTGCAAAAAACATTGGAGCAAACTTGGAAGTTTCCAACAAATGAAAAAAGTCTCAAGAATGCATATTGCAAGTTCTTAGTTGTTTTCAAAAGCTTTGAAGGCTACATGAATTCCAAATAATTGGAGATCTTTTCATAGTCAATCCATTTACAATTTTAATCATCAAGTTGGATTGAATTGGGAAGAAAGGGTTTTCTATAGCATAAGGTCTTCATCCACAAAATGTTAAAATCAAAAGCTTGACCAAAAATCCTATAGATATCAAAGAGCCTACTTAATGTTATCGCCATCCTTGTACACAAAAAGAAAAGAGTTGTCAGAAAGATGATCATTCACAAACTGTTGAGAAGAATTAGTGAGACAAATTTGCTTGACACAACATTGAGAGATTGTTTGACCAAGGAGGTACCTAAACCCTTAAGCAACCAAAAATAAAGAATTGAAGAAAAAAGGTAGACTTGTCTAATGGATTGAGAGCGTTTAAAAGAAGGGGATTGTTGGCCTTAGATGGTAATGCAAGGAAAAATATTTGAAACAAGAACTTGAACCATTTGAATGAATCAATAATTGAAGCTAAGAGGCAATGGATAAATCATAAACTAAAACGTTGGCTATTTTCCATGCCATGTATGACTCATGCGATGTGTACTTTTTCCTCCATCAATAGTGTCAATACTATTTGTCCCATGATTCCTCCCAAAATTTGAAGGGAGGGCCTCTACAAATGTTCATCTACCCATATCCCACATAGAGTCTAAACCCAAGGTTAATAGTTAATAATTTTTTATTTTTTTTGAAAGTTATGTATAGTGTTGGTTCAAACCGTTCTCACATTTAATAAGTTATTGCTTATTGTATTAAATTTTATTTATTTGAAATGAGTTATATCTATGTCATATTTTATACAAGATAGAAAAATATAATATTTATTTTTTATATAAGTTAGTAAATTCTATATAATTAAAAAATTATTATTATTTCTATTCTTAAACTTTTAATAATAACTATATGGTGAAGTATAGGAGAAATATTATTAAAATATTAATTTTAATTTTGATAATTATATTATAATATATAAATAATTAATAAGAATATAAGAATTTTTTGAAAACAATATATATTGTTAATTTCTTTTTATTTATTATCATATAAATTATATTTTGTTAAATTAAGAATATGAATGTCAATATAGAAAGAATAATTGTTAGTTTGAAAAATTAGTCTTTGTTCCATATGACTAATATTTTATTTTTATTTTTTATTAAGGAAATTTGTAAAATTAAAAATCCCCGCAAACACATATAGAATAAATCAAACTATGAAATCGATAGAGAAACAAATTATGTAACTTATATGTTACATACATAATCTACATACATAAGTTACATAGTTTATTTCTTTATTCATTCCATAGTTTGATGTTATTATATATGTATTTGTGATACACCATTATCTTTTTCACCTTTCCTTTAATTTTTAAAAATTAATGTAAAACAATGCAAATAACATATTAAATATATGTTCATTCAAATCAATATAAAGAATTTTAAAAAAAACCAAATATATTATATTAAATTTTTTAACACGTACTATCTATGGTTAGTAGAGCAAAAAAAACTATTCATTAGAACAAAATTGAAGAAGAGAAATGAAGAAACAAAATATTAATATTTATTTTAAATGTTGTATGAAAATTTACAATACTCTCAAAATAGCCGCCACTTGTAGGTGAGTTGGTTTGTGCCTTGAGGTTTACTTCCTTGAGGTCATTGGTTCAACTCCCCTTTGTACTGGAGAAAGGTTGTAGGCTAGTTTCCCTTATGGGACTTTCGTGCCAAGTACCTACTCCACTCACCTGGGGTACAGGACTGGACTTTTCCCCCAAATTTTTATAAAAACAAAGCATGGTGCATGACAAGGGAGCGAGAATAGGAGAAATCAAAAGTTTCAATTCTGCTTTGGGCGGTTCTGTCTAGGATGGAGTAGAGAAGGGTTCAAGTGCTTGCCAAGAGGAGGATGACTAGGGAAATAATGTTTCCTTTGGGAATGAGGGTCCATGGGAATCAAGGAAGGTCCCATGGAAGGAGGCTTTGAAATCTAGTCGGACAATGTTGGGCCCACAAACTACTCAAAATGTCCTAGATGTGGGTTTGAAAGGATGATGGTCTTATCTCTTTGGTATCAAGCCCATAGGTAAGTCTTCCTTCCCAGAGATAAAAGACATCTCAGACAAAGAAAAGGGGAAGTATGCAATAGAAATCCTCGATGAGCTTGTCTATCATAACATCACTTCTATGGCATACTCTCTAGTTGGGAAGTTCATAGGCGCAAGGTAAAATATTGACATTGTGAGGACCTATGTAAGAAACAAATGGGACTTGAAATG
Organism: Cupressus sempervirens; assembly: GCA_028749045.1. NCBI lineage: Eukaryota > Viridiplantae > Streptophyta > Pinopsida > Cupressales > Cupressaceae > Cupressus > Cupressus sempervirens. The sequence continues at coordinate 571,062,763 of CM053785.1, forward strand.
GCATGTGGAGATTGCAGCTATGGAATAGGGTTTCCTCTCCTTTGACTTCTCAGGCATGGAGGATCTCACAAGGATTCAGTGTGTTGGGTCTTGGTCCTTTGGATGTTTGACTCTAGCCTTGCAAAAATGGACTTTAAAGCTAGATCTTAGTGACTCTTTCTTTGTTCAAGCTCCTATTTGGGTTCATCTGCTTGAACTTCTAATGGAGTTTTAGTGTGAAGATGCTTTTGATGGCATAGAAAAATTATATGGGGAGTTCTTATCCATAGACCCTATGACGGTGTCAAGGAGTTAGTTAACATATGCTAGAATATGCATTGGGGTTAGTGAAGGTAGAGATATGCTGGAGATGGTGTATCTCCACTCTTAGCTAGGTACCCATATCCGGAAGCTAGATTTTGAAAGTGTCCCCTTTGCTTGCTTTCATTGCAAGAAGGCATGCCATGTAGCTAAGCTTTGTCCTAGGCTCCAGGAGGAAAAAAAAACCAGGAAATAGATTTAGAATAAAGGTAAGGCCAAGGGAATAACAAAGGAAATAATCAATAGTTTCAAAGAGAGAGAAAGTTTGGAGACAAAAGGAAAAAAAACTAACCAAGAATCTTCTCCAGAGCATCAATAGGAGGGAATGGTGGTACATTAGTTGTTGATGGGGTCCTAGGGGAAGAGTCCGTTGAAATCAAAACCAAGGTTGATGAATCACAAAAGCTTATGGCTGAGAAGCAGTGGTTAGATTCCAAACCAAAAGATTTAGATAACAAGTTGAAATTATGCCCTACGGGGGACATCTTCCAAGGGAACCTCTCAAGGATAGCAAGTATAGATGTAGAAACAGAAGGGGAAATATCAAATGTCCCCAATTACTAGGATCTGGTAGTGAGTACGGAGGTAGCTCAATCCTCCTAGCTTATCCCCATGGGAGATTGTAGTCTCAGAAAGGGGATTGGCTCTCCTAGGAAGATCTCAAGAGTGGTGGAATTGGTAAGATTCTCTTTGTTGGGTCAACTAACTTGAATGGAGGCTCTGTTTACGAGTTGTATTGATGAAAGTTAGGGGGAATGGACAAATATTAGAAAGAAAAAGAAGAGTCATGACCCTTCTCTAGTCTACCTAGCTACAAATAGAAGTAGAGTGAAGGATGATGTTGGAGCAAAACCTAAGACTCTTGGGAGAAATAGTCACAGTCAAAATAGGAAAGAGGAGACTAGAAGGAATTGACTAGCAGATGGGAGTCAAAAGACCATCTGAGAGGCCTGCCTTGCAAAGAAGAAATGGAGGTCATATCCTAGAACATTCATGGGCTAAATGGAGCCCACAAACAAGAGCTAATATGAAATATGTTAAGGGACAATAGAACGGATTTAATCCCAATTCAAGAAACCAAAATGAGAAAGGAGTCAGTGAAGAGAATGTCTTTCAGTAGAAGTTTGGAGGGCTTTGCTATAAATTTGGATGGGGCTTCAGACTATTTTCTTACTCTTTGTAATTCTAATCTTTTCAAGTCACATGTTTTATATAGTGAAGGTAATATTCTCCTCATTCAAGTTGAAAATATTAAAAATAAAGAATTATGGTATCTTTTGAATGTGTATGCTCCCAACACTAAGAATGGAAGGATGAACTATTAGGGTAAAATAAAGAATGTTTTATCTAGATTCCAAGTGGGAACTTTTATTATCATGGGGGAATTCAACACCCCTTTAAGGGATGATGAAAAATAGTGGGCCTGGCACCACATTTGGATAGTAGGTAGGACCTTTCTAACTTTATCAATGAACTGGCTTTGCTGGATGTTGATCTTCAGGGAGGTCCCTTCACTTGGTCAAATAGGAGAGTGGGTAGAGATTGCATTCAAGTTCGATTGGACAAAGCTCTTATTTCTTTAGACTGGATGAATTTAAACTATTGCAATCTATCTCTAATGGCCCATATAGGATTAGATCACTCTCCCATCACTCTCACTTTGGACCCCATTTCTATCAAATGTAACTTCCCCTTTAGATTTGAGAGAATGTGGACTTCCCACTCAGATATTTCTCTTCATATCTCGGAGTGGTGGAACATCCACATAGAGGGTTCGATCATGTTTAAGGTGGCTAAGAAGTTGAAAAACACAAAGTTGAATATTAGAAAGTGGAACAAGTCTAATTTTGGTAATATATTTCACTCCAAAGCACAAATCTCAAAGGACCTCAACATTATTCAAGATGTCATTCAGAAGGAGGGGTATAATGAAGAGAGATTGGTGGAAGAAAAATATATTCTTATAGAGCTTCACAACATAATTAGTCAAGAGGAGACCTACTCAAAATAGAGATCGAGTGCTATCTGGTTAAAAGAGGGGGTCCAAAATACTAGGTTCTTCCACACCTCTACTTTGAAACACAGAGTTCATAACAAAATCAATAGAATCAAGCAGGAGAAGTTATTTTGTAAGAGGAAAATGATATAGCTGCTGAGGCTATATCTTTCTTTTCTAATCTTCTTTTGAAAGATCCTAATCTCGTGGATCAAGATTAGTTGGACATCATTTCAAATATCCTAACTCTAATCCAACCTGAGGAGAACACAATGATTGAGGCTATCCCTTCCCCTCTGGAAGTTGAGTGGGCTGTCTTTTCTCTTGCAGTCGACAAGTCCTCGAGCCCGAATGGTTTCCCATCTTTTTTCTTTCAAATGTTTTGGAATGTAGTCCACCTAGATGTCACCAAAGTGGTTCAAGAGATCTTTGGAGCTTGGAGTCTGCTCAAGGAGGTAAATGCCATTTTCCTTGTGCTTATTTTGAAAGTGGCTGAGGTAGATTCTATGGACCAATTCAGACCTAGCCATTGTAACTTGTATTACAAGATTATTTCTAAAGTGTTGGCTTCAAATATTATCAAGGTCTTCCCTTCCATCATAGCACCTCAACAATCTGGTTTTGTCTAGGGGTGACAAATCTTGGACTCAATAATGATTGTCCATGAAGTTATCCACTCTTTGGAAGAGGGTACGAGAGAAGGTTTCCTCCTCAAGCTTGACATGTCCAAGGCTTATGATCATGTGTACTGGTCCTTTCTTTTCAAAGTTCTTAGAGGCTTTGTTAGGGTCATCAAACTTATTAATCAGTTGGTGAAAACTACCTCTCTCATTGTTTTGGTCAATGGCTCCCCCTCAACCTTCTTCAAAACTTCTAGAAGGCTAAGGCAAGGAGGTCCGATCTCACCCATTCTTTTCGTTATTTTGGTTGAATGTCTTAGGAGGATGATTTCTACCAACATAAATTATAGTGCTCTGTTTGGAGTCAAACTTTCTTCTAGTCCCTTGGTTTTCTCTCACCAATAATTTGTTGATGACACTAAATTGGGAGGCAAAGCCATGATTGGTGAAGCTAGGGTGGTGAAAAAGATCTTGAGTTCTTACTCTAGGGGCTCGAGGCATCTAATCAACTAGAACAAGAGTTCTATTTTCTTCATTAACACTTCATTTGAGAGATAGAGGAAGATTGCTACTATTCTGGGCTATGAATTGGGAAGCCTCCCTTCTATATATTTGGGTCTCCACATGGGCCTTAAACCCCCTAATTCTTTTTGGAATAGCCTAATTGATAGGTTTAATAAGAAATTGGCTAGTTGGAAAGGAGCTACTCTAAGCCAAGCTGACAAGATTCAGTAGTGATATTGCTATCAGGATTTAACTATGTGATTTTGAGTCAAACTCATTGACCCATATTTCATGAGTAGTGATTCAATATGAATTCATCTCTCATGAGAATAAATAGAACACTTAACACTCATTGGATCTAGGTGATGCTCATAGCAGTGAAGCATCAGGACTTCCCAAGAGGTCACCCATCCCAATACTACTCTAACTTGAGCGCACTTAACTAAAGAGTTTCCTCCATGGTTAAACCCAAAGCTTGCAACCCCACTTGTGGGTTAACCATGGAGGAAACTCTATAGTTAGGCACACTTAGGCTGGAGTAGTACTGGGATGGGTGACCTCCTGGGAAGGCCTGATGCTTCACCCCTATGAGCATCACCTAGATCTAATGAGTGTTAAATGCTCCATTTATTCTCATGAGAGATGAATTCATATTGAATCACTACTCATGAAACATGGGTCAATGAGTTTGACTCAAAATCACATAGTTAAATCTTGATAGCAATATCACAATTTGACTTGCTGTAGAAATTGTCTCCTACTTATCAAGATTTAGTTGGTCAAGTCTACTCTTCAAAATCTCCCAACTTATGCTCTAAGTCTCTATGGGATTCCTTGCAAGTATGCTAATCATTTGGAGAAGATACAAAGGAATTTTCTTTGGTTAGGATCAAAAGACAACAAGAGATTTCTCTTGGTGGCATGGGACAATGTGTGCCTCCCAAAACCGAATGGGGGTTGGGTATCAGAAAATTGAGATCTTTCAATAAAACTCTCCAAGCTAAACAGATTTGGAGAATATTTTCTAGCAAAGGGGGCTAGAGGGACATCATAGAAGACAAATACCTTTGGAGACCTTTAATTAGACACTTGCACTTTGGAGGGTCAATTACCAATGGATCAAATATGTGGAATGGCATTCTAAGAGCCAAAGAGATGGCCAATAGTAAGGGAAAATAGAGTGTTGGTAATGGGAAGGACACCCTATTCTGGTAGGACAACTAGCTGATCTAGGGGCCTCTTCACAACATTCCTAAATATGAAAGATGGGCTTGTATTTGTATCCAGAGGTATGACATATATGTTTGTGATTACTGACAAGGCCAGGGTTGGAGAGATCTTTCTTTTACATCTAGGGATCTCAAACCTTTGATGACTATTCTCCACTCTGGTTTTGAATGAGGATCATGACCAACTTGTTTGGGAGAACACTTTTGATGGCATTTATTTGGTGGCTTTGGGGTACCAAGGTAGTATGAGGCAAGATTCAAGACTAGACTAGGCTAAGGCCAAGTTCCCTAGTATTATCCCTAAAATCAAAAATTTCTTTTGGCTTTTACTCCAAAACAGGATCTTGACTATAGACAATCTTAGTAGGAGGGGTCTTCTTATTCCTAATAAGTGTGTCCTTTGTAAAAACTAGGTTGAGTCTGTGGATCACCTATTTATACATTGCTCCTTCCTAGAGAGGTGTGGTCAATTTTTAATCAAGCATTTGGGATGAGTTGGTGTGCTCCTGTCTCGACTATTGAATTCTTTAGGCAAAGAGATGACTCTTGGAGAGGGCTGGGGCTCAAAGTAATAAGTAAATAGGCTATGCCTCAATTTGGATGGGGTATTTGGAGGGAATACAATAATTGTATCTTCAGGGATGCCAACCTTCCTACTAATATTGTGTCTAGTAAAATTCAAAATGCCCTTTTTGGAAAATTATATGTTTAATAAAGGATCTAACCTGTTTGCAGGTGAAATTGGAAGCAGTAATGATACTCAAAAAACAAGAAAGGAATGTCACTGGTATTTACGCGTAGAGGGCTGGCACACAGCCAACTTTGATGGTGTAGCCAAAGGTAACCTGGGAGTTGCAGGTAGTGGAGGGGTGATCAGAAATTGTCATGGGTATGGTATAGTAGCAGTTACTTTCCCCTTGGACACCAAACTAATCACTATGTAGAGGCTTGTGCAACCCTCCAAACAAGAAAGTTGGCAAAAGAGGTTGGGGTTAATGGCCTATGGTTTGAGGGGGATTCAGATAATATCATCAAATGCCCAAGGGGTGACCACCCGTTTTCCTGGAGTATAAAGAATATGATGGAGGAAACGAAATAAATTTTAGTTACCTTTGAGAGGGTCTATGTGTCACATGTTTACTGTGAAGCTAATGTGGTTACTAATTGGATGGCCAATGAGGTGGTTAGTAGGGACACATCACACAGATGGCTAAGTGGTGAGGGGACTCTGACGACTACTAAAATTTTAATTGAGATTGAGAGAATCCAGGGGAGGATGGGAAACACAAAGTGTAATAATGGAAGTTAATGTTGTCAATCACATTTTTAAAGTAATGAAAGTTTGGCATGGGCCAAAATAGAGTTATCATAATTGAGGGGTTTTGTGGCACATTTTTTGGGTGATTAGTAATTGTTATTACAATTGCTTTACCAAGGATAGTGGTAAGTACAATTTTTTATGAGAAAAACCAGTGTTCGGTTCTTCGCACTTGGAGAACACAAAATTTTTGTTCTATTTTCTACAAAAAAATGGTGGGGGAAATGCATTTTAGAGAGCTAGAGAGTGAAGTAGAGAAGTGGAAGAGGAGATCGAAGGTGTGGGAAAAAATGAGGGAAGGCGACATTATAGCCTTCATTGAAAAACTTCATGGATGGGATCCTACGATACCTAACCTTATGGTTAAGTCCTAGAAAGATGGGAAGGTGAAGATAGATGGTATTGATTTCTAGGTCAATGAAGGGGTCATGGTAGAGGTCATAGATTCTCCTAATCAGGGCATAGAATTCTATAGGGATAATAAAATATCCCTGAATGGTGTGAGAGACTTTGCTAAGGATGCCAAGGAGTTGAAGGAGTTAGTGAATACTGGTGCCTACTATTAACCTACATCAATAAAGTAACTTTGGAGGTTTGTCCTAAGGGTGATTATCTCTTACATTACGCTTGACACTAGGTATGATAGGATCCGTACCCACCATTTCGTTATCCTAAACCACTTCAGGTATGGAACAAAAATATTCATCCCCTTCTACCTTTTGTTCTCTACAAATAAGAGTATCATGGGTTTTAAGAAGAAAGCGTATGCTAACCCTACCTTCCATGAGGGTCTATTATTACTTATATATGAACACTTTTAAGCTCAAACCCATGGAAGAGTTTTAGCCCATAAGGTGGAGTCCTTAGAGGATATAGAAAACTCTTACGTTCCTTCTAATATAGAGGATAATGTAAGGCTACATTCTAATGACGAGGAGGAGGTGGCCAAAATTTTGAAGGACACGGGCATGGAGAAGAAGAAGAAGTCTTGGAAAGGAATAGAGGGAAGGATAAAGCATGAGGTCAGCTCAATGGAGGATTACAATGAAGAGGAAGAGGGGATGGAAATAGATGAGGAGGGCAATGTGAAAGAGGTGGGCACCAGTAAGGCTTAGGAAAGAAAAAAGGATGACAAACCAACCAAAAGGAGGAGGGGTGGAGATAAGGAAACAAAGAAGGCAGATGGTAAGGGTAAGGAGACCAAACTTGAAGCTTAGGAAGAGAGTAACGAGGAATATGGTTTGAAAAAAATTGCATGCAAGAAATTTCAAAAAAGCACAATGAAAATGGGCCTAGTTATAGAGCATATCTATCCAGAGGTTGTGGAGGGAAAGGGTGATAGAATTCAATTGGAGGAACTCATCGACTCGACTTTGGTGATTGTAAGCGATAACGTGAGGGAAATAGGGATGAACCTCCTAAACAATGTCCACAATAGTATGGTGGACAATTTTTGATCCATTAAATGGATTTTCCATAAAATAGAAGAGATAAAGTTCAGGATGTAGGGGTAGGAAAGGACCAAAGGGGGGGGACGGGAATGTTAAAATAAGCAAGTTGGATGCGAGGGTTACTGAGATTTAAAAAAGAGTGGAAAGGATGGAGAGCTCTCTCCATAGCTCAGCTAGCTAGAGCCTCAACATAATCAAAGGATTAAATGACAATATCATTCAACTACACTCGATTATTGGAGGAAAGCAATAAGGGGAAAGAGGAAAAGGACAAAGAGGAATTCAAGGTTGCAGTGAAGATGACTTCTTGTAGGTTGAGAGCCCAAGCAAAAGAAGGAGATCAAATAAGAGGAAGAGGGAAGAGGAGGTGTCTTTTGATGATAATCATTTGAAGATTGACGCGACATAGACCATGGGAGAGTTGGAGCTCAAGAATGTGGAGCTGGTCAAAGAAATGGTGCCCTGATTAATGCTCTTGGTTTTTTGTCTGTCCCCTAGCTTTTGGCTATTTTAATTTTTTTTGGTTCTAGTGGCATGGAATGACCTGCTATTTTTTTTTGCTTTGATGCTAGCACTGCACTTTAATTAATATTTTGTTGTTAATTGGTGGGTTTCAAGAACCTTGTAAAAAAAACCTATTTTACTTAATGAAAAGCAATACTCTCAAAGCTTTAAAATTAGTGACAAATTTACACTGTCATTCTATTTCATAAACTTATATCATGAAATTTACAATTGATATATTTTCATCACTAGTTTCACTCTAGCTCAACTCATAAAGATTTTTAAAATTATTATTTTATAAATTTATCATTTTTTCTTGGCATGTCTCACTTTATTTTTATTTATTTCTGATGCAGGAGCATCTTGCATTGGAAAATTATTGAAAAAAAAAAATAAAAAAATAAAAAAAATTTAAAAATAAAAATAAAAAAAAATTCTGGAGGAGAGAGAAAGTGACAAAAATTAGAGGAGAAATAATAAAAAAAATAAAAAAGGGGAAAAAGGAGAAAAGAAAGAAAAAGAGGATTTCTATTTTCGAGGTACATAGGTGGCATAATAGAAAAAAAAAAAAATGGTTGTCATTCCATTTATCAAGGTGTGTGAGAAGAATTCTAGAAAGTTATGAATATTGTAGAAAATTGTGGATATTGTAGAAGGTTATGGAAGTTTTAGAAGGTTGTGGATATTTTGTAGGTGGAATTCTAGAAGGTTGTGGATAAGTCATGCATTGGGTGGTAAGTGCCTATTTAAGCAAGGCATATGAGCATTTCTAATCAAGCTCAAGGGGAAGCTCAAGGAGTAGCTTGAGGAGTGGAAGCTCAAGGAGAAGCTTGAGAAGTGGAAGCTTGAGAAGGAGAAGTTTCAGAAGTGGAAGCTCGAGGAGCAAAAGCTCGAGAACAAGTAGCTTGGGAAGTAGAAGCTGGAGAAGGAGTAGCTTGAAAAGGTGAAAGATTTGGAAGGAAAAACTTGAATGTGTGAAAGTTGGAAGGTGTGAAGGCTTCAAGGTGTGAAAGAGAAGGAGAAAGTGAAGAGTGAGTTTTCCTGAGTCTGTGGACAGAGTGCCGAATGTGAGGCAGTTTACAACAGGATTATGGTGGAGTTGTGAGTGTAGACAGAGCGCTGAATGTGAGGCAGTTTACACTTGGATCTTGGATAAAGTTGAAGAAGAGCTAGTGACTGCAGTTTAGAAACAAGGAGGTTGCTTGGTGGCTTGCGAGCACAAGTTGAGATCTCAGAGGTTTCTACCAGAGTGTGGATCTGGACTAGCTTGGATTTGGATTGGATCTTGAGAGATCTTGTTGCATTCTTTGTCATGAGTTGGTAAGGGTGGTGTGGCCTTTTGTCAGTGGTATCAGAGCATACCGTCATCAATTTCTAATAACACGTGATTAGGAGCTCAAAACAAGTAAGAGAATCTTTTCACCCATTAATTTTAAACACTAACATTGTTTTGATTTCAAATTCATCGACAACATAAAAGTTATTATAAACTATTTAATACATTAGATATACATAATTATCTTTTACATTCTATAACAAGAGCTCTGTGAGAGCAAGAGCCCCTGCCTGATAGATTTTTCATTTTAGTATTTGCATTTGTGGCCTTGACAATATATTTGGGGAGAAATATTTACTTGTTAATTTTTATTTTTTTACGTATCATTCCTATTATATATTGAGAGATAAAATATGTTAATAATAGTGCTAAATTTAGAATTATTTTTATTTAATTATTTTGTATGTTTGATTGAGAACAATTCTATATATAATTTACAATTTTCTATAGTAATTTTTTCCATTAGCTTGTTAGCGTTTGGATTTTGTTCTATATTTTTTCAAATATTCAAAAATAACAAATGTCCCATGAATTGATATTTTATATATGCTCTATTAATAAAGTTATGAATTCATTTGTAAAAAAAAAATTGAACCATAAAAATACAACAAATACAAGCAAGCAATTTGCCATCTTTATTGTTGAAAAAAAAATCTCCCCCAAATTTAATAATACTTTCCATCACATCATCTTTCAATCATAATAAATATGCCTTGAAAAAAGTATTTGCATTTGCTCTATTCTAATTTACCATTGAAATTTATTGTCATTTCTGAGTGGTAATACAAGTTTTGTATGACAACATGGGATTTGAAACCATGATAGAATGCACGACCTTAATAGAGTGGTTACATTTAAATTGACATCTTCAAACATTCTAGACAAATTTTCCCTTACTGTTTTAAATTTCCCCTCCAAATTAAATTCCTAATTTTTTTAAAAATACGTTTCCTCATATTGTGCAATCATTCACAATTAATTTAGAGTTATTCATTTTAGTGAGAGCTTGGAATGCTTTCTAGAAAGATCGTTCCATACAAAACATTTGACAACTAATAGGGGCTTCTATAGGCAATTGTAATAAACAGACTTTCACAACCAGTGCTAAAATGATCTAGACATACCAAATTTGTCTTAAGGAAATTCATTTCATGTAGAAGCCAACTTTTAAATTTAGAACCAAGGAATCCATTTCATAAGCAAATGCGTCAAATGCAATCTAGAGAAAAATAATAACTAGCTTATATATACCTCTATATATATTACGCCGAGAGTAATCGTTCTCGAGGCGCCTATTTTCATTTAATCCCAAGGTTATTTTAATCATAGTTGGGATTATGAAAATGAAAACAGGTGCCTTGAGAACGATTACTCTCAACGTAATATATATAGAGGTATATATAAGCTAGTGGCAATCGCGGTGCAACAGGAAAAGTATTTTAAAAATTTGTTCTATTTTTTTAAGGTTCGTGCTGAATTATTTATTTCTTTTTAAATACAATTGTATAAACTTACTATAAAAATGTAATAGTGTAAACTTACTATAAAATTATTCTTGAATATTTTATTTTTTAATTCTATATATGGTGTTTATTTGTATCACTTTAATTTAGTTTTATTTTAAGCATATTGTTATGTGAAATGTTATATTGAAGAGTAGAGTTATAGTTAGGGTTAGGGTTAGTGTTAGGGTTGGGGCTATTGTTAGGGTTGGAGTTATGGATAGGGTTAGAGTTACAGTCAGGAATAGAGTTACAATTAGAGTCAGGATTAGCATTAGGGTTAGGGCTAGGGTTATTTTTAGGATTACGAATCTTGTTAGGGTTAGGTTTAGAATTAGAGTTAGAGTTAATGCTAGGATTAGGGTTACAAATATAGTTAGGGTTAGAATTAGAGTTAGGGTTAGGGTTAAGGTAAGGGCGAGGGTAAGAATAAGGGTTTAGGTTAAAAATATAGTTAGGGTTAGGATTAGAATTAGAGTTAGGGTTTGAGTTAGAGGTAGAGTTAGAATTGGAGCTCAAGTAAGGGCTAGAGTTAGAGTTGAAATTAGGGTTAAAATTAGGATTAGGGTTAGGGTTAAAATTAGATTTACGATTAGAGTTAGAGAAAGGGGTAGAGAAAGGGTTAGTTTTAGGGTGATGGTTAAGGTTAGGTTTATATTTAGAGTTAGGGTTGTATATAGAGTTACATCAGGGTTAAGGTTAGGGTTAGGGTTAGGGCTATGGTTTTCGTCTAGATTAAAGTAAGGGTTAAGGTTAGAGTTAGAGTTTTGAGTCAGGGTTAAGGTTAGAGTTAGGGTTAGGTTATGGTTTTAGTGAAGGTTAAACTAAGGATTAGGGTTAGGACTAGAGTCTAATTATGGTAGAGTTAGATTTACAGTTAGGGTTATATTTAGGGTTAGAGTTAGGGGTAGGATTATGGTTTTAAAAAAAGTAATTTTCTTTTTGGCATATTGTAATGTAAAATGTTATAGTCAAACATAGATATATGGTTAGGGACAAAGTTACCATTATAGTTAATGTTAACCTTAGGGATAGAATAAGGGTTAGGGTTAGCATTAGGGTTAGGGCTGGAGTTAGGGTTAGGGTTTGAGTTATGGTTAAGGTTAGGGTTAGAGTTACGATTATGGTTATTGTTAGAGTTATGGTTAAGGTTTAGGTTAGAGTTATGTTTATGGTTAAGGTTAGGGTTAGAGTTATGGTTATGGTTAAGGTTCAGATTAGAGTTATGTTTATGGTTAAGGTTAGGGTTAGAGTTATGGTCATAGTTAAGATTAGGGTTAGAGTTATGGTTGTGGTTATGGTTAGTGTTATAGTAAGGCTAGGGTTGGGGTTTGAGTTAGGGTTAAGGTTAGAGTCAAGGTTAGGGTTTGAGTCAGGATTAAAGTAGGGTTAGGGTTAGGGTTGGAGTCCAATTATGGTAGAGTTAGATTTAGGTTTAGAGTTAAGGGTTAGAGTTATGCTCATGGTTAAGGTTAGGGTTAGAGTTATGGTTATGGTTAGGGTTAGGGTTAGGGTTATTATAGGGCTTGAGCTAGGGTTATTGTAGGGATAGGGTTAGGGTTTGAGTCAAGGTTAAGGTTAGATTTAGGATTAGGGTTAGGGTTTTAGTTAGGATTAAAGTTAGGGTTAGGATTAGGGTTAGAGTCTAGTTATGTTAGAGTTAGATTTAGGGTTAGAGTTAGGGATAGAGTTATGTTTATGGTTAAGTTTAGGGTTAGAGTTATGCTCATGGTTAAGGTTAGGGTTGGACTTATGGTTATGGTTATGGTTATGGTTAGGGTTAGGGTTAGGGCTTAAGTAAGGGTTAAGGTTCTAGAGTTATAGTTAGGGAAAAGTTTTGAGCCAAGATTAAAGTTAGGGTTAGGGTTATGGTTAGAGTCCAATTATGGTAGAGTTAGATTTAGGGTTAGAGTTAGGGACAAATTAAATTTTATGGTTAAGGTTAGTGTTAAGGTTAGGGTTAGGGTTAGAGTTAGAGTTAAGGTTAGGGTTAAGGTTAGAATTAAGGTTAGGGTTAGTGTTAAGGTTAGGGTTAAGGTTAGAGTTAGAGTTAGGGTTAGCATTAGGATGAAAATTAGGGTAAGAGATAGGGTTTGAATTAGAGTTAGGGTTCTTGTTAGGGTTAGATTTACAATTAGAGCTAGAGTTATGGTCAAGGTTAGAGTTATAGTCAGGGTTAGAGTTAGAGTTAGGGTTAGGGTTAGGTTTAAAATTAGAGTTAGAGTTGGGATTAGGGTTAGGGTTAGAATTAGGGTTAGAAATATAGTTATGATTAGAGATAGAGTTAGGGTAAGGGTAAGGGTAAGAAATAGGGTTACAAATATAGTTAGGGTTAGTGTTAGGGTTAGAATAAGAGTTAGGGTTGGTTTAGAGATAAAGTTAGAATAAGGGTTGGAGTTAGAGTTAGAGTTAAAGTTAGGGTTATATTTAGGTTAGAATTAAGGTTAGGATTAGAATTAGTGTTAGAGTTAGGGTTATGGTTATGATTAGCATTAGGGTTAGGGTTAGGGTTAGTGTTAGGGTTATGGTTAGGATTAGCATTAGGGTTAGGGTTACAATTAGAGTAAGAGTTAAAATTAGAGGTAGTGTTAGTGTTAGTGTTAGTATAAGAGTTAGAGTTAGAATTAGAGTTAGCGTTAGGGTTCAAGTTAGAGTTAGAGTTAAAGTTAGAGATAGAGTTGTGATCAAGGTTAGATTAGGGTTAGGGTTAAAGTTACCTAATTAGATTTAGGGTTAGGGTAAGAGTTAGGGCTAGGGTTAGGATTAGAATTAGGGTTAGTGTTAGAGTTAGAGTTATATATAGTGTTAGGGTTAGGATTAGGGGTAGATTTATAGTCAAAGTTAGGGTTAGGGTTAATATTGGGGTTAGGGTTACAAAAATATTTAGAGTTAGAGTTAGGGTTAGAATTAGGGGTAGGGTTAGAATTAGGGATAAAGTTAGAGTTGGAGTTAGGGTTAGAGTTAGAGTTAGAGTTAGATTTAGGGTAAGAATCAGGGTTAGAATTAGGGGTAGGTTTAGAATTAGCATTAGAGTTAGAGCAAGGGTTAGAATTAGGGTTAGGGTTAGGGTTAGGGTAAGAATTAGAGTTAGAGTTATAGTTAGGGTTAGAGTTAGGAACATAGTTATAGTTAGGGTTAGAATTAGGTTAGGGTTAGAGCTAGAATTGGGGTTAGGTTTAGAATTAGGGTTAGAGTTAAGGTTATATAGGTTTGGATTAGGATTAGGGGTAGAATTAGAGTTAGAATTAGAGTTAGAGTTAGAATTAGGGTTAGGGTTAGAATTAGGGTTACAAATATAATTAGGGTTATAGATTGAGTTAGAGCTAGAGTTAGGGTAAGGGTAACAATTAGGGTTAGGGCTAGAATTAGGGTTACAAATAAAGTTAGGGTTAGAATTAGGGTTAGGGTTAGGGTTAGATTTAGAGGTAGGATTTGAGCTAGAGTTAGAGTTAGAATTAGAATTAGAACAAGAGTTGGAGTTAGAGGTAGGGTTAGAATTAGGGCTAGGATTATGGTTAGAGTTAGGGTTAGCATTAGGGTTAGGGTTATAATTAATGTTAGTTTTAGTTTTAGTGTTAGTGTTAGTGTTAGTGTTAGTGTTAGTGTTAGGGTTAGAATTGGGGCTAGAATTGAGGCTAGGGTTAGGGTTAGAATTAGAGTTAGAGTTAGGGATCAAGTTAGAGTTAAAGTTGGAGATAGAGTTGGGGTTAGGGTCAGATTTAGGGTTAGGGCTGGAGTTATGGTTAGATTTAGGGTTAGATTTAGGTTTAGAGTTAGAGTTATAATTAGAATTAGGATTGGGTTTATGATTAAAATTAGGGTTAGGATTAGAGTTAGAGTTACATATAGTGTTAGGGTTAAGATTAGAATTATATATAGTGTTAGGATTAGGATTATGGGTAGGATTAGGGTTAGAGTTAGTGTTAGAGTTAGGGTTAGTGTTAGGGTTACAATTAGAGTTAGAGTTATAATTATAGTGAGGGTTAGAGTTAGAGTTAGAGTTAGGGGTAGGGGTAGGGTTAGGGTTAGAGATAGAGTTGGAGTTAGAGTTAGGGTTAGAGTTAGAATATGGGTTAAAATTAGGGTTAGATTTAGGGTTAGAATTAGCATTAGAGTTAGAATTAGAGTTAGGATAAGAGTTATAGTAAGGCTTAGGGTTAGGGCTAGAATTAGGGTTAGGGTTAGAATTAGCATTAGATTTAGGATTATAAAGGGTTAAGGTTAGGGTTAGGGGGAGAATTAAAGTTAGAGATAGAGTTAGAGTTAGGGTTAGGGTTAGGGTTAGAGTTAGGGTTAAAATTAGAATTATCTAGTTAGAGTTAGGGTTTGTGTTATTATTGCGATTAAGATAATTTTTGGGTTACTAATCATATTATAGCTGATGTTAGTGCTATTATTACACTTTACCTTGGTGTTAGGATAACTGATAGGTTAAATTTTAATGTGGGTTAGTTCTATTATAGTGCCCATGATTAGTGCTACTGTGATACAAGTTATTAACCTTTTTAATAATGTAATCCCTCCCCCCTCTCTCTCCCCTCTCTCTCTCTCTAACTACACCCATTAATATCTCCCACCACTATCTAAATATACCCTCTCTCTCTGTAGTCTCTAGTAATGCCTCTCTAATCTGTCTCTCTAATCTCTAGATACACCCACTTATCTCTCCCACCCTACTTTCTAGATACTCCTCCTAATCTCTCTCTCTCCCTTTATGCTCTCTAGATACACCCCTAATCTCTCTCTCTCTCTCTCTCTCTCTCTCTCTCTCTCTCTCTCTCTCTCTCTCTCTCTCTCTCTCTCTCTGGGTGTGTGTATATACGTATTATCACTTATAAAAAAAAATAATATTATTTCTAGATACTTGTACATATAGGGTTAGGCTAAGGTATATAATTTACTAAATGATTAGTACAATCATAGATAGAGTAAGAGTTAAAGTTAGGATCCAAGGTTTACAATTTCATTTATATGACACTCAGTGTTATGGTTAGGGTTAATAAGTGGTTAAATGTTACACTAAAATAAGGGACATGTTTAAGGGAAGTATGAGATTTAGGTGTAGTGTTGGAGTATTTGGAGTACAACTATGGTCAAATTTGGGATATATGTTATACAAATGACTCGAATAGTGGAAAAAATAATTCATGAAAGGGAAGTTATAAGTCCCAACACAACAATTGAGATGATGTTAAAAGTGTGAAAGAATATATAAGAGTCAATTTTAGGAAAATTATTTCTCCATGATGATGTGGGAACATTATATATTGTTGAATTTTTAATAATGCTAATGCAATTTTTATTGCAATGATTAAGAATTGTAATCAATAAATCTCCCTATCATTAAGAAATCTATTTAGACTTATAATTTTCTTTCTTAATTAATATATTTAGTAGCCACATCCATTGAAGAAATTTTTCGTACAATAATAAATTTATTTTGTCTTGTTCTCTTCTCCATGAAAGTTACGTTGAACAATGGGGAAATAAAATTGCCAATACAACTAATTAGAAGTAAACATTTGAAACCGGAGACAAGAATGAACTATATACAAAAAATACATCTGTGATGGTGTAAATACATATCACATTCTTCAATGATTAGGATTCTTTTGTGACCTTTATTTGAAAAATGATTGTGAAATACTCCTTTCATCATTGAGGGAAACCCATCCACTTTTGTAGATGTGTCACACATAAATTTTTATGCATCTTCCATATGCATTTTTTCCATTTCCTCAACATAGTTAATTGGAAATATTGCTTCTCTACAACTTTAATTATAGTTGTGTGCGCCTCTTTAATTATTTGTAGGCATTTGTCAAACTCAATCTCGAAGAAATCATCTGAGATCATTGAAGTAGTTAGGCTCTAGTATCCAATAATGTTTGATTCTCTATTCAAGGTATCCATAACTCAAATAATAACCTGCAAACTTATAAACAAAAATCAACATATGGAAATAATCATAATGAAAAAGTATTAATAGTTAATATAAATTATTTCAAATGAACAATGTTCAAAATAACATAAATAAAAATCAAAACTATTTCAAATGAAATAGTTAGATTGTAATGTTTGAAATATGGTGGCATTGTCTTCCACTTTTCTAACATTACAAACATAAATATTAATAAAAATCTATATATAGTATGAAAAATATTTAAATAAAACACATATATAATTTAATTAAATAATGACAATATAAACTAAATAAATGATTCGTTTATTTTAAATTAATCACTAACTTTAATAAAATAAAAATTTTAGTAATAAGGTGACCTTCTTGTCCACATCAACAATTAAATTTAATTATGAAACATTAAAAATATAAATATTTTGAAACATGCAAATATAAAACTATTATGAAACATACAAATCTAAAACATGGAAACCAAAAGTATTTTGAAATATGAAAATCTAAAACTAATGTAAAATATGGAAATGTAAAACTAAATTGAAACATGCACATTAAAAATCTGCAAAAGAAATGTATTATCAAGTATCTAAATCAAATAGTTTTTGAATCCTAAATCTAAATCAAACATACAAGGCTAAACTATATGAAACTTTAATCTACTCCTGTTCAAGAACTCTAATTGCTCCAATAATCTCCATCTCTTCCTCCCTGCAAAAACACAAAATGAAAATGAAATGAGGAGCCTTTGTTTTATAATTTATGAGAGAACCCTCAGATCTCCCAATAGATGTCTTTTGACATTCCATGAATTTGTTTCAAATTCCCACACTCACAAAAAAAAAAGCATGAATGTGCATGCAAAAATATATTTAACAAAAAGAAAATGTTTTATATTTAAAATTTTAATTAAGTTATTTCAGCCCTATTTTCTTAGGTTCTATTTTTTTGGCCTTATTTTTTCAAGTCCTATTATTTCGGCATCCATTTGGCTTAATATTATTTTGGCTAGCTATTATTTCGAGAATTTTATTTTATTTTATAATTTAATAATGATAAAATATATACTAAATATATGATTTATCTACTTTAAATAAATCATTAACTTTAATAAAATATAAATTGTATTGATATGGTGGCATTCTCATCCAGATTAATGATAAAATTATTCTTTGAAACATGAAAATATAAATACTTAAAAACATGCAAATGTAAAACTATTGTGAAACATTCAAATCTAAAACATGGAAACCAAAACTATTTTGAAATATGAAAATCTAAAACTAATATGAAACATGCAAATATAAAACTAATTTGAAACATGCACTTTTAAAATATGTAAATGAAAAGTATTATAAAATATACAAATCAAATAGATTTTGAATACAAATCTAAATCTAAATCAAACATGCAAGACTAAACTATTAAATGCAAGCCTAAATAGTTATGAATAGAATTCTAAATTTAAATGAAATTAATTAAAATTGAAATCTAAATCAAAGTAGAATATTATAACTAATTTTGAATTTCAGTTTACATCTACATCTAAATCTAAATGAAAATGTAAATAAAAAATAGAAATCTCACCTGGACAAATGTTACTCCAAAACTTCAATCTACTCCTATTCAAAAACTCCAATCTAATCCTCCAATAACCTCCACCTCTTCCTTCCTACAAAAACATAAAATGAAAATGAAATGAGGAGCCTTGGTTTTATAACTTTTGAGAGGCTCCTCATATCCCCTAACAGACATCTCTTCACATTCCACGAATTTGTTTCAAATTCCCCTACTCCCCACAAAAAAGCATGAATGTGCATGCAAAATTATATTTAACAAAAAAAAAAATCATATTGAAATTATTTCGCCCCTATTTTTTCGGGCCTTATTTTTTGGTCCCTATTTTTTCGAGCCCTACTTTTTTGGGCCCTATTATTTCGGGCCTATTATTTCGGCCAGCTATTATTTCGGAAATTCTTTTTTAATATTTAATTTGGAAGTTTGTAACTGCTCCCAATTCTTTTTTATTGACGAAGAATCTTTTTTGGCATATTCTCGTGTTGGGTATTTGTGTTGTGATTGTATAGAACACCTCTCAACGTAATAAAAGATCAAACAGACATCGGTTGATTTGTTGGAAAAGAAAGCGGTTAGCAAACCATCAATAATATGATTAAGTTAAGATGTAAAATTTTCTTTCTCAAATTTTAAACTCAGCCATAGCAATCCAAAATGTCCTAGGTGTTGTTGGATTACTTGTTTTTTGTTGCCTACCCAAGCAATTGAAAATGAAAACCTTAATTCCATTATTCTGTGCAAAAAAAAGTAGGCACATCATTCTTGATGGTTTTCATAAACTATTTCCTAATTTCAACCATGCCATATTTTTTTGTTCTTGTTCCTACCATGTCATGCAGTCAAGTTCTTGTCCCTCAACGATTGAAAAATGTGAAGGATTGTTTTCTCTGTCAAGTGTAGTTGCAGACGACCACTATGCCATGGTCATGCTTAGAATGGAAAAGATGGTATGAGCCAATGATGCCCTCTTCTTGTGTTAACTCACAATCTTCCTTCTCATTGAGTATTGGGAAACTCCTCAAACCTAATTCCAATTGTTTGAGACCATATAAACACGAGGATTTCACTATGGAAGCAATGGAATTAGTGGCAGAAGAAGTTGCTAAAGAACTCTAGAAATTTCCATGAGTTTTTTTGTTTTCTTAGAAATTGATACTGCTCCCATCTGCCAAGACATATTGTTAGTTTGAAATCGAGGAAGAAGAGGAAAGCCCGGGGTAGGATTGAGGATTGGAATAGTGGGCTGCTAAAGGGACAGAGAGGGTGTTAAGGGAGGGACATAGGGAGCATGTCCAAGCCCATTGTTCTGTCTCATAGAGGGCATTCAAGTATGCCTAGCAATTCTCGTAGTGCGAAAGGAGGTACCCATCGGAGTAGAGCACGGGTTGGTTGCCCTACTCATCGACTGCTGCAAATGGCATCACGAAGATCCCCCATGACATCCTCACCCTTTCCTATGCCTCTAAGTTCCCTGGGAACCTTGTCACACTCACTCTCACCGACATCCTCCTCAATCAACTCAATAGCCCCTAGGGTCGCAGTGAAAAGGGTAAACGAATAGATGGCTGCATGTCTAAAGGAGGAGGGCATTGCGAGCATGATATTGGAGAAGGCGGAGTACATGGCTTCGCTATGGCAGTGCAGGTCGTATGACCATTTGAAGCTCCATCTGCCGAAGCAGTTTTGCGAGCTTCTATAGAAATTTTGGAGTTTTAGGAATGACAAACTGTTGTAAATAGTTTTTAGAATTTTTAGAATTAAAAAATAACTAAACTTCCAGCAAAATTAGATTTGGCTAATTAGAAAATAGAAAATTTTCTCTAAAAAATATTTTAAAAATAAACTCTCTCAAAAATTTAGAATATAAAATTTTGTTAGTTTGAAAATTAATTGGAGGGGGGTGCAATGAAAACATTAGTACCCTGCCTATATATAAGTAGGGACTAACAATAGTGGGGAAAAAACAATTAATTCAAATTCATCTTTAGCTCCTGCTCAATCTCCCATTTCAAATTCTGGTGTTCCTGCTCATCCTTTGTCCAATGGGCTACCATTGAGTTATGGCAATGGGAGGCCTTTGACTGCTTGTAGAGTCTTTCCTTCCACAGTGCTGTGTTTTTTGGTGTATGCGCTAGTTCGTCTGGTAACCGGAATGGGGTTTGTATGTTTGTGGTCAAGGTCTGGTGTCTAGTTGCCTTTGCCTCTATTTTTCTCTCCCATGGTTTGAATTGTAGATTCTGGGGTTTTCGGCCTAGATTATTGGAGCTTCACTCTTAGATAGTATTGGGAGCCCATTATCACTAGTATTATAGTCCATATCTTTCGTATGACTAAGGGACTCTTTGTAGCTAAATTTGAAAATGTTGTATATAGAAACATGATTTTGTGTGACCATATTTTTAGTTGGGGTGACCATTTCATGCTAATAATGAAATTATGACATCTAGATTTTTACCCTTCTTTCGAATCCTTCAATATGATATCTATTTGAGTTAGGCTCCCCAATCTCCTCTTCATCTTTGGGTTGAGCCTCTTATGGAGATTGTTTGTTATACTATTAGGGACACATTGATGGTAGATAAGAACTCTTCTAATATGTTTCATTCCATTTTTCCCACAGGTAAAAGACCAATAAGTTGTCACAATTAGAAGCAATTTGGGGGGGCTTGACTGAGTACTACTAGGCCAAGTCACACATGAATGAGTCCACCTAGGTTCCTATTAGCACCAACGTGATTAGGTGGTCTCAATTGAGTCACCATGGGCCTTTAAATGTCAAGTCAAGCTTTATAGCCCCTCATTTGTGCATAGAGGTGCTAGAAGAGTAGTGGAAAAAGGGCTACCAAGTAGAGATGGTTCATTTTATTGAGTGATTTTTAATTTTTTTGGGTGTAATTTCATTAATATAATAGTTAAAAATTAGTTTTTCAATATGTAATTAGTTAAATGTATTAATTTTTAGTTATATTAAATGTGTCCTAATATGTCTTAGTAGGACGTAATAGGCATTAGTAGGTAATAATGAGCCTTATATTAGGGTAAGTGCACCAAGTTGTGGTGCAAAAAAGGTGACACATTTTTATTTTATTTTTTATTTTTCAATTTTCAATAGTGCACATGCGCTATGGCTTGGGTAACCCAAGTCATAGTGCATATGTGCTATAGTGCATATGCGCTTTTAAAAAAAAAAAAATGTTATAAATGGGCTGCATACTCACAACCCATTCATTTTCACTTGTTTTTCCTACTTCTCCTCACAGCAGCGCGTATACGGATTGTAACAAACCAAGCATTTCACCACCCGCCTTGCAAATATGCCTCCTCACCGTCGAAGTTCGAGATCATGAGGACATCGTATGTTATCTAAATTACTATTTACATTGTTTGATACATTTTTTATATTGTTTTGTAGGTTTTTAATATTGTTTTGTAGGTTTTTTTACAATTTTTCTTTAGATTTGTTTATTTATTTAGATTTCAATTAATTTATTATCAGAAAATGTCAATAATGAACTGGAAAATCCCCAAGAAGCTCAAAACCATCAAGAAAATCAAAACCAAAACCCTCCACAAGAAGAAAAACAAATTTTGCAACCTGAACCAATTGCAAGACCTCCTCCTGGCACACAAGAAAATATAATAAATGAAATAGAAAGAGGCAAAATTGAATTAGAAGGACTCATTGGTCGGTTGAAACAATGTGGACAAACCAATCCAATGAGAGCTCAATTGGCATCGTCTCTCGAATCCATTAAGACCCACATAGTTTCTATTAGTGGTTAGTTAGATGTTTGGCAGGTTAAGAGGGATGAACAAAAAATATATTATGCAAATAAATTGTCATATCAAGATGTTAAAAAAAAAGAAATACCAAAAGGTGCAATATATGCATTATTTAGAAAACCCGGTGAACAAAATACTATTAGAGAGGGTACTAAATAGTTCCCCATCCATTGGTGCATACACGATGCTATTAGAAATAATTTTTGGGATAGATGGTGGATGATTTTTGATGCCCCTCCTTGCAACAATCACGAGATCCCCATGTATTTTTTAAAGAAATTGTATTGTGAGTTGTCCTCGAGGAGATCCCCAATTATTTTGATATATAAGACTCCCAGGGTAGAGGTGGGGGGTCATCATTTGAGAGGCGGGGGGCACATCGTGACCCTAATGTAGTCAGGGCACCTGTGGTCAAGCCACGGGGTGAGCATGTGACTATTCCTTCAGTTGTGAAGGAACATGTAGAGGCCAATGCTCTAGGGGCTATTAGAGCTTTGATGCACCTCATTCATTGCACAAGTCCATTAATTGAGGAGGAGCCTCTTGCATGTCGTGGTCATATGTGCACATCATGCAGATCCTTATGCACATTTGGCAGTCATGTTGAAGATGGTGTGCATGATGGGCTAGTGACTGATCAGTTCCTAAATGAGACATTTGGCATTGACACACAGGTAAATTACAACTATAATAAACTAATTTTATCACATTTCATATGTGTAGTGAATGACTAATTAATTAGCATGTATTGACATTGTTCAAAATTTAGGGTCAAAGTGTTGGCAGGCCTAGTAGTGATCCCTTGACCCCATTTTTTTTTCCCTTCGACGAGTCCAGAGGTATGTATTGATTTAATCATTTAAATGAATACATATATTTATTAAGTAATCATATGAATGATTGACAAAAAAATTTATGCATGTGCATCAGTTCTCTACAGGACCATCGACATTTGCTATAGACTCCAAGGCTAGACATGACACGAGCTTCATAGAGGTACATTTGTTTCATGTTAATTTAATTCATTTGATTATATTTGTTTCATGTTTCATGTTACATTTAACGTGTATTGTATGACATGCAACTCTTGACATTGGGGACTCCTCCTCATCTCTGACAGTTCGTTGATCGTGGAGTGGTTGCAACTATGGCTGGTTCACAACCATTGACTGAGGTATGAAATAATTTTATTGGTTTTAGTTGTTTATAATAGTTAGTATCAAAATTTCTATTGTTATTTATAAGTGATTATATTGATTCAATTGTTGTAGGGTCTTGTCCCACTTGATCGTCCACGAGCCTTCGAGGTGGACTTGCAGAGTGACTATATGATGGTGGTAAGAAAATAATTAATTTTGTGTGTACATATATTTGATTTCAATGTATAATAATTATTCATTCATTTCTACTTTTTTGGTATTAGCTCGAGTTAGAGAAGAGCCTCAACAAGAGGACAAGCTTGCATGTGAGGAGGACCCCATCATCGCCACTGTCTCCCTCCACACAACGACCGAAGGCCTCTAGAGATTTGTTTCCTTCCCCTCATGGGAAGGAGAAGATATAGTTGATAGACATGTACATGTATAGGCATTAGCGGACATATATGTTGGATTTTATGTCAGTGGACATATTTGATATACATTTGATGCATATATGACATTTTATATTTGATGTATGACATTTATTTGATGCATGACATTATTAGACTTATGACATTATTGGTTAATATATGATATGTTTGTTCATGTATGACATTATTGGTTATCATTTTATATTATATGTTTGTTCATGTATGGCATTAAATTCAATACCTAATCAGTTCAAAACTTTGATAGAATATTGATTAACAATAAACTTTATCACTATTTAAGCATAAGTTTATCATTTCCAATATGTCATCATCATATGATTTATGATCTTGTTCATGTTTAAATTTTTCCTTCTCTATCATTTGTTTATCAGGTTTAATTCAATACCTAATTAGTTTGAATTTTTGATACAATATTGATCAGCAATAATCTTTATCAGTGTTAAAATATCTATTTTATCCTCTTGTTTATGTTGGAACTTGGTTTGGGGCCTTGTGCTATCTCCTACCTTAGGGGAGTGGGGCAGTAAGGTTTCATGGTTGGGTGGAAAGTCTTTTATCCATTGAGTATTTTTCTAGAGTTTTTCAAGAGCCTTGGATGATCTTTCTTCACACATTCCAATTTTGTATCTTTTTTTGTGTGTGACTAGATGTTGCAACATCATATTTTTGTATCATAACTATGATATAATACTTATGTATCCATTTTGTATAGAGATCATGTTGGAGGAGAAGACTGTTAGAAGTATGTGAAAACATGATATATAATGATTACTTGCTCCTTGTAATATGTATATGCACACATGCTTAGTTGCAATAAAGAAGAATGTGTATATCAAGATGATTGTCCTTGGTATGCTTATGTGATTTTTACGCTATCTAATTGTAATAATGGATTCAATTATTTATAATGAAATCTTGTTCATATATTTATGATGGTTTTTACTTATGGGAACTTATGTATGCGTTTCTAGTAGTGATGTTTGGGAACCTATAAGAACTTGGTTGTTGAGTTAATATAGAATATTCATATATTTAATCAATGAGATATATATCAAAATATTTAATGTTAGAAGAATTGAAATGAAATGTATGTGCTTCAATTTTGTGTTAAAAACAGAATAAAATTTATTCCACTTTTACCCTTATTAGTTATGTGATCTTTTAGGTTCCCTGCTAGGGGGATACAAGGAAGAATTACTCTCTAGATTTCTTAGATTATTGGATGGATTTCTTGTAATATTTTGGTTATTGAAATTGAGACTTGTGATGCCTTTGATTATTTAGGTGTAGATAGGCCACAAAACTTACAAGCAAGTTAAATTTACTACTAGTCTATTTTACTTTTTAAATAACTTATATATATATATATATATATATATATATTAGAAATAATCATACTTCAAGAGTCAAAACAAAATTTCAATTCAAAACATAAATTTTTACTTATAGCAAAAATTTTATCATTTGCAATTTATGTCATTGTCATATTGATTTATGATCTTCTTGTTCATGTTTAAAGCTTTCCTTGTATGTTATGCATCTGAACATTTATCATAAATTATTATTACAAACATATAACAAATCTGAAACTGAAAACAATACATTACATTAATTCCAAGGTTTAGTTATGATGTAGAGCCTAATAGGATTCTCAAAGTTTCATTAATTCCATATGTTAGGTCTGCTATCATAGAATACCAATTGTAATGGGCACTCACATGTATTCCAATGCATATATTTCCTTATATGCACAATTGGTCAATGTCATACCTTATAGAAGATAGAATTTTATAGGTAGAATGATGCAGAGGTAACGATAAATAAGCACAATGCTAATGTCAATCCAACAAGATAGATTATACACACAAACTTCTACACCTTGACACAACAATAACACTAAGGGATCATCATTAATCCATACAACTTTACAGTGGCAAACTTGGCTTCACACCCATGAATGGTGGATTCTCACAAATAAGGTTGATCAGTATGTTAAGGGGTTCATCCCAACACTAAAACCAAGGAACCATGGCCAAATAGCAACCCAAACACAAATTTCATAACTCTGTCCTCATAATGTAGCATTTAGGCTACTAGCCCTTCCAAAGACAAATTAGGCAACAAGTACCATATCTTCCGAAAGACCTTAGGAACTAATTAGCATTCCAAGTACCCTTTATTGAGATTGTTATATCCCTGAAAGGGCAAGTGTTGAAGCCATTTACAAGCCTTCCAAAACTGGACTGTTATATAAGCCTAATTGCCCCAATTATGTCACCTTAGCAAAGGAAGTACCAAAAATATAGTGAGAAAGACCAAACCAATGCATCCAATGATTAGGTTAGGACAAGGGAAGGCAGATTCCAAAGTTTCACTTATTGGTTCAAACCCCGAGGCATGCAAATTAGCAAATTCCATAATGCGGCAGAGTTGTCACATGGTAATGCCAACTCATTTTGTGCAAATTTTGTAAAGTAGATCAAATGCATAAGATAATCTTGTCAAAACTTAAGAGACAAGGAAAATCAAACCCCCTATAGACTTTAGTCCTTATCAATCAAAAATCATGACAAGAGGAACATCATTAACAAAACAAAAAACAAAAAGGGGTATGATTTCCTTAGTAATATTTGTGTGTTTCAATATGAACTAGAAAAAGGATATAATTGAATGGTTTAGGAGGTTTGTCTAGCATGCTAGTCAATCCTATTAAAAAATACTTTGCTTCTTCTCACAGATTTTCCTATTTGTGCATGTGTGCACCTCATAAATCAATCAATCTATCACCATGGAGACTGTTTATCTATGTATATGCTAGGATAGGCCAAATGGTCTAGAAAATTGTGTTATTGATAAGTAGGCTTAGATATTTTTTCACAAGTTAAATTTTGATAGTACTAATGGAATTCAAGTGTGTGATTTTTTAATCAATCTCATTATCTCATGTTTCACGAGTAGTGGGACACAAGAACCCATCTCTCATGAGAGTGAATAGAACACTTAGCACTCATTAGATCTAAGTGATTCTCATAGAGTTGAGGTACATGGATTTACTAAGATTTCACCCACCCCAGTACTACTCTTTCTTGAGCACACTTAACTATAAAGTTTCCTCTACGGTTAAACCCACTCTTCCTGCAACACAATTTGCAAAACCTTCACCAAGTCTTGTGCCTTATGAACCATTCATTATAATTCCCCTTAAGCTCATTGATTGATAAGTAGGAGACATTTCTACAAGAATTCAAATTGTAATATTGCTATCAAAATTCAACTGTGTAGTATTTGAGACAAATTCACTGACCCATGTTTCATGAGTAGTTGTTTACACGAACTGATCTTTTATGATAATGAATAGAACACTTAACACTCATTGAATCTAATTGATGCTTAGAGAGGTGAAGTACCAATACTTCTTGGGAGGTCACCCATCCTAGTACTACTCCAACTCAAGTGTGCTTAACTAAAAAGTTTCCCCCATGGTTGAAACCACTCTTCTTGCAACTCCATTTATAAAAGCTTCATCAAGAGTTGTGCCTTATGAACTATTCATTATTAATCCCCTTAAGCTTGTTAATTGATAAGTAACATATATATTCCACAACATGTCAAATTGTGATATTTCTATCAAGATTCAACTATGTTGTTTCTGAGTCAAATTCATTGACCCATGTTGCATGAGTAGCAGTTTGTATGAACTCATCTCTCATGAGAATGAATAGAACACTTAGGACTCATTGGATTCCTACTTGTCAATTAACACTCGCCAATCCAAACAATACACTACACCATCCCGTCAACTTCTAGAAGCAGTAACCTATATGCCACATGCTAATGATCATCACAACACAAACCAAATGAATTACAAATCCAAAATCATGCACTATTCCAAGTCTTCTATGATGCTTTATGCTCTGGGATATCAAAGATCATAGCTCTATGGAATTTAGTGACCCTTAGGGATGTTTTGGTTCAGTGTGCCTGAGAATGTTCAAGCGCTGAATAGGATGGGAGGAGGTTGGAGATAGGGTTTACCTAGATACTTGGAGCTAATGGAGTAGACAATTCAATCCCACGATGAAAGGTGAGAGAGATTTGACAGTTGGCAACTTTGTACTAACCAACACTACAAGTTTTAGCATCACCTGAGATGGCATCACAAAATTAAAACAGAGTATGATCTCTAAAAAGTGAGAGAGGTTATTGTAGGTCTCCACAACAAAGTCTTATAAGAATTGGAATAGCATCCATACCTTTCACGAGCTTCCAGATATGCCCTATCAAAGATCACAGCTCTATGGCATTTGGTGATCCTTAGGGACGTTTTGGTTCGGAGTGCCCGAGAATGTTCAAGCACTGAACAGGATGGGACAAGGTTGGGGATAGGGTTTACCCAGCCACTTGGAGCTAACAGAGTAGATAGTTCGATCCCACGATGAAAGGTGAGAGAGATTTGACAGCTGGCAACTTTGTACTAGCCAACACTACAAGTTTTAGCATCACCTGAGATGGCATCTCAAACTCAAAATAGAGTATGATCTCTAAAAATTGAGAGAGGATATTGTAGGTCTCCACAACATGGTCCTATAGGAACTAGAATTGCATCCATACCTTGCACAAGCTTCGAGATATGCCCCATCCAAGATCGTAGCCCTATGGCATTTAGTGACCCTTAGGGGCATTTTGGTTTGACGTGCCCAGGAATGTTTGAGCACTGAAAAAGATGGGATGAGGTTGGGGATAGGGTTTACCCAGCCACTTGGAGCCAACAGAGTAGATAGTTCAATCCCACGATGAAAGGTGAGAGAGATTTGGCAGTTGGCAACTTTGTACTAGCCAACACTACAAGTTTTAGCATCACCCAAGATGTCATCACAAAATAAAAATGAGAGAGGTTATTGTAGGTCTTTGCAACAAAATTTTATAGGAACTAGAATTGCATCCATACTTTGCACAAGCTTTGAGATATGCCCCGTCAAAGATCGTAGCCCTATGGCATTTAGTGACCTTTTGGGACATTTTGATTCGACGTGCCCGAGAATGTTTGAGCGCTCAATGGGATGGGAAAAGGTTGGGGATTGGGTTTACTTGGCTATCTATAGCTAACGAAATAGATAGTTCGATCCCATGACCCTTTTTCCACTAAGTTGCAAATTTGAGCAACTTTTACAACTTTCAACAATGCAACTTTGCATAAAAAGTGCAATTTTTACATTTTTCACTTGATTCCAATTCTAAAGTTTAGAAAAGGTTTGGAAATAGTAAAATAAATTATTTCCAAATGCTCAACCCTTCACCAATTCCCAAACTCCTGCAAAGTTGTCAGCATTTTTACAATTTTGCTTTGACAACTTTTGCAATTTTTTTGCAAATTTTGACATCTTAACTCCTAGATACGTAAAAATTAACCTAATGACCCTAAGGACCTTTATAAAATTCTAAGAAACCAAACCACTCCTAGGAATATCCAATCATAAGGAAAACCTATCACAAAGACAACTAATCACTAGTTGCTCTTAAGGGCATCACAAGGCTTATTTGATACAAAACCCCACAAATAAAAATAATGACCAGGGGTGACTTCCAAGCATGGAAAGGGTCTATTTAGGTCCAAAATAACATGAATCCAACATTAGATTCAAACTATGCAACTTTCATTGGCTAGTTGCTTCACAAACTCAAGACTAGGCTTGTAGCCTTGAACATGGAAAATCACAAACATCTCCTCACAACCCAAAGAAAAGAATCACTAATTTTGATAACCTTTTAAGTTTTATACAACATACTAAAGCCTTGGGATCTCAAGAGAAGTATGCGACAACTAAATTTTTTAAGGCTCACTTAGGAATGTAGGCAATTAGGCATCCATTAACAAAGGAAGTACCCTATCCCTTGAGAAAAACTTCAATCCAGAAATTCAAACATGAGGGGGATCATGTAAGATGATCACATAGCAATTTTCAAGCGTCTAAACCTTTCTGTAGTGAGTTATGGAAGATGTTGCTACGAATTTCTAGCATGCACATGGATCTTGCATGCCTAGGGCATCAAGTTTTTCTCTCCAGCCTCATTATTTTGACCTAAGACCAAAAGGAACATAAAACACATTGTCCTAACTCAGATTCCACCAAGGTTTGTTAATTTTCCATGGTGGAATCTCAAGATATGAGGGAAAATAGATGAAACCCTAGGTAATGGCACAAAATGGGGACAATAGTTAGTAAAATGGGAATATCTTGAGTTGTAGAGCGAATTAGAACCTCATTCCAAGTGCAAAAAAAGAAGATTCACAAAAATATCCAACCATACTAGATATCCATACTTATATGTGATCAACTTGACCAATGAGCTAGTTTTTTTCATGAGTTCGAGTATAATACTCTATCTTTTGTTACGATTGAATTCAATATTTTAGTGTTCTTGTTGATTAGTGTTGAAAATGATTAGTGTTAGTATTGATAAGTGGTTTTTACCATTGGAGGACATCTATTTAAGGTTTCCACAAGAGGAGAAACCCATTGTATGGATGGGTGAACAACAAACATTGAATAAAACTCAAAATTTTTGTCTTTTACTTTGTTGTTTCAATACTGTAAGGCTTGTATAGATTGGTAGGAGTGAAAGTTTGGTATGGTTGGATAGAGGATTAAGTTAGTGTTCCATTTCATTTGTTTTTAAGTCTTTATCTTATCTACAACAAAAGTTACATTAGTTCTTATAGAGGTTGGTTAGATTTACCCTAAATCTGAGGGTTTCTTCAAGATGGCCTCCTAACTTGCAAATACTTTGTGGGATTTCAATGCTACTTTTGGGAATGAAATTTAGGAGAGGGTAATTCAAGATGGTAGAGATTTAGAACTGTAGGTGTAGGTTACCTATTTTTACCAGCAAGCCCTAGACTGAACATTGCTATATGTCTAGTCTAGATTTGAAGAACAAAGAAGGTTCATGCTTCCAAATTGATTGATTTGACCCAGGTGAAGGGTGTAGGAGGATTAATTGGATGTGAATAAGAGTTCCAAGGGGTGGAGTTATGTCTATGAACCCATTTACTCATACTTCCTTTGTTACCTAGCCTAATTAGGCCAATTAGGTCTGTGACTCAAAGTGGGTGTTAGTTTATGCTGGAATAGAGTCAAAGTTTTATCTTTTGGAATCTATAAGAGGTGGTTAAAGGGTGTTTAAAGAGGTGAAAAGATAGTGTAGCCCTTTGAAAAGTTTGGGAGTTTGACCAAGAAAGCTAGGATTAGCCCTATTAGAAATGCCGGTAACAATTATGCAAATTAGTTGTTAGGGGTTTGAGAACTTTAAAGTTGGGTGTTTTTGAGAGATTAGGTCCATAGAAACCTTTTCTATTAGGAAAGTTGAGTTCTAAACCCATCTAGGGAGAGTATGCATTTTTAGGACTATTGGAGAAGGGGAGTCCCTAAGAAGTTGTGATTGATCTAAGTCAGTTGAGAACCCTAGTGGTGTAG
Organism: Cupressus sempervirens; assembly: GCA_028749045.1. Taxonomy (NCBI): domain Eukaryota; kingdom Viridiplantae; phylum Streptophyta; class Pinopsida; order Cupressales; family Cupressaceae; genus Cupressus; species Cupressus sempervirens. The sequence goes on from CM053785.1 coordinate 571,093,867, forward strand.
GGCACCTAAGGCTCTTAGGCATGAATTCAAGGTGTTTAGTAGGTTAGAATCATTAGGAAAGAAGTTTGATTCATACTTGTAATAAAAGACTTAATTGTAAGGTACAATGGCACATTGGTGTGATTATAAGCCAAGTGACCATTTGTAACCAAGGAGTCATAATATGTGTAATTTTGAGTATTTTGATGTTTTCAGGTGGATTTGATTCATTAAGACACCTTTGGATTAAAGGTTTGTAAAAAAGTGCAAAAGTGCAAGAAAGTTGCAAAATGCAAAGAGTTGTTAAAGAGCAATTTTTGCAATTTTTGTTCTCAAACTAAAAAAAGGAAGTTGTATGGTCTTCCAACCATCCAAATGGAAGTTGTAACCATTTAAAGGCACTTATTTAAGGTTTCCACACTTGGGGAAGGTCATTGTACGGACGGGTGGATAGCATTTGGTGAATAAAACTCAATTTTTTTCCTTTTTTACTATTTTTTCAATTTTGTATAGCCTGTATGAATTGGGAGTGGCACAAGTTGCATATGGTTGGATAGAGGGTTGAGTTAGGATTCCATTGAATTTGGTTTGAAGTGAATATCTTATCTAGAACAAAAATTATAGCAGATTTTGTGAAGGTTACCTGGATGTACCCTAAATCTAAGGGTTTCAGCAAGATGGCCTCCTAACTTGCAAACCCACCGTGAGATTTCAATGCCACTTTGTAGAATGCAAGTTAGGAGAGGGCTCTTTAAGATGGTAGAGTTTCAGGGCTGTAGGAGTAGGGCACCTATTTTTACCAGCAAGCCCTAGACTGAACATAGTCTTATGTCTAGTCTAGTTTTGAAGGAAAAAGAAGGATTAGACTCCCAAGTTGATTGATTTGACCCAGGTGAAGGGTGTAGAAGGAAAAATTAAAGGTGTAGAAGAGATCCAAGGGGTTGAACCAAGTTTTTGAACCCATTTGTTTATGTTTTCCTTGTAACCCAACCTAAACTAGCCATTTAGGACTGTGATTGAGATCTTTAGTGTTGAGATTGAGATCACTGTTAGAGGAATGAAGATAACTTGAAGAAAAAGAGGTGTCATTTCTATGTTCTCTTACTTTTTTTATAATATACTAACTATATTTCATATTGATCAACTCTGAAAGAAATTGATTTGAAAAGAATTATTTTCTGCGACATTGTATCAATAATTTAAGAAAGGAAACATGAGAGTGTCTTGTTTTCAAATTTGAACCGAAAACACATAAGGCAATAAAAAATGTAAGAAGGAACAAAACCAAATAAATATAATATCTTTGTTTGTTCTTTTTAGGGCATCTAAAGGACTGATGTCCTACTTGGTTGCAAGTAAAGCGCTTACTAGTGAACACACTAGGCCCTCTTCCACCAGACCTTCCTCTTCCATTGTATCTTTTGCCCCTAAATGTCCCTCTATTAGCAGACTCACTTTTAGCATTTGAACCACTAGATTCCTCCTGATTTTTATTAAAAGATAAAAGCATGTTAGTCATAATATCATTATTGGTAACAATGTTTGAAATGCAAAGAATTATTTGTTTGAGCTTCTAGCAATGATCAAGCAGCTTACTGAACATGGCTTGATGAGTCTTGGAAACTTTTCACATTGTATTCTTTCTTTTTCCAATTTGAAGTTTCTGTTTACATGCACACAATCATGACTTTACATCATAAAGCATTCAAATTCTAACAATTTTCATGTTCTTTCATTACATTTTGATCTAAACAACAAATTCTAAATTTTCACTTATTCAAATTACTAATCTAAAAATGGGTCCTATTAAAGAATCTAATATAAATTCAAATAATGTATCTAGATTCTAAACAAATCAAAACATAAAATCTATGATTTAAACTTATCTCATCACTTAAACATCATAACAATATGGTCCACCTTGTCATGTGGATAGTCTTGGGGGAGAGGTTGCAACATTGTATTTGGATCCAATTGATCACTCTTTCTCTCTCTCCCTCTCTCCCTATTCAATCTAATGAGCCAACTGGATTTGCTCTACATTTTAATGTCTCAAGTATTGCCTCGTGGTCTGACTAGCAAACTTTTCAAAGAATATTATTATGTAGTTTTCCACCATATTTTATCAAGTGGACATTTGATGCGACAACAAGGTTTGAATAATGAAGAATCTTCCTCTCTGTTTGCCAATCCTCAAATAACCACAAGTTAGGGTTCTTCATAGAATATCGTCTAAGCCACGTGCTGGTTACAACCACCACACCAACATGGTACTCTAAACCTTCACCATCTATAGCCAAGTGATCCAATTTTTGTTTGGTTTGGACACAATGACACAAATAATAATTTATCCATTCTTCATTGTCTTTAGGTGCAATAACAACAAAAACATGGCCTACAGTGACAAATGTACAAAATGTGATCATTAATTCAGAAAATACTTAGGTAAAAGTTATCAAGTTACATATTGAAATTATAAAGATATATAAATATATATATTACTAGGTTGCACTAGATCAGACAAGCGGTCAAAGTCAATAGACAAATCCATCTGTACCATTTCTAGAATTGTGGGGGACGATAGGTGTCAGTTGGGTCCAAAACCTGTATATCCCATTTGTCCACCCAATCAGTCGACTCATAGTCATCCCAATTTTCCTCTGCACATGATGGACAATAGTATGCCATTTTTTGTGTGTGGATACTCCATGAACCTACATCAGAGCTTCTAAAAGAGTGCAACTCACTAGATCCTGTTAGTGTGCAATAATCCTGATATGGTGCAATGTTAGTATTATCTATCAACCAAAAAAATCTACGAATCGTAGACTCACCTTCCTTACCGGGACCCATTGTAGTGTTACACCACTGGACGATGGATTTTACATCTATCAATATTGCTCCATCTTTGTACTTCAGTTCTTCATGAGCTAAGGCTCTTTTGGTGCTTGCGCTTGCACTATCATGCTCTCCCTTTTCATGACCAACCTCTATGTAATTCCACATATATTGAATTCTACACAACCTATGCATCTTGCTCAACCAATAGAACATCTGTGCATTCTTGAATTGAGATGTGTAATTATCTGACCAAATAATGTGCTAACGATATGCGATACCGCTATTAACCAAATTTCCATAAAATAGTTGAAAACAACCCTGTACAAACTTCGTAGAATGTGATCGATCATCGCTAATGTAAAAATGATACTCTCTCAAAATCTTCCTGTCATCCTCTATACTTGTAGGTGAATGCATGAATGTTATGTGAACAAATATGTAAACTTGTTGAGAAGTATAATACTTCGCTTGCACATCATTTTTTGGTTGTAGCGTGTAGTTCTCTGTGAAGTCTACAACTGAAACAATGGTATCTAGTGGAAACATATCCTTGCACAACTTGAATTGAAAATCCAACCATCGAGCTCTATGTGTATGCCTTACATACTTGTAAATAATCTTTTCATGAAAAATCTTCATCAACTCATACATTGGAATCTTTTCACTGACTAAATCACATCTTTTTCCCTATTTCTCATCTTTTAGAGCATGTCATTGTCTTAAATTTTTTGTAATATATTATTTCATTTCCAATTGCATGTGTACTATCCATATGTTGACAAGTTGATAAAAGTTTCAAAGAACCACAAAATAAGCATGTACCATCCAAGCATGATACCTTGTAAAATCATTGGCCATCTCCTATTTCACATAAAATGTTGGATATGAATTTCCTTGACAATCTTGGAGGCTCATTCATGTCACAATCCTGCAAAAACAAACTTAGAATGCAAAAACACATATATATGCCTAAAAACATCAAAATGGTTAGAAAATTCAATATGTATCCTACAACAATAAGTTGTGCATGTGTGATTTATCTTGATATAAAAAGGTTTACTCATCTCAAAAAAAATTTGACTTATTCGAATTTGAGGATACATACCAATAAATTTTACAAAAAATTGTGTCTGAGTTGAGTCCAAAAAATGTTTTGCATGTGGGTCACAATTTTGGCTACCAATCCTCCTTCTTACAACATCTCTTTGATTAGGGGAAACATGTGTTTTATTTTTCCAAAAATTTTCGATCAATGATTTCAAAGCTTCACTAATTTCTTTATCCTTTCGCGGTAGTCTATCACTAAATGTCCATAACTCATTTTTTGTTGGATCTTCCAATCTCTCATGCCTTAGCATGGCTCTCCTTAGAGCACCTCTACCAATTTTTAATGTTTTGATTGTCTTTCTCATTAGTCAAGCTTTTTTCATTTGGCTACTTACTACTCTCAATGTAAGTACTCGTCTTGTGATATTACTATCTTTGGTGTATGATTTAGAATTTACTTTGTCATAAGCACTCATTAGATTCTTTACAATACTTTTTTCATTTGAATTGTCCATCGTTATTAGCCCAAGAATCTTCATGATAGGCATAAATTTCAAATTCCTCATCATTTCAACAAATAATTAGCATTGACTTGTAATATTTAATTCTTCAAAAAAATCTCCACATACGATTAACTTTTCTTTGACAAGTACGCTTCCTAATCTTGTCAGGCATTGATTTCAAAATGTTAGTATCAATATCAATCAAATATTTTGGTCTTCTAAAATGAATTCTAGAAGGTGTTATAATCCCTTCCATTCCCTCAACATTTTGAATATCGACATAAGGTTGAGTGTATTGCATACCTTGAACCGAAGATGATGTGCCTTAGCAATAAGATGCAAAAGATGGAATATCACCTACTTGATGTGTTGATGTTGTGTCTTCTACATGACATGATGGAGTGTGTACATTGTTGGATCTACAAATTAGTGTCTCTTCAACATGAGAGGATGATACGACTCCAACATTGGAAGATGGTGTAGCTTCACAATTCAATTATCTTCTTGAGCATAACTGTCTCATTCATTCTCTTTGTCTTTCCAATTCTTTCTCTTTGTTTCTTTGTATATGTGGTTCTTGATCCTCTTCAAAAGTCAATTCTTCATTATTGCTTTGCAAGTTTCTTTGTTCACATAGTAGTTTCATTTTATCTCTTTTAATTTCCAAATCTCTCTCCCTATCTTCATTTGTTTGAGTTTTTGGTCTCTTCCTTGGCATGATGATGATTTCTACATGTCAAATTATTCAAACATCTAAATTAATTACAATGTGTAAATTAAAAATCATTCAAATACATATAAAAATTACAATTATTTGAATGAATACACAATATATATCAAACAACTTGTCAAATTTCTAACCATTTCGAAATAACATTTCATTCAAACATACACATTTCAAAGAATTCACTATATATTGAACAACATGTCAAATTATAATCAAATATGTATCTATATATCAACAAACAATATTTAAAAAGGATTGCACTAACCTTTTCTATACAAATAATATTCAAAAAGTCTTCAAATCGCATATCCAATGATTGAATTTGGTGTTTGCTAGCTTCAAAAAGTCTTCAAATAGTGTTTGCTATGTGGAAACCCATATTTTTTGTTGGAACAATAGAATGCATAATAGACCAAAAGTGGAGAATGGATGAAATGGGACCCAAACTTTCTTTTTTATCATTTTTGGGTGATTTAACATAGTACATACGCACTATAGTGCGTACACATTATGTCAAAACACATCTCTCCCTATCCCACCATCCCCCATCCCCTACTCTCTCTCTCCTCTCCCATCCCCTACTCTCTCTCACTCTCCCTCTCCTACTCCCTCTCCCATCACCTACTCTCTCTCACTCTCCCTCTCCTACTCCCTCTCCCATCACCTACTCTCTCTCTCTCCCATCCCCTACTCTCTCTCTCTCCTCTCCCATCCCCTACTCGCTCTGTCTCACACACTCCCATCCCCCCCTCTCTCTCAGGCTACTCTCTCTCCCATCCCCTACTCTCTCTCTCTCCCCCCTCTCCCATCCCCTGCTCTCTCTCTCTCTCTCTCTCTCTCTCTCTCTCTCTCCCCCCCCTCTCCCATCCCCTACTCTCTCTCACTCTCCCTCTCCCACCACATACTATCTCTCAACCTCTCTCCTCTCCCATCCCCTACTCTCTAGATCTCTCACACACACTCCCATCCCCCTCTCTCTCCCTCTCCCACTCCCTCCCCCACAACCTACTATCTCTCTCTCTTCCTCTCTACTCTCCCTCTCCCATCCCCTACTCTCACATTCTCTCCCATCCCCCTACTCTCTCTCCCATCCCCTACTCTCTCTCTCTCTCTCTCTCCCATCTTGTTCTCTCTCTCTGCCACCTCCTACTCTCTCTCACACACTCTCCCATCCCCTACTCTCTCTTACACACACTCCCATCCCCCCTCTCTCTCCCTCTCCCACTCCCTCTCCCACCACCTAGTCTCTCTCTCTCTACTCTCTCTCTCCCCTCTCCCACCACCTACTCTCTCACTCTCACTCTCTCCATCTCTACTCTCTCTCTTCCACCCCCTACTCTCTCTCACATTTTCACACTCTCTCCCACCCCCTACTCTCTCTCTTACATGCATTTCCATCTCCCCTCTCTCTCTCCCTCTCCCATCGCCTACTCTCTCTCTCCTATCCCCTACTCTCTCTCGAGCTACTCTCTCTCCCCCCTCTCCCATTCCCTACTCTCTCTCTTTCACACACATGCACTCCCATCCTCCTCTTTCTTGCTCTCCCTCTCCCACTCCGTCTTCCACCACCTACCCTCTTTGTCCCCCATCCCCTACTCTCAATCTCTCTCTCCCATCATGTACTCTCTCTCTCTCTCCCCATCCCCTACTCTCAATCTCTCTCTCCCACCCTATACTCTCTTTGCCACCCCTACTCTCTCTCTCTATATCTCCCTACTCTCTCTCCCCTCTCCCATCCCCTACTCTCTCTCTCCCCCCTCTCCCATCCCCTACTCTCTCTTTCTCCCTCTCCCACTGCCTACTCTCTCTCTCTCTCTCCCTCTCCTTTCCCATCCCCTACTCTCTATATCTCTCACACACACTCCCATCCCACCCTCTCTCTCCCTCTCCTACTCCCTCTCCCACTGCCTACTATCTCTCTCTCTCACTCTCTCTCCCCCTCTCTACTCTCTCTCTCTCCCATCTCCTACTCTCACTCTCTCTCCCATCTCATTCTTTCTCTCTGCCACCTCCTACTCTCTCTCACACTCTCCCATCCCTTACTCTCTCTCTTACACACACTTCCACCCCCCTCTCTATCCCTCTCCCACTCCCTCTTCCACCACCTAGTCTCTCTCTACCATCCACTACTCTCTCTCTCTCTACTCTCTCTCCCCTCTCCCATCACCTACTCTCTCTCTCTCACTCTCTCTATCTACTCTCTCTCTACTACCCCCTACTCTCTCTCACATTTTCACACTCTCTCCCATCCCCCACTCTCTCTCTCTCTCTCTCTCTCTCTCCCTCTCTCCCTCTCCCTCTCCCTCTCCCTCTCCCATCGCCTACTCTCTCTTTCACATCCCCTACTCTATCTCTCCCCCCTCTCCCATTCCCTACTCTCTCTCTTTCACACACATGCACTCCCATCGTCCTCTCCCTCGCTCTCCCTCTCCCACTCCATCTCCCACTACCTAATCTCTCTCTCCCCCATCCCCTACTCTTAATCTCTCTCTCCCCATCCCCTACTCTCGATCTCTGCCACCCCTACTCTCTCTCACACTTCCTCTCTCTCCCATCCCATACTCTCTCTCTTACACACATTCCCATTCCCCCCTCTCTCTCTCCCTCCCCCACTCCCTCTCCCACTGCCTACTCTCTCTCTCCCATCCCCTACTCTATCTCTCTTACACACACTCCCATTCCCCCTCTCTCTCCCACTGCCTACTGTCTCATTCTCTCACTCTCTCTACCACCCCTACTCTCTCTCACACTCTCACACTCTCTCCCATCCCCTACTCTCTCTCTTACACACACTCCCATCCCCCTCTCTCTCCCTCTCCCACTCCCTCTCCCACTGCCTAGTCTCTTTCTCTCCTATCCCCTAGTCTCTCTCTCTCTCTCTCCCATTTCCTACTCTCTCTCTTTCACACACACACACCCATCCCCCCTCTCTCTCCTCTCCCATCCCCTACTCTATCTCTCACTCGCTCTCCCTCTCCCACTCCCTCTCCCACTACCTACTCTCTCTCTCTCTCACTCTCACTCTCACTCTCTCTCTATCTCACTCTCTTCCTCTCTAGTCTCTCTTCCACCCCCTAATCTTTCTCACATTTTCACACTCTCTCCAATCCCCTACTCTCTCTCTCTCTCTTACACACATTTACATCTCCCCTCTCTCTCTCTCCCTCTCCCACTGCCTACTCTCTCTCCCCCATTCCCTACTCTCTCTTGAGCTACTCTCTCTCTCCCCCCTCTCCCATTCCCTACTCTCTCTTTCACACGCATGCACTCCCATCCTCCTCTCTCTTGCTCTCCCTCTCCCAATTTTTCTCCCACCGCCTACTCTCTCTCTCCCCCATCCCCTACTCTCAATCTCTCTCTCTCTCCCATCCTTTACTCTCTCTCTCTCTCCCCATCCCCTACTCTCAATCTCTCTCTCTCCTATCCTAAACTCTCTCTCTCTACCACCCCTAATCTCTCACACTTTCTCTCTCTCTCTCTCTCATCCCATACTCTCTCTCTCTCTTACACACATTCCCATTCCCCCCCTCTCTCTCTCCCACTCCCACTCCCTCTCCCACTACCTACTCTCTCTGTCCCATCCCCTACTCTCTCTCTCTTTCACACACACCACACACTCCCATTCCCCCTCTCTCTATTCTCTCTCATCCCCTACTCTCTAGATCTCTCACACACACTCCCATCCCCCCCTCTCTCTCCCTCTCCCACTCCCTCTTCCACTACCTAATGTCTCTCTCTCTCACTCTCTCCCTCTCTACTCTCTCTCCCTTATCCCCTACTCTCTCTCTCTCTTCCCTCTCCCATCCCCTAATTTCTCTCTTTGCCACCCCTACTCTCTCTCTCTCTCTCTCTCACACACACACACACACACTCCCATCCTCCTCTCTCTCTCTCTCTCTCTCTCTCTCTCTCTCTCTCCCTCTCTCCCTCTCTCACTCCCTCTCCCACTACCTAATCTCTCTCTACCATCCCGTACTCTCTTTGCCACCCCTACTTGCTCTCTCACACTTCCTCTCTCTCCCATCCCCTACTCTCAATCTCTCTCCCCCATCCTGTACTCTCTCTTTGCCACCCCTACTCTCTCTCACACTTCCTCTCTCTCCCATCTCGTACTCTCTTCGCCACCCCTACTCTCTCTCACTTCCTCTCTCTCCCATCCCCTACTCTCTCTCTCTCCCCTCTCCCATTCCCTACTTTCTCTCTATCTCTCTCTCTCTCTCACACACACACACACATACATAGCCATCCCCCCTTTTCTCTTGCTCTTGCTTTGCATCTCTTCTTCCTTCTCTATGCACTAATTAGGTCTCAATAGTGTGTGCACTATTGAGACCCAAATTCAAAAGCTTTAAATAGCGCGTGTGTGCTATAGTGCACATGCGTTATAGGGCATACACGCTATTCAAAGCTTTGCATTAAAACCAAGCCTAAGGCTTGGTTTTTCCTTGGATATCCAACCTAGAAGTTTGAAGTTTATAAATAGGCCAGAGACATGTTTTTATGCAAACATACAAAAAATGATTGATTTTTCTTGTGTGCTCTCCTTCAGGATTCCTCGTGGTTGGGCATCGATAAGATCAGGTTACATGACATTGTAGGTCTCTGGGTTAGCTATATAACCATATAATTTATTTTTAATTTGAACTATTTCAAGCCTTTCATCTATAATTTCTTTTGAATGTATGTCCATTTTTTGTCAAAAACCACCATGTACTAATTGGGCTATAGATTTTTAGCTCATTCATCGAATTTTGCAACAACTTAGTTTTTTAGAAACTAGATTCCATTCTACACACTTTGAAAAAAAAGAAGTTTTGATTTTAGATTAGTTTTCAATTATTTCTAGGGGGAGCACACATATATTTCATGTTTTTGGGATGTATCTAGTTAAAAAATTCATTAAAAAAATACACATTATAAAATTACCCAAAAAATCTGGGATAAACTACATAGTGTTAAGTAACTTTTGACCATAGCAATTAAAAAATTTCAAAAAATTAAAATTAAAATTTTAGGGGGGACACACTTTGTACTGTGTTATGTTTTTTGGAATAAAAAATACCACTTTTTGTGGCCTCCTTTTTTGAGGACCTAAAACTAAACCATTTTTTAAAAAAATTAATAGTTTAGAAACTAGATTCAAAGACTACGACTTTTGTTTTTGTCATCTTAAAATTTTGAGCGTAACTGTCTTCAAATTCTTGTTGAAGTTCAAAAATTGTTGATTTCAGGAAAAAGGTGTCCACTTATACCCCCTTTTGGCACCACAACTTGGTGCACTTACCCATTACTTAACAAGACACAGGGACCCCATATGGTACACATATAGGCAATTAGGATACATGTTTATCTCAAGGGGACCTATGGAGTCTTAATAGGGCATATTGTGTGTTATAGATTCTAATAGGTACTAATACATCTTAATATGGTGTAATAGGTGTCATTAGGTGATAATGATCCCTATATTACTCACATACACATAGGGACCCCATTTAGTACACATATAGACAATTAGGATACATGTTTTTCTTAAGGGGACTTGCGAGTCCTACTAGGTCATAATGTGTTCTATAGGTTCTAATAGGTCATAATGTGTCTTAATAGGCATAATAGGTGCTATTAGGTAATAATGAGTCCTATATTACTCAAAAAAAGATAGGGATTCCATATGGTACACATATAGACAATTAGAATACATGTTTGTCTTAAAGGGACCGAAGGAGTCCTACTAGGCCATAATGTGTGTTATATGTTCTAATAGGTCATAATGTGTCTTAATAAGATGTAATATGTATCATTTAATAATAACAAGTCTAATATTACTCAATGACACATAGGGACCTCATATGGTACACATATAGGCAATTGGGATACATGATTGTCTTAAGGGGACCTAGGGAGTCCTACTAGGTGATAAGGTGTTCTATAGATTTTAATAGGTCCTAAAACATATTAATAGGGTGTAATAGGTTTCATTAGGTAATAAAAAGTTCTATATTACTCAACGACACATAGGGATTCCATATGGTACACATAGACAATTAGAATACATGTTTGTCTTAAGGGGACCTAAGGTGTCCTACTAGGTTATAATGTGTGTTATAGGTTCTAATAGGTCCCAATGCATCTTAATAGGATGTAATAGGTGTCATTGAATAATAACAAGTCTTATATTACTCAATGACACATACGAACCCCATATGGTACACATATAGGCAATTAGGATACATCTTTGTAGAATATGATACACTTTTAAGTAATTACATAGAAGTGTATCATAAGGGGTCCTTATGTGTCTTGGAGTGATATAAGAATTGTTACTACCTAATAAAAACTATTGAATCCTATTAAGACATATAAGGATCTATTAGAACATATAACACACATTAAAAGCTATTAGGAATCCCTAGGTCCCCTTAAGGAAACATGTATCCTAATTACTTAGAAGTGTATTGTAAGGGGCCCTTATGTGTTGTTTCATAATTCAAGACTCGTTCATACCTAGTAAGACCTATTACATTCTATTAAGACATATTATAACCTAGAACACATACATTATAACCTATAACACACCTATTCTAACTTATTAGAAAGGACCATAAACCATCAAATACAGATGGATTCAATCTTGTACATATACATACATACATACATACATACATACATACATATATATATATATATATATATATATATATATATATATATCTAGATCTCTATATCTAGAATTTAATAATACATAAAGTCATCAAGAAACAACAAACTCATTCATAAATTTAATATAGGACCATTGAACCAATCAAGCATATACATTATAAATATATATTTAAAAAAATTAAAAATTAAAAATAGAGCACCATTTACAAAACCATCATTTAGCCACATAGATTCACCCATTTACATGTATAATATATCTAGATCTCAATATAACTTTCAAAACAATGTAAACTCATTTCAAAACAAAAAAAAATCAAGAAATAATATACTCATTAAACGATCAAAGCCACATGGATTCACTCATGTACATGTATATAATATATCTAGATCTCAATAAAGTTGAAAAATAATCTAATGCCATTTCAAAACAAAAAATTCATCAAGAAATAATATAGTCATTGAACCATTAAAGCCACATGAATTCGCTTTCAGATTCTACTTCATATTTGAAAGCAATCTTAGGGAGATACTAAAATGAACAAATAGTCTAAAAATCTTGACATATATAGTCCGGATCTTCCATATCTTTTATGATCTCCAAAAATTCTTTCATGCTCAATAGGCAACCTCCACTTTTGGTTTCCATATCCTCTTTTTTAGATTGTATCAAATTGCACATTTATCTCTATAGCCAAGTGACTCTAATGTAGAACTTTTTTGCCACACATGTATTAAATAAATTGAACTCCATTTTGTAATTCTTTGTATGCTGATAATATGTGCATTTGATAACAATTGAACCAGTTATATAAAATTGTCCATCATCATCTATGGTTAGTTATGACAATTTGTATTTTTCTTTAGTGCATCCTAGAAGGGAACAATCCACATCTTCTATATTCTCAAGATTGACAACCATAACAAAAATATCACCTACATGCACAAATGAATCTAGATTAGATATATACAAATTGATTTAACAACATTCATGTGCAAGCTTTCTAGTATGAATAGCTAGTGATGATGCATTTGAACTTATAAATGAATGCATGTCACTTGATCCTATAAGGGTACAACAATCTTGAAAATTTTCACATTTAGCTTCATGTATCAACCAAAAATATCTACCAACCATAGCTTACCTGTATTACTTGGTCCAATCGTAGAGTTAAACCATTACATAATTATTTTTGCATTTTCTAATGTTGTGTTAGTTTCATAATTTAATTCCTCTCTACTAAGAGATCTTTTCACACATATTCCAACACCATCATGCTCTCCCTTTCTATGGCCCATCTTAGTAAAATTCTTAAAATATTGCACTCCACTTGTCACATGCATCCTACTCAACCAATAGAACATCCTTGCATTATTGAATTATGTGGTGCAATTGTTTGACCATATTATGTGTTGATTGTATCTTACATCTCTTTCCCTTAAATTATTATAGAAAACTCTGAAAAATCCTTGCACAAACTCTAATGAATGAGTTTGATCATTAGTGACATAGAAGTGATATTTTCTTAAAACCTTTTTGTTCTCCTCTATGATATCATGTGCATGAATAAATACCATGTGTACAAAAATTAACACTTGTATAGAGGAGTAATACATTTGTTGAACTTCATTTTGAGGTTTTAGTGTATAATTTTCAATAAAGTCAACAACATAAACAATAGTACCCAAGGAAAAAGTGTCCTTACACAACTTGAATTGTTCATCTAACTCTATGTTTATGACATATGCATTCATAAACTATTTTGTCTTGAAAATATTTCATAAAATCAGCTACACATTGATTATTTTTGTCTAACTTACACCTCGTTAAATATTTTGCATCTTTAACACCATATGTAACTAACTTGTATTTTCCAAGAGAAACTAGTTTCTTACCAATTTCATGTGTGCTATCTAGATGTAGGCATCTATGAAACTATTGTGAACCACCACATTCAGGGTAAAAACCTTTCAAACACATGTTCTTATAATAAATCCATCCATCATCCCATTTACATAGTATACTTGCAATAAAATCCTCAATGACTTAGGAGGTACTTATAGACCACATTCCTGCAATATATTGTTAGTGTACAAAGTACAAAATATATAATGATAAACATCATAATACATAGAAATATCAACATGAACCCTACAACAACATCTAGTGCATGTATGATTTATCTTAACATAGAATGGTTTGGTCATTCAAAAACCCTTTGGCTGATTTTAGTTTGAGGAAATATTTCATAAAATTGTGTTTGATTCATATCCAAATAATGATTTGCATGCGGCCCACAGTTTTTTTTTTCCAATTCAACTTTTAATGATATTTTTCTATTTGGTGAAGTCCTTATTTTTTCACATCAAAAGTTTTCAATTAATGTTCTCAGTGCATCAACAATAACCTTATCATTATGTGGGAGTCTACCCTAGATCGATAAAAAAAAAGTATTGTTAGGATACTCAATTTTCTCTTGCCTCTCTAAGGCTTTGTCTAACGTTGTTCTACTTATCCTTAATGATTTACTTATTTTTCTTATTATACGAGATTTAATAATTTCCTTTCCCATCATGTTTGATGTGAGGATATGTTGACTAAAGTTAGCATATTTAGTGCATAATTTGAACCATCGGTTGGTATGCAAAGAGATTTATGACAATGGTTCTTTCACTACTATTTTCAAATGCGATTTACCCCAAAATTCTCATCATCAAGTTGGAATCTTCCACTTTGATTTAATTTTTTAAAATACTTATACGAAATCTTTTTAACAATTCTTCTACAATTTATTTCTCACATTTTATCATGCATTTGCTTCAAAATATTGTCATCAATATCAATTAGAAACTTTAGTTTTCTATGAATTATTGTAGGAGATGTTAATGTAGGTGCATGCTCAATATTTTCATTACTTGGATTACATGCATTCATCATGTCAAATTGAGATGCCACATTAGGTGCATTAGCTAAATTATGTGTATTTATCATAATAATTTCAGTATGTTGAATATTTTTGTTTGTCGAATTAGGTGCATTTTCTACATTAATATCAATAGGTGCACATGATTTTTTTCCACATTAGGTGCATTGATCATGTCAATTTGAATTGTTATTTTTCATCACTTACTTTTTGTGCATTTGATGATGTATCTTGACGCAATCTCCTCATACACTCCCTTGTTAGTGCCTTCGTTGCCTCTTAATTTTCAAATTTTCCTCTCTCGTTCTTTCCCATAGTAGATCCAAATTGCCCTACAAACAATAACATTAATACAATACATAAAATAATTTTTCTTCTTCTTTATTTTATATTTTGAAGTAAAACAACAGAGTGAAAAACAAGACAAACTTATGGCAAATGACAAGATACAAATATAAAATAACATGACAAGAAAATAAACAAAATCAATCATTCCCAAGAAAAAAAGACTAAACATATGTAATTTTTTTTGCAGGAATAAATGTGTTAGAGTAGTGAGACCTCATGTGACACAATGAATTAGTCTAATAGTCCTTGAAAGGTTTATATATTAATATTTTTCTATAACCTAATCAAGTTGTTCATAACCTGATCATGTTATTAACTATTGAGTACAATGTGCATATGAACTCATACCTTGATTAAGTTTTACAAAATTGAATTAGGTTATGTATAACTAGGAAAAAAAGAGTGATAGAGGGGTTAGTGGAAGTGAGAAGGAGGGAGGGAGGGAGTTGGGAGGAGGGGGTTAAGGAGAGTTAAGAGGTGATGAGAGAGAGAAGGATTAAGGGTCAAGAGCTAGATAAAGGGGTGAGAGAGAGAGAGAGAGAGAGAGAGAGAGAGAGAGAGAGAGAGAGAGAGAGAGAGAGAGAGAGAGAGAGAGAGAGAGAGAGAGAGAGAGAGAGAGAGAGAGAGACTCCTATATTTGGCCTCTAATTTCTATGACGATAGTTCATTGTAATTATGATGATCACCCATCAGATGAGAGACAATAATTGGAATTGGGCCCCATTCGATGGGCGTCAGACTTCTTTTTATCACAAATTGCGATGGCGTGGGCTTCCATCACAATTGCGACGAACAAAGTAGGCACAATCTTGAAAAAAGAAAGGTAAATAGTTCCTCTTAATGTCATTGAAGGTTTGATGGTATATTGTCACAACTATGATGACCTAAAATTTCAATCAGCCATCATAAGTCCAATGGCATTACTGTAGGCCCAATGGACATCTAATCAAACTAACATCAAAATGACGATAGGTGTACGATGATAATATTGTTGGAGTGAAGCCCAACTATTGATGGTTGTTGTCGCAGTGGCAAGAATAATTCTATTAGAGTGATGAATGCCCATCAAAAAAGCTGTTGCAATTGCAATAGATTGCTACTTATTGAAAAATATATAATTATTTGCAAAGCTTTGCACGGATTAGTTGTCATGCAATCATAGGTTAATATTGAGCTTCACTTGGTTTTGAGAATAGTTTAATATTCTCTACTAATCAGAGCCAACCACATGAAGGTGGAAGCTCATTTGGCCTAACCCTCACCCCAACATCTAAATTCCCCATTAACATCTAAAATCTTTAAGAAATGATCAATCTTTAAAGTACAAAAAAAGGTTCTAGACCTGCAAAAGTGACATCATTTTCCCATCTTTTGGTGCATGTCATTTTTTCGTAGCATCCAAAATAAGATCTTGCCACTTTGAATCGAGAATACACGTGCAACTGCATTCTATATGCACAAACAATAGGAGCTAAAAAATCCCAACATGTTTACATTTATTTAATAGGTCTATGCAAACTTCTAACAAAAATGCAAACTTGTAGGGTTTTTTCAGCTCTACCTGATGTCGTATGCATATGAATTGAGATTGCATATTGAACTACGGTGTCCTTCTACATTGCTTCAAACCAATAGATTCACACAATTAGTTGTCATACAATCATAGGTTAATTTTCATTTTCACTTGGTTTCAAGAATAGTTTAATATTCTGTACAAAGCAGGGCCAACCGCGCCAAGGTAGAAGCTCATTTCCCCCCCTCCAATATCTAAATTCCCCATTAACATCTAAAATCTTTAAGAAATGGTCAATCTTTAAAGTACAATAAAATGTTCTAGACCTAAAAAAGTAACATCATTTTCCCATCAACTGGTGAATGCCATTTTTCCATCACATCCAAAGTAAGAATTTGCCACTCTAAATCAAGAATGCACATGTGCAACTGCATTCTATATGCATGGACAATAAGTGTAGCTTAAAAAATACAACACAATGACATTTATTTAGTAAGTCTATCAAGTTTTTAAAATTATAGACCATCATGAACATTAGAAATCTAGTTTCTATGGCCAAGAGAATGTTCGTGATGGTCTATAACTTAAAATACCTAATTAAAGACCTCTAAGAAAAAATACAAACCTGTTGCATTTTTTAGCTACACTTAATGTCATATGCATATGAATTTAGATTGCATATTGAACTATGGTCTCCGTCTGCATTGCCTAAAACCAAGAGATTCACATAGTTAGTTGTCATGCAATCATATAAGGTTAATGTTGAGCTTCACTTGATTTTGAGAATAGTTTAATATTCTCTACCAACTAGGGCCAACCACATGAAGGTGTAAGCTCATTTGGCCCCAACCCCTCCCCCCCCTCCCACAACATCTACATTCTCCGTTAACATCTAAAATATTTAAGAAAGGATCAATCTTTAAAGTACCTAGAATGTCCTCATCACCTCTTGCTACTCTTAGAGGAAGTCTATCTTTATCTCTCAGAAGTAATTCATCACAAATCTTTATTGATTCATGTACATGTAACACAAGTACATCTAGGAATGTCCTCATCGCCTCCTATAGAAAATGAATCCAATATTACAAAATGAAAACTAAGAAATAATAGTTCAAGTGAAATAAACACATGAAAAAGAGGAATATACTTACCAATAGGCATTGCCATCTCATCTGTAGCCATGCTACGTGTTGAGTGTGTTTTATTGTTTGTTTATATACATACATAAATAGACACACACATATGTGTGCATGTATGTATATATACATATACATATGTATACATACATATAAAAAGATCACAAAGGCACAATAATCAGATGTAGAGATCAAAAGGGCACAACAACAAAATACAATGATCACAAGGGCACATACATACATACATACATATATATAGATATATACATATATACATACACACATATACATACATACATACATATATGTATGTATGTATGTATGTATATACAGAGAGATCTATTTTAAGGTACTAAGTGACTCACCTCAAGATTCTCCACAAAAATAATCTAGACCAAGAAAAATGGGCAAAGTTTGCAAGAAATTTTACAAAAATATATCATAGCAGATATTTTTAGAAAGAAATAAGCCATAACTCAATTAAATGGGTCTAGTTGCTGATTAGCTAGGTTGATATATATATGTATATTTGACTGGGTTATGGCTTCTACAAGGGAATGAGCCTCATGATTGTGGCATTTACACAGAAGTGAAACTTGCTTCTTCAACTCCTTACACTCAACTCTTCACTGAAGTTATTCTTCCAACAGTAAGAATAGCTTCTACGAATTCCTGAGAGCCAAGGAACCCTAAACCTATGCTACATTTTTTGGTGACATGGGAGAAGTTACTACTAACTTCAGTACTTCATAACATTCTAGATCATATATTGATGCCAAAATTAATGAGGGTGGAGAGCTCTGAATGTTGTCATGCCCTTGGTGGAGATCTATGATTTTGTTATCGTGCTCTCATGATTGTTGCATTTCATTGTTATGCCCTTGTGATCTCTGCATTTCATTATCATTCCCATGTGATCTCTGTGCCCTTTCTCTATGATTTCATTGCCATTTCATGCCTTTTTGATCTCTGTGCCCTTTGCACTACAACATTTGGGGTCAAATTGTGATGGTAATTTGTGACAACAGCGTAATTTGTGGTGTATTTGGGCCCAAATGTAGTAGTGCTCTATGATCTTCTTCAAGGGGAGAAGAGGTACCTATGTAAATATTCTTTTCATTTTTTTCTAAACATGTATCTCTTTATATTTCCCCTAGTAGGTGATTAGAAAAGCTTCTCTTTATGTATATGTATGTGTATATATACATACATACGCACATATGTGTGTGTCTATGTATGTATGTATATATAGAGAAACTTCACTTTATGTATATGTATGTATAGATACATATATAAACACACATATGTGTGTGCCAATGTAAGTATGTATGTATATATACAATACACACAAATGTGTGTGTATATATAATTATGTATGTATATATACAAAGATCTCTCTAGTTATATACATACATACATACATGGATACACATATGTGTGTGTATGTATGTATATATACACATATGTATATATATAGAAATCACAAGGGCATGACAATGAGATGCGAAGATACATACATACATATATACACATACATATATACTTGCATACACACACGCACACATACACACATATATACATACATATACATATGCAATTTTATCACCTTGAAAAACTATATTTGATCTTTACTCAATCACCAAGAGATAATATAATCTATAAGTACAAATTTATGCATACTTAGTTTGGTATGAATAGTTTTGATTGAATTCATTTGAGGAAAGTGATTCTACTCATGATGATAATGGCTCCATGTATTGGGTCTTTAGAGGAGAGAGACTTACAAAAGATTAGATGTTGTTTATGGAAATGGGATGATTTATTTGTGATGCCAATAGTTTCATGTTAAAAATGTTTGGCCTTTGAAATGTGAAATTTGATTTTGATTTGTGGTCCATGGACTATTATGAACCAAAATACACCCAAATGTTCTTTGAGACATCTGAAAGCATTTGCTAAAATTGATACGAACCATTCAATCTAAATTACAAAGTCTTTGAATCTCAGTACTCTAATCCAAACCAAGAGCCTTTTGAACATTGAAACCACTAAACTTCCTAGGACACTGAACTTATCAAACATATGAACCTCCTTGAACTAATGAAACCATTTTGAAATAGGTTCAATGAGGTTCAAAACCCAAGAGGGACTAAGATATAAACCTCAAACAAAGCCTGCGTGCTATGGTGGGGTAGGAGGAAGATGGTTGTGTGAATGGCTGATATGTCAAGTTGCAAAAAATCAGTGTGTCAGTTGCAAGTATTTTCATTAATTTGATAAGGGAATCATCTTTGAAAGCAAGATGATCAAAATTGGCATATTGATCCTTATAGATGTCTCTATCTCAGAATAGAAAATTACCTCAAACAACAAACGACAAATTATTAAATGTATGGAAAATCATAAGAACATCCACCTATAATATTTTTGAAGGACAAAAATATAATAAAAATATAATTTGGTGGAAAATACCATGAGCTATGTGGCTCCACTTTGTGGCTATTCCACTGTCTAGTAGTGGATACTCTTTACGTTAAATATGGAGAGCTTGAAATTAAAAAAGATAACTATTAGAGATCTATATTTGTGTTTTAGTGATAAGAAATATATATAGTCTAATTTTAAGAAAAATAATAGTCTTAAATGTATATGATTAAAAAAATAACAAGAGTACTAGGTGTAGCTGTATAATTCTAGTATTATTGATTATGTTAAACAAAATGTTCAATAAAACAAGTATGAAGTAAAATAAATGGATTATTTATGAATTAATGTGAATGCATCTGATCATTACCTGGACAATATTATGCATGAGACCTTTATTCAATCACCAAAAGATAATATAATCTATAAGTACAGATTTTTGCATACTTAGTTTGGCATGAATAATTTTGATTGAATGCAAGGATAATTTCTTGTGTGAATTCAAAACATGAGTGATTAATTTAATTTAGCACAAGTACGATGCAAGTGTGTATGTATGCATGTAAAGTAGTTCACATAGCAAATTGATATACACACATACATGAAAATATGCATACAATCATCATAATTAGTTATCCTTGAATCTGACCAAAGCTATTATATATGAACAAGAGATACATGTTTAGAAGGGAAAAAAATACTATTTACATAGGTACCTCTTCTCCCCTTGAAGAAAATTGTAGAGAAAGGGCATGAAGATCACAAGGGCACAACATGGCAATGAAATACAATGATCACAAGGGAATGACAACAAAATCCTATATCTCCAGTGATCTCCACCAATATTTAGAGCTAGCCACCCTTGTTCAAAGCTCTCCACCCTCTTTTGTGCACAACTCTCCACAATCAACAAAAATAAATGGGGAATGATTAATGTCATGTTTTCTTTTTTTTGTTTTGTTTATAATCCATAATCCACAATCCATAAGATCTTTTTATATACATACATACATACATACATACATACATACATATATATACATACATACATATATACATACATACATACATACATATATACATACATACATGAAAATGAAAACGCACTTTGTAAGAGTTTACAATTGTTCAAAAAAATTAATGTTTTATAAGATAATGCACCTGAAGATTTGTTAGCTTAGAAGCAAGAACATGGTGTTGAAACATTATAGAAAGTGCTTGACTTAATGAGAGGCGGATATTTGGAAGTTTGATAATCAAAATTTAAGGTAGGAGAGCGAAGGAGAAGGAGCGGCTTTAGAAAGAGACTGCATGGAAGAAACAATAGCTAGGCAACATAGAGAATATTATGGAAGCCACTGGATAGAATCCAAGAAATTTTTGCGGTACGTACTATGACATTAGAAACACCAATTAAATTGGTCTAGTTTCTGATTAGCTGGGTTGATTACTTCATTGCTAAATGATCCAATGGTAATGTTAGTTATTATTTTGACAAACATGAAAACATTATTATTGTTCATCATTATATTTACATACATACATGAAAAAAATAATGCACTTTCCAAGAGTTTACAATTGTTCAACAAAATTAATGTTTTATAAGAAAATGCACTTGAAGAATTGTTAGCTCAGAAGCAAGAACATGGTGTTGAAACAATACAAAAAGTGCTTGACATGAAAGGTCTACAAGTGAGTGTGTTGATTTAATCTAATGACAATTCTATAGGAATTTATAATCAACCCAGCTAATCAACAACTAGACCCATTTAATTGGGTTATGACTAGTTTCTTTCTAAAAATATATTCTATGACATGTTTTTGTAAAATTTCTTGCAAACTCTGCCCATTTTTCTTGATTTGCATTATTTTTGTGGAGGATCTTGAGGTAAGTCACTTAGGACGGGTTGAGTGAGTTTTATTATTTTATTATTTAGATTTTGGAATATGTATGCAGCTGGATGAATTTTTTGTTGTGCTAAGATGTACTAAGAACCTTAAAAAAGACCTCTAAATATACATGTTTAGAATACCTATTTAGAAGGAAAATAAATCAACATTTACATAACTCCCTTGAAGAAAGTTGTAGAGCTAGAGCACAACAATAAAATCGTAGAGCAAGCATATAACATGACAACAAAATCACAGAGCAAGGGCATGAAAACAAAATCACAGAGCAAGGACACGACAACAAAATACATAGATCACAAGAGCATGACAACCAAATCGCAGAGAAAGGGCACGATAATGAAATGCAAAGATACACAACAATAGAATCGCAGAGCAAGAGTACGATAATGAAATGTACAGATCACATCAATGAAATGCACCAATGACAAGGGCACGACAACATTCAAAGCTCTCCACCCTGTTTCATGCACAACTCTCCACAATCAAAACAAATGGGGAATGATTTATGTTGTGTTTTCTTTTTTTGTTTATACTCACATGAGCATTGCAATTATGACATAGACGTCGATATTGCGATGACGTCGGGGAAAATTGCAAAAAAAAATGAATCGCCACAAATTACACCGCTATCACAAAATATTGTTATAATTTGACCCCAAATATTGTAGTGTGTGTGTGTGTGTGTGTGTGTGTGTGTGTGTGTGTGTGTGTGTGTGTGTGTGTGTGTGTGTGTGAGAGAGAGAGAGAGATGGGGGCTTGGAGTTATACAAAGAGATGTAAGGGTTGGGTTAGGGGTTTGAGGACAAAAAGATAGGGTTATAGGAGAGAGAAGGGTTATAAGTTAGAGGGAGTGGCTGTTAGGGGTTACTAAGAGAGAGAGGCTATAAATATATGTGACTATATATATATACACACAAAAATAGAACAAATATATTTAATTACATATGAACTTAGTTATAATATTTAATTATATATATAATATAAAATTAACTTATGATTATAAATAACTCGGTCAGGTTATTTCTATCATAGTAACTAGATTAGATTATGTGAATGCAATATTTGCATTCAGTCAATCATAACTTGATCAATTTTTTTAAAGAAAAATAACCTAATCAAGTTATGTAAACATGGAAATGCCATTTATACTTTAAAACCCCCATTATATTATTTGAGAATACAAAACTTGATTAGGTAATGACTTGGTAACAACCTTGGGAGTTGACCCAATAGGCTTGGGAACTCATTTTCCCTCCAATTTTAATCCTTTAGGTATTTTTTCATCTTCTAAGATGAATCCTCGTATTTGCCTTCCCCAACTTTCCAAATGATAAAGTTGGTATTTCTAAAATCACCCTCATAATTTCACATATCTTCTTATCTTTCTAAACATATTTTTTTTCCTATTTGGGACAATATTAATTTTGTAACTTTAATTAGTTTTACCACTATCTTCACAGTCCTCACAGACATATGTCTAACTTTTTAAAATAACTTTTAATATGTACCAAATAAAAAATTAATTACATATTATTGTTCTACACTTCATTATGTACACTTTAAAAAAATTAATCATTTTTTATTATTTTGATGCAAGTTATGTCATGCACATGAACAAGTACCAAAATTTCATGATTGCTGGCAGGCTAAAAGTACAAAGTTGTGTCACTTTTCAGACTAACTTATCAGAACAACTAAGTTTGAGTATTTCTATCTAAAAATAAATTTTTTTTGAACATATGATCTAGATAAATTCATTCTAGCTAAGTTATATATGGTCTCACACTTTTCCAATTGAAAATTTTTATTAAATGCATATTTTATACTAGTTTGTATCCAATTACTAAAGAAATAAAATTATTTTAGAAAAGTGATGTTTCAATAAATCTTACTTTTTTTTAATGATATTTGTTTAATAACATATAAATACCATTTTATAGAGACCTGAGTCAATAATATTTTCATATAGAGTTTATAGTGTTTTAATTAGATATAGTATATTGTAATTAAAAAATTCTACAACCACATATTTTAGCACTCGAAAAGATGTCAATTTTGAGAAAGAAAAAAATATTAAATCATATCAAAAAAATTAAAAATTTATATGGCATTCTAGAGGAGAGAGTCCTCTTCTAGAAAGTATAAGTTTTCTCTTGGTTAGAATAGATTTTTTTTTAAAAATGTGGTGGGAGATGAAAAGTATCGATTTTAGGTGAGTTGAAATTTGAATCATTACAAAAGAGAAAATATTGTTCTAAAGACGATTTATATTTTTTATTGTTCTAGCTATATATTTTATCTATAACATAGTCTGAGATCAAAGAGAAATAAGTTTATTTCCATATAGTTTTGTGGTGGGAACTAGACCCCCAATTTTTAACATTTTTTAGAAGCTAAAAAATTATCTATAAAAATTAAGAAAATGTATAAATTTTTATTCTAAATAATTATTAAAAATTATAATCCTAAACTTCATCCATTTTTCCACATTTCTTTAGTTTACTTCATTTTAAAATTCAAAATAACAATACTAATTTTATGTTATTAAAGGTGATCAATTATACTTTTGTTAGCCTTTTCCTTTACAAAATGGTGACACAATTTTGTGCTTTTACTCTGCAGTCACTTCAATCCTTCATATAAAAAGTACTCATAAAAAAACTACACAAAAATACACAACTTCTAGATATCAATCTCAACTATCATCCTACCAAAGAGATTTGCAAAATACTGAATATAACTATGTCTTTTGTGTTGTACACAAAAATAACTATGCTAAGCTTTCTAAAAAATTAGGAACTATTTTTAATGAGCACAAGGTTTGACCCATTTGATATTATCCATTTTGTGAAAAAAAACTAGTAGTTTAGAAAGTATATTTAGAGTACTACAATTCATATTTTTTTATACATCTTGTCATTTTGAGTGGATGACCCTCACACGTCTTGTAGTGCCTGCCCCTAGTTTGCATTTCTGTTATCATTGTCAAACTCCTTTTAGGTTAGTTTTATGCTTATGATTAGTGGCATTATTTTAAGATTATTAGATATTGTTTTACATTCAATTGGTTATATGATGAGATTACTTGGTACTCTACATTTCATGTATGCATGATGATTATTATAATGTTTTCAGTTATCGATGATGATTAGTTAGATGATGTTTATCATATGTGTTTTTTTTTATGGATACTTACCCCATACTTGCATTTGTATGGTGTGCATGTTTGTTGTCTTTATGTATGACATTTCTAATGTGGTTAAGGAAGGGAGTCGTAGTCACCTGCTAGTCGGGATCTACACAATGGACCACTTCCTACCATTGCCTATTTAGCTTAGTATATATTGTGCTCGTACATGCGTGGATTTTATGAAAGTTGCAGGTACCGGATATCAACTTCCCTGAATTGCTAGGATGAGCGTACCCTATCACATTATCTCAGTGGTATGAGAGCGGAGATAAATTCTTAAGTCCAAATGCTAACCCTTTAAGCCATTTAGGACAAGTATCTAAGTTGAGTACCCTCTGAATGCATCAAATGATGTTAATTCGTGATTAAAACCCTTGTGATTTTCTTTGATGACTTTTCGTATGTTGCTTTATGAGTCTTTGGTGTATTTTTCTATTAATTAAGTCTAATTAAAAGATTTAATTAATGATTTAATTTAATGAAAAAAATATTATGGTATTTTGATATTTAATTATATTTAATTAATTGAAAAATTAATTAAATAAAAGGAATTAAATTTGTAGATAAAGTTCTAAGTTTAAATTTAGAACGTGATAATATTAATTTAATTTAATAATAATATATTTAGAGTTCATTTTTAAATAAATGCTAAATATTATTATTATTTAAGTTAATAAATATTTTAGCAATTAAGTTTTTAAAATAAATTAAAAAGTGAAAAAAGATATTAAATTATGAAAAAAGTTTCAAGTTCGCATGATTTATGCTTGAGATTAAAATAGAAGAAATTAATTTTTAAAAAATTAAATAAAACATGCGAATTTAATAATGTTATTTTAATTGCATACAGTGTGCATGGGATTAAATTTAATTTATTTATTAAAATAGAGGTTAAGTGGAAACTAAATAAAGTTATTTAATTAATTTAATGAACATACATGGAAAAGATTAAGAAAGACAAAGAAAAGTTAATTTTAGAGTTAACTCTGAGTAAGGAGTCCTCTCGGGTGAATGCACAATTAGTGCCCCAATTTGAGGAGAAAACTCCTTATTATTACTTGAGGGATCATTTTCGAGGGGGACAATTTTTAAACATGAATTTTGGGAACAAACTTTGGAGACACGAATTGTGGGGAACAAATTTGGAGACGAATTTTAGAGGAGAATTTGGATGCAAATTTTTGAAGCGAATCTTCTCACAATTCTCGGTTGGTTGCGTGTTAGCATCAGGTTCAGGTAGGGTCTTGTGTTGTGATCACTGATTAAATTATGTTATTTAGATAATCCTGTCTTCTTCGTGTCTGTTGAAAAGCTATCTGGATATTTCTTGTGAGCAGTGCTTTCAATTGTGATCGGTGCTTCCAGTATGCATGTTAATATGCAGAGGTTGAAAATTCTTAGAAAACCTGGTCCATTAATTTTGCAAATTATTTAAAAAGAAAATAGATCTTAAGGTTTAGAATTTAATTGAGTAATCTGGGTTTCTATTCTAAATCCGTATTGGAAATGTATATTAAAAAGAGAGAGAGAAGAACTTTGTTTATATAATTTTTTATTGAAAAGAGACGATATTCTTTTAAAGAAAATTTTAAATTACAAAATTGAATGGGTAGATGTATTTTTCCTATCAGACTAATATTGTAAAAGTTATAAAAAAATAATAAAATTAATAATAATAAATTTAAAATTTATGTGAAAGGAGTATTTGGTTATATTAGATTTTTTATATTTTAAAAAAAATAAAAATAATATAAACTTTAATTAAAAAGAAATAGTTTAATTTGAAAATTTTAAAATGATATCATATATATCTTTTTACAGGGGAGGAATTGTTTTATTGTTTTAATGAAGAAAAAAAAAAAAACAAATTAAACATACCCCCTTACCATATTTAGCGGCTGATATAGCCAAGCATATAAAGTGTGCAGTCGTTCCTTAATTAGAGGCGATTGGTGTATACGACGCTTGCATTAATTTAAGCCGCAACCATATTTATATACGTGGGGGTGGTTTATGTTTAAAGTTTCTTTTAAAATTTATAAACTTATTATGTTGTTACGTATTATTCTTTAAAAGTTATATAATATAAAGTCATTATTATTAGATAACTTTTTAACTAATATGGTTTATAAATATATTTTATTATTATTTAATAATTTTTATTAATAGATTTTTAATATTAAATTTATTATTAATTAATGATACTTTATTAATAAGTTTTATTATTTGTTAATTAAAATATTAATGCATTTTAATATATATTTTCTGTAATTAATAATTTATTAATAGTTTTTGGTTAAATATTAATAAATTGATAATTAATGAAGATATTAATAAGAGTATTTAGATCAATAATTATTAATTAATTTAATTAAAATTAATTTAATTAAAGTTAATTAATAATAGATATTATTTGATAAAATTGTAGAATTATATTATTGATTTAAAACATGATGGGAGGGTAATTCTAGTTTCATTCGAACAAGTGAATGGGTCAACCTGTAGGGTTATCTAGAAACATTTTGAACTTGAAACATACCTTGAAACTAAAATTGAAATGTTACATTAACTCAATAATATATTATCAATCAAACCAAATTATGAGGTTATGATGCTTTCTATGCATTGTCTATGCTTTGTGGTTTTGGGGGTTGGCTTAGTTTTGACCAGTTTTAGGTTGTTACCAAAGGCTCGAGGGTTATATGTTTGTGATGTCATATTGATGTTGGTCTCGATCTTTTATCCCTGACCTTGGTAATGTGATGCTATGCTCTATGACATGTTTGTATTTACTGTTTGTTATTTCTTTCCAGTCTTCTTGTGTGAAGCTGAGATATATGTTTATGAGATACCTGACTTAACCATTTTTGAGTCTTGATTAGTTATACTTGGGTTAATTTTCAGTTGCCATGAAGGGACTGAAGTGTTTGCTTTGATCTTGGTTATGTCATGTCGTGACATGTTTGACTTGACCATTTTGGAGTCTTCAATTAGTATTGTGATTTATTTTGGGATATTTTTCTGATTTCTTGTTGAGAACCATTGGATATTAATGCCTTCAGTTGCTGATAGAGAACTATTGTGATCATTATGATTATTATTTGATGCTTATCAGTTGCTTGTGGAGAACTGATGTGATTATTGTGGCTAATATTTTGATGCTTTTCAGTCACTTGTGTAGGGCTAAAGTGATTTTGTGATTTGTGATTTCATGAGCCTAGGGTAGGTTATCTATGTGTAGTGTTGGGAAGTGGCTTGCAATGGGGGACAGGGGCCCTAAAGTGGCCTTGGGGATGACTCATTGTAAGTTGTTGTTTTAATAAGTGATAACATTTACACTAAATGAGAGTAACATGAACCTAATAAGATAATTGTATGTTCTCTCCCATGCCTTGAGTGCTAGTATAGACTAGGATGGGGTAGAGAGAACACTTGGTTACGACCTTGCATTCCATAGTATGCCTCATAAGTATAAGAGGATACTACTAGCCGTAGGGATCACTAGGGATTGCTCTTGTAACTTCTACGTGACTTTTGCGATGACACTTTCTCACTTCCATAGTACGTTTCCTACGTGTCTTTTTGGTGCATCTGGGTCTAGATGTCGATCTATGTCTTGGAACCTTTGAGTTATAATACTTTTAGGATTTCCTGGACTTAGATAGTATTTATATTATGTGATTTGATATATTGTTTGGGACTTGAGACTATCTCCTCAATGTGGTGGGAGTGGACCATTTAGGTTCCATGCGGTCAGGTGGTAGTGCTTTTTACTCTTACCATTGAGATCCGTCCATAGTCACCATGGCTAGAGCTTCTTGGTATGCTTGTTTATCATGTTTAGATGATGTTGTATACTTATGCTTTATTCTAGTATGTTAGATTTCTTTATGCATATGTTGTAGCATGTTTAGGTGTGACATCCCTATTATGATAGTACCGATGATCTCTTTGGTGGCTTGGGATGTTACGTGTGGGGCGTGACTAGGGCCCACGATGGTCTAATGATGCTATTGACAGTTGGGAGGAACCACACAGTTAGTTAGATGTGTTTTATGATGTTATATCTTTATGATGGATAGATGTATCATGTATGCTATTAGTTTCATTTATTTTATTGTACTTTGTATCACAGATTTGAGGAGGATGATGTATCTCTATTTTCTACATATGTATATTCTTTTAGCCTTTCATACCCTATGACATGTACAGTGGATGATTGAGCATTTTGAATTTCATTTGCAAAGAGGCATTCAGAACAAATGTATATTATGGACATTGGACTTTTCATTATTCTTTCATGTGCATATGGTAGTTGTTAGACTTAGAATTAATTAAATTTAAATGTGACTCAACGTCTTGGGATCCTTAAGGAATGTAACCTGTTATGTATGCTTTAGTTGACTGTATGTTATTGCTTCTGCTACTATGTGTTTAATGTGCATGTTATACTTTCTTACTTAAAAAAATAAAAATGTTTGGCAAACTTAGTAAAAATTTAGGTTAATTCTTTCAGATCCCTTAGCAGGGCGTTACACGTCTCATCCAAGTTTAGGTTTACCCAGTTTGAGAATAAAGGTGTCCACTCATATGCCCCTTTTTGTACACCATCTTGGAGTACTTACCCAATAAATAACATCTTCACATAGAAATCATACACAAGGAATAATAAGGATTATGTGATGTCTATCCAACACCCCAAGTCAACAATTTAATAAGGTAGATGGATGGGTTGGGAAAAAATAGTTTGTGACCTTATGATATCTTCATTTTAAATAACAAGTCTAGTAAAGGCACACTTAATCCTATGATCTTAGGAGAGTTGATGTCTAGTACCTACAAGAAACATTACAATGACAAGATGCATGCATATATCTAGGCATATAATAACATACAAGGAGAGGGAGTGTGATTATTCACTACAGCATTTGGGGTCAAATTGCGATGATAGTTTATGACAGTGGTCTAATTTGTGGTTATTTTCATGTTTTTTTTTTGCAAATTTTTCCAACATCACTGCAATAACAATGTAAGCATCATAATTGTGATGCCTGTATAAGTATAAAAAAGAAAAAAGAAAACATGACATAAATCATTTCCCATTTGTTTTGATTGTGGAGAGATGTGCACAAAAGAAGGTGGAGAACTCTTAACAAGGGTGGAGAGCTCTGACCATCATCATGCCCTTGTGCTTGGTGCATTTTGTTCTTGTGATATATCTCGACATTTTGTTACCATGCCTTTGCTTTGCAATTTCATTGATGTGATCCCTATATTTTGTTGTCATGCTTTTGCTTTGCGATTTAGTTGTCGTGCCCTTGTGATCTTTGTGTTTCATTTCCATTCCCTTGCTCTATGACTTTTTTTCCATGTCATGCCCTTGCTCTATGATTTCATTGCCATGTTGTGCTGTTGTTCTATGATTTTCTTCAAGGGTATGTACATGTTGGATTCTTTTTTCTTGTAAACATGTATCTCTTTACATCTCCTTCTGAACAAGTATATTTAGAGATATTTTTAAAGGTTCTTATTACATCTTAGCACAATAGACAAATTGATCTAGCTACATACATATTCTAGAATCCAAATCATAAGAAAATAAAACTCACTCAACCTGTACAAGGTGACTTACCTCAAGATCCTCCATAAAAATAATGCAAACTAGGAAAAATGGGCAGAGTTGGCAAGGAATTTTATAAAAACATATCATAGCATATATTCTTAGAAAGAAGCTAGCCATAACAAGTTAAATGGATCTAGTTTCTAATTAGTTGGGTTGATTACAAATTCCTGTAGAATTGTCATCAGATTAGGTACAATAAAATTAACAATCAACTTTTTCCATCTAGTAGGATCAAATACAATTTTCCAAGGTGATAAAATTGCATATGCAAGAGATTGAAGAATAACTTTAGTGAAGAGTTGAGTGTAAGGAGCTAAAGAAGCAAGTTTTGCTTCTGTGTAAATGCCATAATCATAAGGCTCATTTCTTTGTAGAAGCCTCTGCCAGAATTACATTACCTCTAAACCATGCAAAGGATGTTGAAATGGTTCCCAACCTTGAAACACTCTTATAAGAATTTGATACTTGGGATCATCACAAGGAGATTGTGCCAATTTTTGAAAAACTCTTATAAGCATTTGATATTTGGACTATAAATTCTCAAAGGCACTAGCAAGTGATTCCAATGCCATAGTACCTACCACAACACTTTCTTGGAGTCTATCCAATGGCTCCCATAATATCCTTTATGTTGCCTAGCTATTGTTTTTGTCGTGCAGTCTCTTTCTAAAGTTTCTCCTTCTCCTTCTCTTTCTAAAGCCACTCCTTCTCCTTCGCTCTCATGCCTCAAAAATTTGATTATCAAACTTTTGAGTATCTGCCTCTACCTTATCTAAAATCAACTTCACAGTGTGTCGTAACTCTAGCATAGGTGTTTGATCATTGATAGCTTTAATTTCATCATTCAAGTTTTCAAGATTGGTCAACAACCTCACTTGTAGACCTCTCATGTCAAGCACTTTTTGTATTGTTTCAACACCATGTTCTTGCTTCTGAGCTAATAGTTCTTTAGATGCATTTTCTTGTAAAACAATAATTTTGTTGAACAATTGTAAACTCTTAAAAAGTGCATTGTTGTTTTCATGTATGCATGTATATATATATATATATATATATATATATATATATATATATATATATATATATATATATATATATATATATATATATATATATATATATATATATATATATATATATATATATATATATATATATATATATATATATATACAACCTCACTTGTAGACCTCTCATGTCAAGCACTTTTTGTATTGTTTCAACACCATGTTCTTGCTTCTGAGCTAATAGTTCTTTAGATGCATTTTCTTGTAAAACAATAATTTTGTTGAACAATTGTAAACTCTTAAAAAGTGCATTGTTGTTTTCATATATATATATATGTAGATAAGTATGTATATGTATGTATACAGAGAGATCTTTTGGATTGTGGATTATGGATTATAAACAAAAAAGAAAAGAAAACACGACATTAATCATTCTCCATTTGTTTTGATTGATTGTGGAGAGCTACATGCAAAAGAGTGTGGAAAGCTCCAAACGAGGGTGGAGAGCCTTGAACGTTGGTGGAGATAAGTGAAGAACTAAGATTTTGTTGTCGTTCCCTTGTGATCTCTATGAACTTTCTCTATGATTTTCTTCAAGGGTAGAAGAGGTACCTATGTCAATGTTCTTTTCTTTTCCTTCTAAACATTTATCTCTTGTTCATATATAATAGCTTTGGTTAGATTCAAGGATAACCAATTATGATGATTGTATGGATATGTGAATGTATGTATGTATATCAGTTCACCATGTGAACTACTTTACATGTATAGATGCACACTTGCATAGTACTTGTGCTAAATTAAATTAATCATTCATGTCTTCAATTCACACAAGCAATTATCCTTGCATTCATCAAATTTATTCATACCAAACTAAGCATGCAGAAATCTATACTTACAGATTATATCATCTCTTGGTGATTGAGTAAAGGTCTTGTGTATGATATCATCTAGGTAATGATTTGATGCATTCACATTAAGTCATAATAGGATTGAGTAGATGATCCATTTATATTACTTCATACTTGTTTTATTGAACATTTTGTTTAACATAATTAGTAATACTAGAATTATACAACTACAACTAGTACTCTTGTTTATTTTATTTAATCATATACATTTAAGAATATTATTTTTCTTAAAATTAGACTGTATATTTGTTATCACTAAAACACAAATATAGATCTCTGATAGTTATCTTTTTTAATTTCAAGGTCTTCATATTTAACGTGAAGAGTTTCCACTACTAGATAGTGGAATAGCCATAATGTGGAGCCAAATAGCTCATGGTTTTTTCTAGAAAATTATTTTTTTCTTATATTTTTGTCCTTCAAAAATATTATTAGTGAATGTTCTTTCGATTTTCCATATATTTAATAATTTTTCGCTTGTCATTTGAGGTAATTTTCTGTTCTGTGATAGAGACATCTATCATAAGGATGGACATGCCAGTTTTGATCATCCCACTTTCAAAGTTGATTCCCTTATCAAATTAATGAAACTACTTGCAACTATCGCCTTGATTTTTTGCAACTTTCCTGATCAACCATTCACACAACCATCTTCCTCCTACCCCACCATAGCATGCAACACTTATTTGAGGTTTATATCTTAGTCCCACCATTTCAGAAGATCAAGTCCAGTGATTTATATCTAGCAAATTGATGATATAGAAATTACATATGGAGGAGGATATATTGGCATCATAAACAAATCATTCCATATCCATAAACAACATCTAATCTTCTATAAGTCTCTCTCCTCTAAAGACCCAATACATGGAGCCATTATCATCATGAGTAGACTCACTCTCCTTAGAGGAATTCAATCAAAACTATTCATACCAAACTAAGTATACAGAAAACTATACTTAAAAATTATATTATCTCTTGGTGATTGAGTAAAGATCAAATATAGTTTTCCAAGGTGATAAAATTTCATATGCATATGTATGTATGTATGCATATATGCATGTATGTGTATATGTATGTATGTATGTGTGTATGTATATATGTGTCTCTGGATCTCATTGTCGTGCCCTTGTGATCTTTGTATATGTATGTCTGTATGTATATACATACATATTTATAAATATGTACATGTATATATATGTGTATATATACATACATAGACACACATATGTATGTCTATGTATGTATGTATGTATGTATAGAAATAGAGAAATCTTTGTATACATACATACATACATACATAAACACATATATGTATGTCTGTATGTATATATACACATACATAAATATAAAGAGAAGTTTATCTACATATACATGCATACATACATAGACACACACATATGTGTGTGTGTGTGTGTATGCATATATACACATACTTATACATAAAGAGAAGCTTCTCTAATCACTTGCTGGGGAAAATATAAAGAGATACATATTTAGAAGGAAAAGAAAAGAACATTTACATAGGTACGTCTTCTCCCGTTAAAGAACATCACAGATCAAGCACTACTAAATTTGGGCCCAAACACCACAAATAACATTGTTGTTGCAATTTGACCCCAAATGTTGCAGTGCTACAAAGGGCACTTAGATCACAAAGGCACGAAACTACATTGAAATCACAGAGTAAGGGCACAATGATCACAAGGGCATGGCAAAAAAATGTAGAGATCACAAGGGTATGACAACAAAATCCTAGATCTCCACTAATCTCGACCAAGGGCGTGACAACGAAATGCAAACATCATAAGGGCATGACAATGAAATCATAAGGGCATGACCAAAAGATGGGAAAATGATGTCACTTTTGTAGGCCTGGAACCTTTCTTTATACTTTAAACATTGATCCTTTCTCAAAGATTTTTGATGTTAATAAGGAATTTAGATGTTGGGGGGGTGTGCCCAAATGAGCTTCCCACCTTCACGTGTTTGGCCCTAATTATTAGAGAATATTAAACTATTCTTGAAACTAAGTGAAGCTCAATATTAACCTATGATTGCATGAAAATATTAAACTATGATTAAATCATAGCTATTTAATTTTTTTTACCAATATTCTTTTATTAATATACCAATACCGTCACAATTGTGATAATAACTTTTGACAGCTAGCTGTTGATCCCACAACATTCCTACGACATGCCCACCTCAATTGTGGCAAATGTTTCTGATGCCTTACCATGGGGCCCATAGCATTTTTTCCACATAGACATCACAATTGTGATGGTGTCTTTGACATATTTCTATCACAATTGTAACAATGAAAATGAATGGTTTGCTAGTATGTTGGCTCAAATTATGATACATGTGTCTGACATAGTTGCGACGGTCACCATTGTCATTACAATTTGCAAGAAAAAAAGTTTGATTCTTGTTTAATGGGAGCTAATTCCTCTTGGTGTTGGTTAGGCAACGTGTTACCATTGTAATTGCAATGGCCTGTCATCGCAATTTAGGCCCAAATGTAATAGTGATTATTATATAATTGAGGGGGGGAGGTGTTGAAACAATTATGTTCAATTATCATACAATCCCTTCAAACTATTTTAGTACCATCAAAACTTTATTAACTCTAACAACAATCACTTGGTATAACCCTTCAACTTATCATTTAACTCTTTCATTTACTATTATTCCAAGCTATTAACTTACTATTCTTTGCATTACCGAGTATCAACAAATTACTTAGTGATTACTAACCATAAACTTAGTTATTATTGAGTTGTAGTAAACTATAAAACATGTAAAACAACTTGCAACACAAATAACATTCACACATTTAACTCCCTAATTTCAACATGGAAACCCTCTGAAGGAAAAAACCACATGGGACTGGCAACTCAAAAATATTCGTTCTTTAGAAGTGACCTCTACTAGGAGACAACCTTGTCAAAGGTTACATACACATTGTTAATATGCCCTTGTTATAGGATTTCACCAAAAGATCATCTATACCTTATCATTCCATTTCTTGACAAAAGATTGACTTAATTTAAAGGACTTACAAACACCACTAATCAATGTTACCATATAGGATTTCACAGACTTGTTAGGTCCACTTGGTACTTCCAAGATTTTTTTCTACAATGGTTAAAAAGTAGTGGTAGAAATGATCTATTAAGAATATAAACTACCTTTCTTTTCCAAATCTCCATTCCTTGTTCTTTTCTCTATCAGATCTCTCTTAGATCTCATTTCACTTTGTACTTTTGACTAGCTGATTAACACCTTTTCTTTCCTCGACCCTACTTGGTTCACTTGGCTAAACTATCTTCTTTCACCTTCTTCAACTTTGCATTTACAAAAAATTAACACTCTAGCAATATGATCAGCTTCAAACCAACATCCATAAACTATCTTACTCACCTCCTTAAATAATCATCTCCAAGCTTGTAGATTCTTCCATCTTTTTTTTGCTTAATCATAGTCGTTGATCTTAGGCTCATACCAAATTTCAAAATTCAAAACTTCATATAATGTATTTGGACATTCAAAAAATATAACATTCATAGAACTTTAGGTCCATCTTTATCCTTCTTCAATATCCATCATCAAATTCTTATTGAATTTTCCCAGCTATTGAACTTGTAAAAAACTTATACTTGTGCCTTAGACCATCTTGAACTTTCCAAATTTTCGTCAAAAGTTGACCTTAGATTCCAATTCTCAAACTGGTTCATCTAGCTGTTACTCAGTAAACATAACATTTTCTACTTATTTAAGCTTGGTTTTTCCAATACATTGTTGTACAATAGAAATGTGTACTTCTCTAAACCCTTCTATCCAATGTATCCAATGAGTTAGAAAGCTTGGATTTTGGCTTACAGCTCCCTATCCATGGAGTGCAAAGGTGTATGCATAAACATATGAAGAGCTCTCACTTGAGCCTTAGAGACAAAACCCTTGCTAGTAAACCATGCAATGGGAGATTCCTTAGACAAGATAAAGTGTGCAAATGTAAAAAGAGCTCTCAAAACATGCAATGCAAGAAATGAACTATGCTAGAATGAAATGCAAGAATGAAATTGGGCTAAGAAAAATGAGAGTGTTACAACCATTTTAATTAAACTAGGTGATGTAAGCTATTGCAAAAAGAAGCTAAACTATTGTAAATGCGTCTAAACTAGAATGAGGATGATAATGCAAGAATGAGACAAGAAGCAAGAAGTTCTCCACAAGTGCTCCAAGAAAACCTGTCAAGAAACTTGCAACATAACAACTCAAAAACATGATCCTTAGAGAGGAAGCGAACTCTTTCTTTTAAAGGTATATGGATGAGTGAGATCAAGATCAAGAAATGAGGGATCAAGGGTGGGGGTTGAATTTTGGCATGATCCATGTGTAAGTTCAAGTCAACCAATGAGAGAGAGAGTTGACTTTTCATGTGAGATAAAGTCTTTTCTTTTAATTTTTAAATGGGAAAAAAAAATTATGTGTGCACATTGAGTGGGTTACAAGAATGGGGTCTTTTATTTAATTAAAAGGGGGACATGTTCATCTGATCAAATACAAACTTAGGATAATATAGTCAAACTATAGGTTAAAATCAAATAAGTTGAGTTTTAAAAATTTGGCCTAGGCAAATGATTAAATAAATTTAGCCAAAATGATGAGAAGGGGGATAATAGTCTACATGACCATTTTTAGGTTATTAAATTTTTCCCTCTTTGACTAATGTGTGATCGATCTATGAACACATTGTGTCAAAGATTACACAAGCCAAGTAGGCAGTAATAGGTAGAGAAGTCTGATTCTGAAGAGCGAAATGCAGAGCAAGATGACAAGTCTTGAATGTGTAGCTTGGCAGTGACATTATAAAACACTATGAGAGAGACAATATCAAAACTCAAGAAGAGTATTAATATCAAGAAAAGTGGATAGATTGAGAGAAAATGGAAATGTCAAGCATATGCTCTTGAGAAATAGATAGCTATAGCAAAAAAGAAATGGTAGAATATTTCTGCCCCCTCGAGATTGAAATTGAAATGAGGTAAAGAGAATGCAGAAATGAGAAAGATATGAGTAAATCAAGACAAAGTAAGCTTCATGATGGCAGATAGGTGATTAAAACTAAAGAGTGACCATAAAGAAGTGATAGAATACCCTAGTTTGACTAGAGTTGACCAAGAAGGATAAGATATTAAAAGTAGGTGAAATCAAGTATAAAGATGATCTAGAAGAGAAATATGTGAATTGAAATGGAAAAGAAGTGTAGAAATGATGAAGGCATGGAGAATTGAAGATTCCCCAATGAAGATTCGAAAATTATATCTCAAAAGGTCAGCTAACTGGCTAAAAGGAGGTAGAATTTTAAAATACAAATTTGACTATCACAATGAACTCCAATTTCAATTTTGATCCAAAAAATGAATCTAGGATATCAAAATTAGGTATATATGATGATATGATTAACCCTTTGGAATGACATGACAGAAAAAAGAGTTGAGCACAAGCCAAGAGAACATGACACAGTATGAATGAGAAGAAGTGAGACAAGAATAAATGCAGTTAGCCGACGTGTCCGTGAAAGATGAAGAGAGAACTTTTTCCATATGCAAAATGAAAGACTCAGCTACAATGAGTGCTATAATTAAAACTAGTATGCAAAATGGTTTACTTGTAAGAGGCGCAAAACATTTAGACTCTAATTTCATCATTGACATTATTACAGACATTAGAAGATCATACAATTCTCACTAGTATAACTATGAGGATATGAATATGATCTATGTTAGATAGAAATATGGTAATCCAACTGAAGCATCAAAGACATATAAGTGAAGATGACTAATCTAGTTAGATTCCCTAAGTTTAGTATAGCAAGATTACACCTGTGTCAAGGCATAAGTGCTAGGGTAACCTCTGAGTCCAGTCTTGCAAAATCAGTCAAGGATAATACATTGTAGGCCCAAAGCCAAGTAGGACAAGCACAAAGGCTCTCAACACCTTAGACTAACAAAGTACACCCACAAGTAGACGGAAAATAAAACATGCCCCATGCTCCTAGTCTTTTAGTCCTTGACACCCTCAAAAGACTATTAGGGAGGGAACACTAAACAAATAAATCATCATAAACAACACACAAAGAAAATAAAGCTCATCATGTCTGAAAAAGTTTAATGTTTAAGTGTGTGTGTGTGTGTGTGTGTCAAATGGCCATTTCTTTAGAGCTCTTATTTGATAGTGAGAAATATTGTAGCATCCTAGCCTATAGGTAAGATATTTGAGAAGTGTTGAGAAACACTCAATGTCAAGGGGGGAAGTGTTGAGAAACACTCAATGTCAAGGGGGGAAGTGTTGAGAAACACTATTTTAGATGAGTTTCTAGAGAAACCCTACCACACAAGAAGATCCTAATAAGATAAAAATACATGCCCCTAGACAAGGACAAGAGTCAATTCCAATCTACAAAATACATTGTGAAATGAATGAGCGTGAAGTGAGACTAATAGACATAGGTGCGAGGGTATCAAGTAGCACCTATTTCCAAATTTTCACCACCTGGAAATTTTTTTAGGACTTTTTATGATTTTTATAATTTTTTCTGATTTTTGATTTTCTTAGTGATACATCAAAGCACCTATTGCTAGGTTTTCACTAACATGATCATTTTTTTAGGACATTTTCTATTTTCTATGGTTTTTCAACATCATATATGATTTTTTTAGTTAAACTCATTTCATTAGAAACTCTAGGATATTTACACCAGCTCTTGCCCTCAAGAGAAAAACCACCAACCTTCATGACAGGCTCCTCTTTTATTTCAAAGACCACCCCATTGATGTTCACCTTCATGTTATTCCATCTGTTGACAAATTGTACAAACACATGCTCATCATACCCTTCAATGCATTCCATGAGTGACAATAATCCACCTTCCCACAAATAGACCCACACCGCCTCACTATCCTTGATACAGTCTTCAATCTCATTAGGCTCAATATGATTCACTCTAGCACCCATGTATTCACTGAGCTCAATCACCAATCCCTCAGTTTGCATTGACATCCCTTGAAAGCCAAGGCAATTTAAAGATATAATGCTAAAAATGAACATGGGGAAGCAATTGATTCCCATCATAAGATCATGAGGCGTCATGATTTCCAATCTCCCTCCAGTTTTAGCATGTGTGCATGGTACCTTTCCCATCAAAATTAACCATTTCCATCATCTGTAACCCTTATACATAGAGTGAAGTAGAAGGGAATTTCCATTATGTTTATTCACAACACCCATGCTTGGTAGTTTTAACTTTCTAACATAATCCTTATAGACCATCCTCTTGCTATTGTAATAAATGCTTATGGTGAGGGAACCCTAAATAGAAATAATCACAAAATATTTTTAAATATTCTAGACTTTATAGCCCTTAATCCAAGGATTTTTCACCCTCCTAGATACATACCAATGCACCACCACCAGTTGTGCTTTATCATATTGTGCCATAATGAACACATTCTCTTTCCACCATCAATTTTGTGGATGGTGGAGACTAGCTAATGTGATCTCATTCTTTTATTCCTTCCATGTTAAGACCTATTTTAGCCAGGTCATCCGCAACTCTATTACCTTCTCAATAGATATGGGCCATGTGCACTTCATGTAGCCCATCCAAAAAGGTGTAAATTTCCTCTATTATTGCTTGAATCTTTTAGCTACATCAACCTTCTCCCTTCATAGCATTGATAATTAACATAGAATCTCCTTCGATAGCCAGTCTATTAATTCTTCTAGCTTTCCCTATCCTCATTCCCCATAGTAGGGCCATAGCGTTAGCTTTGTTATTTGCCCCCCGTCCATAGTTCCCAACATAGGTAACCACCAACTTTCTAATATTATTCGAAACAACACCACCAGCCATAGTCCTTCTCGTAATGGTTGAGCCATAAAAATTGAGTTTCATCCATATTTTTGGAGGGGGGTGCCAAGTCATTTTACATTTGGCAACAACTTTACAATTGTCAAATATGGGCACCTCCAGACTTAAGTTCCAATAAGTATCCCATCTCATATCTTGGTTTTGTGGGTGGTTTGATAGGGGGTTTCTAGTGCCAGATCTCACTACATTCCTTCAAGAGCCTAGTCACTTGTTAAACCACCATTGAGTTGGGAGCAACTTTATCTCGAAATATATGATTGTTTTGTTCCTTCCAAATTTTCCAAGACACATAGGGGGATTAATTTCTAGAAGGTTTTGAGGTATGGGTGACTAGAGGGTCCAACCTAGTTAATAAATTGTTGGAGGTCCTCATTGAAGCACCACTAAATATCCCACACAGAGAAAATATCCCTCTAAACCTCCAAAGAAAAGGGGTAAAATATGAGGAAGTGTTGAATGGATTTTGCTACGTTATACCATAGCAAAAAATAGTTGGCCAACTAGAATTATTTCTTCTATAGGTTATCAATGGTGAGGATTACCCCATGTAAAGTCAACCACCCAAAGAAATTGATCCTTGGCAAGATCCAAGGGTGCCAAATATTTGTCCACTCTCTCGAGGCATCACCTCCCTCAAGACAACAATTATATATAGATTTCATCGTGAATTCTCTTGAGGGGGTTAGTCTCCAAACTAGAGAATCTTCCAATGGGGTGGACATGATACAAAATTTTTGCATCTTTTCCTAGAGCTCCATAAGTAATCTCATCCTAGGGTTGTCGTGATTATGAAGTCTTTTCCATCTGCTATCAAGGGTGATGTAGTTATGAACCAGAATACCACATTACCTGGTACAATAATCTCTTAGAAATTGAAACTTGCTATACACGAGGGGACCATCTTGGAGCCATTGATTCTCTTGGAAGTAAATGTTATTCCCATTCCCTAAGAGCCTGTGAGTACCTTCTTCAAAATTTTATGGGTGTGCATGACATTGTTCCAAATTTTTGATCCCGAGGGAAGTGCATTGTTCCAAATATGACGATGAAATGATTCACTGCTCATATGCTTAGCCCTAATAATACTGCACCAATTTCTTAAGAAGTTCATCACTCTCCACCCTACCTTTGATAGGAGAGCCTTATCCAAATGCCTAATCCTTCTAATGTTAAGACCCCCCAAGGACTTAGGTCGAAAGACTTTCTCCTAGATCACCAAGCTTATTTTTGTCTTATCCTTCATTCTTGACCACATAAAATTTCTTTGAAAACTTTCAATAATATCCTTATCTCTACTTGGGAGTTTAAAAAGGGCGAGGAAGTACATGGGTATGCCTTGTAAGGAGGCTGAGAGTACTTGAAGTTTCCTTGCACTTCTCAAGATTTTTTCTTTCTAGCCTGCAAGCTTCCTTTATATCATTCCACTAGTCCAATCCAGTACTACAAAGACACCTTAGTACCTCTTTAATCCTGAGAAGAAGGCCTAGATAGGTGTCTAGTAAGCATGCCTCCTAGCATTCCATAATTCTAATCACTTTTCTCCTTAGTTCATTGTCTATATTAAAAAATACACTTCTTTTTTGATAGTTTATGCATTGACCCAAAACCTTCTCATAATAGTTAAGAAGGATCTTCCAATACCTTTATTCATGACTAGAAGATAAGCCAAATAGGCAGGTGTCATCAACAAATTGTTGGAGCACCTGTGGGGGGCTCAAGGAGGCAAGGTTTATGCATTTTATCTTGCCAACATTCGCCAAAGCCTTTAAGTTTCTACCCCGCACCTTTGCCACAATCATGAGTAAGTAGGGAGATAGGGGTTCTCCTTGTTAAAGACATTGAGAGGATGTAAAAAATATGCTCGGGGCCCCATTTAACATGACTAAGAACTGGATAGTGTTAACTACAACCATGATTATTCTAACAAATTTCTCTTTGAATCCTAACTTGGTCAAAATATCAAACAAAAATTCCCTCCTTACCTTATCAAAGGCCTTACAAATATCAATTTTTAGAGCCAATATACCTAGGTTCCCACACTTTTCCATGGAATAAATCACCCCGTGGGCGGTAATGATCACATCTAGTATCTTTCTCCTAGGGAAAAATCCATTCTGGTAGGGACCTATAAACTTATCAAGGAAGGGTTTAATGTGGTTCACCATGACCTTAGAGAGGATCTTATAAATTGTGTTGAAGAGGCTTATGGGTCCAAATTCCTCAAGACATCTCAGTTCATTCATCTTTGGTATTAGCACAATGAAGGTATGGTTAAGTTCCTTCAACACCTTTCCCATTCTCCCAAAGTCTCAAGCAACATGATAAATATCATACTTGAAAATGTCCCAAAACTCCTGAAAGAACAAAGGGGGAAACCCATCTAGCCTCGGGGATTTAAGACAGTTCATACTAAACACAACTTTTCTCACTTCCTCCTCCATAACCTTGACAATTAGAGCATTATTCATCTTCTCATTAACAATCGGGTTCATAATCCTTAAAATATCATCCTAAGTATTAATATTGGTTTAGTTTGGTGGGGGTTGTAGATCTCTTGAAATTATTTAGAGACCCAGTCCTCCATCCCAACTTCCTCTGTAATTTATTGACCATTATTGTCCACCAATAGGCTAATAGTGTTCCTTTTTTTTTCTCTTAGTCACTGACCTTTGGAAGAAGGTTGCATTCCTATCACCCTCCTCTAGCCACTACACTCTTGATCATTGCTTCTAGAAGACTTCCTCTTGCTCTAACAAAACTTTCCACATAGCACAACATTCCTTCTCCTCTTGTTGATTTTCTTGGGATGAATTACCACAAGCCAAATTGGCTTGGAGGGACTCTAACTTCTTCTTAGTCACCTTCTTTTCCTTAAAGATATTACCAAATGAATATTTACTCCATCCTCTAACCTCTTTGTGGATCTTTTCTAGTTTCCTAGCAATACAGAGCATGGTTGAGCCTTTGACGGGAGTGTTCTACCATTGGGCAATACACTCTCTAAAATTTGAGTGTGAGTGCCACATTCTATCATACCTAAAGGGTCTTTGTCTACTTGTTTGGTTCTTCTTCTATGAGAATAACAACATAGAATGGTCAGAGATGGTCCTTAGGTACGTCGTAAGGAGGTATGTGAGAATTTTCCAACCTACCAAGATAAGAGCACAATCAAGCCTAACCTAAATTAGGTTGTTTCTCTTGATATGTTATTTGACCAAGTGAAAGAGGTTCCCTAAAGATCAATATTAATAAGATCATTCCACCCTAGGAAGCTCGCCAGGTTGTATATACTCTCAAAGAAAATTCCTCCTAGCCACCCATTTTCTCTGAGGGATATAGGGGGGTGTTGAAGTCTCCCATACACAAAATGTTCTATGCGTCATAG
The DNA here is from genome assembly GCA_028749045.1 of Cupressus sempervirens. NCBI lineage: Eukaryota > Viridiplantae > Streptophyta > Pinopsida > Cupressales > Cupressaceae > Cupressus > Cupressus sempervirens. The sequence goes on from CM053785.1 coordinate 571,137,929, forward strand.
ATTCATCAAATTCTGTGGCATCTTCTAAGACAAAAAGCTACCCATTTTAGGTTTTGGGTGAATATAAATTAAACATGTTCAACTTAAAAGTTTTGGAGATGGAGCCCACAACCATGAAATGGGGGCTTAGGGGGATCTCTCTACCCATGACATTGTCTAGATTCCAAAGAGTTGCAATGCCTCCCAAAGCATTCATCGTGAAACTATAAGAGAATTTTTCTCCTGGCTATATATAGTCTACCACTTTAGAGAACACTTATGCCGTCATTCTTACTTCCTGCAAAAGAATCATGTCCACTTTCAAATCCATGATCTTTTGTTTAACTTCATACTACTTCCTGGGGCTATTAAGCCCTCTCATATTTTAGGATATTATCTAAACATCTTCTCTGTGTTTGGAGCTCATCCAAGGTTTTCTATCTCCCATATGTTATATCTCTGACAGTCTCCTTTTGTCAAAGGTTCTTAGTTGGGGGTCTCCCCACTTTTACAGTTGTCCCAACATCAACTTTGTTTCCACCCCTTAATTTCCTTTTGGTGATGGTCCATCCAACATCAATGTCCAGGTTGTAACCATTAGCTCCATTTTGGATGGGGGAATGTACTTCAATAATACTTGGGAAGGAAACCACTAGGGTACCATCCATAAAAGATGAGTCATTCCCTTTTCTAGGGAGATTTTGTAGGGTTCTATCAACAGGGGTCTCCCACCATCATTTAGGAGGTTGAAAAAATATTCTATGCCCCCCCAACCCCCCATGTTGTGTGACTGGCTTGATCTACAATGCGACAATCTCCCCTTCCTTGAGTTTAGGAGCTACATCACCCTCTATCATAGAGGTACTGCCAACAATCTCCCTCTCTTCTAGGTTAGTATCCCACATCTTAGGGGCCCTTTCCATCCCCTTTTCCTTAGTTCTTTCTTAATCATTCTCCATAGGTCCCTCATTCTTACTTGGAGAATGAGAAGCCACTGTTGGTGTTTAAAAACATTACCTATTTTCAATTATCCCAATGAGAAACTGATGCATCTAGGGGCAGCTAACTCCCATTATCAACACATCCATTCAAACACCAGGCCAACTATAAGACATGACCCTTCTTCTACTTCAGGCTCTGTAAAACCTAGGTGGGTAGACCTGTAGATTCTTTATATGGTACCAGTTGTCAAAGCATACATCAAATATAACATGAAGCAGATAAAACCCTTTTTTCTCTTGATAACCCATGAAATAACATCAATCTACAGTAGCTAAATGCAGATCTAGGAATCTCATAAGCTGAGTGAGGGCATTCTATTACAGCTCTTCAACATGAAAGGGGAAAAGCATTTGATTAATAATGTTGATATCAGCAAGACCCAAATATAAGCAATAAAATCTAGTGATCCTATTTTTGATCAGTGCCTTATCTATTGGGAAATTAAATGAATTATAATCATACATCTTTTGGAAATTTGAGACACATTACTACATCCAGATCCCTGATCTATCCTTCACCTTGTGAACAGACATCTGCTTCAGATTTGAATCTCATACTCAAATTATCCCACCATGAAATCTACAAAACCCTATGATAAATACCAAGCAATTACATGGCTCTTTGATCCATATGCAAGACATTTTAACCACATACATTCCAAAATGAGATGCAACCTAATCTATGATCCTTGATCACAAACTAGAAAGATTATAGATCCATAAACAGGAGACAAGACTCAAATTGAATTTGGAAACCCTTTGCTGCACTTTATTTGTTTTCCTTGAAATCAAATACATGAAAGACGTACAGAAAATAACTCATAGATCACCTAACAGAATAGAACTATCTGCATAAAACTTAATTTGTTGTTCATACAGAAGAGAAATTGCTGAAGAATGTGGGTGGAATCACAGATCTGGATCCAACAAAGTGGTCTCACAGAATGACTGCAAATTCTCTACCAAAAATGGTTTCTCAGTAACAAAAAATTGGAACCCCTATAATGGAAGAAAGAAAGAATAATATAGGATGAAGATGAATTCCCGAATTGAACCTACAATCGACATGTGTCCCCTTAGAATTTCATCTCTTGCAACTGAAAAGACTCTCTCTAACCTCTTTCTTCCATCTGATTTGATTTTATGTTTCATCATTACATTGCAACTGCTTTGAAAAATATCCCCAACTGAATGATGAAATTCCTTATTTGCTAAATATTTGATTTGCATCGAAATGCTGATAAAACTTCATCTAATTGACTCAGAAATTCCCCCAATTGAATTCTCCTTGTCTTTTATGCATATTCAAGCTATTAACTTGCCAAAAATCACAACTAAACTTCTTGGTCTAAAAATAGTTGCAATTCAAGTATCTGAGACAAATCCTCCTGTAGCTCAAACAGACTGATACCTGTGCAAAAATCGACTCTGGAATTGGAAAGTTTGTCTTCTCTCAATTTCGGCGATATATAACATCACCTATTTTGCATCTCATAAACCCACTGAAAGTCATTTTGAAAATGACTCCTCTGCTATAAAAAACATGTCTGCACATCTTTGAAATTTTAATTTTTGAAAAAATTAAAATTTTCTAAAGTCAAAACTTTAGAAAGAAAATCCCCTTTTGAAAATTCAAAAAACTTGACGTGCACTTTAACAAAAATAATAAAATATTATTATTTTTAATTCTACAATATTTCCCTGACCCTTTTAATCCATGGTCAACCTTAAGTTTGACCAATGCCATGCATCACTTCTTGATTGGAACCTGATCTGCATCATCTGCCATGTGTCATCTCCACGCTACTTCGCCATGCTTAACCGGTGAGCAACTTCGGTTAGCGAGGTAACGCGAACAGTTAGATCTGCCACGTGGCACAATCTGGTGCACTCCTAAGATTTGCTCGCCACATCATAACCCAGTCACTCTGTCGCTACCACTTGTCACCATCCGATTTTTTGTTGGTATTGCACGCGGGACCCACATAACGCTTTGAATCTCATCAAATTTTGGGGTTTTTCGACGACCTCACTATCTCGCTAGCCGGAGTTGCCAAGATTTACCGGCTAGCAAGGTAGCGACTAGCTAGATTCTTGGGTTTTTTGATGACCTATCCCTGCTAATGTCACTATCTTGTTCTGCGTGCATTCGTTCAAATTTTTTTACAATGTACTCGCTAGCTAGCCAACCACGGGCCTACCTTACATGCTGGAGCGGCTTATAAAAGTCCCCATCTCAACTTCATCTTAAACATTGTGCTGTGTTGTATTTAAAAAATTGAAATTTCTTCCCCATGACCTATGTGGGATATAACATTTTCATGGTAATCCCTCCTTAACGCATGTGACTGGTTCAAAACTTTGACGCCCTGCCTTCTCATGCAGCGGGTCTTCTCCTTATTTGGGCGCAGGCTTCTCTTGTGGCTGCTCACGTGGAACTCTTCCTTAGTTTGGCGGCTTCATCTTCTAGTTCAACGTGGGCTTTTCTTTCTCATGCGTGACTTCCTTTCATGCCATGGATCCACCTTCAGGATCCCTTCATTAACGTGGACCTTTCCTTTGAATGTGTGGAGCTTTGTTGGAGGACGACATCAAAAAATGACTTCATTCTAATGGCATAAGTTCTTTGCTTGCAAGGCATTGGTTTGTGTTTTAAAATCTATCTTTTAACAGTGTGGGGTCTGCTATTTTCAAACATTTACTCCTTTTTATCATGCAAGTTGCTCCTGCGATTTAGCTTGAAGTCTGCCTTTTCAATAGCGTGAGGCTCTTGCTGTTGGTGAATTCCTTATGCCATCAAAATGTAGGCATCTACGCAATTTTCCATGGAGGAAAACCTTGTCTCCATGCTATCATTTCACTCGGCGTCCTGCTACAGGGTTATTCTTGTGTGCTGCTATAGACGTCTTGATTTATGTTGTGTCTTTCCTTACTTGAGATGAATTTCATTCTACCCTGATGTAAGAAAATTTCCTAGACGTGGAGCTAGGGACATCTTTCCTGATGCCCGCCGTGAACTGCCATGCTCATCTAATGCATAGGCTTTTGATGTCGTCCTCATACCTCTACCATTTCTATGAGCTGGCCTTTCATGCTAAGACGTGAGGCTCTTTTCTTTCTTTATTGGTGCAGAGTGTTGCTATTTGGAGCTTTTTACAATTCACAAAGTGTTCACTCCAACATACTTATTTGAACTTTGAATGATGCCAATGCATATGACTAATCATAAAGATAAATCAATTAAAATCATTATCATTTTCCATCTTTAAAATCTTTAACTCACACAGTCTTTATCAGTCTGATGGAAATAGTCGGCCCCCAAAGTGGGTCTGACTAAAAAATTTTCATTTTTGAACAACTGATTCTGTAACCTGATCCATCAATCATCTTAAACTGTCTGAAATCAAACTTGACCACTAAAACAATCATTAAAACTTATTTTAAACCATTTCTGCATCACTGTGAAAATCATGTCAGGAGGCCTGTTGTCTGGCTTTAAAAATTGTCATAAACACCTGGTCGAGCTCTGAAACTTAGAACTTTTGTTCTCTCCGACACATTCAATAGGCCTTTCAAATCTTGTTGCATGACGAAATTGAGGTCAACAGATATTGACCTCTGAAGTCGCCTCATTAAATTTACCTGCAAATGAACCTATCAAAAGCTGGGAATTGCATTTAGAATTGACTTTGAAAACTGGGCAAACTAGCACTTGAGATTCTGGAAACTAAGGCATTGTTTCTCTATCATGAGGACGTTGTGGATCTATGATTTAGGCTCATGATGAATAACTGGGTGAATTTGGCAAATATCTAAAGTTGGCTACTTGGATTTGCAGGATATAAGACATCAATGAAAAATCATTTTTTACGAATGGAATGACCCTAAAAAAGTGTGAAAACGGATTCGTCAAGGCTTAAAAACTAACACACTTATAGTATTTTCAAAGGACAATACAGGGGTATAATCCATTCAACTTGACCAATCACAGATAATGAGATATGACGTCTTGAACAGGGGTTCCAATCAATCTACAAATGCTGACACCAGTAAAAAGTTATAAATTGCGTTTGGAATCGCGTTTGAAAACTGATCAAATGGATTTGTCAAGAGCTGAAACTTGAAACATGGCAAGTCTCTGACGTCTACAATGTAACGCAATAGGAATTTCAACATTTGAGTCAACTGTGTCAAAATTATTACGAGTCAAACAGGGCTTCCTTGAATTAGGAATTAATTGGAAAAGCATGAAAACAGTAACTGACCAACTTCGAGGGATTCAAAACTTAGTCAAACGGACTCAAAATTTGAAACATAGGTTCTCAAGTATGGACACTAGAAACTCTCAAAGTGGAAAGTCACAAAACCTTTCTAGGTGCGAGATATTCAGATGCAAACATAGCCTCTTGTCCCTGTTTGACACTTAGGTGAAAATGCAGATTTGGCAATTTGCTCAAAATGAGACTTCATGAAACAACTCAGAATATCAATTTAACATCATGGAACACTTAGACACGATGAATGCAAGGTGCTAGAAACATTAAACACCATTTATGCATTAACTCAACAACGGGGTACAAAGGCTTCACAAAGCATTTATAGGCCTGATTTTCTCAAATTTTGAGATGTGACTAAAAAAATGAAACATGCAAATTTTAGTCCCAACAGCCACCATCTCCATGCTCTTTGGAGACTCCAGGTTGACCTGATCCTTTGTTTCTATAGTCTTTGAGAATTCCACCACAACAACTCTAGGTGAGGAGACTTTTTCCTTAAGCTTCTCACTATGCCTTTAGTCTATAACCAGTTGGCCAAACATATTGTGGTTTTGGCAGAAGGGTGCATCATTCTCATATATAATCAGTTGTGACCAACACACCATTTTGATTTTAGAGTCACTATAGTCGACAAGGGTTTATTCATCCCCACATTCAGACAAAATCTTACAAAACCCAGTTTGGTCTTGGAATTGGTAGTTAGGTCAACCTTGATGAAGTTTCCAAAAGAGTCTCTAATCCACCTGAGCACTCTCTCATCCCAGAATTCAAGAGGAAGCCCCAATTATCTGACCCAAATAGGTCCCAACTTGAATAGGTCAAGGTTGGGGGAAAATGTTGGTTTCATCTAGTGAGCATCAATAAATGTTTACAATAGCGCCAAGAGCTTGCTAGGTTAGTGTTTTGATCTACTTCGGCTATGAATCTAAACAGGAAGAGGGAGCCTTCCATTGTAGAGACAATCACCAATCTAGATAGTCTCCATCTAGAGAGCACTATTTCCTAACCATGTCCACATTAGGTCGAAAAGACAAATTTTCCAATGAGGCTCAAGGAGAGTTTAGAGGAAATCTAATCAACCACAAAATCCAAGAGTGAAATATTTGGCCCTATTGCACCTGAAATCACCTTAGGTTTCTCCCTAGAATCCACAAGAATATTGAATCCAACAATAGCCTTCAACTAGTTTGGTTTCGGGGAAGCAACACACTTGAGGCCCACATCTTCCATGGGACCCCTTAGAGGGAGGGTACCAATACAAGCCAAATCATCAGGGACATCAATCAACTCAACAGGGTTGGGATCCCAAGTAGAATTGGACCCCTCCTAAGCATTCAGGGTTTTAGCAGAGAGGACCAAAAGAGGGTTTGGACAAGCCTGCATCAGATATGACAGAAGGGAGGGGGGGCTCCATCCCCTCGAGGGATTCAAATTAATTTGCCAAAGTTGGAGGTAGGAGTGGAGGCCCATAATTATAATTTATTTATAAATATACAATCTTTCAAATTATACAATTATATGAATAAAAATTATATAATTTTGATGATTCAAATAATTTATATATTATATGAAAACTAATTTATACATTATATTATCATTAATAATTAACTATTATTTTCACACCACTTGAAACAATATTATTATATTTTTCTAATAAGGTGTATGACAGTCAATGTGTTAACGATGATACAAAAAGAGGCAAAGATTATGTTAATTGATTTGACCTTAATGTACTGACACATGACAAAATACAAGATGCCTATAATACATGAAAGTATGGCATGAAGGCATCGAGCCATGAAATTTGTGGATGGATAGCTAATGCCCCCATCCACATGTTAGTTCATTAATGGGCCCCACGAATGAAGGTTCTCCCTTATAATTACTTTTCTTATTGTTTTTCTCATTGCCCCCTGTATTCAATGCCAGATAATGGATATGTGTATTGTCTAGATGCAAAGAGTCATGATGTGTGGGTGTCCAAAGGTATGGGGCCCATGTTTAGGGATTAATATTAGATTTTAGCAATTCCTTCAAGGATTATTTTCATGAACTTCTTCTATCACAATCTTTAATCAATAACTATAGTTCACATATTCAATTTATAGTCTAATATTTTTAATCTAATGTATAATAATAATAAATATTTAGTATTACTGTGCAATTTAACTAATGCATATTAGTTTACTCCTAATCATTTAGTCATCCCATTGTATATATTTTTAATCAAATACCTAGTTAAATAGGGGCATCGATTATAATGTAATACTAGATTTTATCATTTGGGGGGAATATTGCAAGTAGTGTCTCTTGCCAACATATAAGTTATATAATTTTTTGAATGGTAAGTTGGTGTAAGTGCAAAGATCATCATTTGATAAGGGGTAGTAATTAAGTTAGTTTCAAATGTTGAGAATAGTGAACTATAATGAACATTGCAAAGGATGTACTCCCTATTGGTTGCACAATTGTAAAATTTATTATAATCCAATATATTGCATATCTTGCACTAAATAATTGATCCTCAATGTTTTGCAATTCCACTATATCTTGGCTTGAGGTTGTGCACATTAGTCCAAAAGTCTAAACAAGGAGAAAAGTGATCTGGTTTGGCCAAAGCGACCAGAACATTATAATTGATTTTCATGTATAGTGAGATATTTATTACTATGGTTTTTTCCATATTGAGTTTTTGTTGTAAAAATATTGGTGTCCTTGTGTATATCTTTCTTTTTCATATATTTATTCTATCACGTATGTTAATTTAAATGAATGTCAAATGAATGGTTAAGTCTTACTATATATTGATTCACCTCCTTCCTAGCTTAGAATCTAGAGTGGTTCAACAAGTTATGGTTTTGTTATGATATGATAAAGAAATTCATTACCATCTATATACAGTATATTTCTACTTCATTGAAAACATTATCATGTTATATATGTAGAGTCAAGCATTGCTCTACACAATTGATTTTCTTTTATGTTTGTCTATCTGTCTTGAGCACTTTTTGTAATTCATTTGAGACTTACTACTTTAAATTATTAGGAAAAATATCTCACTATACTCCTTTTATATTTATGTAAAAGAAAATTTTGAGTTTTGGTTACACACATCTTGACATGTTTCATAAATGCTATTCATCTTGCAAAATCTCTTCAATTCTAATATGTTCTTGATTAAACATTCATGATGATAAGAGTATGCATGGTTGACATCTATGATTTGCATACTTTGAATGTAGAAAATATTTAACATTTGTCTTTATTTAATCATTTGACATGTTCGTATGTATGCTCATATTAACTTGTGCAAGTCAAAGTGGTGAGCAAATTTAATGTTGAAAATAACATGCCCATTCCATTTACTCTTTTTCTTGCCTATGGTGATAGCTAAGTTGCTCTTTGTGCATCAACTAGTGTAAGGATGAATTTATTCACTTGGAAGTTAGCAATTTCATATAGCTTAACCTTAATCCCATGATCAAGCATCCTAAAAAAATCATTTTGATTCATATATCCACTCTTTCGCAGTTTTGATTCAACTTTGTGCATGCAAAATTGATTGAAAAGACTTTTACACTAGTAAACTTGAATTAAAAAATTTAATTAAAAAAAATAAAAAAAATAAATCTTTATAAATTTTTTTAGTTTAGTGTGAGTAAAGTGAGAATAGAGTATGTATTGACAGATTAATCCAAGTTTAACTTAATAATCTAAAACAAGAATATAACATTAAAAATTAAAATAATAAGTAAATAAAAAATCAGAATTTTAAATAAATATTGTATATTTTTCAATAGACTTTTGATCTAATGTTGAAATTAAATGATTATGAAAGAGACTATTAGAAATCAATTATTGTCCATCTAAATTTTAGAACCAATCATTCAAAAGTCTAAGAATAGCATAACCCTTTCAACCAAGAATGGCATGAAGCTTCCAAGTGTAAAGATATCAAAGACCCATACTCAAAAAAGTAAAGGAGACACTTGCCCTCCACAATTTGCTTTGCCCTGCAAACAGAGTCAAATCATAATGGAAAAGAAAAAGAATAATGGACTACAGCAATTAATCTCAGCACTTACAGGCTTTGGATACCGTGTTATTTTAACAAAGATAGTGAGAGAAAGAAGAAAATCTGATGCAGAATGTAGAGTCACGGAAGTATGGCAGGATGATATTCCATCAAGGACAAGTTATTTGTGAATTTGAAGCAAAGGTGGGGAATAAGATTGTCAGACCATGGCCACCCCGAATTTAGTACAAATATTCGCCTCATCATCTTTACTATTTCAACTCCACCCCTCTCTCACTTTCATTTGTTCTATTCTGAAGAGTTGAGAAGATGTTACCTGCCGCTGCTGCTGCTTCCGCTCATTCCAAGCGTGGAGGAATGCGAGCTGCTCTTTTCATAAATGGTATGTTTCTTATTCTGATCATGATTAGTCTGTTATGTGAGGTGATTTCGATGCTTTGTGAAGTTGATGATAGATTCTATTTCTAATTTTATTTAATATTTTAAATACTTGGAGAATGTCTTTAAAAAAAAAAATTTCAAAATCCCCACCGTCAGAGAGCTCTTCTCGACGAAGAGATCATAACAGTTTCAAGTTTACAAATTATTTTCTTAAGCAATATGAGAATTAGAGACGATCTCAAGAAACGGAAATGTTGACCTTAGATTTATTTTTTCATCTTTCCAAGATTTACCATATAAATCGTTATGTTTTTCTCATGCACCAACTTATACTCACAAGTCTCATTTCAAGTATGAGAATTTATTAACATTTTCATTTCAACTGTGAGATGCCCACCGAAATCATCATTCTGCCTTGTGCCCGCCCAAGTCATCGTACCCTGCACGTTGCAGGTTTACTACTCTCCCTTCTAAATTTTGGATAAAATTTATTTTTGTGGTTGGAGTAATATTTAAATATTAAGCTAGTTTTTAATTATTGTTCATTTAATCTTATAATACATATTTATTTTGTATTGCATTTTAATACTTAAAACATTTTTGTTTTGTTTTGTTTACATTATTTTATTTTAATTATTCTTACTTACAGCCTGCTTTTAGTTAATTTTATATTATAAGTATTATTATATAATAATTTAAAAAGATTAAACATCTAATTTATTGTTTCAAAATATTTGAAAATAATTATATTTATAAAATGATAGCATTTTTTGGATAAATATAATTATTTTAATATCTTTAGACTTCTATATAAAATAATCATATTCATTACATTATCTAAAAATAAAGTTAGGTCATACTATTCAATTATTATTAGTATATTAGTAATGCTAATATTTATTAAATTTTCATATGATTTATAGGTTGTTGAGAGAATATTTTTGTATTTAAAAATAAAATTTATGTTTGTATTTTTTAAATTATATCTCTTAATTTATAAAATGAAAATTGTTGAATTATATAGATATTCATGAGTTATTGTTGATAATGTTAGGGATAAATTTTGATTTATATGGAGAAATGTTTTATAAATTTTATAAATGAAAAATATTTTGTTAAAAAAATTAAATTTATAAATAGACATTTATTATATTATATTATATATGTACATTTATTTATTATTTTATATGTTTGAAACATAGACATATAGTATAATAAAATAAATCTATCTAGTTATAAATTTAAATTTTTAAACAAATATTGCTCTAAAAAATTTATATAAAGTTTAACAAGTTCAAATATTATAATATACACTAAAGTTTTGATTAAATTTAAATTTTAGTAGCTAAAAAAATTAATATTACAATGACTTACATTTTTACAAATATGCAATATACTTTTCCATTTAAATATATTTTGCAAAATGCCTCTACATGCAATAAGGTGGAAACCAACAACATATTTTTAAGAGTGATGCTAGACTATAGCTTTAGTGGATGAAATGGCCCGCAACAATAAGTACTACGGTTGGAGGAGGCTCAACAATTTAGGGGGATGGCTATTAATGATGGCCCATGGCATTCGACATCCGACATCTAGCCATGTCGAATGATGGGGTTGGATAGTCGTTGCCTTGAGAGAGAGCCCCTTGTTACACTTGTACAATGTGAGGTTTTGTAGATAATTTATTCCAACTATTACAATTCTGATACTTATCACTCCATTTTCTAGTTATCGCTTTCAAAATTATATATATATATATATATATATATATATATATATATATATATATATATATATATATATATATATATATATATATATATATATATATATATGATATTTCTATCAAGATTTAACTGTGTAATTTTGAGTCAAACTCATTGACCCATATTTCATGAGTAGTGATTCAACATGAATCCATCTCTCATGAGAATAAATGGAACACTTAGCACTCATTGAATCTAGGTGATGCTCACAGGGGTGAAGCACTAGGACTTCCCAGGAGGTCACCCATCCCAGTACTACTCCAGCCTGAGCACGCTTAACTACAGAGTTTCCTCCATAGTTAAACCCAAAGCTTGCAACCCCATTTATTCTCATGCGAGATGGATTCATGTTGAATCACTACTCATGAAATATGGGTCAATGAGTTTGACTCAAAACTACATAGTTAAATCTTGATAGCAATATCATAATTTGACTTGTTGTGGAAATTATCTCCTACTTATATATATATATAATCACATAGAATATAGGAGTGGCTTTCTTTGGGTCTAATATTCTTTAAGAAAGAGAAAACTAATTCATTTAAAAAATAAATAAAGTCTATTGAATAACGTGATGTACGAGGGTTGTAGAAGTAACTTAAATAAAATCTCATTATCATATGGAAAATAAAAATTTGTTATATTGAAATATTATAGATAAACATTATGACTGCCTTCTTCATGCTACACTTAGCTCATATCACATCAAACACATTAATTTCAAAAGTAAGTAATGTTTGATGCAAATGATTCCATTGGTTAGCCATGTCTTTTATAGTGTATATCCAATGTGAAATTATCTATGATAATGGTGTTACGAACATGTGACATAAGAAGTTTTTTTGACTTATAAGTAATGAAAGGTGATGTAATGAGTTTTTAATGAAGGAAGTCCATTATAAAGTGGATTTGACATTGGTTTTATGAGAAATCATGCATGAGACATAGGATGGGAAGAATAAATAATGTTTGTAGATATAGAGATTGTTCTATTAAGAGAAGTGGGAGGAATATTGGATGTTGTCATTGGATTGATGGATGGATAAGATGAATGTGAAGAATATCATATGAGGTGCAAGGTGTTAGAGTATGATAAAAAATGAGGTAAGTCATAGCAATTAAAGGGATTGAAGAAAAATAGGAAGGAATGATTGTAGAGGGAGAAAGAATGGACAAGGTGGATATATTAGTGGTAGTGATTGTTGGAGTTGAGGAAAGCCAACTCCGAAGACGCCAAGATCACCTGCATGCGAAACCTGTCAAAGAGAAGCCATAGAAGGGAAGAGCATGGAGCACGGGCAAAAACCCTAAACGGACATGAGAAACACCATGAATGCAAACACAAGAAGAAATGTATTTACAATAATGTGATGTTGTTATGATGTTGTGCAAATACAATGAGAGAGAGCCTGAATATAAAGAGCTCATGGAAGCTTGTAGAACAAGCTGGAAGATAAGTGTGACAACTAGAAGGGAACAAACTCCCGTGTTGTCAACAACTAACCACAACATGCATTAAATATAAAATATTAAATAAATGCATGACCTAAGTAAACTTAAGCAATAGAATAAATAATTAATAATTAATTATTTACTCTAACACCCCCCCTTAAGTGCAACTTAGGGAAATGCCTTAAGCTCACAAAACAAAGATGAAATGCATAATGGGTCCCGGCAACGAGGCCATGTTAGGTACCCAAGTACAATGCAAGAAGATGAAACCTTTGTAAGCAGGGAAAGAGAGAAAACCACATGGGAAAAACCCTCCCCTAAAAAGAGGTAAGAACCCAGTGAAGAGCTGAAGAAGTCTCCAACTAGGGAAAATGTCCCCTAAAACAGGAACAATGAGTGATCATGAAGAAGCAGCATCACTGAAGCATGAAGAGCCGCAAATCTGCCAAACTGCTGATCTGAAGAAACCTCCATGGAAGAAGAAGGCATGAACTGAGCATGTCTATATGGTAGATGATCCATCTCACCGAAATGCATAGGTAGCCAGCCACTGCAATCGCCTTGTATATAGGATCAACCACTGAATACATAGTTCACACTATCGAACCATCAAACCATGGATGCATTAGAACACAGCATAACCCCCCCTTAATGCAGACGGGGTGTGATGACAGGCAACTGAGAAGGTGAGCCAAAATCTCCTGCAAACGAACCAAGAACGTGGAAAGAGGAAAAGAAGTACAGACACCAATAAAGACACGGTCTAACTGACTCTGCATGGGGCTAATGTCGTGGAAGGGACACTCACTTGACAAAAGGAGAATGCCTAAAACAGCAAACAAATAATCCCCCCCATGGTGCTTTATGAAATAGTGCATGCACAACTAACTCAAAACAACGTTCATGACTCCCGAAATACAAAAGTGACAGTTTATCTCAGTGCGAGAATAAAAAGTGCTTCAAAAAGATAGCTACAATGATCAGAACTGAAAAAGAGCTGAACCAAAAGAAAGTACAGCCAAAAAGAAAGCAAACCATGCCAGGAAAACGATCCTCGGGCCTAAAATACTCAAAATATCCACCATAGAGCAAAAATGCCAAAACTATGATAGAAAGAGAAGAGGCCAAAAACAAAGAAAAAATACTACTTTTCTGAAAAGAACACAAAATCAGCTTTCCAGAAATATAAAGTTTTCAAAAAACTGACATGGGATGTAAAAGATATGCATGCCGGAGTCAAAAACAGGACTTCGGACTTCAACAAAAAAAATGAGCAAAAAAAAACATCAAAACCTAAAAATACCTGCACCAAAATCTTCGTCTCGGAACCAGCTTTCCGGCGCTTCTTTCGGATCGGAAAAATACCTCCGTATGCAAGAGTTATGGCCAAAAAACCAAAGGTAGGTCCAAAAGCAATTGGGAGAGGTGCATGCAAGGGCTGATGCAGTGCTGATGTCAGCAAGTCAGCCTATTAAATTTGACGGTTTGGTGGCCGTCGCAGCAAAAAAAGAGTGCCACGTGGCAGTATTGACGTGGCAGGGGTGACGTGGCGGGTCCACATGGCAAGGTGCCACGTGGCGCCCATGCCACGTGTCACCCCCGCAGTGGCTGGCTCGGCTGTAGATGTGGCGCAGAGTTGTCAGGCGGAGCTGTCGGAGCGGCAGGCGGAGAACTGGCGGAGGTGGCCGCAGGGGCGGCGGAGGCAGAGGAGCCGCCGGCGGAGGGCGGCGGACGGGAGGAGGCCAAGAGGAGGCCGGGCGGAGCGCGGGCGGCGCTGCCTGCTGCGACCGCTGCGGGCGGCGCGGTGGCGGCCCCGCGGTGGCGCGGTGGCGGTGCGCCCGGAAACACCTTTTTAAAAAAAATTTACGCTCTGCGTCCGTACGATCCATACGGCAGCGACCCTGGAGGCCTCAAAAATTTGCCAAAATTGCCCTGTGACAAAAAATGACAAATTTTATATGAATCCTGACTGCAAACGGCCTTCCGGATCCAATGGTGATGTCCGTTTGGGCTGAAAGTGCTCCAAAAAATTGCTGATCCCCTGATTTGAAGAAAAATTGCACAAACAAACTAGGGTTTGTGACTTCAAATCACAGCTTCAAAATTTCTTCAACGAAGCTGCAGCAGGAAGGCTCTGATACCATGTTGAAGTTGAGGAAAGCCAACTCCGAAGACGCCAAGATCAGCTGCATGCGAAACCTGTCAAAGAGAAGCCATAGAAGGGAAGAGCATGGAGCACAGGCAAAAACCCTAAACGGACATGAGAAACACCATGAATGCAAACACAAGAAGAAATGTATTTACAATAATGTGATGTTGTTATGATGTTGTGCAAATACAATGAGAGAGAGCCCGAATATAAAGAGCTCATGGAAGCTTGTAGAACAAGCTGGAAGATAAGTGTGACAACTAGAAGGGAACAAACTCCCGTGTTGTCAACAACTAACCACAACATGCATTAAATATAAAATATTAAATAAATGCATGACCTAAGTAAACTTAAGCAATAGAATAAATAATTAATAATTAATTATTTACTCTAACAGGGATCACACTATAAGGCACAATATTCAAGTGGTAGGTTCTACATGAGCAATAAATACGAGATCAAAAGATGGAGAACAAAAGACTGCACCACTATAAGAATGCAATAAAGAGTTAATAAATGGTTGAATGACTAATAATTAACATAAGAATATATAATCAGTCATTTAGGGTTGGCTATTCAACATAAAGTAATTTTCTAGTAGATGAAATATTTTACTTAGATATGTGTACACTTTATCAAAATATCATTAGTTATCATTATCCTTAAGTGCATTTGAACACAAACATTGCAAAATTCACTTTTGTTGAATTGTATTGTATGTTATAATTTATATAAATAATCTTTTGAAAAAAAAAACTAAAAAATTGATAAATAAATATATATAAGAATGACATCTAGAAACCAATCCAAAAATTAAAAAAATCAAAAAGAACACCAAGGAAACCAGTACTAGAAACGAATGGGATTCTATATAAATGCAAAATTAATGTAGGTATCTTCTATATAAACTCAAAAATAATGTATCCCTAAAAAAAGCCATGTTCGTTTCTGTGTTCTAAAGTAGATTTCAATTTTCACATCACTTTACTATGTGGAAGGGCTTAAGCATCACACACAAACTTAGTTCCTAGACCAAAAGTGTTAAATAGTCAAAGTGGAAATGAACTTTACAATTATTTATAATTTTGATAAAATATGTATGCAAAAGAATACATAAATATAAACAAAATTACATTTAAATAAAATAAACAATTTACAATACTAAAAAAAAAAAACTAAAACCAAATTAGTAAAGCTTTTTCAATGTTAATAAAGAAAAAAGAAAAAAGAAAGAAAAATATCCCAATGCCATGTACATTTCCCCCCTCAAATCTAAGCACTATAATTGCATCTAGCATTGTTTTGGAATCACTCTCTGAGGTCATAAACATGACTTCATGATTTTGTTGATGTAGTAGATGTTGGCAATATGGATAAGTTAGTAAGGCTAAGGGTTTTTATTTATGGAAACATATAATTCTCAAATAGAAGACATAACTTATAGCTCAAGAATCCATGATTACAAATAGAAAATTGTCTAAGTGTTAGATAGTTTGATATTAGTTCGGAGGCAAATTCAGGATTGTGAAGTCTATAGTGGTAGAAAGCACATGTACAATTAAGCACATGTAGAACAAAGTGTCATAATTGCAAGGAAGCTAAGGTGTGCGAAATCGCTTCCTACACTAATCTTTGAGGGGACGATTATACAAATTTAACTAACTATTGCAAAGATCTCAAGAAAAGCATAATAAAATAATAAAAATAACAATGAATGCATAACACAATGATTACTGTGGGACTTCTGGAAGAAAAACCCCACCCTCCAAAAACTGCACAATGTATTCTCAAATCAAGAAGATTACAATACACTTGCAATGCAAGTTTTTACAGGAGTGCATCACCACAACTCGAACTCAGACTCAAACTCAGAGAGACTCCTTCTAGCACCATTCTTGCAAAATGAACTTGATGATTCAAACACCTCCCCAAGCCCTCCTTTTATAGTGATTTGCCACTTGGAAACCATTTGTGGTTTTACAAAACCATGGGCCAAAACCAAGAGCAAAACAACCATGCCACATGTTACCCACTTGTAATTTGTAACTTCAAGAATACCATTTTTTTCCATAATTTTGTCCTCTAGTTTAGACCCCCATAAAAGTCATACAATGAGTTGTTAACACTCTAAAAATAGCCCTTCTACATTGTTCTAGAGACTAGACACATTTTTAACAACTCATACACCTTTTTCCAACTCATAAACATGTGGAAAACTACCAAAAACAAATTCAAGAATTTTCTAAAAAAATTCTAGAGTTTTCCAGCTAAATTTTCTAGAGTTTTCCAAAAAAAGATTGCAAGGTTGATACACAATTCTCAAAATTCTCCCACTTTTTGAACACCTTGCAAGAATTAGGGGATCCATAGTGTCATGGACTTAATTGCTAGGGGCCAAGAGGCCCATAGACCTCGAACAACATTTGAACTTCTCTATGCTCATGGGCTTAGTTAATGCATCAACAACATTCACCAAAGTCTCCACCTTTTCCAACTTCACCTTGTCGTCTTCAACCATATCTCTCACAAAATGATATTGTACATCAATGTGCTTGGTCCTAGCCCATGAAATGTTGGGTTCTTCACTAGGCAGATTGCACTCTAACTGTCACTATAAATTGTCACTGCACCTTGTTTGAACTCTATATCTGAACATAGTCTTTTAAGCTAGATGGCTTCCTTGTAGGCATGAGTAGCTACCATATACTCTGCCTCTGTAGTGGAAAAAGTGACCACAACTTGTCATTTTCTCATCCAACTGATTGCACCATCGAATAATGTAAACACATATGCACTTGTCGATCTTCTTCTATCAACATTGCTAGCCTAGTCCGAATCCACATAGCCTTGAACATCCAAGGAATGCTCATATCTTGTTCCATGAAAACATATAGATTACTTTGAGGTACCTTACAAGTTTTTGAAAACTCTTTTTACTACATCCCAATGTGCTCTTCCTAGATTAGACATATAACGAGAAAGTACTCCCACTGCTTGAGTTGTGTCTGGTCTTGTACAAACCATAGCATACATAAAACTTCCAAAAAAACTTTGATATGGTACTCGACTCATCTCTTCCATCTCCAATGGGGATGAAGGACACTGTGAGCTAGAAATCTTTGTTCCCATAGTGACAAGAACACTCAATGGTGTGGGATCTTGCGTATTGAATCTTCTTAGAATATTACCAACATACTTACTCTAGCCTAGCCAAAGCTTTCTATTTTGTCTATCTCTTATAATCTCCATTCCTAGAATGTACCTTGTGCACCAAGATATTTCATTTCAAACTTTGCTGAGAGCTAAGATTTTAATTCTATAATTAGACCTTTTCCTTTTCCAATAAACAACATGCCATCAACATATAAGGTAGTAACCAATAAATAATCACCATCATACTTGTAGTATATACAGTGATTAGATTTAGATCATACAAATCTGAAACACAATGCATATCTATCAAACTTCTAGTACCATATCCTAGGACTTTGTTTTAACCCATACAAGGAATTCTTCAATTTATAGACCAAATGACTTTTAGGTCTTTCACCACAAAGTGCTCTAGATGTGTCATATAAATTTTTTTCCTCCAAATCTCCATGAAGGAAAGTTGTCTTCACATCCATTTTCTCAACTTCAAGATCATAAGTTGTTGTAATAGAAAGTAAAAATCGAATGGATGCCATTTTTGCTATAAGAGAAAAAATTTCACCATAATCAATTCTTGCAACCTGGGAGTAACTTTTTGCAACCAAACGTGCTTTATACTTCTCAATGCTTCCATCTAAACCCATCTTCCTTTTGAACACCCATTTAAAATCAACAATCTTTTGTCCTTCAGGCAATGGTACAAGGTCCCATTTGTCATTCCTCTTAAGAGCTTTCATCTCTTCTTCTTTGGTTATCTTCCAGGACTCTGAATCATTCATACCAAGAGCCTCTTCTATAGATTATATTAGCATTCAAAGAAAATATACAACTCCAGTCATTAGGAGAATATCCATACCTTTCTAGTGCTTTCCTCTATCTACTAGACCTTCGAACAAGATTAGGTTCAGGTTCACGATCATGTTCTCCCTCTTTCTCTGATGATTCAGAACTCATAAAGCTTTCTTCAACAACTTTTCTTTCTAATGGCCTCGATTCAACTTTCTTAGGTGTAGCAAGAAGTTGAATCACATATTTCTTTTCTTTTATCTGTTCCAGCTACACTATAATAGAAGAAGGCCTGGTTTCTCTAAAAATAACACTTCTGGAGTAAAATACCTTTTTTGTAATAGAATTTCAAAGCTTGTATCCTTGCACACCATAACTAGATATCCGATGAAGATACAATTGACAACTTTGTTGTCCAATTTTGTCTGCTTCTCCTTTGGCACATGAGCATATGCCTCACAACCAAAAACTCTCAGATGTTTAAGTGAAGGCTTGTGGCCCGACCATGCTCCTATTGGTGTCTTATCAACAATAGTTGATGTAGGAGACCTATTTATGAGGTAGGAGGTAGTGGCTACAACTTATCACCACCATTATAAGTTCTCAAACACTTTATCTCTTTCTAGTCTACAACTCAACCATTGCTTTAAATTCTTTGAAATGACTGAAAACTTTATCTTTACTTCTAAGAAAATAAACCCATGTTCTTCTACTAAAATCATCAATGAAAGAAACATAATAAACTGATTTACCAATAGAAGGAACATCAACTTGACCAAATACATTTGAATAGATTAGATCCAAAATACATGAGGACTTATGAGAACTTGAGTAAAACTGAACATGGTTTTGTTTACCATAGATACAATGCTCACAAAAATCAAAATCAAGATTGCAGTCATTCAACCCATCAATGAGGTTTTTATTATGCTATGGTTCGTAGACCTTTCTCACCTATGTGGATGAATCTCCGATGCCATAACATAGTCTTCTCTATAGGTAACTTTGATTCAATAGATAGAGCACCCTTGGGTACCCAAAAACCATGACCATTTGTTGAAAGAGAAACCCTCTCCTTCTCCAAAAAAATAGTCCTCTTCACAATCTTATCAAAAGTACTATTGTACTCAACCGTGCATGCATCAAGCTGGTACAATGTACCCAATCTGCTTCCTCTCGCTATTACCATAGCACCTCTCACCATTTTCACACTCGCTTTAGAAACTTGTACATGCACACCCGCATCTATTAGTTTACTAATAGATAAAAAATTCTTCGCTAGTCCAGGGATATGCAAGATACCATCAAATCTTCCTATTCTACCATCAGAAAATTTCACACAAATACTTCCACGACCAACAATATCAAGAATTGAGTTATCACCCAAATTCACCTTACCACCATCAAATTTTTTATATTTACTAAACCAATTTCTATTAGAAGTTGTGTGAAAAGATGCACTGAGTCTATCAACCATGCATTGTCACTTGCATGAGTGGCCAAGGCTACGATTAAAACATCTCCATCTTTCTTCTTGGACTCAAAATCAAAATCTTGCTTCTTCTTCTTTTTCTTTTCCTCTTTGTAGTCCTTTGGGAAGTGTCTAGGTTTGCTACAATTTCAACAGATCACCTTGGACTTACCACAAGATTTTGATCTCCCCTTATTCTTGGACTTAGAATGGCCATGCTGCTTCTCGTTCTTGCCTCTTTCATTTGGTCTTCCTTGAACACTCAAAGCCTCTTTTGCATTCAGAGAGACCTTCCTTCTCATCTCTTCAGAAATTAGAGAAACAATAATGTCTTCCATCTTGAAGACAACTGAAGTGCTCCCTATGGTCATGAAAAGGCTGTCCCATGAGTCTGGCAATGAACATAGCAATATTTGACACTTTTTTTCTTCATCCATCCACACCGCAACCAAGGTCAACTGAGTCACCAACATATTAAAATTTTCAAGATACTCAGAAATCTATCCACCTTCTTCTATTGTCAAGGAATACAACTTCTTCCTCAAGAAAATCTTGTTCACAAGTGATTTTGCTTGATAGATCTCACTTAACTTCTTCCAAAGCTTCTTTGCGGTGAATTCTTCATAGACATTAATTAGTATAGAGTCTATAAGACACAATCTGATGAGACTTTTAACTTTTTTGTCTCTCACATCATACTCTGTGGCTGAAGTTGGATTTGTGGGCCTCAACTTCTTTTCATTGAATGCATCCCATAGATCTTGATCAATCAATAGATCTTCTATCTTCAGCTTCCACATTTCAAAGTTTGTACCAAAAAACTTCTCTACATCAATCCTCCCTGATGTGCTTGACATCTTTGCAATCCTACAATATAGAAATAACAACCTCTATAAAAGCTCCCACTCAAACCTTGATTAGCTCAAAAAACCCTATACCCAACAAATAGAACTAAAATTGGTTAGGCTTTGATACCACTTGTAAGAAAGCTAAGGTGTGCGAAATCGCTTCCTACACTAATCTTTGAGGGGACGATTATGCAAATTCAACTATTGCAAAGATCTCAAGAAATGCATAATAACATAATAAAAATAACAATGAACACATGTTCACAATGATTACCATAGGGAAACCCTTTCGGGAGAAAAACCCCACCCTCCAAAACCTGCACAATGTATTCTCAAATCAAAAAGATTACAATACACTTGCAATGCAAGTTCTTACAAGAGCGCACCAGTACAACTTGAACTCAGACTCAGAATCAAAGAAACTTATTTTAACACTAGCCTTGCAAACTGAACTCGATGATTCAAACACCTCCCCAAGCCCTCATTTTATAGTGATTTGCCACTTGGAAACCATTTGTGGTTTTACAAAACTATGAGCCAAAACCATGGGCAAAACAACTATGCCACATGTTACCCACTTGTAATTTATAATTTCAAGAATACCATTTTCGTCCATAATTTTGTCCTCTAATTTAGACCCCCATAAAAGTCATATAATAAGTTGTTTACACTCTAAAAATAGTCCTTCTACATTGTTTTAGAGACTAGATACATTTTTAACAACTCATACACTTTTTTCTAACTCATAAACATGTGGAAAACTACCACAAATAAATTCTAAAATTTTCTTTAAAAAATTCTAGAGTTTTCTAGTTAAATTTTTCTAGAGTTTTTCGAAAAAAAACTTGCAAGGTTGAGACAAAATTCTTAACAATAATAATGTACCTAAGTGCACATATCAGTATAGACAGTACAAACAAAGCTACAAGTCAAACACCAGTAAAAATAGTAAAAACAACATAATAGAGCACAATAGAAACAAATGAATAAGAGTTATAGAATTATTTTGGTCACAAAATAATTACTTAATTATGTAGGGATGAAATCCTAAATGTTTACCCTAAAAAAACATAATGCGTGAAAGCATCAAACCATTTGCACAAGAGTTTTTGTAAAAGAAAAGGGTATAAGTAAATAGTCACTACTTGCGAAGTATGTAGATGTAAAGGCATACAAATTGGAAGTATATTATATGTATATGCGAACTAAGTATGTGATATGAAAATTTGTATGAGAGATCAATGATGCGAATTCTAATGTAAGATCAGAGATTTGTGAAGTACAATAATTACTAATAAGAGGTTATTGTATCTATCCTATTTTGTTTAAGGTACTGAATTGTATAATTGCATGTTTGGACAGCGGGCTCTTCTTGCATACATATGTATTTACAATACCAACTCCTAATAGGTTTGAGAATTTTAACAGGGCCTATTCTTTTAGTAAGGATCGAGACACTATATGTAATTCATAGACTCTTAACAGGATCAATATCATAAACATGATTCTTTTGTTTAGTGGATCATTATGTGGGTGCCATCCCCACCAGGTTTCCCTAGTTAACAAATAAGGTGTTATGAGTTCTCTTTGTGTATGAATTTAATTATTGTTCAACATTATTGATTTACTTTCATATGCATGTTGTAAAGTAATTAATAATATTCAATTGTGGACAAAAGTTTGTAAAATACAAATTCACACCCCTCTTAGTATTATTTATTTCTAACAGTAGATTGTTGCTTTTCAAAAAAATAGGAAAAGCTTAATGGTGCTGGCTCGAATTACCCAATTTTTTTCATCTGTACTGGATAATGATTTTTGCTATCACATTGATTCCTTTCCACTTACTAGTTCACAAGCTATTTGTTCTCTGATTTTCTTTACAAATATGAAAAATGAAAACGGAAATGGGAATGATCTCACTTTTAGAGTTATATTTAGTGTTCCAACTCAAAAAAGAAGAAAAGGAAAATATGGATTTTACAATTATTTGGACCAATAATCTTGATAATGTGCATCCATCTATGTTAGTGGATATTTGCGAAGCCTATAGAACATTCTCATATTTTCTTTTACAAACATGTATGATGACTCAAAACTTTTATTGGCAAGACAGGTGTGCAGGTTTTGGAGACGACGGCAATTGCAGCAGTGGGAAACAACCTCATTACCTACGTACTGAATGACATGCATTATTCCCTCTCTAAATCTGCCAACATTGTCACCAATTTCGTCGCTACAACTTTTTTGCTATCCATCTTGGGAGGATTTCTGTCAGATTCCTACCTTGGGAGCTTCCTCACTATCGCAATCTTCGGCCTCATTGAATTACTTGTATGCCTCTTGAAATCTTTTCTGTTCACAGAAATGATAAGATCAGCCGTGTCATGTGATATTCTTGTCTTATCATAGAGCACCTCAAAAATGTGGATGACTTGTTGTCAGAGTTGTAGATCTCTCCATCATCCATCTTTCTAACTTTATATTATATGGATAATAGATTATAGAATATAATGCCAAACATTAACCCAGAAAAACACTAAGGCAATCAAATAAAAAATGATATTGAAAAACTATGGATAGCAAAAACTTGATGTAACATTTACTTTGATGTAGGGATACATTGTAATTGCATTACAAGCTCATCTTCCGAGTCTGAAACCAGAAGTGTGCGATGTAAGAGGTGTTTGTGAAGAAGCAAAAGGCGTAGAAGCAGTGGTGCTGTTTGTGGGACTTTATATGATAGCTGTGGGAAGTGGGTGTCTGAAGCCTAACATTATTGCATATGGGGGAGACCAGTTTGCAAATGGCCGGAGAAGGGCAAAGTATTTCAATATGGCATACTTGAGCTTTTGTGTGGGAGAGGTGATTGCTTTGACCTTGTTGGTTTGGATCCAAAGTCAATATGGAATGGATCTGGGCTTTGGAGTATCTGCTGGAGTTATGTTCTTTGCCTTGCTCATTCTTACATCTGCAACTCCATTCTACTTAAATAGGCCTCCCCAAGGAAGCATTTTCACCCACATTCTTCAGGTACACATTTCATTTTGCACATTGCTCAATTACATTTACACACAATGTTTGACCATACTTTGCTTTCCACCTTTTTCTAATGTCAAATTTTAATGGATGGGGGTAATGGTGTGAACATTCTTATTTTCATCTTAAATTTGACATCTATTTCTATATTAAAAATATTATTTTTATTCATAAATATGCTTTTTACATATTATGTCGAACAAAATACTTTAATAATTTATTTTATTTGTTAATTATAATTATAAATTTGGTAGACATAGATTGATTGAAGATAAAATTTAAATATATAATCAAGATATAAATATAGTAAAATGTAATAAAAATTTGAAGATGGTAAGACAACAAAAAGACATGTAGAATGGGCATCCATCTTTGAGATAATTGAAAGACATCTAAGGTATCCCTCGACAGTCTCAACAATGATTGATCATCCCTATACTATATATTGCATGACTAACTATCTCATTCTTTCATTTCTTTGTCTAAATTGTGTGGCATGTGATAAACTAGGATGTCCCTATAATTGTTTCATTCACTTCTATGAGTAATTTTCAGAAGTGGAGTTAGACTGTGTATAATTCAAACATTGTGACAATATGTAGTCAAAGGATTGACTACTTAAGTGTTGAACTTACAACTAAATACATTCAAAATATCAAGATTCCAAATATTGATGATTGTCTTCAATATTCATCATTCAATCTTTTGTACCAAGTTGGTTGAATAAAAAGATATAATATTTTAGATAAGTTAAAAAGCTTATATTCTAATATTTTCAAATTGTACCATTACTATTGTCAATCTTTATGCTAATATGTTATATGGATATCCTAGGCATCTTGATGGTCTCATGCTCCACATCTATCATGTTATCAATCTTTAGGGTAAATACAAGTATATCATGTATCACAATAATTCATCTAAATAAGTATCAATGTTTTTATTAAATCATGTGCATGTGTGTTGTGTAATGCATGGTTGACTTATAGGAGCTTTAATTGATAGTGAAAGATTAACTAAAAATATTCAATAACTTGTATAGAATGGGGTATTTTATTTTTTGATTGTTTCTATATGTTTCCAAGATGTGTTGATTGTGTATAATATTTTATAATTTAATATCATATGGGCATTGATAATCATTAATTAAATTACTTAAATTTAATTTTTTTTTTTTGTTTGATTCATATGTAGATTTATTGTTGATTTTTAAGGACTCTATAATATAAATGCCAATATTATGTCCTCTTTGTCAACCCCCCCATCTTCTCATCTATAAAACTTTGTTTAATATAGATCAAAATTTGTGTGTCAATGCATATAGTAAAAAATATATTATAATGTAAAATAAAAGAACTTTTCATTGAATACAATAGTTTCAAATTAACATCTCTTGTCATTTCATAGATATGTGTATTTAAGATATCTATAGTAATTGATTATTAGTTTGTACACATGAGCAGGTGTTAGTGTTTGGTGCTCGTAAGAAGAAATTGGAGTGCGCATCTAACCAAAAGATGTCATTAGAATTGAATGAAAACACATCTAGAAGAGGACATGAGAGAGAAACACTTACCAACCCAGATCAATTAAGGTGCTATCTAATTATCTCAAAACTAATCTCCTTCATTTCAACTTTAAAATCACTCTAAATTTGGATTGTTTATATGGTTCATTTGATGTCATATTAATAGATGGTTCCTATTACAAAAGATAGTGTGAATTCACATGGATGACATGAACCCAAATATGATATGCACTTTTGATGGCATTTGTTAATTGATTGAAAATAAGATTTTGTATTTTGAGTTTTTGGTAATCAATAAAAATGGTCAGAGCTGCATTCTCATGTTAAAATAGACAAATATGTATCAATGAACCACTTAAACAAGTCAAAGTTTAGAATGTGTTGTTTAGGTCCACCAAATTTCTCATTTTATTAATTGTGTACATAGGTTACTTGAAATCATTATAATGGTTGGGTTTAATAGTGAATCTAATGTGATTTTAGATAAGCAACATCTATCTATAAGACATTATGGTGTTGGTCAAAGATGTTTAATGATGCCTGATGTCTTTTAGATGTCATGGCACATTTGAATGCACTCTATTTGGTCAAATGTGCATCTTGATGACTTTCAAATAGACTTTACCTAGAATTTAAATCATTTTATTTGATAAAATGTCAATCCTTATGTTTCTTGAATAAGCGTTGTCCATTTGAAACCACAATAACTTCACTGAAAAACCTATCTATTAGTATAATTTCATATGAACCGCCTAAACAATTAAAGGTACCATCTGTTAACATCACACAAAAGAAAACTTAAGCTTAGAAAGATAAGTCAACTACAACTATTTAATACCTTTATGGAGGAATATATTATTAATATGTTACTATGTGAAGTTTAGGGCCATCCTTAAACATCACAACCATTCTTAAACATCACACCCTAAGGAGAAAATTAAGCTTCGAAAAAATAAGTCAACTTTGACTATTTAACACTTTTAGTCTTGGAATGAAGCTTAGTTTGTGATATTTAAATGATTTGAAAGTGTACAGCCTAGCTAATCTCCAACAAAATGCACTAAAGACAACAAAGTCAAACTTTTTTTTTTTCCTGATTTAAGAAAATGCAGTGATTTATTTTCCATTTTTTTTGTTATTTTGGACTACAAACTATTCAGGTCATGAAGATCAAATACTGAGATTTTTAGAAAAATCCATGATGTTTTTGATATTTTGAAAATTGGTCAACTATAAAGATTTGTAGGGAGGATAGCGAGTTAAAACCCCTTGAACCTTTCAGTCTCTTCATTATTCATGTAGAGATACTATAATGACTGTTTGCAGGTTACCGGAGCAGGGTGCAATAATGGTGGAAAGGGAGAGCAGCACAGAAGAAGAGCAAGTGAAGCTTCTGATACGAGTGATGCCCATATTTGGGTGCACCATAGTAACCAACTGCATACTCGCCCAGATGCAAACATTCTCCGTGGAGCAGGCGAGCAGCATGGAAAGAAGAGTGGGAAGAGGAGTATTCCAAGTGCCAGCAGCCTCCGTTCAAGCCATTCCCTACATAATAATGCTGGCTGCGGTGCCTCTCTATGACACGGTGTGCGTGCCATTCCTCCGGCGCCTCACGGGAAACGAGGGTGGCATTTCTCAGCTGCAGAGAATCGGCATCGGACTCTTCCTCTCCACACTCTCGATGCTCACTGCCGCTGCCGTGGAAAGCAAGAGAAAAGCAGTTGAACCGCCACAAAAACTCTCCGTATTGTGGATTGCACCACAGTTCATCATATTTGGTTTCTCTGAGATGTTTACTGCAGTGGGGTTGTTGGAGTTCTTTTATAGCCAGTCGGTGGCAGGAATGCAGTCCTTTCTCACTGCTCTCACATATTGTTCCTACTCTTTTGGGTTCTTTCTCAGCAGCGCTCTTGTGTCTCTGGTTAATGCTGTAACAAGGACAAGGAATGAACAAGGATGGCTCTCTCACGATGATCTCAATGAAGACCACCTTGATCTCTTCTACTGGTTGCTCTCAGCTTTGAGCTTCCTCAATTTCTTCCACTATCTTTTCTGGTCAAGATGGTTTAAATACCACCCCACTCAGTGCCAGGGATCATAGTGGGAAGAAGATGAAGTACATGAACTCTTAATATTGAGTGCTCATCATTCGAGTCACCTATATGACTAGAACCTCTATTGAACCATAGCTCTACATATATTAAACCTAATATTTTGTATATCAAGCCTCCAATATATAATCCACATAAATTTGGTAGCCATTTATCAATCGAAGTAAAATATTATAAAATAGATTGTGTAGTTTGTTAAATGTATATAATAAAATTAATAAAGAGTATTAATGTTTTAAATTCTATGTGTAATAAGTGAATGAATATTTTAGGATCGTGGTTTGTTTCATAAGGAACGGCTTAAACATCATCTACTAAGGCTTGATTCCTGGGCTAAAAGTGTTATATAGTCAAAGTTGATTTATTTTTCTAAGTTCAAATTTTCTATTAGTGTCTGATGTTTAAGGGTGACTATTCTATAATGTAATCTAATATTATAAATTTTATTTATTTTCTATTATATGAAAATGACAATGTTTAAAACTATTATAGCACTTGGTATATTAAGGGAAAGGAAGTAGATTGGCTTTTCATATTGCATCTTAATTAAACCTTTTAATTAATTTGAGAATTTAAAACAGGTTTTAACACACACACACACACACACACACACACACACACACACACATGTTGTTAGAAATAATTCTTCAAATCGTATGTTGTCATTGATGTTACACAAATGTGAGTATTAATTGAGTAGTCGGGTAGTGAAGAACATTCATTGTTAACTAAGCAATCAATTAATGAACGATATATAGCTTGCAATGTTAACCGAGTGGTTGAGTATCAAAGGACTTCCAATGTTAACCGAGCGTTTAATTTTAGTATTGACCGAGTGACAACAGAATACTCTTGTCTATTATTTAACTAATTAAGGTTGACTATTTGAATGTTTAATGATTATTTGAAAGGGTATTCAAGCTGACTTATCAAAGCCTATGATATATAAGAAAGGTCAAGTAGTGAGGATAAAATGAGTAAGTGGAATACATAAGATGGATATGTGATCGGAAAAAAAACAAAGAAGGAAAGTGTGGAAGATAAGTTGCAAAAAATATTCTGATCAGTAAGGATCCAGAGGTCAAGCTAGAACAATGATATGAATCTGTAAAGATAGTTGCTTCATAAATTAGGTCAAATTATCATTACCTTCTAACCATTGTAGTAGTGAAGAAATCTCTTAATAGAGTTGACTTAACAGTCATTTTTTAAATCCTTTAACAAGGTAACATTTTAAGATTGAAGTGTTTGAAAACCTCTAACCAAACCGCTCCTAACAAGGTGATCTAAATCCTCTAACAAGGTCATACTTAATATATTTTGTAACCTTTAATAAGGTTGGCTCCTAACAAGGTTCACTTTAGAAGAGTGAAATTATTGTATCTAGTTGCATGCTAGTTTTTCAAAATTGGGTTTCCACATTAAATCTTGGTATCATTTGTGTTCATGTTATTTTCTTTATGCTTTATATATTTGCAACTAAGTTACTAAAGGTTAAAACAGATGATAAATTAGTTTTAACCGAGTTGCACCGAGTATTGCATTATCAGTGAAAAGTTTGATTTGACATCTAGGGATAGGGAATTATTTTTATGGTAACTGATTCACCCCTCCTCTCTTAGTTACTATCTTCATTTTCAACAATTGGTATTAGAGAATTTGGTGCTTGCACGAAAAGTTTCAAAGACCTAAGCTAAAGATCAAGATATCATATAGAAGGGAGATTCCCAAGCTTAACAAAGACAACTTTATAACATGGCATGAATTGATGAAGCTGCGCATACCAAGCATTAGTGATATTGGTATGTTCTTGGAAAACAAATATGTGCCACCACATAAACCTATAATTATGGAAAAAATGAAAGAGGCAAATGATCACAATATAATGATGATTGATATAGATTCCTCTCTCAACTATTCTAAATTTGATGAGGTTAAAGATTTTCCTACTGCATTTAAAATGTGGGAAAAACTGGAGAAAGTCTATTGAGATGATAGAAATGTGCAAAGAGCCAAGGAAGAAAGTTTAAGAGGCAAGTTTGATTGAATGAAAATGAAATAAGGTGACAAAATTGTCCAATACAATGAAACAATCAAAGAAAGTGTTAGTGTGATCAAAGCTACAAGAGGAGACATAACTTGTGAGATAGTGGCAAGCAAGGTACTAAGAACTCTTCTTCTTATTTATGCTATTAGAGTTTCAGCAATTCAAGAGATGAGATGCAAACCTAAAAATAATATAACCTTGGATGCACTTGTGGGAAGATTGATTGCTTTTGAATTAGATAACTTTGACAACTATACTCCTAATCCTAGCAACTTTGAATCTGCATTCAAAGCCAAACTAATTCTTGTCAAAAAAGAAGGAAACTCAAAAATAAAATAGGTTGATAGTGAAGAAGAATATGAATCAAATGAAGACCTTGAAGTCATTGAAGCCCTGCTAGCAAAAAGAGTATCAAAAAGGAAAGGAGAATTTAAGGGTGAAATCCCATTGATTTGTTCTCATGTGAAGAAGTTGGTCATATTGTTGCAAGATCTCCAAACAAAGAAGATAAAGACAAGAAATAAATAATAGGTTCAAAGGAAAGAAATATTTCAAGAAATACATGGACTACAAACACAAAGTTAAGAAATATCGTTACACTGTTAAAGATTCTGAAAGTGATGATAATGAAGATAAGTAGTTTATATTGTTGTTAAGGATGATCCTAATAATGAGGAAAATGAAAAGATGACATTTATTTCTCATGTTAACAAAAATGATTAATACATGGATCACAGATAGTGGTTATTCTCATCACATGAGTGGTGACAAAATTAAGTTTGAACATTTTTAGAAGACTATGATGGTGGAAGTTTTAGATTTTGAAACAATGAACCATGTTATGTAAAAGGAAAAAGAATCATAGAATTAACTAAAGGAATCAAATGTGAAAATGCCTACTAGGTTGAAGGATTGAGATATATTCTACTTAGTGTGGCACAATTGAACAATATAGGATACATGGTAGAATTCATGAATAGCAAAGCTAAACTATTGGATTTGAAAGGAAACTTGGTTGGGACTGAAAATCAGATAAAAGGTAACTTGTTTTACCTAGATCGAGCACTTAAAGTACATGTTTATTAGCCCAAATAGAGGAAAGTTGGCTATGGCATAAAATGATGTGTCATGTTAACTTTGATAATCTAATTACCATAAGCAATAAAAAAAGAGTAAGAGGCATACAATTTCTGAAGAAACTTGAGATGGGCATGTGCAAAAAATTTCAAATTGGAGAGATGAGTAAAAAAAGTTTCAAAAGTAAGTCCTTCAATTCTAAAGAAGTTTTGGAACTAGTTTATATAGATCTTTGTGGACCAATAGTTATAGAAAGCTACTGTGGAGACATATATTTCATTCCATTTGTTGATGAATATTCTAGGATGATGATTGTAATATTCTTAAAAGATAAATCTGATGCTTTTCAAAAGTTCAAATGGTATTTGGCTAGAGTTGAGAAAGAAATGGGAAATTTTTTGAAATGCCTGAGATCAATTAGAGGAGGTGAATTCATCTCAAATGAATTCAATGAGTTCTACAATGAAAGATGAAGCAAAAGTTAGGTATCAGAACCTAGAACACCAGAGAAACATGGTATAATAGAAAGAAGGAATATCTTCATCATGGAATGTGTAAGAACACTAATGACTGAGAAGAATGTTGCACCAAAATCCTAGAGAGAAGCAACTAGCACAAGAGTTCATACACTTAATTGAGTTCTTGAACTAAAGAAAGGTACAAACAAAACACCTTACGAATTATCATATGGGTACAAGCCTAATGTTTTTTTTTATCTTAGAGTAATTGGAAGAAAATACTATATTTTGAAAGATGTAAGAAAAGGAAAACTTGATACAAAAAGTAATGAAGGTATATTCTTAGGTTACTCCAAATAAAGTAAGGAATACAAATATTTGAATCTTGCTACTCACAAAGTCATAGAAAGTGCACATGTGAAGATTGATGAGTTTGCACAAAGAAGTGAATAACATAGCAGCAAGGAGCTTGAAGACTACAGAAAGTTTTTTTACTATGAGGAGGAACTTGTGACTTTGCCACAATTAGTTGAAGCCAAGCAACATCAAAGTGAACCTAGCAAATCACTAGCAGTACAATCCTAGTCATAGAAAGAGGCACCCAAGTCACAGAAAGAGGCACCCGAGTCATAGACAAAGACACCCAAGTCATAGATAGAGGCATGTGAATCATAGAAAGACTAGCCAAAGGAGCCTAAGGAAAAGGCAGACGATCATGGAAAGCGAAGTGAACCAAGTTTGGAATCAAGAAAGAAAGATCCAAGACTTGCAAAATATGTTAGAAGACATCATGCACCTGAACTAATAATTGGAGGAGAGTCAAATGGCATTCTAACAAGGAAAAAATTAAAAGGTACATATTTGCTTAGGGAATTTGAACCTAGATCTGTAAAAGATGCTTTAGAAAATGAAGGTTGGATAGAGACAATGAATGAATAAATTGAGAAAATAGAAAAGAATAAAACTTGGTCTCTTGTACCTAGACCCAAGGATAAGAATGTGATTGGTACAAAATAGATATTCAGAAATAAGTTAAATGAGAAAGGAGAAGTAATAAGGAACAATGAAAGGATAGTATGCAAAGGTTGTGCACAAGAAGAAGGTATTGACTATGGAGAAACTTTTTCCCCTATTGCAAGACTTGAAGGAGTCATAATACTTCTAGCACATGCTGCACAAAAGGAATTCAAAGGATATCAAATGGATGTAAAATCAACTTTCTCAAAAGGAGTCTTGGAAGAAGAATTTTACATTGAACAACCAGAAGGTTTCATTGATCCAAGAAAAAGAGACATGGTATGCAAACTTCATAAAGCTCTATATGGGCTAAAGTAAGCTCCTAGAGCATGGTATGAAAGGTTTCATGGATATCTGGTAAGAATTGGTTTTGAAAGGATAAATGATAATAGTAATTTGTATATAAAGAAAGGACCACAAGATAAGATATTGATTGCAGAAATATTTGTAGATGTTATCAAATTTGGAGGACATGAGATGTTATGCAAATCATTTGCTGAAGAAATGAGGAAAGAATTTGAAATGTCCATATTTGGAGAGATAAAATTCTTTGTTGGTCTACAAGTTTATTAAATGAAGGATGGCATATTCATCACTTAGTCAAAGTACATCAAGGAAACATTGAAAGAATTTGGAATGGAAGGTTCTGAACTAGTTGGAACAACTATGTCTACTAGACATAAAATTTCAAAGAATGATGATTCAAAATAATGTAAATCAGACTACCTATAGATCAATGATTGGAAAAATTCAGTACATGTGGTACACCAGACTTGATATTGCATTGGTAGTTGGCATAGTTGAAAGATTTTATGAAAATCCTAAAGAAAATCACATGATGATATTAAAAATGATTCTGAGGTACCTAAAAGGAACTAAAGAATATAATTTATGGTATAAGAAAAGAGGAAATCTCGAGTTAAGAACCTTTACTGATGCAGATTGGGAAGGAAGCATTGATGACAGAAAAGCACTAGTGGAGGAGCATTCTTTCTTGGAAGGAGATTAGTATCTTGGACAAGCAAGAAGTATAATTGTATTTCTCAATCAACAACAAAAGCAAAGTATGGTGTTGCAATGGTAAATTGATCTAACATAATATGGATCAAGCAATTACTATAAAGAATGAAGGAGGAAATCAAGGAACCAATGGTTATCTATATGATAACACAAGTGCAATCAATACATTCAAAAACCTTGTGATGCACACAAAGAAAAAACACATTGCAATAAATTATCATTGCCTAAGAGAATTGGTTCAAGGAAAAGAGGTGAGATTGGAATATGTGAACACCAAGGAGCAGATAGCAGACATATTTACTAAGGCTTTACCTAAGGATGAATTTATGTATCTAAGAGGTAAACTAGGGGTTATTCCCCTATTTGATACTCAATAATTAAAGAAAAATATAGTAATGCATCAACCAAGTTCCATTGAAGATATATCAAGCTGATGCAAATTGACATATTTCAACTGTGGAATGCAAAGCATATTGCATATGAATTAGTACATTAGGTACATAATAACTTTAAAGTTTGTATACTTTGGCATTTGATGTCAAAGAGGGAGATATTTGTATCTCAGAAGGAAAATATTCAAATGATGGAATGTATAGAAAAGAGAGAGAAAATGAGAAAAGTACACAACAAATTGATGACATATGTAAGAGGGAGAATTATTTTGGAAGCAACTGAGACAAATCCAGGTAGAATCTCAAAGTGAGTTGGTATGGATGAGAATTAGAATGAAACTAAGGATATTATCTAATTGCTCATACTCTTATCATTGAATGTTGACATGTTATTTTTCCATCAATGCAAAAGAGGGAGTTTGTTGGAAACAATTCTTCAAATTGTATATTGTCATTGATGTTACCCAAATGTCAGTATTAACCGAGCAATGAAGGACTTGCAATATTAACCAAGAATATTCAATTTTAACTAAGCAGTTAGGTAATGAAGAACATTTAGTGTTAACTAAGCAATTGATTATTGAAAGATATCCAGATTACAGTGTTAACTGAGTAGTTGGGCATCAAAAGACTTCCAATGTTAACTGAGTGTTCAATCTCAGTGTTGACTGAGTGATAATAGAATACTCATGTCTATTATTGGACTAATTGAGGCCGACTATTTGAACGTTTAATGATTATTTCAAAGGGTATTCAAGCCAACTTATCAAAGTGAGTGATATATAAGAAAGGTCAAGTAGTGAGGATAGAATGAGTAAGTGGAATACATAAGATGGATATGTGATCAAAAGAAGAGGCAAAGCAAGAAAGTTTAGAAGATAAGATGCATATAATATTCTAATTAGTAAGGATCCAAATGTCAAGCGAAAACAAAGATCTAAATTTGCAAAGATAGTTGCTTCATAAATTAGGTCAAATTGTTGTTACCTTCTAACCATTGTAGTGGTGAAGAAATCTCTTAACATAGTTGACTTAACAGTCATTTTGTAAATCCTTTAACAAGGTAATATTTCAAGATTGAAGTGTTTGAAGACCTCTAATCAGACCACTACTAACAAGGTGATCTAAATCTTCTAACAAGGTCATACTTAACAGTATGTTTTGTAACCTTTAACAGGGTTGGCTCCTAACAGGGCTCACTTCAGAATAGTGAAAATTATTATAACTAGTTGCATAGTGGTTTTCCCAAATTGGGTTTCCACATTAAATCTTGGTGTCATATGTGTTAATTTTATTTGCCTTATACTTTATGTTTCTACAACTGAGTTACTAAAGGTTAAAATAGATGATAAATTAGTTTTAACTGAGATGGACAGAGTATTGCATTATCATTGAAAAGTTTGATTTGACATATAGGGACAGGGAATTATTTTTTGGTAACTGATTCACCCTTCCCCTCTCAATTACTATCTTCATTTCCAACATCTATATGTATATAAAGAGGTAAACAAACAATCAAGTCTTAATAATTCAAAAATCTAAAATAAATTTTGAAGCAATATTTGTATGTGTTAAATATGGTCCTCTAATTCAACCACACATTTCAAAATGATCATTATTTTTCAAGTGCACCCAGGAATGAACATGAGGTTATTCATCTTGAATGTTTGCACAAGGCGATCTATTGCCTTCTATGCAAACGGGATTTTACTTTGCACTCTTAGAATTGAGAGTTTGGTAACCAGACCAACCAGAATGAAGGATTTAATCTAGATGATTGCATCATTGAAAAGTTTGATTTGACATCTAGGGACAGGGAATTATTTTGTGGTAACTGATTCACCCCTCCCCTCTCAATTACTATCTTCATTTCCAACATCTATATGTCTATAAAGAGGTAAACAAACAATCAAGTCTTAATAATTCAAAAATCTAAAATAAATTTTGAAGTAATATTTGTATCTGTTAAATATGGGCCTCTAATTCAACCACACATTTCAACATGATCATTATTTTTCAAGTGCACCCAGGAATGAACATGAGGTTATTCATCCTGAAGGTCTGCACAAGGCGATCTATTGCCTTCTATGCAAATAGGATTTTACTTTGCACTCTCAGAATTGAGAGTTTGGTAACCAGACCAACCAGAATGAAGGATTTAATCTATATGATTGCATGATTAAGCTAGAATGTAAATGCAATTATGCCATTTTTAATGATTTTTCTATCCAAGATGAATGAAATTATATATATGATTATGCAAATTTAATATATTGAAAGGAAGAACAAACTAGATTAAATATATGCATATTAATCTAGAATGAAGCAATAAAATAAGTAAATGCAAGAAAGCTTCAAATGCACAAATTGTGAGCTCTCAAATCGATAGAGTTTTGATACTCATCACTTGCATCCTCCCCAAATGAGAGGTAGAAGGTTCATTTTATAAAATCCCAAAACCAATTGATGGTAGAAATTAAAGCAAATGAATGGTTCAGATTAGAGGAGAGTTGAGTTCAAGTGCAAAGTTTCCATAATTGAAGGAGTTAATTGATTGCTTTTGAAGAGAATAAGGAGTTAACTACTTTTTTTCCTTTTTTCATTCAAAGTTAACTTATAATTTCCATTTTAGAACTTGAGAAAATATTTGAAGATAATATTTGATTTAATAAATTAAATATGACCTCATAATTGAATATTCCAATTAATTGAATTATTAAATTTAATAATTGAGATGAGGGTATTTAATTAAATAAAATATATTTAATTTCTTATGTCGTGTATTAGCTAAAAGGGGTGAATTTATTTAATTAAAGTATTAGGACTTATAATTAAATTAATTCAATTAGAGGGTTTATTTAGCCAAATTAAGTCAATGTTTAGGAATTAAATTATATTTGTGATCATTGCAATTTTAGGGTTTCTTTGCAATTTGATACTAAGGTCAAGTAGAAATAGTTGGTCAAAAATATCTAGTAAAATAGGACATTATTGATCAATAAATTGATTTTGTGACAAATGCACCGAAATTGGTTTAGAATGGCAAGGTACCAATTTTGGGGTATTACATTTTCCCCTCTTTGAATTGATGTGCGAGTAGTGCATTGATTCAAAGAATAGTCTAAAGTATGAAGCATAGAACAAGAACTAAGTCTGGCTTTGAGATTAATGATACATAGACCAATTGATGATATTTGTAGGGTTATCTCCAGAATAAATATTAACCATTTGGAGTCTAGATAGAACACTTAGATACTGGTCTAAGAGAAAAAATATTTTCATGATTCATAGGATCATCCCCAAAATGAGGCTCAATCCTTAGGAGTCTAGATAGAATATCCATATACTTCTCGATTGAAATGATGACTTGAGATCAATCATAATTTATTGGATTGTCCCCAGAGTGAGGTTTAACCCTCAAGAGTCTGGATAGAACATCCAGATACCTATCCATTAAAAGGTGACTGAAAAAGAGCTTAAGATTATCTCTAGAATGAAGCTTAATCCTCCAAAGTCTAGATAGAACACCTAGATATCAATCCATAAAAGAGATGACGAGACCTATTACGAGTCATAGGATTATCCTTAGAATGAGGCTTAACCCTCAAGAGTCTAGGTAGAACACCTAGATACCTGTCCATCAAGATATGATATAGATTGTCATGAGTTTGTTCAGTTGATTGATAAATGAGATAGATAGCATATGATGCCATATAGAGAGAACAAAGATGCCCCTATTGGTGAGATTCCCCTAACGATAAGGACATTGAGTTTAGATCAAATTTGAAGCAAGACTTGATTGATGTGGTGATGTGATCATCCTACCCCCTCGAGAGAGAAATTGAAAGATGACACATCATATCAGTGTTGAAGAGCAATAGAGTTGAAGATACTAATGTGATAGGAGATTCAGAAGAATGTAGAATAGATCAGAAGAGATTGTAGAAGATTTTGAGTCGATTCAATGTGAGTTTGAGGTCCATTTGACCAAATTTGACCAAGGTTGACCTTGGTTGACTAGAGTTGACTATTGATGAAAAAGTTGAGAATTTTAAGAAAATATTGATATGAGGAGATTTTGAGATGAATATTGCCTTAGAAAGATGGATTGCACAATTGTTTGATTGTGTCATTCCCAAAAATTTAAAATGTGATTTTGAGTTGTTATGAGTGTTAGATTTTGATTTTGATTTTGATTCTGAAAATGAGTTCAGCATGGTGAAACTAGCCAGGGGTGATTTTCACATCAATCAGAGCACTTTTCAAAATTAGGTCAAACCTTATATAAGGCCCCAAAAGGTCATTTTCAATTCATTTGTAATTTTGTCTTTTGTGAGTGGGAGCTTTGGGTCACCATGGTGGCCCTCGTTCATTTGTATAGATTCGAGCACTCCCAATGTCATCAACAACAAAAAAACTAAAAATAAGTAGAAATTGGTCAAAAATCTATGTCGTCAATTCAAATTTTATGTATTTTAGTCAAATTTTGCACATTTTTAAGCATTTTTTGTATTTAGCCAATCTATTCCTTATGTGTGAGCCTATTTTCTCGTATGGGTCATGGAGAAAACCCATGTTAGACTTTGCTAGGAAGGCAAAGTATCATGTCACGGGGAACTATATCTCACGTCAGATGGACCTGGATTTCTCATTTGTAGCCCAAGAATAGGGTGTTTTCTTGCATCACATGGTGTGAGATCTCACATGATAGGGTTTTCTTGCATCACAACTACAAGAGTCTTGTGTGGGACTTAGCGTTAGTTTTGGTCCTTTTGTTTTCTCACATAGAAAATGGAGGCTAGTTTTCTTGGTCATGGAGTCAAAATTTCTTTTTTTTTAAAATGTTGCAAGCGTCTTTATAGGGAGTTGTAGCATGTTTATAGATAGTTTGTCATTATGTTTTCAGTGTTTTAGATAGAATTTGAATTGATCGAGTACTAATTGTGTGATTTTTATTTGATTATTTGTAGGTTGAATTTCCAGATATCTATTTTTGGTAGCATTACCTGACCATTGGAGGGCTAGTGAGATAGTTACATGTTGTTAAGGTGGCTCATTTTATGTATTGGGATTATCACATCTTTGTGAGGTACCCAACATTTGGGTGAATCACAGTTTACTAACGACATTGGTGGAGCATTTCAATTTGGAGAAAAATACATTCCACCTTCCTTTGGGAGAGATAAATATTACACTAGATTACATATGCAAGATTCTATGAATCCCCTTCCATAGCCCTCAAGTAGATTATGACATACAACCAAGGCCCAGGACACTAGCATTGAGAGACATCTTTCAGGATGACATCATTTTGGGGAAGGCCATCCCATGGGCTGATCTTATACACCAATATGGTCAAAGGTGTAGACTGGTGGTGGTGTTAGAAGCATTCATCGGGTTTTTTTTGATGCCATACTAAGGGCAGGACAGATTGGAGTGTGGTTGGGGGAGGATGTTGCATAAGATATTGGATCAACAAGCACAATTTTGACGGGGTTAGTGTATGTAAGCACACATATTTCATGAGATGCATGAGATCACCTATAGAGAGGCAATAAGCATGTCAGCAGGAGTCTTCATGCTTCAGGTGTGTACATGGGAGCACTTAGTCAGTACTAGGCCCATTTGTGGAGATCTCCAACAACACGAACCTCCAACAATGGTGAAGATCTCCCACGACATGGACCTTAATAGGTGTGGACATGGGAAAACTTCCACTTTTTGTTCTCCTCCTTCTTCTAGAAATTTATGATCAAATCCCTACCTTTGATCACTTAACAAACTCATGCATTAAATACACTAACTCATCAATCTTTATCTTCTATGTACTTTGACTAATTCAAAATTCCAACTGTGTCAACCTCAAAGTCAAATCTTTCTCAAACTATAACTTCTGTTGTCACTCAAAAATCATTGTGTTCTTCTACTTAGTCGATACTATGCAGATCAAGACACACTATACTATCTTACTCAGTATCAAAATGCTTGCTTGTTCATTACTATGCTCGATTGCTATTGACACTTCTTCATACATTTTCTTAGTAATAACTAACACTCAACTTGAACTATTTGTCTCAACTTCTACTTAAGTTCCTTAATCTACTACTTCATCTCCTTTATTCACCATGAAATTCTTGTACTCGACTAAGCTTATCCTTATGGCTTGTTTCAACTCAAATCTTCATCCAACTAGCTTCTTCACTTCATGTATTGATTAAACAATGCATTATCTTGTCAAGGACTAACTTATCAAGTGCCCATTGTATTTCTATGATACTTAACACATCTCAAATCAACCTTTCACTATGTCATCTCATGATCCCTTCTTTTTAGATCCTCTTCATCAATCAAATGATATGGAACCCTACATTTTTAGTAAAATATCTCTTTAGTAGGTTTGACACTTTGTCTTATCAATAGGTTTGACATCAATGACAACATAACAATTACTCCAATTGTAGTTTCCAACAAATAATATGGAAGATGAAAACTACACTTGAATGACAACTTATATTTTTTGAGGAATACAAAAATTATGCAATTCTAAAGATAGAGTTAAGGAGAAGTAGCAACGTGTTGTTATTATTCTAAAAAAATTTAGAACAAGCTTAATTTGTGAACACTATGTTCACCAGTAGAACAATAAGAAAACAATAACATAATAGTAAAAAAGAGGAAGATTTATGCAGTTAAAATCTAAAACTAAAATATTAGAATAAAATTTTAACAAGAAAAAAAATTAAAAAGGGAAAAAAAAGGTTTATGTAACTAAAATCTAGAAGGGTATGTGCAGGATCGTAGTCAACCAAACTATGCCCTTAAGTGGTAGTGAAAAACCAAAAATTTGGGGTTATGTCAACCTAACATGTAATTTTAAAGTAGTTATGTACTTTATATCAAAAATTTGTAAGAAAAGAATCTATATGAAATTGAATGTAGTTTCTAAACTAGTAGGTCTTATGTGAAGGAAAAAAAAATCTTTGGTCAAATTTTGGATTTTAATGCAGTAGTACAAAAGTTTTAGGACAAAAATAAGAAGTAGGTGTATGTCTGACCACCTTAATCAAAATCAAATTATAATATTTTCTAATAATATTCTATATATAAGAAGTAAACTCATGCCCATATGTGACACATATTTTTGGGTATTTTTATTCCAAATAAATAATTAATTATGATTTTTTTACTATATCATTTTCAAAATAAAAAAACTCCCATGTCTAACCACCTTAACTAATTCAAAAAAATTCAAAATTAATTTTTTCTTTATTTTCCTTATAGTAGTCCAAGCATAGAATGTAACACATCTTTTGGATTTAAAAATATTATATGGTTTGAAATTTATAGCTATTTTTCAATCAAATTTGGATGAAACAAATTGTCAGCTACATGATCGAAGTCAAAAACAAACAATAACATTGCCAAAAGCATATTTTTGGGATGTTTTTGGTGTTGACCATGAAGGGTTTGCATTTGAAGCAAAACCAAGCCAAGCCTAATTGGGTACCCGTTCCCAAATCAGATACTTGATTTTCCCAAAAAAATTAAAATTATTTTTTAATAATAGTATGACCCCTTTTTAGGATCC
This sequence comes from Cupressus sempervirens, assembly GCA_028749045.1. Classification (NCBI taxonomy): domain Eukaryota; kingdom Viridiplantae; phylum Streptophyta; class Pinopsida; order Cupressales; family Cupressaceae; genus Cupressus; species Cupressus sempervirens. Next base: position 571,179,508 of record CM053785.1, read on the forward strand.
TTAGCATATTTCTTTAAAGGCTTTAAGACCCTTAATCATAAATATAATTGTTCCAAAGGATCAAAAGGGGTCATAGGGTACCTTTTGACACTCTTTGATCCATTCAATCACAATATGTATGCTTATGGATCCTAGGACCCCTAACCACATAAATGATGTGATCTAATGGCACAAAAGGGGTCATAAAATACCCTATGATCTCTTTTGATCCATTCAATGACATTAAGTGTGCTTAGGGTTCATAGGGTACTCTATTAGCCCTTTTGACTCACTCGAACACATGATATATGTTCCTAGGACCTCTAGGAATGTATTTTATTGCTTAATGGGTCAAACGGGGTCATAGGGAACATTATGACCCCATTTGATCCATTCAAACACATAATATATGCCCCTAGAAGTATTAGGACCTCTAGGGACATATGTTGTCATATAATGTGTCAATGGGCATTGTAGGGTACTTTATGACCCCTTTCAACTCATTCGAACACATGATATATGCTCAAAGGGGTCCTAAGACCCTTAGGAACATATGTTCTCATTTAATAGGTCAAAAGGGGTCATAGGGCACCCTATGAACCCATTAGACCAATTCAAACACATAATATATGTCACTAGGGGCCCTAGTACCCCTAGGAATATATGTTGATACTTAATGAATCGAAAGGGGTTATAGGGTATTATATGACTCCTTTTGACTCATTTCAACACATGATAATGTTCCTACGAATATGTGATATCATTCAATGGGCCAAAAGGGGTCATATGACACCCTATAACTGCATTTGATCCATTCAAACACATGATGTCACATAATCATATAATGGGTCGAGAGGGGTCACAATGTACCCTATGACCCATTTTGATCCATTCAAACACATGATGTATATCCCTAGGGGTTGTAGTACCCATAGAAATATACGTTGTCATATAATGGGTCGAAAGGGATCATAGGGTACCTTATGACCCCTTTGAATCCATTCAAACACATGATGTATGTCCTTAGGGGTCTTAGTACACCTATGAACATATTTTGTCATATAATGGGTTGAATAGGGTCATAGGGTACTCTCAGACCACTTTTGACTCATTCAAACACATGATATATGTTCCTCAACATCTTAAAACTCCTAGGAACATATGTTATCATGTAATGGGTCAAAAGGGTTCATAGGGTACCATATGAACCCTTTTGACCCATTCAAATATATAATATATATCCTTAGGGGTTCCTAGGAGCCCTAGGAGAAAATGTTATCATATAATGGCTTGAAATGGGTTACAGGGTACTCTATAACCCCTTTTGACTCATTCAAACACATGAAAAATCTTCCTAGGGGTCCTAGAACATATGCTCTCATTTAATGGGTTAAAAGACATATTAGAGCACCCTATGACCCCATTCGACCCATTCAAATACATGATGTAAGATATGTTTTCATATAATGGGTTCAGAGGGGTCAAAGCATACCATATGACTCTTTTAGATACATTCAAATGCATGATGTATGTGCCTAGGGTTCCTAGTACCCCTAAGAACATGTGTTGTCATATAATGGGTTGAAAGGGGTCCTAGGGTACTCTATGACCCTTTTCAACTCATTTGAACATGTGATATATGTTCATAACAGTCCTAGGATCATTTAATGAGTCAAAAGGGGTCATACAGAACCATATAACCCAATTCAACCTATTCAAATGCATGATACATGTCCCTGGGGGTTCTAAGAGCACAAGGAACATGTGTCATAAAATAAGTCAAAATGGGTTATAAGGTACTCTTTGACCCCTTTTGACTCATTCAAATACATGATATATGTTCCCCTAGGACCCTTAGGAACATATGTTCTCATTTAATGGGCCAAAAAGGGTCATAGGGCACCCTATGACCCTATTTGACCCATTCAAACACATGATGCATGTCCTTAGGGATCCTAGGACCCCTAAGAACATATCTTGTCATAAAATAGGTCGAGAGGGGTCACAGTGTACCCTATGACCCCTTTTGATTCATTCAAACACATCATGTATGTCCCTAGGGGCCCTAATACCCCTAGGAACATATGTTTTCATACAATGGGTCAAAAGGGGGGCTAGATTACTCTATGACCCTTTCAACTTATTTGAACACGTGATATATGTTTCTAGGGGTCCTAGGACCCCTAGGAACATATGTTCTCATTTAATGGGTCAAAAGGTGTCCTAGAGTAATCTATTACCCCTTTCAACTCATACGAATAATTATAATATGTCTCTATGGGTCTTAGGACCCCTAGGGTTATATGTTATCATGAAATGTGTTGAACTTATGGCCCCTTTTGATCCATTGGAACAAATAAAATAGGTCTCTAGGGGTCTTAGGGCCCCTAGGGACATATTTTTTCATGAAATGTGTCCAAAGGGGTGATAGGTTATCCTATCACCCCTTTCTACCCTTTTGAACAAATGAATTAGGTCATGAGGGGTCGTAGGACTCCTAGGGACATATGTTGTCATGAAAAACATTAGAAGGGGTCATAGGATACCCTATGACCTCTTTTGACCCATTTGAACAAATGAAATAGGTTCTTAGGGGTCCTAAGACCCCTAGGGACATATGTTGTCATGAAATGTGTCAAAATGGGTCATAGGTTATCATATGACCCCTTTCAACCCATATGAATAATTATAATATGTCCCTAGGGATCCTAAGGTCCTAGATTATCATGAAATGTGTTGAAAGGAGCCATAGGTTATGCTATGACCCTTTTCAACACATTTAAACAAATAAAATAGGCCTCTAGGGGTCGTAAAACCCCTATAGACATATATTATGATGAAATGTGTCGAAATGGGTCATAGGTCATCCTATCACCCCTTTCAACCCATTCGAACAAATGAATTAGGTCCTAAGGGGTCTTAGGATTCTTAGGGACATATGTTATCATGAAAAATATCAGAAGGGAATATAAGATAACCTATGACCCCTTTTGACCCATTCGAACAAATTAAATAGGTTCCTAGTGGTCGTAGGACCTTTAGTGACATATGTTGTCATAAAATGCATAAAAAATGATCATAGGTTATCCTATGACCCCTTTCGACCCATATGAACAATTATAATATGTCCTTAGAGGCTTTAAGGTCCTAGGTTATCTTGAAATGTGTCGAAAGGGGTCCTATAACCACTTTCAACCCATTGAAACAAATAAATTAGGTCCCCAATCCCTATGGGTCCATAGGTTATCATGAAATAGGTCCTGATAGGTCCTAGATCCCATAGGTCCCTATGGGTTCATATGTTATCTTAAAATAGGTCCCTATGGGTCGATATGTCCCTAGCAATCCTAGGTCCCCTCAAGACATATGTTGTAATGAAATGTGTCAAAAGGGGTCATAGGACAACCTATGACCCCTTTCAACCCATTTGAACAAATGAAATAGGTTCCTAGTAGTCTCAAGACCCCTAGGGACATATGTTGTCATGAAATATGTCGAAAGGGGTCAAAAGTTATCCTATGACCCCTTTCAACCCATATAAATGATTATAAAATGTCCCTAGGGGTCCTAGGGACATATGTTGTCATGTAACATGTCAAAAGGGCTCCTATGACCCCTTTCAACTCATTTAAACAAATAAAATAGGTTCCTAGGGATCCTAGGACCCCTAGAGACATGTTGTCGTAAAATGTGTCAAAAGCTATTATAGGTTATCTTATGGACCCTTTCCTCCCATTCAAAGAAATTAATTAGACCTCTAGAGGTCCGAGGACCCCTAGGGACATATGTTGTCATTAAATGTGTTGAAAGAGGTCATAAGCTATCTTATGACCCCTTTCGACCCATTTGAACAAATTTAATATGTCCCTAGGGGACCTAGGACCCCTTGGGACATATGTAGTAATAAAATGCATCCATAACCTATGACCCCTTTTGACCCATTTGAACAAATGAAATAGGTCCCTAGGAGTCCTAGGACTCTTAAGTATATATGTTGTCATAAAATGCATCGAAAGGCATCATACTTTATCCTATGACCCTTTTCAACTCATTTGAACAAATAAAATAGGTCCCTAGGGGTCCTAGGACCCATAAAGACATGTTATCTTGAAATGTGTTGAAAGAAGTCATAGGGTGCTCTATAACCCCTTTTAACTCATTTGAATACACGATATATGTTCTTAGGGGTACTAGGACCCTTATGAATGTATGTTGTCATTTAATGCATCAAAAGGGGTCATAGGTTACCTTATGACCCCTTTCGAGCTATTTAAACACATGATTTATGTCCCTAGGGGTCTTAGAACATATGTTATCATATAATGTGTTTGCAGGGGTCATGGGGTATTCTATGACCCCTTTCAAGTCATTTCTAACATGTGATATATTTTCCTAGGGGTCTTAGGACCCCTATGAACATATGTTATCATTTAATGGGTCAAAAGGGTCATAGAGTATCCTATGACCCCTTTTGACCCATTACGACACATCATGTATGTCCCTAGAAATCCTAGGACCCCTAAGGACATACATCATGTGTTTGAATGGGTTGAAAGAGGTCATAAGGTTCTCTATGACCCCTTTCAACCCATTATTTGACAACATATGTTCTTAGGGGTCTTAAGACCCCTAGGGACATACATGTGTTCAAATTGGTAGAAATGGATCATAGGGAATGCCATGACACATTTCAACCCATTACATGATGAAATATGTTCATAGGGTTCCTATGACCGCTAGGGACATACATGGTGTGTTCCAATGGGTCAAAAATGGTTAAAGGATATCATATGACCCATTACATGAAAAAATATGTTCTTGTGGGTCATAGGACTCCTAGGGACAAACATATTGTGTTCAAATGGGTTGAAAAGGCTCATAGGATAACCTATGACCTATTTAAATCATACAACTTATTTTCCTAAGGGTCCTAGGGCCTCTAGGGATATACATGTCGTGTTTCAATGGGTAGAAAGGGCTCATAGGGTATCGTATGACCCATTTGGACCCATTACATGAAAATGTATGTTCCTAGGACCCTAGGGATACACCTCTTATATTCCAATGGGTAGAAAGGGGTCATAGGTTATCTTATGACCCCTTTTGACCCATTACATGAGAACATATGTTCCTAGGGGTCCTAAGACCCTTATCATCATATGTGTCATGTTTCAATGGGTTGAAATTCTATGACCCCTTTCAACCCATTACATGATAATATATGTTCCTAGGGGCCTGAAGGCCATACATGTTGTGTTTGACTGGGTCAAAATGGGTCATCAGATACCCTATGGCCCCTTTTGGCCCATTATATGACAACATATGTTCCTAGGGGTCATAAGACCTCTAGGAATGCATGTTGTCATGTAATGGGTCAAAAGGGTCGTAAGATACTCTACGACCTATTTCAACGCATTGGAACACAACATGTATGTCTATAGGGGTCATAGGACCCCTAGGAATATATGTTGTCATGTAATAGGTTGAAAGGGGTCATAGAATACTCTATAACCCATTTCTACCCATTGAAACAAAACATGTATGTCTCTAGGCATCCTATGACCCCTATGAACATATGGTGTCGTATAATGAGTCGAAAGGGATCACAAGAATCCCATGACCCCTTTGGACTCATTGGAATGCATGTATGTCCCTAGGGAGACCCCTAGGAACATACATCATCATATAGTTTATTAACTTAGGTTACTAATATATATATATATATATATATATATATATATATATATATATAATATAATTATAATATATATGATATATAATAATATAATAATATATAATAAGTACTATCCATATATAAAATAATTATATAGTAAATTATAATTATAATTATTTAATACTATATAATAAATTTTAGTAACTATATACAATAATTGTCCCCCCCCCCCCAAAATAAAATATTTACGTCATAACTATATTATACTAGGATAGTATAACTTAAAAATTGGTCCCCCCCCCTTTGAGTTTGGTAAATAAAAATCAATATTTATCCCAAAAATTGGTCCCCGCTCCCTTTAGATTTAAATTTGGTGTTATGATTTGGGCACATAGATCAGGTACCCATTATTAAATCGAATACTTGTTCTCAAATCGGATACCCATTCTCAAATTGGGTACCCGATAAGGCAACGTATTGTATTTTTGGTTTGCTATCAGGATGGGTGGGAAAAAGGTCAAAGTGCATTAGACATTTCAAAAGTACATATTTTTCACATCCCCACTTTTTGGCACACCATGATCCTGCACATACCCTGAATTAAAAAATTGGAATTAGTGTAGTTAAAATATGAAATTAAAATATTGGAAGAAAATATTAACAAGAACAATAATAAAAAAGAATATTTCTAAAGCTAAAAGCTAGAATTTAAAAATTGGAAGCAAATGCTAACAAGAATCTAAATCTACTAAAGCAATTGTTAAAAAGAATTTGAGATAGACTTTTGTTTGGTCATGTCGGTGTAGATAAAATACAAATAAACTTGTTGATAAGTGGATAAGAAACTTCCATAGATAAACTTGTTGATAAGTAGATAAGAAACTTCTAGATTCTTAATTTATTCTCAATTTTTTTCCCATGGTTCGATGTAAGAAATTTTGTATTTTTGTAATTAAAAAATATTTTTCAACTTGCTTGAACCAATAGAAAAAGGGAAAATTTTTATTTTAAATTGTTAATAATAAACATTAAAATTTAATTCTTGATTCCTATTTATTGCTAACTAGTCAAATAACAAATTATGCACCCAAACAGATGCATTAGTTTCCTGTCATGGGTAGGAACTAATAATAATATATGGGTATAGTAAAGGTAATTGATTTAAGCTTAAACAACAAAAAGTGTGCAACATGAAACATGAACTTATATTTCACCATTGAAGAAGAAAATATTTCAATGACACATTATATAAAACTTCACATAGTCTTATATCACATGCAAGACAAAAATTTGTAATCTCTGAAAAGAAGACATATTATAATTGTCCTCAACTATCATTTATTAGTCCTTGCCTATATATAGGTAGGGAATTAATATTTTCACTAGACCACTTTTTTTAAAATAGAATATAGTCACAATAAAATGACTTGTTAAAAGTAAGTTAATTTTGACTATTTAACACTTTTAATTTAGAAATCAAGTCTTTGTGTGTGATGTTTAAGTTGTCCATAATGAAACATATGATCTAGAAGTGGTTTCTATTGAAAAAAGAGGAAATAAATGTTTTATCAAGTGCAAGCACCAATTGCATGCATACACCTCAAGGAGCATTCAAAATGTCAAATGAGAGTCGAGATATATTCAAGGATAGAAAAGGTATAAAAATGAATTCAAAGAGAATTCACAACCTGGGCTGCAAAATCTTATATGTGATGGGAGTGTATAGGATGGAAAAATTTGCCCCACCCTTGTCCACATGAGTCAATTATGGAGTGCATCCATTACTCATCAAATTAGGTTCACTAGCTTATCGTGGTGGGTAGGGGAAATGCTTCAAATGGAAAGAATGAGAAATTTGTTGCTATTTCTTCTCCAAGTGATTCCATGTCCACCCCTATTTCTCTCTTCCCACTCTCAAATTAAAATATGTACATGCCAAAATGTTTGTTTCTAAAAGCAATGAAAATGACAGTTTAAAAAAGAATACCGTAGATTCTTCCCCTATCCTTCGATGAAGAAATTCTTCAATGTCAGAAACTGACTCATTTTGTACAACTAGAAACATTTTCAGTTTGGACACATATTAAGATAACTATATATTTATGTTTATATACTAATTTAAATAAAAAAAAAATTTATATATGGGATAAAAGCCTATAGAAATGGTATATCCATCATTAATTTAAAAGGGTAGTCACAAAGTCTAGAATTTTCATTAAAAATTTAGAATGTGAAAAAATAATGAAATATATTATTATATAGAGTACTAATGAAGTAATTGAAGATTTTATTCTATGTTGTTATCAATGATCATGAAAAATGTGATATGACCAATTATTAGATGAAGAATATAGATATGAATGTTGATCCCACATGCATCTTTGGCGTGAAGAATGAAAGAAGTATTAAGTGTTATCATTGATGGTCAGAAGTATTTGATTGGAAATAATGTATGTCAACCGGTCAAAGGAAGGAGAAGAAAGTCTATTGTTACTAGTCACGAGGCACATTGACATACATTCAGGCACACCCATGTTGGCACATGTGGTTAGATATGGATAACATTTGATCCAAGTCATCAAGTAATGAGTCATCGATGGTATGACAAAAGGTATAAAAAAAATGACACAAGCAAGGATGATAGGCCACTATTGGTTCACAAAAGGACCAGCAAGGCTACTAGTAGATAGTAACACACATACATACATATATCTATACATCATAGAATAGTCCACCATAATATGATCATAATATATACAAAGCATAAACAATAATATAACACTGCATGTACACACACACATGTCTATACACATGTGCACATACACACACACACACATGTGTGTGTGTATGTATATATGCAGTATATATTTATATTATATATATACATTTCTACATATATATAATATGTATATATACATCCATACATATATATATATATGTAGAAATGTATAGATACATACTATATATATGTACATGTATATATAGATACATATATATGTATTTATATATCTCAAAAGGCATATTTTAGAGTTAAAAATCATTAAATTATATTGAAATGGAGCTTACAGGCTCAAAATATATTAAGTATCTATGAGATGAAAATATATCAACCAATGTTCCCCCCACCTTTTGAACCAATAGGCTTGGTCAGTATACCTGTGGATGATTCCAAACATATTTCCCCAAAATATATCCAATGTCCTACACAAGGTGACCTCAATGGTTTCATAACTCCTCCACTTCTCTATTGATTATGAGCATGACCCTATGATTTATGAGAAGTTGTGTAACTAGGTGCTCATTGATTTGGAGGACACTCACCTTGATATAAACCCCATAATATCTAATCTCCTACCCATCATGAAATAACTAATGTAGTGCAAACTATAAATTCATACCATGTACCCATAAATAAAATTTAAAAGACCCCCATCTTCTAGTTTATCACTAATAACCATCCTAACTCTACCACCCTATGCATCCACCTCTACTCCCCACCCTCACTTATGTAGACTTGAACCTATAATGGAGGAGACCAAAATGAACTCTTAATATCTTCATACTTTCCCTTAAAGAATCAAGTTCAATTATCAACTCCAATTCATCTCCTAATACTACATCATGCATGGTAGTTCCATCTACTCTGTCATCATCCCAATCATCATAATCTCCCTCCTCAGATCTTGACACATCTTAGTCATAGTGGTTCATAATGGATCCTAGAACCATTTATGATCCATTATAATCCCTCATGATACATGAGAACCATTTACATCTCGTCAGTATGTCCTACAATGGTTAATTTGTTCTAAGGGAACCTGATAAGTCCTAAGAGGTCCTAAGGGGATCCTGAGATAACTAAGGACACATTGTGGCCCCTTATGACACATTAGGACCATGTAAAATATAATAGAACACATAAGGACCCATTAAAAACCCTTAGGAATCATTAAACCCCTTAGGATACATTAGTGTGTCTTGTAATTGTTAATAAGTTCTAATGGGTGATAATTAGTTGTCTTGATGGCATTCAATATAGGTTCTAAGGGGTCATAGGACCACTTAGAACACATTAGAACCCCTTAAGACACATTAAAGCCATTAGTGTGTACTATACCCCACAACATGTTGTAAGGAGTATGATGGGTTCTCTAGTCAGTTGTAGTGCATCCTAAGGGGTTGTAATATATTCTTGAACCACTTAGGACCAATTATGTTCCCTTATCAAATGTAAGGATATATTAGTGTGTTTTGTAATTTTTAATGTGTTCTAAGTAGTTGCAAAGGGTTATAATGTTCCATAATGGATCTTAATGTGTCCTAATGGGTTGTAATATGTCATAGTGGATTTTGTCCTAATGGGCCATATTGTATCTTAATGATCTCTTAGGACACATAATGACCCATTAGAACCCTAAATTGTGTCTTACAATGATTAATATGCTCTAAGAGATAATGATGTATCCTAATGGGTTATAGGAGGTTGTAATGAGTCCTAAGAGATCCTGGTACCACTTAAGACCCACTAAAATCCCTTAGGACAAATTAGGATTGATTAGGGTACATTAGAACACTAAAGTGTGTCCTACAAGTATTAAATATGTTCTAAGGGGTCCTAGTGTGTCTTAATGGGTATAAATGGGTTAGCGGCAATGGGCCATAAGGGTTCCCATGAGAACTCAAAACCCATTAAAACCCCTTAGTAAACATTTCAACATATTATACATATGAAAACTACTAGTGTGTCCTACAATGACTAATATGTTGTAAGGGGTCCTAATGGGTCCTAATGTTTCCTGTAACTACTTAGGATCCATTATGATTCCTTATGATAAATTTTGACCACTTAGAACCCTAGATTGTACCTTGCAATTATTAATGTACTCTCTCTCTCTCTCTCTCTCTCTCTCTCTCTCTCTCTCTCTCTCTCTCTCTCTCTCTCTCTCTCTCTCTCTCTCTCTCTCTCTCTCTCTCTCTCTCTCTCTCTCTCTCTCTCTCTCTCTCTCTCTATTAACATGATAAAGCACATATGTCAATTACCAAACTAATCATAGAATAAATAATGCAATGAGAAATCATTCTTAAATTATCATACACAAGTCAACGGTATTCAACTGGGAATCATCTTGAAGATAATTTGTTGAGAATTAATGTCTCATCAAATTGAACTTCCCTACCTATATAGAAAAAAAAGGTAAATTTCCAACACATCACCAAAATATGCAACTCACCCAATAACAACACTAAAATTACTCTTGAGACATACTCACTTCACAATTTGATCAATGCTCAAAAACCAACATATAATACAACAATAAACCATCCTAGCACATTAAAATATGTTTCAAATAAGCTCAATTAAAATTAAAATTTAAAATAACAGACAAAAATAACCAATACTCTAAAAACTCAATACAAAACTTACACATAATTTTAGAGCAACATAATAAAATTTGAATTAAACGTGAAATGCTAAAAAATAAGAAACATTAAATAATTTATTTTATAATTATTTTTAAATGTTATTTAAATGATTACTGACTAAATTACATATCTTTATAAGGAATAAATAATATCAAATATATAAATAAAAATTTATAATTTTTCTAGGAAGTTTCTATTTTAAATTCATAATAAAAGAGCATTACTATTTAAATAATTTGAAATCTAGAATTTACCCATTTAAAATTACTCTAAAGTAGAATATATTGTTGATTCCTTAACACAATACTAATCTAATAATAAGAAGGATGCATAGCATCGAAGTTCTTGCTTATGTATGATTAGGTTGTAGTCAAAGTCCTAAGTATTGCTAAAGAAAATAAAAAATTAAAAGAAATCAAAAGAAATTAAAAGAACCCAACTAAGATTTAGATTTCCTAGAAGAAATTAAAAGAATCTAAAGATTTGAAAATACTTTTTATTCTTAATTCACTAGTAATCTCCATACATTGAAATAAGAATTATATGTATAATTTAAAGTTTAAAATATTTGAGAAAATAAATTCAATAAAATAATATAACTTTAAGAACATTCACTTAAATATGTTAAGTAAAATATAATTCATATAGACCATAAATTATAATATAAAATATCCCTTTAGATATTCATGCAACTATGATTTGACAATATTGTTATCCACATAGGCCCACAAATATAGATAATGTCAAAGGTCACAATAACTATTTGTGTCAAAGTTCATAATAATAAATATGGAGAGATAAAGTTTAGAAAATGGACAAGAGATAAAAGAAAACCTTGTGACTGTAGCATATGTCCACCAATAGCAATAGAGATAAATGTTTTGAGTTCAAATAAGAAAATTTCAAGATATATTAAAACTATTATATGTAGAAATTAGTGACAATGCCTAAACAATCAATCTAAGCTAATAAATACATAAACAATGAAGGATTATAAATTAAAATGGGATTTTTACCTTTCCTTACCAATTGTAACATGCCTCCATTGTCGTCCTATTCTTGAGTTTCTTGATTTCGTGAGCCCTCAGATCATGATCAGCTCCCTTCTTCAAGATGCTTCAAGGTTTTCGATATTATGAACTTTAATTAAAGATCTATCCAATGATACTAGGATGCTAAATGTAAATGATGAGAGATAGATGAAACAATTAAGATTCTAATGGATGTTGGATGAAAAAATTGTGAAGTTGATGGCAAATTTCTTTTGAATTCTAATGACTCTTGAAAATTCTTAGTTCAAGTGTAATTCTAGATGTTAACTCTAATTCTAGGTGTTGGTATGAGGAGATAGAGGTTCCTTTTATAGACTTTGAGAAGATCCTATCCTAGGTGGCAATATCTAACAATGGAGAGACAATTTAGGACACATGGACAAATGAGATTGACTTGGTTGGAGAAATGGAGGATACCAAGGGTTTAGTTGAGATGTGAGAGAAAAGTTAGGGGAAGGGAAGACACTTGGTAGACATCTAATTAAGACTTCTTGAGAGGTCTCTAGCTTTAGGGAGGACTACATGGACAAGTGTCTTGTGAGTCCTTGTTGAGTGCATGAGGTGGATTGACTGACTCTAAGTTAGTAGAGGAAGTGGAAGAGGACTTGGTCACCCTGAGACATGTGTCCCAAAGGTTGAGTTAATCAAGGTCGCATATCCTCCTTTAGCCCCATAAAATAGGGCACATGGGTGAGGATAGATAGGACTTTTAATAATTAATAAAATTAATAATTGGTACAACTATGAGGTGACGCATGACATGGACTAAAATACTTAGTAATTTAAGTGAGTGGATAGTTAAGAAATTTAAATAAATCATTTAATCGGATTATTTAGAAGACTTGGTATAATGTAACTGACTTAGGTGAATTAGTTTAATAAATTCAATAATTTATTAATAATAATAGAAGAATAATATTAATTAAATATTAAAATATTTAATTAATTAATAGAAAATGAATTAACTTAATAAATTAAATAATTTATTAAAGTTAAAAGATGAAATTTTATGAATTAAATATTAAAATATTTATTTAATTGACTTGTCAATTTTTAAGTGTATACATGTTTCCCCTCTTTGGAATAATGTGTGCACAACACATTGTTTCGAAGATAACTAGTGCTTGTCCCTGTTGCACTTGCCCCAAGATTTGGAACAACATAGACTATATGGGATGTCCCCTCAAAAGATTGATCAGATTTTTATGATGGAGTTGTTAGTTAGTTTGAGAAATCTTTTGATAAGTGAAAAGAAGAAATGGCTAAGGTAATAGAAAATGGTTAAAGTGATGTTGTATAGTAACACTCCCAAGAAAAGGGCCCCATGGATATAAATAGGAAAAAGACAAGGTGGATGAGTCATCATTTGTGCACTTGGCATTTGGAGATTAGAGGAGAGCTTAGGATAATGGCGATGTCATTTCTAATTGCAAAGCACCATTTCAATCGAGCCTAGAGGTACCAGCGGCTAGCCAATTACAAAGATTTGGTAAATGATCGATCCTTCTTAGTGAATTGATAGTTGTAGCATTAAATCTTTGGGAGACTGGGTAGGTTTTGATAGATTTTTTATTTTTTGATAGGATACCTTAGAAAAATTTTGAAATTTTTGAATCGCACGAATAGATGCACAAATGTGTAGGTATACTACATGATTGCACAAGTGTTGATGTTTTCACACATTTATAGGATAATTAGGCACATACATAGAATAAAATCTCATTTTTGACAAATTTGTGCATTGGTAAAATTTTTAGGCGCATATAGATATTGTTGTTGAGCAATTGTGGAAAATGCATTTTTGTTTGGGGTTGATGCACAAATATTTAGGGATGGTACACATTTGTTCAAAATGTGCTTAGATTAGGTGATGAGCTTTTTTGGTGGCATATATCTATGCAATTGTTAAAATTGCATAAATATGGTAGGTTATGTGCATTTGTGATTCAAAACCATGCTTCTACTTGGATTGATGAAATTGTGATAGGAAGTGATGCATTTAGATATTTGATAGGGTAGAGTGATGATCGTTCTTTTCAATGAGGATAATTGTTAAGATTAATTTAGGTGTCATCATAGCAACATTACCTAGAAACCCAATTAGACTTAGAGAAATTATAGATTTGTTGATAAACATGTGATAAAATTAGTTGTAAGACAAAATAGGTAAATCACAATACTAGATGATAGTTGTTTAGGATAGTTGGTTTCATACTTTGTTTGATGTGTGTAGGAGGACTTGTTAGATATATTGATGTCGAGGGAGAGATTCTTAGATATACAGTCATTAAGACCTTTATTGACTAAGAGTGAGAGTATTCTCATTATTGCATGTGTACTGCATCACGCTTTGTGTTGGCCCATGATCAGGGTTAACCTTGGGTTATTGATAGCATTAGTAGAGAGATGACACTCTAAGATGAGTTCCTTCCATCTACTGATAGGGGAGATGAGTTTTACTTTGGAGGATGTCTACAAGATACTAAGACTTCCTATTAGTATGATCAATATAGTGGGTTAGAGAAGTGTAGTGATGTATTCAAAGATGAGAACCTAGATGATGATGAGATAAACTAGGATTTTATGGTAGAGGCATATGATCTATTTCTAGCAGTATTAGTTGGGATGATATCAGGTTACATATATCTGGATAAGATAGAGAGAGGATTCCCCCAAGGGATGGGGACAAACACTATAGAGGATGATAAAGGATGGGACCCAATTTTCTTGGGGAATGTATTTGTTAGCACACTTATACCATTATCTACATTAGGTGGTGTAAAAGAGTGGTGCATCATTATCATTAGGTGTGACTCTATTGTATGTATGGGTGTGGGAGCACATATCTATTTTGTGATTGGTTCATATGAGATCTAGAGGTTTTGGACAAGCATATGTTCATCTATATTATATGATTCAGTCCTAGCCTAAGCTAAGACAGTTGAATTATTGGAGTTATGCATTGGATACACTAGACTTAATGATATAGAAACCATACCTAGATTGTGAGGACTGGGATGATGATTGAGAGCTAGGGTACTTCTTTGAGACCTAATGGTTGATTGGGAGGACTTCTCACATACTAGAGAGATAGTTGATAGGCTAGGGGATGTGACTATTTGGGTAGCTACAATGAATGCCCAAGGGCATTGCAAAGTTTTCTTGCACTCATCAAGAGTAGAGGGATTGGGGTATAATGACTTCCTATGAGGTTTCATTATAAGAGATTTGACTCATGCCCTTCTAGGTATGTAGACTATAGAGAGATATAGTGGATCCTAGATGTACAAGAGAGTATGAGAGGTGTCTATAGAGTCATCATTTCCATAGATATTTGCAAAAAGATGAGCTACCTCCCATAGTCAAAGCTAATAGGAGAGGAGAAAGGAGGAGACATGGTAGAAGAGGTGGTAGGGACAGAGATGTAAGGGCTAATGATGGTGATGGTGATGGTGGTGATGATAGAGGGAAAAGGAGAGCTTAGACATGGGTTGGTGGTATGATCAAAGGATTGAGATCAACTCCTCGAGCTATAGTGTTGAGATCAATTTTTGCATAGGTACTTAGGGTAGTAGGAGAGGGAGAGGAGGTAGAGAGGTTGATATAGGATGATTTCATACAAATTCTACCTCAGGATACAGAGATGGGAGAATGATGAACCATATGTTAGGGTACTATGAGGAGGAATTAGAGTGAGTTTCTAAAGAGTGTATGTTTGTGGAGAGGTAGGTGGCTAGAGTTCCATAGTTAAAGCATTAGATAGAGTGATTAAAGGGACAATTGGTAGTCATGCTCAGGAAGCAAGATAGAGCACTAAAGATACTAGGGGAAGAAGAGGTCTTATTGGAATAGATGGAGAGAGCTCAGACATTGGGTTCAAACATAAAGATCATGAGACTTATGTTGAGAGTAGGTAGGGAGATCACCTAATGGAGGGAGGCCTATGAGAAAAGTGTCCTAAAGGATCAATGGATAGGGAGGCTTAGAGAGAGCTCTTATTATGGAAGAACACCTAGCATAGCACCCAGAGAGAGTGGTGATGTGGAATCAAAACCTCCTAGGCCATAGGTCAGAGGACAGGCAAAGATAGGTAGATCGACTAGTGGAGTAGAGGGTGTAGAACCATCTATATTTGGACACTAAGATCGGCATACAGAGTCTAGCGGTAGTGCCAGTAAGATTGTTTGTAAACACTTTGGACATACATTTTTTGTTTTGATAGACTATGTATTTTGAGACATTTTGTTATTATCATGGTATATCATCAGCTATTGGACATTGTATATGATTTTTTTTCATACATAGACATAGGATTATGGACATTGGACACTTATTGTTTTTTTACTATATGGATTTTCTATGATGCTTATTAATGATGGGTACTGACACATGATTATGTGGGATATGATATGACATGATTTGACATGATGTTATTTGCATTTATATACATTCTGCATGATGTTTTGTGATGTGATGCATTATTATTTTATTATGTTCTAGATGCCTTATTATGATTAGATGAAAATGTGGTATATGCAATTCATGTTATGCAATGTGTATAAATGTCTATGTTATATGCTATATGGTTTATGAATACATTTTTTTTTACTATATATGGATGCCTAAATGATAAATGGAAAATGGAAAATGGAAAATGAGTAAAAATGAATGATAATGATGACTTAACCTAAAATGATAAATGGATACACACAAGATGTAAAAAGTGAATGAATCTTCTAATGATGGAATTCTATATGAAATGCAAATATTTTGATTAATGTCCAATAGCCTCAATCTGGATAATAACAAAGTCTTGCCCTAAAAGACCTAATGAAAGAAATAAAAGACCTATAAGAATTGAATCTTAATCTATAAAAGGAACCTCACATACTTAAAATGAAATGAATATGGATGGACAAGTAAAATGCAACACTAAAGTTCACATTCTCCATTTCTTTGTAACATCTTCATTCTGAAGGTAACATGAATTTTTATCATCATTGTGTTCTTTATTGTTGTAAGGAAACACAAGCATCTTGGTATAATTAAACTAGGATGACTAGAGAATTCCTTACATGGATTTTAATATTGCAAACTTGACAAGTATCTAGGTATAATTGAACCAAGAGGACCTGAGTTTCACTTGCGTGATAAGCATACAAAAAATGTTTTCCAATTCATCTTATGAACAAATATTTGAGGAAAAAATATACAATAGTGTGACAAGAAAAGTTCTCAGCATGCAATTCTCATTAGATACATGAAGGATGTTAGACACAGATACCCCAAAATAAAAGTTCAATCAGTGCAATAGGAAACACCCCACAAATATAAAACAAAGAAAAATATCATGTTCCATCCTGACTATTCTAGTCACAATGGTAAATGGGAGTGATTAAATCTTACTAGTGAGACATCTTGGAATAGCATACAAGCATAATAATAATGAAATCAAATTGATGAATGCATGTACTCTACTAATCAATCAAAAATTGTCACCATATATACATATATCTTGCCAAAGATCATATTACGGTTTTGATATGGTTTTTTATATTTTTGGATAAGTTGGATTTTTGATGTAGGTAACAATTAGATTGAGCATTGCGAGTTATGAGTCAATGGTTTCAATCCACAGATAAGTATCTCTTGGGTATTTTTTGTTTCTCTGAAGATTGTTAAAATAGAATCCTTTTTTCTCCTCTTCTGCGACATGGCTTCTCAAAGGTCCACTTCCAAAACTAGATCAAGGACATGCCCCCAATTAGGTATTGGAATGACTTATTATTGATGGATAAAGATAGATAGGAGATACAGGTGAAGATCCAACTAGAATAATCTATGATATAACTTTATTATGAATATATACAAGGTAGACTACGTAGATAGCCAGTTTATTATGGATATGTATAGGACACATGATGGTTTTGGAGAGATGGAGTGATACATATAGACTATGTGATGGAGAATTTAGAGGAATCCTAACATATAGAAGAGTCGGTTTATCACAAATGATGCTTGTTCCCTAGTTTTCACCATTTGCTTCGGATTTTTTTATTTTTTTTATTTTTTTGGATTTTTGAAATTCTTCGATTTTTTATTTGTATTTCTTATCTCTTGCACTAATATTTTAGACATAGAATTTATTAAGGTGTGTATTGTTTATAGTTTCATCCAACAACTAACCCTTAGAGGTTGATAACTGATATTCCCCAAATCTGAATACAATAGTAATCACAAAAGGACCTAGCCAATTTGCTTCAAATTTTCCTTTCTTTTCTCTATTAGCTTGATTGTTTGGATTTTCTCTTATGACTAGGTCACCCACTTGAAATTCTCTATATTTCAATTTTTTATCATACTGACAGGACATCCTCTGTTGATAAGCTTTCAAATCGTCAAAACCTTTTTGTCTCATTTCATCTAACAATTCCAATACTTGTAAGCATGATACTCTATAGCCTTCATCTAGAATAAGATCCTTTAATGTCACTCTGAGAGATGGTAACTCAACATTGAGGGGAAGTATAGCTTCATTTTTTAAGACAATGGAATATGGAGTGGCTCTAGTAGGTGTGCAAATGGATGTGTGATAAGCCCATAGTGTTGGATTGAGTTTAACATGTCAATTATGACTAGTGTAATTGACAGTCTTTTAAAGGATATTAAAAATGGTTTTATAAGATGCCTCATGTTGACCATTTTCTTGTGGAAAATAAATGGAGAAAGTATAATTCATGATATGAAACTTCTCACATAGTTCTTTGATATCCTTATTTTGGAATTGTTTACCACGATCTGTGATTATGGATGTTGGAATACCATATCGACAAATGATATAGTTGAGGATGAACATGGAGACTTGTTTCTTGGTGGTGGTTATGAGTGGAATGACCTTGACCTATTTGGTAAAATATTATGTTGTTGTTATGATGAATCTATGGCCATTAGAAGAAGATAGATGAATTTCCCCAACAAGATCGAGTCCCCCCTGACTGAATGGACATATTGTTGTACATGGATGAAGCTCCTGAACCAATGCATGAATTAGATTACTATGTATCTGAAACATTTTTTTATTTCTTGGAATATTGAAAGGAATAATACTCCATTATAGGGCAATAATAACCCGTTTGCATAAGTTTTTAAGCTAAAGAAATACCACTCAAGTGTGACCCATAGATACCCTCGTGTACTTCTCATAAAGAAGTTTGAGACTCATCATGTTCAAGACAACATGAGAGACTACTGTCAAGACCTTGTCAATATAGGATGTCATTAACAAGGGTGTAAAAATATGTTTGGTGAAGGAAGTTTCTCTTTTAGTTTTGGGATAATTCAAGTGGTGGGATATTGTCTTTTAGATAGGCATAGATTTTTCCATAAATTGGGGAATCTTGACTCACCAGATGACATACAATTAAAGAGTTGCGATCATCATAAGAAGGATAAGATAAGTTTTCTACTAAGAAATCAAAATGAGCTTGTGTTTTTTCCATATCGAGAAAAGAAGCAATCATTTCCATGGCATCTGCAACTTTGTTGTCTTGTAAGGAAATCTGCTCAAATGTGATCATTGTAAAATACTATTTGAAGTCATCTTCCATATTCTTATATGGTAACAACTTGTCATCTTTGTTTTTATATTCATCGTTAACTTGATTAATGATCAATTGGGAGTCTCCATAAACATTCAATTTTTTGGTTTTACATTGTACTACCATTTTGAGTCCTATGAGCAATGCTTCATATTCAACCATGTTATTCGTACAAGGTAATAAAATTTTGTAAGACTTGGGTATTGTGCATCCTTGTGGTGTAACAAAGAATACTCCTTCTTCTGAACCATTTTGGGTAAATGAACCATCAAAATATAATTTCCAAGATTGCATTGATAATTGCATGATTTCTACATCTAGAAGCTCAACATGTATTGGATGTTCATTTAATAGTAGGGTGTCTACTAGTTGATCTACAATAACTTGTCCCTTTATGGCTTTGTGATCCATATACTCAATATCAAATTTACTTAGGACAATAACCCACTTTTCTATTTTGCATGTTAATGCTAATTTACTAAGAAAATACTTCAAGGGATCAATCTTTGTAATTAGTGTGACTTTTTGAGATAACATATAGTGTCAGAATTTTTGTGAAGCAAAGACTACTTCCAGGCATACTTACTTAATTGATGAATAGTTAAAGATCATATCCCACTAAAGTGTGACTAATATAGTAAATAACCTTTTCTTTTCCTTCATAGTATTTTTGTGCCAATAAGGCTCCCAAAGAGTTCCCAGTCACTAATATATATATATATATATATATATATATATATATATATATATATATATATATATATATAAAACAAGAGTGATTTTCCATGAATATGTGACATCAAAGTTGGTGGATTTTTCAACTATTGTTTTATCTTGTCAAAAGCTTCTTCACACATGGACTCCTAGTGAAATGGTATATTCTAATGTAGTAGATGCATGAAAGATGACTTATATCATCCAATTGTGAGACAAATCTTCTAATGGATTGAAATCTTCCTTTTGATGATATCAATTGACTTATATTTTTTGGTGGTGGCATCTCCATGACTATCTTAACTTTATCAAGGTTGACTTCTATTCCTTTTGTAGAAACTATGTATCCCAATATTTTTCCAAATGTAATGCCAAAAGCACATTTCTTGGGATTTAGTCTGACATTGTATTTTTCCAATCTGATGAATATCCTATCCAACACTTGTAAATGAGCTTTCCTAGTTTTTTATTTGCCTAAAATATCATCAACATAGTCTTCCATTATGGTCTGCATCATGTCATGAAAAAATGTAGTCATAGCCATCTGGTATGTAGCACCTACATTTTTTAGACCAAAAGGCATGGTATTCCAGCAATAAGTACCCTGAGGGTATGTGAAGGCAATTTTCTCTTGATCTTCTAGTAAAATTTTGATTTGGTTATGTATACAAGAAAACCTAACCTATCAAAAGCATGTGTAAACAAGAAAATGTTAGTTGTACATGTATATCAAAAATTCAAGTAAATCAAAATACAACTAATTCTACTTGAGTTTTAAAAAGTAATGCAACCAAAAGATAAAAGTCCTCATGCAACTTCAGAGAAGCTCAACAAGGGCACCCACAAGAAGCCTTGTTGGTGTGCTCTATGATGAGGGATGTGTATGTGCTCTCCTCAAATACAACTATGGATGAATCTCTTCAAACTGATCGAATGAATGCAAGAATGCAAATATGAAACTATACTAAAATGTATGTGGAATACCTTCAAGAAATGGCTATGAGTAAGCCAACCTCAAAAGGATTCCATGGATGTGAATGTGGAAATGAGATGCATGCAAGAAAATAAACTAAATTATCAATGCCAGAAATGAAATCTAAGACAACTACCAAAGAGTTAGCAATAATGCATGAAAATCTCTAAGAGGCTCTAAGAATAAACTAGCATGATAACAATGCATATGGAGGAGATTAAAATGTTTGAGAAAAGGGCTCTATTTATAGGCTTGATGGAGACCTTGAGGAGGTGGCATCTATGTGGCATCCATATAGGTTCCACAAGGGAGACCCATGGGCTAAGGGGACAAGTCATGCAAAGGTCAACATAAGCCTTTTTTGTGATTGAGATGGCTCAAGGTGTGCCCACACATGTGTGAGCAACCTTGGAAAAAGGAAAGGGGGATAGGTGTATAAGAGTGTAAGAGGCTTTTTGGAGGAATTAATCAAAGGGGGGCTTTCTTGGGCTTTGAGTTGCTCACGCATGTGTGAGCAACCACTTAGGGGCTAAACAGTGTTTACGAGGGTATTTAGGATAATAAAGTGGAATTAACTAGTGGGTAGGCTTAGAAGGATGAGAGTGATGGGTGGTAGGCTAGGTTTTAGGTGAGATTAGGATTAAATCAAATAGGATTTAATTTAATCATAGGATTATATAATTTAATAAAGTGGAGGGAAATTAAATAAATTGGAATTTATTTTTAAATGGATTTAAGGAGCACTATGTATTAAATAAATTTAACACATTAGGGGGAAGTATTCAAATTAAATTTAAATACATTAGGGATGTGAACCTATTTAATTAAATAAGTAGAAGAATATGACAAATATAATTAATTGATAAATAAACACTTATAGTGTCAAGGGAAATATTAAATAAATTAATATACTGTTTGGAGCAATTTTAAGTGTCTACAAGTTGTAACCAAAAAATTCATCCATTAAAGATAACATTTCTATCCAATTGCAAGATCTACAATAGTTTCAATGTGTGGTAAAGAAAAATTGTCTTTTAGACAAGCTTTGTTGAGATTTTTGAAGTCTGTGCATACCCTGATAGAATTGTCTCCTTTTGAAACAGGAACAATGTTTGATATCCACTGTGCATAATTGATTACTTTGATAAATCCACCATCCAATAGTTTCTTTAGCTTGTCTTTGACTAGGAGTGCCATGTGTGGATGCATCTTTTTGATTTTTTTTATTAGTTTAACTCCTAGAGATATAGATAAATGGTGAATGATAAGATTTGGATCTAAACCTGACACATCAGCATATGACCATGCAAAATTTATTTATTTAGATCTAAAAAACAATAGAAACTCATCTCTTTTTGATCTTGACAAAGATGCAACTACTTTTAGGATGTGTTGAGATTATTATGTTCCAATGTTGATAGGCACTATCGGTTCAATGAGTATTGCTAACTGCTCTCGATATAGATAATCAAGAAGAGTGTCAATCCTTTCATTTTTAGGTGCCTAAGAGAGGTTTTCACCCTTAGATACATCTTTTCTTTTTACTATTTTGGGATCCAATACTGCCACAGATTGGTTTTCACCATTAGATCTATTGATTATTTTCATATTTTTACGACTAAAAGGATTGGCATTCTCAACAAAATAAGCCATGTCAATTGAGTTCAATAGGGAACTCTTTCTTATGATCTCCCCATGGTATATGATCTTTGATCTCAAGGTAATCTATGATTGCATCATCATTATGGAAAAAATCAAGTTTGGGAATAGGAGGTGAAGCCCAATCAATAATTTATGGATGTAATAGTGGCAAGGGATCACTTGGGTCATGTTAAAAGGTGGTAATGGTATTAACAGAAAATTTCTCAAGGTTTATGAATTAATCAACAAGGTCTATTTCCATACTCTCATCTGAAATGTCTTGTTCCTAATAAATCTCTCTCTCTTCATGATCATCATGATTAGCATAATATGAAATTAAGTCTAATGAGTTTGACTATGAACTTTCTCCCTCATGGTATGTGTTACTATAAGTCTTAACAATGTCAATTTTCTTATCTTCAATGAGGGTAGGTAGCTCATCCCATTCATAAACATTGGGATTGTCTTCATCAAAATTAGTATCTTCTTGTCTATATTTGATTTGATTTAGAAATTCTAGGGTGACCTTTTGCTTCCCTTTTGTTTCATATATTTGATCTAGTCTATATCCCAATCCTATGGTATCTCTCTAGTAATTTGGATTTCTCAAAATGGTTTGTAAGACACCTTCTCTTTGCAAGCCAATAGGTCCACTTCCTTTGTGTCCCATTTTTTCTAAGATAGCATATCCTTTCCTATAATGTTTAGGAAATATATATTCATGCTCCATGGTCTCTTATTTCTTTTCTTTATAGAGAAATTGCTTAACATTTTTGTCATTTGCTTCATCTGTTAAGGTACCCCGACTCACAAAAGTGTCCAAAATAGTAGTGGGGGATGGTTCCAATTGTTGTTTTGTTATCAAGGATCTTCCATATGATCTAGGAGATAGAGGTAATTTTGTGATACAAAAATTTTTCCCCAAGGTATATTATCCTATACTCTACTCTTTCACATCAACTTTTACATCTAATGACTTGGAAATATATGCTATATTTTTCGGATCCCAACTAAGAGATATAAATATAACTTGATTGTATGGTATTAGATAGTTTGTTGATGACTTTAAGGTATTGTACTAAAAAGGATTGGGATATTCTTTGATTATTATCTCTTGTCTATCATGAGGGAATTTTAGACACTGATGAGATGTTGAAGGTACTACTTGCATAGAGTGAATCCAAGGACGTCCTAAAAGAATATTGTAGGCTAGTTTCATATCCAAGACTTGACAAGGTACATCTTTGACCACATGACCAACTCTGATAAGTAACACAAATTATCCTTTAGATTCTATTTCCTATTCATCATAAGCTTTAATTGTGATTTTCTTTCTAGGGTCTACTGCATTTTTAGGAAATCCCAGTACAAGGACTAGTTTTAGAGTACAAATATTCAAGCCAGCTCCTCCATCTATAAGGACTCTTTTGTTTTTATGATTTTGTACAAGGACTTCAATGTGGAGTGGGGAATTATGAGGTTGGTGAATAGAAATATCATCATTTTCAGTAAAGGATATGAAATGTGGAGTATTCAAATGTCCCACCATATCTTGGAATTGATTTTTATCTAGATTTGTAGATACTATGGTCTCTAATAGAGTTTTTTCAAGAATTTCTATGTGTTATGTTGACTACTGCAAAAGTTCTAATATGGATATCTAGGCTGGTTTTTATTCAATTACTCCAAAAGGTTATTTTTTTTGACATCTCGGGTGTAGAATTTAGTACATAGACAACTTTTATTTGAGACATGGATGTTTTGGATGAGATACCTTGTAGTGTGACCTTAACATGATTTCTAGTGGTAGCATTAGTTTGTTTTGAGTCATCCTTCTCGTGAAAGGTAATGACCTTCGCATAATACTAAGAAGGATCGAATTCATATATATTATTAATGTACATGTAGGATGTTGTATTTTGACTGGCTTGACTATCATTTTTATTATTGGAGGCATTTCCTTTATCATGATCTTGGAGTGGGTGTTTGAATGCAATATGTCTCTCATTTGAGGTATGTCCATCAACATTTACTTTGCCACTTTCAACTAAATCTTGTATCACATTCTTTAACCTTTGATAGTCATTAATTTTATGTCCCTTGCTTGTATGGAATTCATAATAGCCATCATCATTCCACCATGATGGTTTTACTTTAGGTTCAGAATCTTTTACTTTAGGAAGTTTTATAAGTTTTTGAGTGATTAACTTCCTCTAAGTTGATTCAAGAGATTCACTTATAAGATTAACCTTTCTTTTCTTGGGTATGAAAGATGTTCTCATGAAAGATTGATTATTTCGTTGATTTTTTGGGACATCTTGAGTATTTTTATTTGTTTGAGGAGTAGTATATTTGTTTCCCATATTTAGTACAGATTGTGATGTCTTGATATTTCAATTGTCAACTACTCCATCACTCACAATGTATTTTTTTTATTCCAATACTTAGATTTTTCATTGTTGGTATTGGAATTTTTGTTGTTGAGGTTAGAAGAGCTAGCATTGTCTTTTGTGTAAAGTTTTAATTCTCCTTTTTGGACCATATTGTCTTCAATTTTTACACCATTTTCAATGAGCTTTTTGAAGTTTGATGGACATTGTAACTGTACTCTATAGCTCATGTTTGGTGTAAGATTTTGTATGAGGATATCCATCTTTTCATGCTCAGGAATGATTCTTGGATATTTTGACAAAAGATGATGTCATCTTTGCAAGAAGGTAAGGAATGATTCCCCATTCTTTGGTTTTGTATTGCAAAGGTCTACCATTGTCACTTCATGTCTAATGTTGTAGGAATAATGCATTACAAACATATCAACTAGATCATTAAAATACTTGATACCATGTAGTAACTTATAGAACTATTGCATAGCTTGGCCTCCCAAACTTCATGTAAATAGTCTCATCATGAGCTACTTCAATGTAGGCAACACATAATTCTCTAACATGGTCTTGTGGACTTGTATTCCCTTTTTATTTGTCAAATTAGTAACCTCAAAATGAGAAGTAAATGAAATCATGGTCAAAATTTTATCAAAAGGGTATGGACATATATCTTCTAAGGTATATCTCTTGGTCAAAGATCCGGTTTGAATTTCTTGGATTTAATGTTGAAGCATTTGAATCTGTTGTACCAAATGGTCTAAAGATAATGTATGTCCATATAGGGTATTTCCTTAAGTAATGATTCCTTGATGATTTGGACTATAGGTGTTCATACTAGGAAGATTGTAACCTTTTTGATGAGGTTCTTGGAATGTTGGATTTTATTGTTGAAAAGGACCAGATTAAACATATTGTGCAAGTATTTTTTGAACATAACGTTGAGAAGAACCACATTGGGGATGACCTTGTTGTGTAATACCCTATGGGATCATCCTTGGTTGATAAGATCCTTGATATGTTGAGATTTTTTGTTGGGAAGGACCTTGTAAGGTTATGTGTTGTGAACTAGGACCTTGTTGGGTTACACCTTATTGAGGAGGTCCTTGTAATGTTATCATTGGTGGACTAGGACCCTCTTGGGTTATACTTTATTGGGGAGATGTTTGTTGGGTATAACCTTCTTAAGGAGGTCCTTCTAAGGTTACAATCGGTGGACTAAGACCTTGTTGGGTTACACTTGTTAAGAAGGCATTTGTTGGGTATAACCTTGTTGAGGAGGTCCTTGTAAGCTTACCATTGGTGGACTAGGATCTTGTTGGGTTACACATTGTTGAGGAGATATTTTTTGGATATAAAATTATTGAGGAGGTCCTTGTAAGGTTACCATTGGTGGACTAGGACCTTTTTGGGTTGCATCTTGTTGAGGAGACATTTGTTGGGTATAACCTTGTCGACGAAGTCCTTGTAAGGGTAAATATTTTTGAGTAGTATCTTATTGGATTAACCCTTGGGCTGTTGAACCTAATAAAAGACCTTGAGGAGATGGACTTTATTGATTAATAGGTCCTTGTAAAGGTACATCATATTGTTGTAAAGGATCACTTGATGGTAAAGGACCTATTGAGGTTGAACCTTGTTGAAAAATATCTTGTGGGGTTAACCTTTTTCTAGGAGGTCCTTGATTACTAAAGGTGGTCCTAAGTTGATTGAGATCAAAATCACTAGGAAATTTGGTAGCTTGTCTCGCAAGCACCATGAAGTATCATTATTTATCTAGGTCTAATATCTTTTCCATTGTCTTTTGAAACCTAGGATATTTCATGGCTTCCTTAATCTAAGCTCTAGTTGGTTCATCATCCATTGAGTATCCAAAGGACCTAACAGTTTCTTTGGGACAAGAATTCTCATATGTGTTTGTTTATTCCATGTTGGTTCTATATGGATTTCATATTTTGAGCTCTAGTTTCAACTACCATAAAATGTCAAAGTGTTGATGTTGATTGAAGGATTTGCTCAAGTGTTGACAATTTGGATGTAGACAATGGAACTCCAAGTATATAGGAGATAGATACTCACTATCATGTTGACAAAGAGGATTCAAAATGTCAATCTAAGTAAGCTTCTAGATGAAGGATGATAAATCCTAAGAAGAAAACTCACTAAGATAGTATTGTTCAACACTAGAAGTTGGATGATGGATGTTTTTTTAGGATTTTGATATGGTAGACTAGAAGGACATAAAATACAATGATGTTCAAACTAGTATTCTCTCTATCTAAAAGTTTTAATTATTGAAAGAATTGGAAGGAAAAATCAAATGGGTACCCAAAAAAAAATTAGTTTTCCTTCAAAATGGTTTTTGAAGCTCTCTGTCATAGATGTGTAGTAACAGATGTGCAGTAATAGATGTGTAGACATATTGAACAAATGTACAAATAACAATGATAGATGTGGGTTGCTGAGAATTAAAAATTTGTAGATATAGTGAACGAATGTGCAAAAATGATAAATAGAAGCACAACACCACAGTCAAAAGTGTAGATATACAAAATGTGAGCGCAATAATAAATGATAATTGTGCAAGTATAGGACAAAAGTGAAACTCTAATGGAATTTGAAGAATTTTGTTCTAATTTTGAAGGTTTTCTAGTTTTTTTGTTGTTTTCTTTGATTTTTGGAGAGAAAAAATGCACACACATAAAATAGTATGAATGATCCCCTATAAGTGTTTCTAAAATGCAATGCACTAACACACCATAATCCTAGGTTGGCTAGGACAATATCCATTGAATTCCCACTTGGACAAGGTGCAGCTATGCTAACTTAGTGTGGATAAAATGATAGCTTGGAGGCACAAGCTCCCCCTTGTAGTGCACTCACTTCTCAAGCACACCAAGCTACAAATTATAAGGGTAATGAAATCTCAAGGAACCATTACCCCACAAAAAATCAGCGAGAGGTGTGGGATGTGTTTAGGGACCGTTAGCACCAGCAAATAGAAGGTTTTTTGTAATCTACAACAAAGTATTTAGTAAGTGCATCCATTTGGAACATTATGATTTTGACCACTTTTTTCATCCCGAAATAACAATATTACAACCACTCCATGAAACTTTTGTCCCAATTGATTTTTATTTATAGTGGATTGGAAGAGCTTGGCATTAGCCCATTACCACTTGGGTTGTTCTCTCTCACTGGATTTGCTAAAGAAAATCTCGAGAGGCAAGCCCTCTAAATATTGGTACAAATTTTCTCTTACACCCAAGATCGATTAATAGTAAGGGGAGAGGATACTTATTCATACCAAAATTGGGGAAAACATAGAATGTGGCTATTCAACAAGACATAATTGACATGATGATCTAATTGAAAGAAGACACATGAAAATGAAAAGTATGTTATATTTTAAGCCCACATGAAGGTTATTATTTTTATTTAACAACCCCTTATAGAAACCTACAAACAAAGGGACAATCAAATATATTTTTGAGGGGCCTTCGACACAATGTCCTGCAAAAAATAAAATAGAAAACTACCAGAATGAATAACAACTCATTAAAATGTTATATATCTAAAGTCCAACTAGAAAAAATTAATTTCTAACTAGTGAAATGAATGTGTAGTTCTACATTACAGATGCACAGTAATAGTAAACAAAAGTGCATAAAGGAAACATGTGAAATAGAAAGAAATTAAAGTGCAGCAATATTAAATGGAAGCACAAAAAGGATGAATGTTAGTTACTTGTGATCATATGTGAGCTTCTAGTGAATAGATGCACAGGAGAAATAGATGCATACTAGAAAGTAACAAAGTGCAAAAATATTGAATGGATGCATAGATATAGATGGAAGCATAGTGGGAATGGAAGAATGCACAAATCTAAAGGATGAATGCACTGAAATGACATGTGCATCACCTACACACATAAAAACTTTAAAGAAACATCAAATTTTGGGGTTTGGGCCCCACGGTGGGTGCTAAAAATGTATGCATAAATTATTGGCAATGCCTAAACAATCATTCTAAGTTATTAAATGCATACGCAATGAAGGATTACAAATTAAAATGGAATTTTACATTTCCTTACTAGTTGTAGCATGCCTCTATTGTCCTCCTAGTCTTGATTTTGTTGATTTCACAAGCCCTCATATTGTAATCATCTCCCTTCTTCAAGATGCTTCAAGGCTTTAGAGATTGTGAACTTTAATACAAGATCTATCCAGTGATACTAAGATGTTAAATGTAAATGATGGGAGATAGGTGAACGAATTAAGATTCTAATGGATGTTGGATGAACAAACTATGAAGTTGATGGCGAATTACTTGTCAATTCTAATGACTCTTGAAAATTCTAAGTTCAAAAACATAATTATAGATGTTAACTCCAATTATAGGTGTTGATGTGAGAGATAGAGGTTCCTTCTATAGACTCTAAGAAGACCCTAGCCTAAGTGGAAACACCTAATGGTGGAGAGATAATTTAGGATAGATGGGCAGATGAGATTGAGTTGGTTAGAGGAATGGAGGAAATCAAGGGTTTAGTTGAGATGTGAGAGAAAAGATAGGGGGAGGGAAGACACTTGGTAGACATCTCATCAAAACTTCTTAAGATGACTCTAGCTTTAGGGAGGACTCCATGGACAAGTGTCTCATGAGTCCCTATTAATTGCATGACAAGGATTAACTAACTCCATGTTAGTAGATGAAGTGGAAGAGGACTTGGTCACTCTGAGACATGTATTCTAAAGGTTGAGTTAATCAAGGCCGCATATCCTCCTTTAGCCAAATAAAATAGGACACATGCGTGGGGATAAATAGGATTTTTAATAATTAATTAAAATTAATTATTGATGTGACTATGAGGTTGCACATGATATATTATGATTAAGTGGACTAAAACACTTAGTCATTTAAGTGAGTTGATAATTAATCAATTTAAATAAATCACTTACTAGACTATTTAGAAGGCTTAGGATAGTGTAACTAACTTAGGTGAATTAGTTTAATAAATTAAATAATTTATTAATACTAATAGAAGAATAATATTAATTAAATGTAAATATATTTAATTAATTAACAGAAAGTGAATTAATTTAATAAATTAAATAATTTATTAAATTTAATAGAGGAAAAATTATCAATTAAATATTAAAAAATATTAATTTACTTGACAATATTTAAGTGTATAAAACTATTTATATATTTTTTTTTTGGAAAATTCAATGTTGTGATTGGTCAATTAAATTGACCAAAAAGAACTCTTAGTGTCTTCATCTTTTCCCTTAAAGAGCTAAGTGCAATTATCAACTTCAATTCCTCTTCTACTACTACATCATGCATGGTAATGCCATCTACTCTATCATCATCCCAATCATCATAATCTCCCTCCTCAAGTCTTGACACATCTTAGTCATAGTGGGTTGTAATGGATCCTAGAACCACTTATGATCCATTATGACCCCCTATAACCATTTACACCCCATTAGTATGTCCTACAATGGTTAATGTGTTCTAAGGGGTCCTAATAAATCCTAAGAGGTCCTAGGACAACTAAGGACCCATTGTATCCCCTTATGATACATTAAGACCATTTAAAATTCAATAGGATACATAAGGACCCATTACAACCCCTTAGGCTACACTAGTGTGTCTTGTAATTGTTAATAAGCTCTAAGGGGTGATAATTAGTTCTTATGTGTCTTGATGGCATTTAATGGGTTCTAAGGGGTCATAGGACCACTTAGAACACATTATAACCCATTAGGACACATTATAACCCATTAGTATGTCCTATACCCCACAACGTGTTGTAAGGAGTATAATGGATTCTCTAGTCAGTTGTAGTGCATCCTAAGAGATTGTGATGTGTTCTTGAACCACTTAGGACCAATTTTGTTCCCTTATGAAATATAAGGACCCTTTAGGACATATTAGTGTGTTTTTTAATGGTTAATTTGTTCTAAGTAGTTGTAAAGGGTTATAATGTGCCATAATGGCTCTTAATGTGTCCCAATGGATGCTAATGGGTTGTAATGTGTCCTAATGGATTCCAATGTGCCCTAATAGGTCCTATCGTATCTTAATGACCTATTAGGATACATTATGACCCTTTAGAACCCTATATTATGTCCTACAATTATTAATATGCTCTAAGGGGTCATGATGTGTCCCAATGGGTTCTAGGAGGTTGTGAGGATTCCTAAGAGTTCCTAGTACCACTTAGGATGCATTAAAATCCCTTAGGATGAATTAGGACTGATTAGGGTATATTAGAACACTAAAGTGCATCCTATGATTATTAATATTTTCTAAGGGGTCCTAGTGTATCTTAGTGGGTATAAATGGGTTAGTCACAATGGGTCATAAGGGTTCCTATGACAACTAAAAACTCATTAAAACCACTTAGGAAACATTAGAACACATTATACATATTAGAAACTACTAGTGTGTCCTACAATGACTAATATGTTGTAAGGTGTACTAATGGGTCCTAATGTGTCCTATAACTACTTAGAACCCATTATGACTCCTTATGATATATTATGACCACTGAGAACCCTAAAATGTAATTAATTTTCTCTCTCTCTCTCTCTCTCTCTCTCTCTCTCTCTCTCTCTCTCTCTCTCTCTCTCTCTCTCTCTCTCTCTCTCTCTCTCTCTCTCTAACATGGTAAAACATAAATGTCAATTACCAAACTAATCATAGCATAAATAATACAATGAGAAATGATTCTTAAATGACCATGCACAAGTCAAGGGCTTAAGGTTACAACTAGTAGACAATTGGGAATCATGTTGAAGATAATGTGTTGATAATTAATCTCCTATCAAATTGAACTTCCCTACCTATATAGAAAAAAGAAAAAAAAAAGATGAATTTCCAAACACCTCACCAGAATATACAACTCACCCAATAACAATACTAAAATTACTCTCGACACATACTCGCTTCACAAATTGATCAATTGTCAAAAAGCAACATATAATACAATAATAGAGGTCATCCTAGCACATTAACATAAGTTCCAAATAAGCTCAATTAAAATGAAAATTTAAAATAACAAACAAAAATAACCAATACTCCAAAACTCAATTCCAAACTTAAACACGTAATTTTAGAGTAACATAATTAAATTTCAATTAAAAAAAGGAATGTTAAAAAATAAGAAACATTAAATAATTTATTTAATAATTATTTTTAACTATTATTTTAAAAATTACTAACTAAATTAAATTTCTTTATAAATAATAAATTTATCGAATAGGTAAATAAAAATTTATAATTGTTCTCGAAAGTTTCTCTTTTGATTTCATAATAAAAGAGCATTACTATTCAAATAATTTTAGAGCTAGAATTTACCCATTTAAAATTACTCTAAAGTAGAATATATTATTGATTCCATAAAACAATACTAATTTAATAATAAGAAGGATGCATAGCATTGAAGTTCTTGCCCATATATAATTAGGTTACAATCAAAGTGCTAAGTATTGTTAAAGAAAATATCAAATTAAAAGAAATCAAAACAAATTAAAAGAGCCTACTTATGATGCAGATTTCCCAAAAGAAATTAAAAGAAACCAAAGATTTGAAAATATCTTTTGTTCTTAATTCATTGGTAGTCTCCATACATTGAAATAAGAATTATATGTTCAACAATATTTGGTAGTCTCCTTTAAATATTTGAGAAAATGAGTTCAACAAAATAATATAGCTTTTAGAACACTCACTTAAATATGTTAAATAAATTATAATTCATATAGACCATAAATAATGAAAAATGTTATTTCAACTATTAATGCAACTATGATTTGACAATAGTGTCTTCCACATAGGCCCACAAATATAGATAATGTCAAAGGTCACAATAACTATTTATGTCAAAGTTCATAATAATAAATAAAGAGAGATAAAGTTTAGAAAATGGACAAAAGATAAAAGACAACCTTGTGACTGTAACACACTTCCACCAATAGCATTAGAGATAAAAAATTTAAGTTCAAATAAAAAAATTGTATGATATATTAAAAATATATAAAATAATTTTTTTTTGAAAAATTTAATGTTGTGACTAGTCAATTAAATTCAAAAGTTAATTTTCATGAATGTAATAGTTTTCAGCCTATGAAAAGGCCTAATAATATATGGGTATAGAAAAGGTAATCGATTTAAGCTTAAAAGAAGAAAAGAAAAGAGGCATAAAACATGATATTATATTTCACCGTCAAAAGTTCAGGGAAGAAAATAATTCAACGACATGTTATATAAAAATTCACATAGGCTTGTATCACATGCAAGACAAAAATCCATAATTGTTGATAAAACATATTATAATTTTCCTTAACTATCCTTTATTAATCAAGTGTACGATAAAAGCACAAAATAATATAGCACTAAGGATACAAGGTAGCCTAGGGATAAATAATGGCAACAACCAATAGACATTAATTATTCAATTAAAAGAAGAAATGTTGTATACCAAGGAGTGACTCACCCCATCATAGACACGTTGTAAACAACAAAAATCCAAATTAAAAGAGATGGTTCATGCAAATCCAAGGAAGAAATGATCGAGGTGAGACCATTAGAAGACCATATACACCATACAAAATACTTTTAAATTACAGATAAAATTTGCATTGAAATGTGAAGTTTTGCATACAAGAGAGTAACATAGCCATGGTAATGAAGACCACAATATTTAATATGCAAGAAATAAACAACAATGCAAGTGCCTAAAAGATATAGACAAAAGGGCTCATACTAGGGTGGAGTTTGTATAATCGTCTAGGTTGAAGATAAGTTTTTAAAAATAGAATATAGTCACAATAAAATGGTTTGTTTAAAGCAAGTCAATTTTGACTATTTAACACTTTTAATCTAGAAATCAAGTCTTAGTGCATGATGTTTAAATTTTCAATAATGAAATATATGACCTAAAAGTGCTTTCTATTAAAAAAAGATGAGGAAACAATATTATCAAGTACAAGCACTAATTCCATGCATACCTCAAGAATCATTATGAATGTCAAATGAGACTAAAGAGCTATTCAAGGATAGAAAAGATGCAAAAAATGAATTCTAATAGAATTGACTACCTAGACTACAAAATATGATGTGTGCATGCAATTGGTTGATGTACCTCAAAGTACCCTTGGTTCTCTCTCCCCACTCTCAAATACAACATGTACATGTGAAAAGGTTTTCTACTAAAGGAAATGAAAATTATGGTTTCAAAACAAAAGTAGTGTAGATTCTTCCCCTATCCTTCAAAGAGGAAATTCTTTAATATAGGAAACTAACTCATTGTGTACAACTAGAAACATTTTTAACTTGGACAAATATTATGATAACTATATATTTATAGTTTTATGTTTATTAGTAAACAACTAAAGCCTTGTATTATAATATAATAGATGAAATGATTTATAGAGTTCCTTTATTCAAATGGGCCCTGGGAGGAAAGAATAGAGTAAGAAAACCTCCAATCTTGCCTGGAACTAAAGTCCTATATTATACAGTATAAAAGGGGCATACCCCAGTTTACATAATCTCTTTCTAATATATATGAATGAGTCATAATCAAAGAAACTTCCCAGAGAAGACAAGAATAAAGGTAAGCCTTATCCAGAGCATCAAATTTCCTTCCTAGATTAAGAGATTTAGTTGAAATCTACATAAAAAACATGGCTAGCTTCCAAAAAAGGTTAGGTGTCAACTTCCAAGATCGTATAAATAACAAAGTTTAAAATTTGAATACAAAGAAGGGGATCCCAATACATAATCTATCCTCTAGATTACCTTACCTACTATATTCAAACTAGGTGTCTCATGTAATTTTTTTCATGAGAGAGTATTTCCCCCTATAAGTCAATGATATATGGGCTAACCATTAAAGTCTAGTTACATCATGTTTCCAGATCTTACAATCTCCCCGTGAATTTCAAGACTATTTGATTATTAGAATGTAATCTAGATAATTAAACATCTTCTAATCAATCAAACCTAATAAAACTAAATGTTTAAGAATAGTATATTCATTTTTACTTTTATTTCATGAATCCTATTGATTATAAGTCTTAGAATATTCTACCTTAATTTTTAGAATAGTTGTCTAGTTCTGAGATGGTTCATATCTAATCATGATAATAGGAAATGGTCAAAAACTTGAGAGGAAAGTCAAGAAAAAAGGTTTCCAACTTCCTTAGCTTGTGAGAAGTCATCACCCATTAACACTTTCAGCACAAGATGAGAAAACCTAATAATCTGATAGCTAACTCACTCTATTCTCTGGCTCTGTTGTATATTAGATACTTCACGTTTAATACTTATACTTAATGTCATAATTTTCAACCCTATATTAGTGAAACTAGTTTTAATTTCCTATTTCAGCTGTCTAGTAATCTTAGCTAATGAAAGGATAGCCCATATTTCCAAAGCCTACTTCAAGTTAGTTAGAATTATCTCTTAATTGATGTGTTATTTCCATATATGTGAGGCTATATTTTGATGCCAAGATTAATCCCTTTTGAGATTCCTAATTTTATAGAGCTAGCTAACCATCCTCTATTTCAATATGGTGCCAATTTGAATAAACTTAAATTCATTGGTAATATTCAACAGAATCCACCATAAGTTATAAATTGAGTATAGAGAAATTTCAAAAGAGACAAAGGGGCAAGCTACCACACATAGAGAGTTTAAGTGTATATATAGATTATGTTACATTGATATATATTTACAACTTGCTCCATACA
This sequence comes from Cupressus sempervirens, assembly GCA_028749045.1. Taxonomy (NCBI): domain Eukaryota; kingdom Viridiplantae; phylum Streptophyta; class Pinopsida; order Cupressales; family Cupressaceae; genus Cupressus; species Cupressus sempervirens. The sequence continues at coordinate 571,215,707 of CM053785.1, forward strand.
AGGAGCATAACACAACAACTACTATGATTACAAGCTTAGAAGACTTAAGAGATGATAATCAGATGCCTAGAAACAAACCTAATAAGTTTTTGGCTTATAGACGAACCAAACTATATCAAAAAGGGCTTATGACCACACTTACAAAACTCCAAGACTTAAACAATAACCCTAAAACCAAAACCCTACACATAGGAGCCACTGCAGATAGCTCTAAAGAGTAGCCATCTATATTTCATCCTTTTTTATGCATACCATGATGATCTTTGTTGCTTCTTGTTTTTTTTCACTAGGCATCTAGGAGGAAATATGAAAGTAGTCTTCTCTTTTCTTGATTTGTGTAGATTGGGGAGAATGATTTCCACATTCTCAAAGTTTTCTAGATCAACCTAAGGCTCAACATATGCATTATAGAGATTCAAATAGCTCTAGAGCCATTCCATATTTAGCTCGATCACTACTCTCCAACGCAAGAGAAAGGAGATATTCACCTCCATTTCCTACCAAGCTTGGTAAAACTTGACATTATCCCCAATTATTAGTATAGGATGCCTAAAGACCTTACCTTGACCTAAACTTCCAGGTGGGTGGCTCATATAGACCTCTGAGAGAGGAATATACTAGTTTATAATACTTAATACTATATGTTCCAACCCTTCCAACTAGGTTAATTCAAAGATATCATGACACAAGCTAATGATTAGACCTTGCTCTATGTATGCCCTAGCTAGACAAGCTATGAATGACCCAATTACAAAGTTGTTAGTTCACCAAGTGTAGTCATAGTTGAATATTTTCTCTCCTAAAACTCTATTGACTGCTACCCTTGAAAGATCATCCATAGGATTCAAAATCCTATTCCACTTTTTAGGCTTGATATTACCCTTGAATGCCATTGTCCTAGCTTCTAATGCATGGAAAACATCCACCACAATTTCCATTCTTAACCCTACACTGCCAAATTTTGACAAGCAAATGACAAATGTCATTGTAGGATAGAGACACTACCTTTATAGATGAAAAAGGTACCAAGATCTCTAGAAGGCTTAATTACTAATGATGGTTAATGATGAGTATTTCCATCATTTTTTAGTGATTCTTGAATATTAACTTTATTTCATTATTACTCTTAGGATTTTATATTAATTATGGAGATTAATATTGATTTTAAATTTCTTGATTAACTATTAATATTTCTTCTCCTTTTGCCCCTTTGTTTGCTAAATGATCAAATTTTTGGTTTCCTTCTCTGAATATGTGTTGAATTTTAGTTTCCTCAAAGAGATGAAATATCCTTAATACTTCTTCTAATTTTGATTTTAATACCCAATTTGGGGTATTCCTTTTCCTTAAAGCGTTAAGAATTATCTGTGAATCCCCTTCAATTATAAGTCTTGTAATCCCTAAATTGTTGGGATGTCTTAATGGGAAGAAGTACTAGCCTTTAGCCTATTTTAAATCCTTAATAACATATAAGTGATATTAACATGCATGCATATAAACATTAAACAATCATGAGAAACAAACATGCATCACCACATAACACTTGAGATTTTGGTAACCCAAAAACCCTCCAGGAACAAGAAGGTAAAATTGGGGTGGGGATGATACCCACAAAATTACTACAGCAATAATGTTTAACCACTTCTAATGGTTTGCACTGTTAAAGGCTTTACACAATGTCAATAGTGACCTAGTTAAAGGATTTACAAACATTTCATATGAAATGTTACCCTATTAAAGGATTTAATCACCTTTTCAAAGGATCTACAAAATAGCTATTAAGCTAACCTATCAACATAGGGTTTCATTTCTAATACAATGGCTAGAGAGTATTAGGTATAATAAACCTAATAGCTTACAATCCTTGATTGCTGAATATAGGCACTTGATCTACTTTCTCTGATCGTGATCCTCTAAGATCTAATATTTGTTCATATCCCTTGCTTTTTTTTTATCAACTGAATGTCTAACTACTGCTCTCTTCCTCTAAGTCTTTTTACTCTGAACTCTGAACTCCACTATATTTTCCCCATACACTCCTTCATCCATTCATAATACAATGATATTTCATCTTCCTTATAAATACATTCAAAGACTTAGGGTTAGGTGTGGATCTACGATCCATACTGAATCTCTGTTTCCCACTCATTCCTTGCACTTTTGTTATTGGTTGCATGCCTTCTTCATTTTTTTAATTGGCTGCATGTAGTTTGCATACGAAAAATAAAAGATTTGATCTTATCTGTTTGATCCTTCTAGATCCTTCAATGTTGGCCATAAAAATGGTTTACTTCTGAATTAGTGAAGTTACAAACTCATATGTCCATTCTGTGTTACTCGGCACTTACTAATTTCTGATGCTCAGCACATGTAACAAAACTATATCACTCGGCTCCTATTGCATTTCTATTTTGCTTGGCATCGTCTGTGACTCGGCACTTAAATACCACTCAACTCCTGTATCATGCTCGACACTTGAAGTCACTCGACGCTTGATCTTCACTCAGCACCTGAAGATCACTCAACACTTGAAGGTTGCTCGGCTTCAATGTAGAAAGTGGTTAAGTGTGCTGGCACTCAAATGTCAAAACCATTCTGAGACTAACAATCTCCCCCTTTGACATGAGTGTTAAAAACTCTTAACTAAGCATTATTTATTTGACCTTATGAGTACATTCACTAATTGAAAAATTATTGTAACTCCCCTTGAGTTGATTGTGCCATTATCTGTTATGTCTTGGTAACCAAAATTTTTCTGCTAAATATGTCTCATGTTGAATGTTGATATAACATTATATCTCCCCCTTTATCTCATCTCCCCCATTCTCTTTATCTCCCCCTTTTTTGACACTTATGTCAAAGGGTTCTAAGGGTTAAGACCATATTTCACCAAAAATGTACTATTTACCTCCATAATCATCTTGAGAGAAGCATCCCAATTACTCAAAGCAATTTCAAGAGATTTGTACTGGATGGCAGTCTCTGTAGCAAGATGAACAAGACCATCTGAAGTAGACAAATTAGGGTCTTTCTTTAGAACATTTTTTGCATATGCTTGTTCCTTATGGAGGATTTCCAAGTGTAGGGTGATGGAAGATTGAAGCTGTAGCAATTTGGCTTTGATGGTACTCTCTTCTGTTGTCAATTTAGCCAATTCCTTTTGATTACGAAGAATTTGATAAAAATGCTTCTCACTTTGAGTTGGATCCTTAGGTAGCTGCATGCTTGAAACATTCAGATTCCTCTCCAAGCTCATTATCCTCTGGCTGGTCTCTTGTGTGAAATATGAGAAGTTACACAACTTTTTGTACAATGAGAATATATTCTCAAGTACCTATTTGACCTTTTCAATTTTCTTGGCCAGTTCAACTTGTGATAGTGCTATTTCATTTGCAATTTTCTTGCTTACTTTCCCTTGAAATTTCTTTTCAGACCATTCCATTAGTTTTACATTGGTCTCTTGGTCTTCACTTTGTACCTGGTCCACTATATTAGCTAGTTCTCCATTATGGGCTTTGTTTCATCAGGTAACTGTAAATTGAAAGCATCTAGAAATATATCCTTAATTTTTACTAATGCTTACCTCTGTTTGTACTCATTCCTAAGTACCTCTTGCTTCTTCTTCCTTTCAAGTGCTTCTTGCACTTCAGTCATTTGGGCAATGGTCATGGTGTCAAAGTCATACCTAGGAATGACTATCTCTTCATCAAGAGTAGGGTCTCCATAGTGAAGTACCCTTGCAACCTTGCTAGAACTTGAGCCTGGTACAAATATCTACAATGGTACTACAGAGCTCGACTGCTATGAAGTTTCAGTGGGAGTCCCTATTCTAGGAAAGTTGGCCAATGTTTGAATTTCTTTCTGCTCCTTCTCCTTAGGGCTCTCCCCTTCCTTGTCCTATTCTTTTCTACCTTGATCAATGACAATTATCTTAGGCAATGCACCTTGTGTTTGTGCTGTAGATACAAAGGTATCTTTCTGTCTAGTTTTCTCTTTTGCTATCTCCCCTGTAGGTGTACTTACTGAAGTGTCAACCTTAGCAGTTGTATCTTTGACTTCGTGCTCTTTAGGTTGAGTACTAGTAGTTGTAGGAAGTTGTGAAGGTGGTTCTTGTGGATTCACCTTTTCCTTGGTAATTTCAGCTACTACCTTCTACAATTCCTCTACACTCACCAAAATAGGGCTACTGCACAACTGTGATTGCAATGTTGTTTGGTGAAGAATCTTCTTAAGATCCTCTATAGTGAGTGGATTGATGTTCTAACAAGAGATGTTGGGAACATCCTTTATTGTTACAGATTCTGCAAGTGTAGTTGAAATATGTGGAGAACTAGGTAGTGGCAATTGGGTGTCTTGGACACTCTGTTCTTGTTGTTGCTCCTCAACTATTGCCTAGTCACCTCCTTGGGCATCTTTCTCCACATCTTCCTCTTTTTCACTTTCATCAATATCTTCTTCTTCATTTCTCCCTTCAAAAGGGTCCTCTTCTCCCTCTTTTCTTATAGTCAATCCATAGATTACCTTCCATATTTGTGTTGACTTTTTGACAACATCTTCAATTTGATTCTACAGGATACTGAAGGCTCGGTATTTAGGTACAAATTTTCTTTCATATTTTTTGCTTGCCCTTCTAATTTGACCTTTTGTAAGGTCTAGCATTACACGAGCCAAAGTTGATTCTCTTATTTCCTTTTCCATTTTGAGGGAGTAATGCCACTTACTCTCAATTAATGTGCTTAGCTCCTTGGGTATTGAGTCATCAAGTTCAAGTGGAGTAGTCTTGAACTTTGCCATCATAGTGTAGATGGACTCCTCAACTGTGTTTTGTTGTTCTATAGACAACTTATTGAACTCTATGGTCTTAAGACTAGACAAATCTGCATTATCTCTAATATCATTACAAATGCTTTCTAATCTGGATGAAATGGAGCATCTTACCATTCTAAATTGTTCTTCATCAGATTCGGTTTCTTCTTCCTTTGACTCTTGTGGTGCAATAAACTTTATTCTCTTCTACTTTTTAGGCCCACCTTGCTCTATTGCCTTCTTCTTTTCTTGTTCCTTTTCTACTTTGGTTGTTCCCCTTGTATCTGCCCTTGTAGTTGGCTTTACTGGGCTAGGTTTTGTCACAGTTTTCTGTGCCTTAGGCCGTGCAATTGGTTGCTTCTTTTCTTTCCTTTTCTTGGGCTCAGCCTTGGGTGCATCCTTCTCTGCACTTTCCTCTTCTTCAACATCTTCACCCATGTCTTGGGTTAATGCAGGTGCCTTGCTCTTGCTCTTCTTCATCTCCTTTTATTTCTTCATCTTCTTCATCCCCTTCTGCTGTGCCTTCACCAAGTTTTGCCTTTAGCTTTTTAACCAATTTATCCTTTTTCTTGAGTGTGGAGGCAATCTTTAACTCCATATCCACCTTTTACCTTATCACATCATAAGGGCCAAAGTGTGGGGCACTCTTGTCTATCTCTTTTTCCAATAATGTAGTTATTGTTGCAGATGCTTCATCTATGTTGATGTCATAGCCAAGAGGTCTTAACCATCTCACTCTTGGTATGATTTCTTGTACATAGGTATAGTCAATATCTACAAGAAAACAAACATCATTTGCATGTTTCTCCACTAAAGAAACTAAAATCCTAAGTCTTTGCTTCATTGATTTCTTAAAATCTTCAAAATAACTTGTCCTTAGTGTGTCAAAATTGTCTTCCATTTGTTCTATATGTTCATTAATTTGGGCTATGATAGTTCTATTATTTCTCCATGAAACTTTTCCAAAATAAGGAAATTCATTCTAAACATAGAAGAATATACAAACCAAATTTGCACCAAATTTGCATTGGGCACCGTTTGTCCTTCTTATAGCTGCTAAGTTTTCATTAATCTGTTGTAGTTGCAGCTCTGCAAGATCATAAGTATGATCCTTTTTCACCAATTTGTAGCCTACATCTACTGTAATACAAGGCACACTATTGAGTCTACTAGATTGATAGAATTTATGGGCAATAACTCTAACAACAAATTCAACGAGAGGATCTTGAATGGTGTCAATTGTCATTCCTCTTTTATTCCACTTGGCACCTGTGTTTTTCTCAATAACCTCCTTGGAATCACTTCTCAAGGTCTTGTAATGATCTAGGGTAGGATATCCAGTTACCCTATGAATGATTATTTTCCTGATCTTTATGGGAACATCTTCTAACCATAGACTACCATCATGAATTTTGCTTAACACAAGTCTAATCCATTCTGTCTTAAATACGGTGGAAAAACACAAAGCTAGTGTTAAACCCTTCCTCTCAGCAATTTTATATTCATCCTTCAAAACTCCATTGACACAACTTCTCATAGGCTTCCCTTATTTCCATATCTCCTATGGCTCCTATCTTACAGTTATAGAATCTCCTTACGTCCTAAACCGTTACAACTTTCAAGGGTATGTGGGAAAGGGATCCTGTGGGATCATTCTTATAAGAAACTTCAGGGATGGGATGGAAATCAGGCCGCTTAACCTCATTAGATACTAGCTGGACCTCAAACTACTCTTTGTCATGGGTTTTCTTAGAACTCGAAGCTATTTGTGCAAACTAGGGTTTCCTTTACAAAGAAATATGAAACTGTGTAGCTCGGCACAAACAAAAATACCTCAAGATCAATGAAAATGTGTTGTAAGAGGTTGGAATCTACTTGGAATACTGGATTCTCTGCTATGAAGTCACTTCGCTCTCTTTCTCTTCCTTGCTTCTCGTTCACGATGAATAAAAATGATTAAAATCACAATAATATACCCTATTTCCATCGCATTAAATGCTCAACTACCCACTCGACTTTTGAAGGATTTTTAACATTACTCGACTTGCACTACATTTCCACTTCACTTGGCTTCCATTGGAGTTACTCAACTCAAAATCAGTCATCAACTCGATTGTTGTTAGGAACTCGACACCCACTAGAGTTTTACTTGGCCTCTGAGGACAACTCAGTAGTTTTGTAAGAATCTTCATATTATGACTTGGCATCTTTACTTATGTTGATTTCTTCTTTTTAGTATTTCTTTGTCTTGGGACTAGCGTATGATATAACTTTGTATATTAGTCCCATGCATCTATTCATGTTTAGTTTGATGAAGTGTGATCACTTGACCCATTGGGTGAAGTGATCTGTTCACTTGATGTGTTGCACTCATCTTTCTTCTTCCAAGTATTATTCATTTGTCCTTTTATATTTTCAACATCAATATTTTATTTCCTTTGTTGGCTTCAGTTTTTGGTGCTTTTGACCTTGTAGGACAGTTTCTACTAATATGACCAGTTTTCAAGCAGCTAAAACAAGTAGTTTGACTTAGCCACCTACTATAATTCTCTCTAAAGTGTGTCCTTATACAATTTTTAGGGATATATCCATATTCCTAACAATAATGATAGCTTTTCCTTGTATTGTAGTCCCAATTGTAATGGTTTACATAGTTGTTCCTTCTTGCATGTTGATTTGGTGTCCACATAGGCTTTGATCTGCATTCGAAGGCTTTGTGTCCATACTTCTTGCAATTGTAGCAGTGACCTTCAAATCTTGGTGTCTTGGTAGTTCTAGTTCTACATTCATGTGCTTGATATCCTTACTTCTTGCACTTATGACAATAGCTTGCACTCTTAAACTTATCATGTTGATGGGCATTCTTGCTTCTGCATACATTAGAGATATGTCCTTTCTTACCACAAAAATGATAGGTAGGTTTGGTGTTCTTACCTTTGTTGTTTCTTTCTTCTATAGTCTTGAATGACTCTCCTTCTTTAGTGCTAGTATATCCTAATCCTAGAGTGTCATGGCTAGACCTTGGGGATTTTAGTAACTGCTCAAAATACTTGATAGCTTCACTTGACTTGTTGAGATTCTTTGCTATTTCTTTTTCTCTTTCAATTCATTTTGTAGTTGTTCATTCTTCATCTTTAAAGTAGAGATCTCAATATCTTTCATATTGAGTTCATGATGAAGGTTCATCATTTGGGCAAGTGTATCCATCTGCATGTTTGAGATCCTTGTTAATTTAGTACATTTTTCTTCAAGTCTATTTGCAAGATTTTTTTTGTCATCTTCCATCATGACTCTGTCCTCAACTGCTCTTTTCTTTTGTTCAGTGATTTCACATAACATTATGGCCTGTGATTCATGTTCCATCTTGAGAGATCTTATCTCTTCTACTTGAACTCTATTTTTCTCCATCATTTCTGCTATTGCTGCATCAAACTCTTTAGTGTCTCCATTGGAAAACACTTGTGTGGTATCAATCTCCCTATAGTTTATATCATTTTCAGCTATAGCTATCTCCTTCCTTTTCAAGGATTTTCTTAATTCCTCTCTAGCTTCCTCTACCTTGTGTAGAGCGAGATGCACATCTATCACCTGGTTCTCAATGATCTTTCCAAGTTTGAAAACTTCCATCTTCAGATTTTTTCCTCCAAGTTGTTAGGCTTCTTTTTGAGAGAACTTGGCTCTGATACCAATTGTTGGGATTTCTTAATGGGAAGAATGCTTCTAAGAGTGGGGGGGTGAATCAAAAGTACTAGCCTTTAGCCTATTTTAAATCTTTAATAACATATAACTAAAATTAACATGCATGCATATAAACATTAAAAAATCATGAGAAATAAACATGCATCACCACATAACACTTGAGATTTTGGTAACCTAGAAACCCTCCAGGAATAAGAAGGTAAAACTAGGGTGGGGATGATACCCACAAAATTATTTCAGCAATAATGTTTAACCACTTATGATGGTCTGCCCTGTTAAAGGCCTACCCTATTAAAGGCTTTACACTATGTCAATAGTGACCTGATTAAAGGATTTACAAACACTTCACATGAAATGTTACCCTGTTAAAGGATTTAATCACCTTTTCAAAGGATCTACAAAATAGCTATTAAGCTAACCTATCAACATAGGGTTTCATTTCTAATACAATGGCTAGAGAGTATTATGTATAATAAACTTGATAGCTTACAATCCTTGATTGTTGAATACAGGCACTTGATCTACTTTCTCTAATCATGATCCTCTAAGATCTAATATTTTTTCATATCCCTTGCTTTGTTCTGATCAACTGAATGTCTAACTATTGCTCTCTTCCTCTAAGTCTTTTTACTCTTTACTCTGAACTCCACTATAGTTTCCCCATACACTCCTTCATCCATTCATAATACAATGAGATTTTGTCTTCCTTATAAAGACATTCAAAGACTTAGGGTTAGGTTTGGATCTATGATCCATATTGAATCTTTGTTTCTCGCTCATTCCTTGCACTTTTGTTATTGGTTGCATGCCTTCTTCATTTTTTAATTGGTTGCATGTAGTTTACATAGGAAAAATAAAAGATTTGATCTTATCTGTTTGATCCTTCTAGATCCTTCAATGTCGGCCATAAAAATGGTTTACATCTAAATTAGTGAAGTTACAAACTCATATGTGCATTCTATTTTACTCGACACTTACTAATTTCTTATGCTCAGCACATGTAACAAAACTATCTCACTCAACTCCTGTTGTGTTTCTATTTTTCTCAACATCGTCTGTGACTCAGCACTTAAATATTACTCGCCTCCTATATCACACTCAGCACCTGAAGTCACTTGGCACTTGATCTTCACTCAGCACCTAAAGATCACTCGGCACCTAAAGGCTACTCAGCTTCAATGTAGAAAGTGGTTAAGTGTGTTGGCACTCAAATGTCAAAACCATTCTGAGACTAACATAAATTAATGCATAATCGAAGTCATTCTTGGAGGGCTTCTAGTTCAAATAAATTATTCATTAATTTTCCCATATGTCTTGCTCTTTTGATAATCCATTTTCCAAAATCCTTGTTTATTATACATCCTATCCCTAATACACCTGAGTTACCTCTTGAAGCCCCATCAAAGTTCAGTTTTGTCCAACCAAAAGGGGGTGGTTCCCATTTACACTTGTCCCTTGCCTCTTGACTTCTTTTTTGTAGATTAATGGGGGGTTGATCAATTTGTTCCAATTTCTTTTCATCATACCATCCCCTTCTAAAAATTCTCCTTCTTTTGTAGTTTTCCTTAAATGTGTGTTCATCACTCCTACTATGCATGCTTCTATTTTAATACTTAACATGGAACTTGTAAATTCCTTTTCACATAATATCCTTTTGTTTCTTTCTTTTCAGATTTCCCACATAAGGATAGGACTAATATTCCAAATTTTATTATAGATATTATAAAAAAAAAATCATTAGGGCAACCTTTCAGATTTCTCTCTAGATTGTTAGGAAATGGTGCGGTCCAGGAAAGCTATTTCCTTAACCGTTCCCAACAATCTTGAGAGAACTTGCACTGAAATAATAAGTAATCAATAGATTCATTATCTTTCTTACATAAAATGCATATTGAAGGCCCCTCAAAGCCTATTTTTTTGAGCCTATCTGCTATCAAGATCCTATTTTGAAGATAGCCCAAAGGAAGATACCTGCTTTTGAGAGGAAAGCGGAGTCCCAACATAGTTTTAGAGGCATTTCTACTTCTTCCCATCTCTATGACTGAATAATAAGGTGGAAACCTTTTTTCACATTATATTTTTCATCTTTGGAGGTTCCCCATATGAGTTTATCTACTCTTTCCATTTGATTTACTTTTCTCTCTCTGAGAATCTTTTCAAAAGCCTCCTTTTCTATAGAGTTTAGGTCTATATTTCCTAGAGTTTTTCATTTCCATATTTCTTTGTCATTTTCCTCTATCAAATTCTTATAATTTCTACCTTTTGTCCCCCATAAATTTACTAATGCATTTTTAACATTCTTCAGAATGCCTAAGCTATCTAGGGGGTGACCATCCCATGAGTCCTCCTAGAAAAGAGCTTTTTCTCCCCTTCATGTGTCCGAAGTGATATATTTACTAATCAATGTTCTACATTTGACTATGAAATTCCAACACATGGATCCTATGGGTAAATGTCGCATCCTAAAAAGGGATATAGGATCTATTGCATTTAATTATTTATTATATAGAATCTTAGCCCATTTTTTGGTCCTTTTCATTACATATTCTCCACACCAATTTAGCTCCTAAGGTTTCATTCTACCAGTTCAGATTTTTTTATCCCTAAGCCCCCAAGTTCCTTGGGTTTGCTTATGTTTTCCCATTTTATTAACACCATTTTCTTATGTTCCTCTATGTCATTCCAGAAGAAATTTCTAAGCTTTGCTTCTATTTTATTATTCATTTTTTTATTTATTGGTAGACAAGATAGTTGATATGTTGGAAGAGCTGAAAGAACTACTTTAATCTTCGTTACTTTCCCTACTTTTGTTAACCACTTCCCTTTCCAGCTTCCTATTCTCTTATCCATTCTTTCTAAAATATTGTTCTAGCCTCTATTACTACCCTAACCTTTTTCTAGTTCTATACCTAGATATTTACATGGAAATGTTCCTTTTTTATAGCATATTATATTATAGATTTGATCTTCTAAATTAGGTTTGGTGTTAAGAAAGAAGATTTATGATTTATCCACATTCACTCTCTAACCTAATGCTTCTAAGTATAACTAGATTATATTTTTGAAGTTTTGAGCCTCCTCTAATGTGCTTTCACCAGGCAAAATAACGTCATCTGCAAATTATTGATTGGTGATTTTTGGGATATTATCTATCACTATTATTCCTTTAATATTACCTTTTGTCTGAGCTTTTTTAATATAACTCCCAAAATCTTTTGCCATGATTATGAACAAAAAAGGAGATAGTGGATCTTCTTGCCTTATGCCTCTTGATATGTTGAAGTACCCTTCTGTGGTCCCATTAATGAGGAGTGAAATTTTAGGTGAAGAAATGCATTTGAAAATAAAATTAATCCATTGATGGGAGAAACCAAAGGCTTCAAGTGTTTTGCATAGGAATCTCCAATCCACCATGTCATATGCTTTCTATATGTCCAACTTCATAAACATCCTTGTCTCTTTGTTTTTGTTTGTTGAATGCATCATTTCTTGTATAATTATTATACCATCTAGAATAGACCTACTTGGGACAAATCTCATTTGTTCCTCCAAGATAATTTTCGGAATAATCAATTTAAGTCATCTCAATAGTGTTTTCGATAGGATTTTGTAAATGGTATTACAAAGAGCTATAGGTCTAAAGTCCCCTAGATTTTTAGATTTAGATTTTATGGGTATGCAAGTTAAGAAAGTATGACTGATTTTTGATAATAAGGATCCCTCATTCCTAGATGCTTCTATAGCTCTTCATAAATCTATCCTGATAATATTCTAGCATTTCTAATAAAAGAAGGCTTGAAATCCATCTGGCCCTAGAGATTTATCTAGATTCATACTAAAAAATGTTGATTTAACTTCTTCTAGGGTAATAGGTTTGTTCAAAAATTTATTTTCCTTTGAAGATACTATTTTGGAGATTGATTCTAACATTTTAATTTGTGCAAATCTATTAGAACTTTTGTTATTATTAAGAATGTTTTTGAAATAATCTATAAATATTTCGTGGGATTTTCATATCCAGTACCTATTGAATCATTGAATTTTATTATCATATTATTGGATACTATTAAACATGGTGTTGTTATGAAAGAATTTTGTGTTACTTTCCCCTTCTATTAACCAAGTTTCTCTCAATTTTTGTGTCCAATATATTTCTTCTTTTGCCAATATTTCCTGTTTTGCAAGCAACTCTTTTTCTTTTAATTATTTTTCATTATCCATTCCCTTTTTTATTAATTAATCATTTAGACTCTTTAGATTTTCTTTGTTATCTATTTTTTCTTTAAATATATTATCAAAGTGATTTTTATTCCATTTAAGAATGTTCTCCTTTAACATTTTCATTTTTTCCACAAAACAAAATATTTTGGATCCTTTGAAGTTGTCTTGCGTCCACCATAATTTGATTTGATCCATAAACCTATTTTCAAGGAACCACATTTTTTTGCACTTAAAAGGGTTTTTTTGTGGTTTCTTAGGTTCAATTAATTTGATTCTTGTTGGATAACGGTTTGATCCTACTATAGGCAAAATGGTTGCTTTTAAACCCCTATCTATGTTTCTTAATTCTCCTTTACGCAAGAGTCTGTCCAATTTTTTGCTATATAGGTAAAGTTTTCCCTTCTATTATTCCAAGTATATGTTCCATTGTTAGTGGGGATATCTAATAATTTATTAATTCCTATCCAGTTTTTGAAATCTATGGAAGCTTGTGAGATATGTTGCATACCTTCATATTTTTCATCTAGATTTAAGATTACATTAAAATCTTCCCCCATTAATATATATTCATTATTATGGTCTCCCATAAATAGGCTAATTTCTTCCTATAACTATATTTTGTCTGCACTTTGAGTCGGGCCAAATATATTAATTAGTTTTTTTGTAGATCATTTATAACACTCTTAACTTTATAACTCATCTAGTTTTGATTAGGGCTCATTAATTCTAGATTAATCTTCCTTGGGTTCCATATGATTCATAACCCTCCTAACGCTCCTCTTGATTCTTAGAATTATGTTCTAACTACCTATTTTCTCTTCTAGTTTGAGGCCTTCTTCTTTGTTTAGTTTAGTTTCTTTTAGTAATATAACTTTCAATTCAAATTGTGTTAAAAATAAAATTTATTAATCATTTTTTACTAGGAGCATTAAGACCCCTAGCATTCCAAGTTGTTATTCTCATACTACCTTGGGAAGTCTCTTCCCCTTCCCCACTTTAAGACTCTGACTAATCTTTTATTGTTCTTTTTCCTGACCATCTTCTTCTCAAGGCTCTCTTAGAGATTTCCTTCCTCACTTTTTCTTTTTCTTGCCACATTTTGGAGTTTTAATACCTTCTTGATTGATGGATATGCCTAAGTGTTCTAGATTTTCCTGAGTATTGTTGATATTTTCTACTTGCTTTCCTTCTTCCTCCTCATCCTTTTATTTTTCCAACTCTTTTATTAACTATTTTGCTAAATCTAGCTGCTCTTTGTTTTGAATTATATGTTCTTCATTTTGTCCATTTTCCTCATTATCTAATTCCTTTGTTACTCTCTGTTTTGTATCCATCAGTATGCCATATTCTTCCCATTTCTGCCATAGATCTTTCTCATTTTCTTTTTCCATATTCTAATCATTGCTCTATTCTAGGTACTTTTTAGCTTTCATATTATCTACTGTACTCTGATCTTTTGATTTGTCTAATGTTGTTTCTTCCTTTTCTAAACTTGTATTCTTTTGTTCTTTGAATGGATATGCTCCATTCTCTAGAGTTTCCCAAAATTTATAGCTTCATTTTTTGGCTCTTTTTTTGATGGTAACATTGTAGCATTGATTTGAAGTTGTTGGAGGAATTTCTTCTTGCATGTTCCATTCTTCAATTATTTCTCTAGTAGCTTCAATTAATTATTGTTTTGTTGTTTTGGCTTTAGATTGGATTGATCTACTTTTGTTTGGTCTTTTAGGAGTCTTAAAGAGCCAAGAATTTTTTTATGTCCTTTATTCTCTAGTTCTGCTCTTGTTCCTGATATTTTTCAATATCAAGGTGTTGTGTCTGATTCTGATCTTGTTCAATCTGTTGCATTCCCTTTTCTTTAATATGTAGGTGCCTATTCCTCTGTTCCTCTCTACTTTTAGAAGTAGTTTTATCTTTATTTGTGTCTATTGATGTCTGCATGATTTCCATTTGATCTATGACATCATTAATTTTTAGTGTTATTTTTTCATTGATTTTTTTGATTTCTCTTATGCTCTCCTCAATTTCAATAATTTATGACTCTGAATGCTTTGGATCTTCTCTCAAGTTTCAACTTTTTTCCCTAGTGCCTTTAGTATTTTGATTCCTTCTCTATATCTTCTCTGAGTAACATGGTTGGTATCCTCTTTCTCTGTTATTTTTTATTTATTTTCTATACTTCTTAGAACACGCTCAATGATTTCAGGTTTTTTTATTTCCCCTTTTTCAGTCTCCTTGTTCTCTATGATAATTATGTTGTCTATTTTATTTTGTATTTTGCCTTTCTTGTTGTCCTATTCCTCCAATATCTCTTCTATGTTTACCTCTTCTATGATATGTTTCTCTATATGATCTTCCATTCTTACTTCCTCCAAATCTTTGTTGCTTGATGCCCTTCTTATTCCTTCTTTTAGATAATTAATGTACACTAAGAAAGTGTCACACTCTAAACCATTCTATCCAAGTGATTCCACGAGTTTGAAATGCTTGGATGCTAGCTTAGAGTTCCCTATCCATAAAGTGTGAGAGAGTATGATTCGAATGTAAGGGTTCTCAGCTGAGCCTTGGGAATTCTCTTCTTGATATTAAACCATGCAATGGGAGGTTCTATTAGAGATGAGATGCAAGAATTCAAATGTCTAGGAAAGATGCCTCAATAATGCAATGCAAATATGAAGTAAGCTAAATGAAATGCAAAGCGCAACTATGTTAACAAGAATGAGAGTGTTACAAATGCAAATATTATGCAATGTGAGCTAGATTATAGTAAAGGAAATTAAGCTATCATGCAACTATGTTAAAATTTCATGGATGAGAGAACGTAGACAAGAAAATAGAAGTTCTCCACAAAAGCTCTTAAGAATTCGAATGATATACCTGCAGCATAACAATACTCAAGAGTGTGGCTCCCTTGTGAGGGAGAGCTCTTTCTCTTTTAAAGTTGTATGGATGGTAGAGACAAAATTCAAGATGATGGAAGATCAACAATGAAGTTCAAAAATGGGAATGATCCATGTGCACACACAAGTCAACCAATAAAATAGAAGTCAACTTCCCATATAAGACAAAAGTCACAAAGCCTTTTCTTTTAATTATTAAAATAGAAAAAGGACTTTATGTGTGCACTTTAAGTGGGTTAGAAGAATGGGGTCTTTTATTTGATTAAATTGGGACATGTTCTTTTAATCAAATAAAGAACTTAGGATAGCATGGTCAAACTATAGATTATTATCAAATTAATTGATTATTAGTAATTTGGTCTAGGGAAATGATTAATTAAATTAGCCAAAATGTTGAGAAGGGGGCTAATAGTCTAGATGACCATTTTTAGGTGATTACATTTGCCCCTCTTTGACTAATGCATGATCAATCTAGGAACATATTACATCAAAGAAACATAAGCCAAGTAGGAAGAAATTGATAGAGATATATAATTCCAAAGAACAAAATGTAGAAGGATATAAAAAATCTTGCATGTAAAGCCTGGTAGTAGTAGTATTGAACAGTAGGAAAAAGATTATGTCATAATTCAAGAAGAATGCTAACACCTAGAAAAGTAGATAGATTGAGAGAAAATGAAAAGATCAAACATATGCTCCTGAGAAATAGATAGTTGTAGCAAGCAATGATAGAGTATTTCTGCCCCCTCGGGATCAAAATTGAAATGAGGTAAGGAGGATACAAAAACAAGCTAGATATGAGAAATCAAAATTTAGTGATATCCAAGGTGACAGATAGATGATTAGAACCAAAGAGTGACCATAAAGTAGTGATAGAATGCCCTAGTTTGACCAGAGTTGACCACAAAGGATAAAACATGAAAATTAGGTCAACTTGAGTAGAAAAGTGTTTTAGATATGAAAAGGTGAATAGAAGAAGATATGAAGTGTAGAAATGATGAAGACAGAACGAAATGAAGATGCCCCAATGATGATTCAAAGATTAGACCCTAAAGGGTCAACTAACTCCTCAAAAGAAGGTAGAATTTTAAAATGTGATTTTAACTATCAAAATGAACTCAAATTTTGATTTTGATCCTGAAAATGGATCTAGGATGTCAAAATTAGCTAGGGGTGCAATTTTCACATAATTTTGAAGAGTTTGAAAATTAGGTCAAAATGGGGTTGGAAGGTTATAAAAGGGGTCCAAGAGTCATTTTTAAATTCATTTTGTCTTTAGTGAATTTGGAGAGCTTAGAGTGATTTGGAGAGAGAAAATGGTGTTAGTAGGCATTCTAACCCACAGACACCATTTCGAGTAGAGCCAGTTACACAATCGGCTAGCTGACTATGAGGCATTGGTAAGTTTTCACTTTTTTACCTCTTTTTTGAGCTTTTCTGGCCTTTTTTCATATGATTTGGAAGTGAAACATAAAATATCATGTGATATTTTAAAAGTATCACATGGGTAATTTATAAAATATCACACGATACTTTGTATCAAAATATGTATCGTACAGTTATTCTAAACTATGTTGTATGGGATATACTCATTTGTCACACAAACCAATGTGAAATATCACATGAAAATAATTTATTGCACAAGTATATTGGAAACTATCACATGATATCCAATCAGCATTTTGTATCACTTGCATATAGCAAGAAATATCGCACAACTTGTTTTGAAGCAATTTTTCACTAATTTTTTGCATTTTGATAATTTTTTCAATGTGTTACTGATGTTTAGATGCCTTGTGTTGTAGATCAAACCCTGACAGAGAAGTGAGAAGTGATGTAATAGATGTTCCAAGATGTTACCATCCTAGACCACCATCTAAGTTGGGATTGACTCATTGATGAGATGGCATTGATTACCCACTACCAAGTTTATTATTTTCATTGGTTGCTCAGGCCTTAGTGACTGATAGGGGCCAAAAGGGCTTCCCAATGTTGTTTCATTCAAAATTTATTGCACAGTTGTTTGAGGTTGTTGTTCTTGAATTGTCCTTCATTATACCATAATGACAAATGATGTGGTTCAATATAAATAGGGTAAGATGTTTTCCTATAGTAGCAGATAGTGGCACAACTTCAACCCATTTGGTAAAATACTCAGTTGTTGTGATGATGAACTTGTGAACACTAGATGAACTTGGATGAATTTTGCCCACCAAGTCAAAGGCCCATTGTTGAAATGGCCAATTTTTCACAAAGGGAATCAACTCATGTCTAGGAGCATGAATTAAGTTTCCATGAAGTTGACATTTTTTATAGGACTTTGCATAACGAATGACATCAACTTGCATGGTTGGCCAGTAATAACCCACCCTAAGCAATTTTTGAGCAAGTGCAAGGCCATTAGAATGTGCCCCACAAATGTCATTGTAGACTTCAATGGGTTCCTTTTTGAACTCTTCTAGCTCTAAACACCTAAGAAACATTCCATCTAGATTCTTCCTATACAAGTCACTAGAGACCAAAGTGTAATGTGAAGCATTACAAAGGAGTTGGCATTTTTGGTTGCACATGAGGGTTTTAGGAATAACCTGATCATGCAGGTAAGAGAAGATAGCCGCATAGTAGGAGGAATCATGTCCTACAATAGTGCAGATCACCTAATTATCTGGGGAATCATAGGCAGTATGATGTAGTTCTTCCACCAGGAACTCAAATTGTGATTCATGTTCTTGTAGTTAGAGGATAGATGCTAAAGTGGCCATAGCATCGACATCCTTGTTTTCTGCTCTAGGAATTTGCTGGAATGTCACAAATGTGAAATAGTTCCTTAGATAATCTATCAACTTCTTGTAAAGGATCAACTTGTCATCTTTTGTTTGATATTCATTATTCACTTGGTTTATAACAAGTTGAGAATCTCCATAGATGTGAAATTTAGTGATTCTCCATTCAAGAGCCATTTTGATCCCATTTGTTAATGCCTCATATTCTACAATGTTGTTTGTGCAAGGGAATAAGAGCTTGTAGGATTTTGGGATCGTATATCCATGAGGAGAAATAAACAAGACACCTGCTCTAGCTCCATTCTGTGTATGAGAACTGCCAAAGAACAAATTCCAAGTTCTCTCAGTGATGTACATAATTGAGGCATCTGGAAACTCAATTTGTATGGGTGTCGTATCCTCTAGTGGAAAATTAGCCAATTGGTCAATTATGGCCTACTCCTTGGTGGCTTTATGTTTGACATACTGAATGTCAAATTTTTAAAGAATCATCATCCATTTAGCTAGACGATCGATAAGCGTAGCTTCGCATAACAAATATTTCAAAGGATCAATTTTAGCAATCAAGTGAACTGTATATGCCAACATGTAATGTCAAAGTTTTTGAGAAGCAAAGACCACTGCAAGGCAGGCTTTCTCAATACTAGTGTAGTTCATTTCATAAGCTACTAGAGTTTGACTGATGTAATATATAGCCCATTCTTTACCTGTCTCATCACTTTGGGCTAATAATTCTCCTAGAGAAGAAATTTTAGCTAAGATATACAAGATCAAAGGTTTTCTTGAAATGGGTGGCATCAAAACTAGAGGTTTAGCCAAGTACCCTTTTATTTGGCCTAGACTTTGTTGACATTCATCAGTCTAGATATGAGTAGAGCCTTTATGCAAATTCTTGTTAAAAGATTGAGCTTTATCGGCCAACTAAGAAATGAATCTTCTAATGGATTGCAGACGTCCTTGTAGATTTCTAAGTTAACTGATATTTCTTGGAGGAGGCATTTCTATGATAGCTTGGACCTTTTTAGGACCAACCTCAATACCCTTTTTTGATATAATGTATCCTACCAATTTTCCATAAGTGACACCAAAGGCACACTTTTTTGGGTTCAGCCTAAGTTGAAATTGTTCCATATGGTCCAATATTAGACTAAGGTCTTCAAGATGTGTGTCTCATTTTCTAGATTTAGTTAGTGTGTCATCAACATAGTCTTCCATATTTTAGTGCATCATATTATGGAAGATGGTGGTTATTGCTCTTTGATAGGTAGCACCAACATTTTTAAACCCAAAGGGCATGACATTCCAACAAAAAGTACCCTAGGTGCATGTAAAAGTTATCTTCTCTTGATGAACTAGAGTAATCTTAATTTGGTTATACCGAGAAAAGCCATCCATGATGTCATGACCCTTTCTGGTCATTCCATAATTTACCTCTCTTTTTTTGTATGCTTTTTCAATATTTCTCTCTGATTTGATTGCCCATTATTCCCATTATTTCTTTCTTATTTTTCTTCATATTTTTTTTATATCATCTCTCAACGTAGGAATTCTATATATATAGTTTTTATTGTAAGAGTTGCATCTTTCAATTTATTATATAATTATATTATATTGATATTATAATTGCATTAATGATTAGATTATAACATATATTTTATTCATAATATATCAATTATATTTCTTATATTAATATTAATACCATTATGTATAATACATTAGTTTATGTATTATTATTCTAAATTTTATATTTTATTGCCTAATATAACATTTAACTCTCATATTAATAAATCATGCACTATTATAATATGATAATAAATTATACTATATTAATATTATATTTATTATGATTTAATGTTTAATATCGTACTTATCAATAATAGTAATAAGTTATTAAATAAAGTTTATGTATGTATTGAATATATATTTGTATTGTTCACACCAATTAGGGCTCATGACACATGAGGGAGTAGATTTCATAACCCATCATCATGTCCACTATCATGTCTATGTTTGGTAGTGGAAAGTCATCCTTGGGGCATGCGTTGTTTAGATCTCTATAATCAGTACAAACTCAAATGGATTTATCATGTTTAGACACATATACAATGTTGGAAATCCACTCTGCATAATCGATAGCTCTAATAAAGTTTGCACTTAGTAGTTTTTCCAACTCTACTTTGACCAATAGGGCTACATGTGGATGCATCTTTCTTAGTTTTTGTTTAGCAAGTTTTACACCAGGAGAGATAGATGAATGATGTGTGATAAGATCTGTGTCAATCCCTAGTATATTTGAGTACGTCCATGCAAAATTGATCGTGTTGTCTTGAAAGAATTTGGCAAAATTCTCCTTCTCCCCAGTTGATAGTGATTGAGCCACATGGATAATTTTAGGAGATTCCTTTGTCCCCAAGTTGATAGGTTGTGTATGTTCGATGAGAACCAAAGTTCTGTCCTGAAAATAGCTTGGTAGACTACCAAGTCCCTCATCTAAAGGTGCCTAAAGGAGGTTTTCACCATTAGATACATCTTTGTTTTTACTTTTTTTTTAGGTTCAAATACTGCCACAATGTGGTTTTTTCCATCTGACCGCTTGTTTTTTCTTTTACTTTAATGATTAAGGTACTTGATATCTGATTCTGTCATGTTAACCGTGGGTTCACTGGTGGGAGAAGTGATGGGTTCAATGGCATTAGGTAACAAGAAATCTCATAGTCATTTTGAAAAGGTGATATTTTAGATCTTTGATTTTGAATCGACCAGTCTATGAGATCAGGGTGAATCAACTAGAGTGTTGTGGAAGCTTCAAGGTTGTTTATATGAAAAGAGTCATCTCTAGTGACATGCAAATTCAACCCTATAGTGAATGTTGTGAAGGAGTGCAGATCAGGAATAGACCTAGAGAGACCAACATGATCCACTAAAACATTTTGTGAGACAAACTTGTCTGAGCCTATACTAGACTTTTCAACTACATTCGGTTGGGTTGCATAGGCATGAATGACATCCACTCCTAACTCACAAGATGCATCTGAAAGGCTTTCCCATTCATACTCGTGAGATTTTGTACTCTGATCTCTAGCAATTAGACGAGCAATATTTTTTTAATCTATCCTTTATTCATGTCTTCATGAGTGGATTCCTCTTGTTTTGGGTATTAAGAAGTGAAATCTTCAGCATCATTATTGGTAGTTGGTGTTTCTTCTCCCCAAAGGAGAGAAGTTAGAGATATTAAGTCCTTGTCTTATGAAGTGGCAATAAGAAAGGGAGGATCATCATCCTCTAATTCACTAGACATGGGTACTCTTAATCAAATGTTGGTATATAATTTTCTAGCCCAAGACCGAGGCCAGCAGTATCTTGAGTATGACTTAAAGGTTCAATTAGAGCTTTTTTGTTACTAGTTAAGGACCTATGGCCTTGATAGCCCATGTTTGTGAGAAATTTATATCCTTTGCCATAGCATTTAGGAGAAATGGGAGTGGTGATTGTGACTACCTCCTCATCTTCTTCTTTTCTATAGATCCAATCTTTGATTGCTTGTTCTTCTTTTTCCACTTCTAGGGGAACTGAGGATTGCACAAAAGTGAAAAAAAGAGTTATGGCAAAAGAAGAAGGCTTCTTTTTGGTAGAAGGTTTCCCATAAGATCAAGGGGAAATAGATAGAGTAGTAATAGAGTCTAGAGTGTATTCACCCATACCAAGGCTCATCATTTTCAATTTTTATTCACACTCTATAAAGGATGGTGTCAGCTCATGAGAAGAGCGATTATGTGGAACTAGTGTTTCTATTGTGAATAACGTGTTGATAAACATGGAGTTGTCACTAGAGACAACTATCTCAGTACCATCAAAAGGTAATTTGATGCACTAATGGTATGTAGAAGGTATTGCTTGCATGTCATGAATCCATGGTCATCCCTACAAAAAATTGTATGCAAGTGGTATGTCTAGGACTTGGAAAACAACATCCTTTTCTACTGGACCAACTCTAATCGGAAGCGTAATTAGACCTTTGGAAGGTCTTTAAACCTCATCATAGGCTTTTATAGTGATCTTGCACCTAGGTTCAATGGAAAATTCAAACATACACAACTATTTAATCACGTTAAATGAAATGATGTTTAACCTTGCACCATTATCTATAAAGACTTGACAAACGAGAGTACAAAAGATTTGGACTTCGACATGGAGAGCAGGGTTGTGGGGATGACTGAGATCTTGGTCATCTTCTTCAAAAAACATAAGGTAGTAAAGTGAGGAAATATGGTTCACCATAGCTTGGAATCATTTTGCATCAATATTTATGGGAACATTGGCAGAACGTAGAGCTTTTTCAAGGATGTCCTTGTGCAGAGGGGATAACTCTAATAAATCAAAAATGGAAATTTGAGCTAGTGTATGTTGCAGTTGACTAACAAGGTCATATTTGGAGATCCTAGAAGTAGTTGGTTGTTTAGAAGATAAAGCATTCTTAGGATTAAGAGGAACTTTTAGGACAACCTTAGATTTCCCCCTAGTGAAAGTCTTAAGTGGTTCACTCTAGGAAGAGGAAGATTCAACCACGTGGAGTACCACTTTAGGTCTAGTGCCATTATGGTGTTGAGGAACATTTTGTGTTTTGAGGAAAACTTTGGTTCATTCATCCTCAACATCATAATTGGGTCAGTAGTCATCATTAGGACTTTCCATGTATAAATACTCAATGGGCTCAAGCATGTCTATAAGGTTGTTTGTATCAGCATAGGCATAGCTGATCTTGGCATCATGATTCTTCTTAGCAACTTTGGAGTTTCACCTTTCTCATATTCTTGAAAGGGTTGTTTCAAATCTTTACGGTCAAAAATTTTTATGAGGCCATCATTGACAACCTTACCAGCCTTAATGAGATCTTGAATTATGTCTTTGAGCTTGAAATATTTTTTAGTGTTGTGAACCTTGCTTTGGTGATAACTAAAAATTTGATCTCCTCTCCACCATGTGCATCTGACAAGTGGATCATAGGGAAAAGAATTATCTGGTAGAGTAACCAGCTTGTTTGCAATTAAGGTTTTTAAGACCACTTTTTAAGGCTCGACCATTGGTGTATAAACATGTCATTTTTTGGTAAACTTAGAGCCCTTGTTAGATGTTTGTGGTTTAGGACCTTCTTGTTGTTTTGTAGCATAGATAGCATTAGAAAGGTTAAATGTAGGTTCCTTGGTCTTAGGAGTGTCCACTACTCCATCATTGACAACATATTTAATTTTATTCCAAGGTTTGCCTTTGTCTTTGCCATTTCCATTGTTGTTTTTGTCTTTGTTCACAACAATATCACCCCTCTTAATAGAAATATTTGCAATGCCATATGCACTCTCAACCATTGTGTTAAAGGATGTGAACAATTGTTTCATTAAATAAATTTATAGCTCAAGTACATGTGTGTTGACAAAAATGTTGATTTGATCAACTTTAGGAACTTGTCGATGGTACCTAGAGTATATGGATCTCCATCATTGAAGGTATGTTGCAAAGAGTTCTCCCTATTTTTGTTTAATTTGGCATAATTCCAACAAAGTTATAGGATGTTGAATGTTGTAAGAGTATTTTTTGATAAAGCATTATGCAAGCTCGTCAAATTTTTTGAGAGGAGAAGTTAATTTTGTGAACAACTCCATAGCTTTTCCTCTTAGATTTCTAGGAAACAAATACATAAGATAGGAGTCTTCATGCATGAAATCCATACTAATAGCATAGAAATGTCTCACATGATCGTGAGGATCACCATTTCCATCATATTTTTCATACTTAGGAACCTTTATATCCTTAGGAAATGGAGGCATGTATAAACTCCTATCAAATGGAAGAGCACAAATTGATTCAATAAATGACATTTTTAGGTGGCTCTTTGGTAGTTTGCAATTGTGCAAGTTGTTTCCTTAGTTCTTGCATTTCTTCTCTCAAGATTTCAGCCTCATTAGGCTCTCATTTTTGGATTATTTGTTGCAAATCAAAAACTTGGGGGAGCTTCCATCCTTTTGTTTCCATATACTAGAAGTATTGATCCCCATTTTTCTCTAAAGCTTTTAGCATCAGTTTTTGAGTGGGTTCATCTTGCTAAAATATTATAACATCCTCACTAGTGATTTCTTCCTCACTTTCATGATGTGATTGTTATTATCTAGGTGGTGATGGATATGCCCTCTAGGAGTCCTTGGGGATGTGTGATTGCCATTGTTGCTACCGATGGGAATTTGGTCAAAAGGATTATGATAATATTCTCTTCTAGTTTCCTCATGGCAGTTAGCTTCAGCTTGTTGATCCGCTCTTTCCCTAGCACAAATAATTTCAAAAAGTCTTTCATTTTCATGTGCTTGCTCTTCTAAGTGGCATTTGATTTTGTGAGAATGCATTTTGGTCGAAGTGTTTTCACCCGTGGGTGTCAAAGGGTGTTCCAAATGGGTTCTCAAAATTGTAAAGTGGATTGTGTCAAATTTTGGCTATCTATGTTTGACTAGAATTAGGGTCTTCCACACAAGATTGTCCATAAGGACATCTAGGTGGAGTCTCTAACTATGTGAAAATTAAAGGAGAATGACTATTGTTACCAACTTGGAACCTAGTTGTGACCGGCATGTAAGAATGTGTCTTTGCTTAATAGGATGAGAGAAGTGTTTCAGATTTGAAGCTCTTACAATCAAGAATAATCACTTGTAGGTAGAATAGATGGCTTGTCAAAGGTGCTCAAGAATTTACAACACTAGTGACCCGAGTTGAACAAGCAAGCAAGAAGCTCAATAGCAAATAGCTAGCATAGCATTGTAACCAGATTTTGACAAGTGATCATCAATGATGTTTTAAGACTTTCATTTGATAGATTAAACCCATATGTTCAACTTTAGACAACACCTAACATACAGATGTGTAACCAGGACCAATAAGAATTCAAGTGACAAGACCCTAGATCAAATAAAGCAGAACACAAACCTATTTTGGCAGAAAAATGTATCAAGTGATATTCTTTTAGAACCCATGCAATAGTAGGACAACACAATATATCATACGACACAATTTACAATACTTGGGCGACAATTTTTTCTTGGGTGATAGTTCGCACAAGGTGGGATGGTAGATGTAGTGCCTGCCCTTAGTTTGCATTTTGTTATCATTACTAAACTCTTTTAGAGCTAGTTTCATGTTGATGGTTAGTAACATTATTATAAGATTATCAGATATTGTGCTATGGATTCAGTTGATATGTGATGAGATTACTTAGACTCTACATTTCATGTATGTATGATGATTATTTTCAGTGTTTGCAGTTATTAATGATAATTAGTAAGATGATTTATTATCATATGTGTTTTTTTATGGATACTTACCCCATACTTGCATGTGTATGGTCTGTGTGTTTGCTTTGTGTGTTTGCTTTTGTATGGTGTGTCTGATGTGGTTAAGGAAGGGAGTCATAGTCACCTGCTAGTCGGGATCTACACGATGCACCACTTCTTGCCATTGCTTGTTTAGTTTAGTATATATTGTGCTTGTACATGCATAATTTTTATACAGGTTGCAGGTACCAGGTATCGACTTCCCTGAATTGCCAGGATGAGCGTACCCTATCACATTATCTCAATGATAAAAGAGGGGAGATAAATTCTCAAGTCCAAATCCCAACCCTTTAAGCCATTTGTTCTAATTAAAAATTAGGACAAGTATCTGAGTTGAGTACCTTCCGAATGCGTTAGATGATGTAATTCGTGATATAAACTCCTTGGTTTGATTTGTATGTATATTGGCTATGATGGGTTTTTCGTATTTTTACCTTTGTGAGTCTTTGGAGTATTTTCTATTAATTAAGCCTAATTAAAAGATTTAGTTAATAGTTTAATTTAATAGAAAATTAATATGGTATTTTGATATTTATTTTATATAATTAATTAGAAAATTAATTAAATAAAATAATTAAATTGGAAGATAAAAGTTATAATATTAAATTTAGAATGTGACAATATTTACTTTAATAATAATATATTTGGAGCTCATTTTTAAATAGATGACTAAATAATATTATTATTAAAGCTAATAAATATTTTAACAATAAAGTTTTGGAAAATGAAATTTAAAAGTGAAAAATATATTTTAAATTATTAAAAGATTCTAGATCTCATATGATTAAAATATAAATATATTAAGATTGAAAAGTGGAGATATTAAAGTTGGTGCATGAGACTTAATAAATAAAATTGGAAAGAGTAAAGTAAATTGGAGTTATAATCTTGCATGGGAATTAACATGTGTCAACAACACGAAAGTTAGTGCATCAATTAAGCACAAGGTGTCTACAATTCTATGACTCATCAAAAAAGAATTGAAAAAGACCCATGCTTAGTTGGTGACACCTGTCAGCGGTTTCAAGAAGCATTCCAAAGGTTTCTTGAGAGCTCTTGATATTCAGGCATTCATAGAAGCTTTAAAGAAAAAGAGCTGAATGGAAGCTACAAGCTTAATGGAAGCCATGAGCTACAAGCAAAAATAGAAGCTTCAAAGCTTACATGCAGGGGTAAAGATTCATATGCTTATATATTTTCTACTTGCTTCTATGCTCCTTCTAGCACTTCTAATCACTTGGAGGATTCGATCGGCTTGGATTCTTGGAAGAATTGCGAATGATGGAGAAGGAAGGGATTTTCTATGGACTTCTGAGGCATGGAAAATTAGCATCAGTGTCCAGGTGCACTCAAGATATTCTCATATTTCCTTTGCACTCTTTCTCTTTCTGTCTTTATCATATTTGTTTTATGTGTCTGAATACTCTTTGTGATTGAATCTACTATTTGAAATTGGAATCAAGATATTTTATTTGGTTGATAAAAAAATAATAGAAAAATCTTAGATCCAATTAAGGAGAAATAATTAGATCTTAATCGGGTTTGGGTTCGAATTTATATTGTGAAATTAGATAGACAAGATTTGGAATTAAAATAAAAATTTTATGGTGAAAATTCGAATGATTAGATGTAATCTTTCTATCAATTATATTTTTAGATGCATATGAACAAACTCTTTTATGGTTAAATTTAGAGAACAATTATTTTAAGAGAAAATTCTTAATTCATCACAAATTGTCCTATCGCTGCCTCTTGGATAGACCCGAATTCAATCATTCATAACTTTTTATCGGGATCGAATTTATTCGATCGCTCCAGTCAAAATCAGCGCAACTTGGCCCTCTCCAACATATTTAAATTTTAGCCCAATCCAATAGTTCATTAGGGAGATATGGCCGTCGTACTGGGACTGTTTTATTCAAGAACGGATGTCTCTTCATTTCCCATAACCAAGAGTTCTTTATGCTTAAACTTCACAAAAATAATATATCAAAGTAATATAATTAGAATTTAATAATTATTTAATTAGTCTAAAGACTAATAAGAATATTCTAAATGAATTAATGAAAAATTTTAATGGAAAGTTTGTGGATGGAGCTGATGGATAGAGATATTGAATTCAATAGAGAATGGATGACTTTTAATATTAATTATTTAATGTATATTAAATACTATTTAATATATAGTTAAGAGTGGTAAAAGTGTTTAATGATGATTATTAAGAGACTCAAATTTTAATGATATTGGATTTAGATTTAAATAAGAATTATTATATTGACAAGGAGTCATAGTTACCATATAACATTGTTATAACATAGCTACGATTTGAATTATTGATATGCCTTAAAGGTTAGTTAAATAATAACTAATGGAGCTTATGAAAATATAGTTTGATGAGTTTATTATTTATTAATGTTTTTTAGGTCTAACAAACTATTAATAAATAAGGGTTTAAATAGTTATCAACAAATTTGATTAGAGATAATCTATTGGAGATTATTTAATTATCCCTTATTAGAATCTTATTAATATGCATTAGTTTTATATGGTCTATTATCTAATCTAATTAAATCAAATTTAATTAAGATTAGTTAATAGTAGAAGAAGTGTAGTTAATTATTAGTCAATCTAAGTAAATAGATTTTAAAAAAAGAGATTTTAATATAGTTTATATAGTGGACTTTTTATAATGTATATTGAATACTATTAAACAATTTTAGAGTTGTTTAATGAAGATGATAATGCTAAGAATTTGAAAATTATTCATGTTAAAATCTACAATGAGTCTTATTGGTTTGTGATAGGGATCTTTTTCAAACAACTTTTGTATAGACAAAATATTATTAGAACAATTAAAAAATGGAGTCTAATGGTTGATTTTAATATTGATTAAATAATTGTAAGACGATAAGTTATATTATATTGATTTAAATTTAGAAATTCTAAATGATATTGGATTAAGATTGAATTATTATGTTATTGGTTAATACGTTTGAATACCTTAATGGTATTAAAAGTTAGCTAATGAAGTTCTATGTAAAAGCTCTCTAGATTGATTATTTATAGTTGTGATAAGTTTATTATTTATTAATGTTTGTTGAGTTTAACAAACTATTAATAAATAATAGTATAAATAGTTTAAATAGTTTTCAACTAATACGAACAGAGTTACTCTAAAGGAGATTAGTTAATGATCGAAGTACTGTAAAAGATATTAATCAAATTGAATTGGTTAATAATTTGGAGGATTATCAGTTAACTAAATCAACATACATAGGAAAAACTTATTTGAGATAATAATACCTGGTATTGAGGATTTATTATAACTTGTTATTATTAAAATATAAATGAGAACATTGTTGCAGAGTGATGTATGTGATAATTAAAGATTTAATAGTAAGATTTCCAATATAGCTTGTCATTAAATATTAACAAGTTATTATTATTGAATTATTAATATGATCATTTGAGTATTGAATTATAGTTGACTTTTAACTTACAGAATTCTAGTTAGTTATTAGTCAACTGATGTTAATTAGAACGTTCCTATGGTTATACAATTATTAATTAAATCAATTAATGAGAGTTAATTAGATTTAATTAATAATTAAGTTATGTAATAGAGATTTATTTGATATAATTCTTTTAACGAGATTGTAGAATATCTATATTGAAGTTGATAGGTCTTATTCTTATGACTTGAATTATGACTTTAGATATTGTATGGTTGTCAATGATGGTGACGATTAAATTCAAAGACTCAAACTTTAGTAATACTTAATTAAGTCTAATTGAAAACTAAAAAGATGTTAATAGGTCATGGATGGTGTACCTATGTTAATGGATTGAGATAAATAAAGTTATAATCTCTTATTCGAAGAATGATAATTGGTTCTCTTATAATATAACGAATAATGATCTTAGAAAAGTTGAAAGGTTAATCAATTAGAATATGGATCATGGTTAAATAAGAGAACAATTTAATTAAAGGTCAATGATGATCAGTTTAGTGAATATTTATCTTTAAGTTATTCTTTAAATGTAATTCTTATTAATGGAAGGATAATGTTATCGGGGAACAAATGGGTTTACTTGTAGGTCAAATGATGAAACTTAAGACACTTGAAAATATACTTGCAAACAGAAAACTGAAAACCTCTACACTTGATTCAACTATGTAAGATAGCAAAACTAAAACATGTGTTTGCATCGTTTATTCTTTATGCTTCTTGTTTTGGGTTTTTGGGTTGACTAGTGTTGACCAGTCTTAGGTTGTTACCAGAGGCTCGGGGGTTATGAGATGTGTTGGCATGTTGATCTTATTTGGTCTCGATCTTTATAAGCCCAACCATGATAATGTGATCGTATGCTCTATGAAATGTTTGTATTTACTGATTGTTATTGTTCATCAGTCTTCATGTGTGAAGCTGAGATGTATGCATATAAGACACTTGAGCTAATCATTTTTGAGTCTTCAATCAGTTATCCTTGGATTACTTTCTAGTCACCATGATGGGACTAAAATGTGAATTTATTCTTGATGATGTCATGTTGTGACATGTTTGACTCAACCATTTTGGAGTCTTCGATCAGTATGATATTGAGATAGTCTTGGTTGCTTGTTGAGAACCAATGATTATGGTGATTTATTTTGAGATATATTTTGGTTATTGAGAACCAATGGATACTTATGATTATCAGTGATGCCTTCAGTTGCCAATAGAGAACTGTTGTGATCGTGATTTTCTATGGATGCTTTTCGGATGCTCATGGAGATTTGATGATTCTTATCTTGGAGATTTGATGATTCTTATTATGGATATTTGATTCTTATTTGATGATTCTTTTTATGGATTATCTTTTGTGATTTTGAGATTTATGATTCCATGAGCATTAGGGTAGGATATCTGCATGTAGTGACGGGAAGTGGCATGCAATGGGGGCCGGGGCCCTAAGAGGCTGCTAGGGTAACTCATTGTAAGTTGGATTAATAAGTGATAACATTCACACCTAATACTAACTGAATGAACCTAAAAAGATAAGAGTTTTGCTTCTCGCCCATGCCTTGAGTGCTTGTATAGGCTAGGATGGGAGTAGTGAGAACGCATGGTTGCGACCTTGCATTTTAATAGTATGCCTCGTTAGTATGAGAGGATACTAGTGGCCGCATGAGATTTTTATGGACCCATGGAATTTAGCTAACTACCAGGGTAACTTGTACGAGATAAATGCGATGACACTTTTCGCTTGCATAGTAGGTTCGTACATGTCATTGTGTGCCTCTGGGAAGTAGATGTCAGTATCGTGTTTGGAACCTTTGAGTTAGTATACTCTTAGGATTCCTGGACTATAGAGATTTGTGTTGTGTGTTATGGATAGCCTGTTTGGGACTTGAGATTATCTCCTCAGCACGGTGGGAGTGGACCACTTAGGTACCACGTGGTCGGGTGGTAGTGTATTTTCCACTCTTATCATTTGAGATTCATTGAGACATCGTGGCTGATGGGTCCTTCGTGATGGTGGATATGTATCCTTTCATTGATGATTAGCATATGTTAGATGATGTTATCTTATGCTTATATTTGCATGTTAGATTACTTTTTACATATGATGTTGTATATGTTAGGAGTGGCATTCCTATTATGTTAATACCGATGATCTCTTCGATGTTTTGGGATGTTACGCACGGAGGGATGGCTAGGGCCCACGATGGTCTAATGATGCTATTAACGGTTGGGAGAAACCGTGCACTTAGTTATTTTGTTTGATGTTTATGATGGATGTATATATCTTCTATGATGATGTATCATGTGATTATCTTTACTTGGATGTATCATGGATTAGAATAGGATGATGTACCTTATTCTACATATGTATATTCTTTGAGCTTGACATACCCTGTGACATGTACAGAGGAAGAATGAGCATTTGAAATGTAATATTTAAACATTGGACTTATCATTATTATTTCATGTGGATGTTGTACTAGATGGATTCATGTATGTAATTCAACGTTAAGGGATCTTTAAAGAATGTAATCAATTATGTATGTTATGTTTACTTTCAGATGGACATTGCTATTGCTTCCGTTATTAAGTACAAGTAATATGTGGTATTTACTTTCATGTTATTTTTAAAATTAAAAAAAATGTTACCAAATTTAGTGAAATTCTAGGTTAATTCTTTGGATCCCTTGGCGGGGCATTACAGTAGACTTTAGTTTAGCAGGGCAACATAATATATAACTCTAGGGTGACACAATTTTTGAAAACAACTATCGCACAATATTTCTCTAGAGAATTCATGATAAAGTGCTAGTTTTTGTAAAAAGACAATATTTAACTCTAATTTTTGTGTGTTTTAGGATTGACAGTCAGAT
This sequence comes from Cupressus sempervirens, assembly GCA_028749045.1. Lineage (NCBI taxonomy): Eukaryota > Viridiplantae > Streptophyta > Pinopsida > Cupressales > Cupressaceae > Cupressus > Cupressus sempervirens. The sequence continues at coordinate 571,247,865 of CM053785.1, forward strand.
AGTTTTAGGACTAGACATTTTCAGGTTTTAGTTCGTGTCGAGTAATAGCAAGGTTTGCAAATAATAAGGGTTTTTAACATGTCTCAAATAATTGAACAAGGGTGAAAACAACCTTGCCAATACACATTTGTGATATCAAAACAACCTTTCTACCAATTTTACTAATATGTTTGATTTGCAAGAACATTTACACAAGTTGATACATTCAAAAACATTAGCTAGGCAATCTACCTTAGAGTCATGGTTCATTACCCAACAACTTGGCCCACACTAAGTGCTCCTTTGCCTCACACTAAGTAGTTTCCCACAAGAGATATCGGCTTTGTCATGGATGTTCCATAAGCACAACCAAGGGAACATAGATGGTGAGTGTAAAATCTTGGGGTGATCTAGGTAATCCACTAGGATCGGTCCTTGCAACAAGAAGTTGAGTGGCAAAATAAGGTAGCTACTAACCTAGGGTGTTTGGAAAGGGCTTCCATTCATAATGTTCCTCTTGCAACCAATTAAGTGACACCCCACCTTGCGATGGGCAATAGACCTCATGGTTACAAGAGCACCTTAAGCATTCTTTGCTAGTGATCTCCTCATGGTCACAATCTCACAAGCAATCACACTAAGAAAAGACAAACAATATTTCTATCAAGGTTTTGTGTCCTTGATAGCCTTGAGTTTATAGTGGTTTGGAAGAGTCACGTATTAGCTTGTCCCCACTTGGGTCGTTCCTCTTAGGTTGTCCAAGAGCAAGCCCTCTAAATGATTCTAGACTAAACATGAAGCAGATCAACTTTTGACAGTCAAGATTTCTTATTCACCACAAGGGTGAAGATCATACTCTCCTATTCCAATCGTTTCTCTCAAACACACCAAGAAGATTCAATTATCCCCTTGCTTTAAAAATCCAAAGGCAAGTCAAGATTTCTAATTCACCACAATGGTGAAGAGCATACTCTCCTATCACCAAAGAACCCCAATCGCAAGTTTAATGTGCCTAGGAAAATGAAACAACTAGTAGATGCCACACATGAAATAAAAGAAAATGCAAAATAACATGTTAGCCCCACAAGTTAGCTTCAAAATAACTTGTAATCTACAAATAAACCTTTGTAGAACTACTACAAACTTGTAAAAATCCAACAAATAGCAAGTACAACCAAAAAATTGATCTAATCACTCAATCAACAAGCAAGTTCAGACCAGGTGACAGTTTTTGCTAGAAGTATATCATGCGATATTTCTTAATATACATGTGCGACAGTTTCCTTCTATGTGATATTTCTACTTAAGCCAAGCAATAGAACATACTACATGAAAGGGTGATAGAGTTTAGTACTGTTGTACAACACTTTTTCAAAAAAAGTATTGCACTACAGTTATAAGAGTTGTCGTACAAAAATGGAAAAATGTTACCCAAAAGTTACGGCTTAAAAATAAAGCGTAGACAACATGTAGAGAATGCAAAAAAAATAGCAAAGTAAAGGACAAAACCAAGTGTTCTACCCCACAGTGGGTGCCAAAAATGTACACTAAGAAAGTGTCACACTCTAAACCATTCTATCCACATGATTCCATGAGTTTGGAATGCTTGGATTTTGGCTTAGAGCTCCCTACCCATGGAGTGCAAGAGAGTATGATTTAAATGTAAGGGCTCTTAGCTGAGCCTTAGGAATTCTCTTCTTGCTAGGAAACCATGCAATGGGAGGTTCTATTAGAGATGAGATGCAAGAATTCAAATGTCTACAAAAAATGCCTCAATAATGCAATGCAAATATGAAGTAAGCTAAATGAAATGCAAAGTGCAGCTATGTTAACAAGAATGAGCGTTATAAATCCAACTATTATGCTATGTGAGCTAGATTATAGTAAAGGAAACTAAGCTATCATACAACTGTGCTAAAATTCCATGGATGAGAGAATGTAGGCAAGAAAATAGAAGCTCTTCACAAAAGCTCTTAAGAATTTGAATGATAAACCTACAGCATAACAATACTCAAGAGTGTGGATCCTTTGAGAGGGAGAGCTCTCTCTCTTTTAAAGTTGTATGGACAGTAGAGATCAAAGTCAAGAAGATGGAAGATCAACGGTGGAGTTCAAAAATGGGAGTGATCCATGTGCACACACAAGTCAACCAATAAAATAGAAGTTGACTTCCCATATAAGACAAAAGTCACAAAGCCTTTTCTTTTAATTTGTAAAATAGAAAAAGGACTTTATGTGTGCACTTTAAGTGGGTTAAAAGAATGGGGTCTTTTATTTAATTAAAAGGGGACATTATGATAGCATGGTCAAACTATAGGTTATAATTAAATTAATTGATTATTACCAATTTGGTCTAGGTAAATGATTAATTAAACTAGCCAAAATGCTGAGAAGGGGGCTAATAGTCTAGATGACCATTTTTAGGTGATTACAATTAACATATCTAATATTCCTAGTAATCATGTATTTGATTGTGTATATTGAATGATTTGTTATTATTTTGATTTGATCTTGTTCGTAGCTATTTGGTTTGAGGTTAACTAGTAATTTCACAATAGTTGTATTCAAGTGCTGAGGTTCATATCCCTTTATTCCTCCTAGATTTTCTCCAATCTTAATGAATATATCTATGTCACAAAGTTTTGCTGGAACTTTTTTTAAAGCTACCCATTTATGTACATTAAATTTTTTATCACTATATCATTGAAATTCAACTTCCATTTCACAAAGTTTAAACTATAACCATTTATAATTTTTAGTTCACTTCTAAGAAAATCTGCTCTGAATTTTGAATCTTTACAATTCATATAAATTAAGGTATCTGAAAGGAAGGATATACTTACCTAATTTGAATTGATCTTTCTATTTGTGGACCTATCCAGATAGCCTAAAGTCCACTTCTTTAGCATTCAAACCATTTTTCTTTTGTAGTTTTATTACTTATGATGATCATGTTTTCCATCTTTATTTATGATTTATGGTTTGCTTGTTTCCAATTGGCTATTTTTCCATACTGAAATTCCCCGAATTGAAATTAAGGATGAAAGGGTTTTGTGGTTTTCTCCACCAAGAGATATGTTGTTGGTAGTTTGATGCTAATTTTAGGGTTAAAATTTAATGGGACATTGTTGTCTTTGGAAATAAAAGAGGGTTTGGGGCACAAATGAGCATCAGGGTGATTTAGTGTTTGTTTTTCAGAAGTTGACCTTCCCAATTTTGCATTGGACATTTGAATCTCTTTTGCATACTTGGTTTCTTCAAGGAAGAGGGCTTGTTTTTTTTTATTTTCTTCCTTGTTTTAACCAAGGTTCTTGTTTGCTCCTCCTTGATCCCTTTTTTTAAAAAATTGCATTGAGATGTTCTATTTTTAGGGTCAAACCTACATCCATCCTTCCTCTTGATCCAATTTTTGCCTTTGGTTACTCTATTTGTTCAGTTTGAGAATGGGTTTCTTAGATTTTCTAGAATCATTTTTCCTCTGCTGAGCTACTATTTCTTTGATGCACTCTTCGTGCCTCTCTACCAGGATGTCAAATTTTTTTTTTAACACGATCTGCTCCATTATAGGGAATTTTTGTGTCTCTATTTTTTCTTTTGTGTCATACTTTCTAGTTATATGTTGTGATCATCGGTGATTGGAATTGATTGGCTTGTTTTTAATCATATTTTTCTTGCTCTTCACGGTATTCACTACTATCAAAAAGTCTTCCATATTTTTCTTGCACGGTATTTTAGAGTTTTATTAAATTAGTTCAAAACCTCCAACTATATATTTATATTTATATATTGATAAATTTAAAATTTAAAAATCTATCTAGGATAAAAGTCTATAGAGATCGTATATGTGTCTTTAATTTAAAATGATAGTCACAAAGTCTTGAAGTTCACATTGGCAATTTAGAATGTGAAAAATCAATGAAATCTATTATTATATGGAGTATTAATGAAGTTCTTGATGATTTTATTGCATGTTGTTATCAATGATCATTAATGATCATGAAAAATGTGTTACAATCAATTATTAGATGAATAATATACATCAACTTAAGCTTTCATGCAAGTTTCAAACAAATATGTAGTGCCTGCCCCTAAGTCGCAATTCTATTATCATTGCCAAACTCTTTTAGGCCAATTTATGTTTGATGATTAGTATTATTATTTTAGAGATTATCAGATGTTGTTTTACACTCAGTTTATTATATGATGAGATTACTTGGTACTCTATATTTCATGCATGTATGATGATTATTCAATGGTTTCAGTTATCGATGATGATTAGTTAGATGGTTTATTATTGCATGTGCTTCTTATGGATACTTACCCCATACTGCATGTGTATGGTGTGTGTGTTGTTTTATTTATGTATGATGTTTCTGATGTGGATAAGGAAGGGAGTCGTAGTCACCTGCTAGTCGGGATCTACACGATGCACCACTTCCTACCATTGTCTGTTTAGCTTAGAATATTGTGTTTGTACATGCGTGGATTTTATGCAAGTTGCAGGTACCGGATATCTACTTCCCTGAATTGTCAGGATGAGCGTACCCTATCGCACTGTCTCAGTGGTAAGAGAGGGGAGATAAACTCTTAAGTCCAATTCCTAAACCCTTTAGCCAATTGTCCTAATTGATAATTAGGAAAATTATCTGAGTTAAGTACCCTCTGAATGCATCAAATGATGTAATTTCAAGATTATAACCTTTTTGTTTTGTTTTAGTATATGCTTTTCTATGTTGGGTTTTCGTATGTTGTTATATAAGTCCTTGATGTGTTTTCTATTAATTAAGTCTAATTAAAAAGATTAATTAATGATTTAATTTAATAGATAATTATTATGATATCTTTAATATTTAATTAATTGAGAAATTAATTAAATAAAAGAATTAAATTTGGAGATTAAAGTTCAAAGATAAATTTAGAACAGGATAATATTTATTTAATTTAATAATAATATATTTGGAGTTCAGTTTTAAATAAATGCTAAATATTATTGTTATTTAAATTAATTAAATATGTTATCAATTAAGTTCTAAAATAAATTAAAAGTTGAAAGATATTAAATTATTAAGAATTCTAGATCGCATGATCTAAGCATGAGTTTAAATATGAGAATTAAATTAAAAGATTAAATTATAGAAATTAATAATGTTATTTTAATTTCTTAAAAGTGCACATAAGATTAAAGTAATAAATTAATTTAAAATAGAAGTCAAGTGGAATATTAAATAAAGTTATTTAATAATTCAACTTAATGTGCATGAAAGTTGAATGCAAAATAAAAGAAAAGATAATAAAGGTTAATTTGGAGTTAACTGAGTTGTGCAAAGAGTCTTCTCGGGTGAACGCACAATTAGTGCCCCGATTTGAGGAGAAATTGCTTATCACAACTTTGGGGGTTCATTTTTGGGATATACGAAGTTGGACGGGAATTTTTGAGGAGTCAACTTTTGGAAGTGAATTTCAGAAGGCTAATACCAAAGAAAGATTTTTTAGAACAAGGTTATTGAGAGGAGCGAATTCTCTTACAGTTCCTGGAGATTGCATAATAGCATCAGGATCAGGTAGGGTCTTGTGTTTTTTTATTATCGATTAAATACACAATTATCCTTTTCTGTCTTCTTCGTGTCTGGGGTTTGTAAATCTGAAATTCTCTGTGAGGAATACTTAAACATTACGATATTGGAATTTATCAGATGCTTGTTTATAAACTTCTGTATACATGAGATTTAAATGGGAAGGGTTGAATCTAAGACTGAAATTCTAAATTAGAAGTTCGATTGGTTGGCTTATATTTTCTATATCAATATAAGGAAGAAAACAAGTTTTCAATATATATATATATATATATATATATATATATATATATATATATATATATATATATATATATATATATATATATATATATATATATATATATATATATATATTAAAAAGAACTATTATATATATATATATATATATATATATATTTAATAGATTGAAGATCAATAAATTTTATTAGTATGATTATATTTTTTTGAAAAAAAAAAAAATTATATACCTATATGTAAATTTTAATTAACAAATCTTTTTTTTATATATATGCAAGTTCTGATATAAATAAAATAGTTTTTTTTAAAAAAACATATATAAAAATAAAATTAAAATTTTTTTATTAATAATCAAGTATCGGGGAGGGGCGGCTTAACCACCCCCTGCCCCTTATTATCATGCAGCAGGCGACTGCTGTGCGCAGTCGTACCTTCTGACGCAGGATGACTACGACAGCAGTCCTGCCCTGCGCTTTTGGCAGGCAACGATTGTTAAAATCGCTATGCATTTTTAAAAAAAACAATTCAAATGCCATGCGAAATTCGGATTTGGTTATGTGATTGTTTTTTTTAATATTATAAATTATAATTTAATTTAATAGTTTTTAATTAAATAAAATTTATGATATTATTTAATATTAATTATTAAATTTCAAACAATATTTTATAATTGTTATATTAATAATATATATAATATATATTTTTAAAATAAAATATTGATTAGTATTATTATGATTTAATATTTATTTAAGAATAGAAGTTATTATTATCAAGTATTTAATTATTGATTTTAATAAAATTGTAATTATTTTATTTAAATCATTAATAGATATTATTTGATAAAATTGTATAATTAGACTATTGACTTAATGAAGGTTATTAATGTGGGTTTAAATAAAGATAATTTTAATAAAGTCATAATTGTTTTATTTAAAATCATTAAGAATCATTTTTTTTATAACTTATAAATAAAAGATTATCCTTAGAATATTTATAGGGTAATTGTACAATCATGTAAATATAGAAATGGGTTAATTGTAAGGGCTAATTGTGGAAACCTAATTACGTGAAAATCGACGTTAAACTGAAACATAAACCTTACCTTAACTCAATAATATACTTTCAAATCCAATCTCTGAGACTTTGATGTTTTCTCTATGTTCTCTGTGTTTTGGGGTTGGTTTAGCATTGACCAATTTAGGTTGTTACCAGAGGCTCAGGGTTGTGAATGTGATGTCATGATGATTTGGTCTCGATCTTTCTTAACCCGACTATGGTAATGTGATGAAGTGCTCTATGACATGATTGTGTTTACTGTTTGTTATTGCTTTCCAGTTTCCTTGTGTGAAGCTGAGATGTATGTATTTGAGATACCTGACTTAACCATTTTGGAGTCTTCGATTAGTATTGTAATTTACTATTGGGATTCTTTCTGGTTGCTCATTGGAGAACCATTGGATTTTGTGACTTATCATTGATGCCTTCAGTTGCTGATAGAGAACTGTCATGATCATATGATTACTTTGTGATATTATCTATTGCTCATGAAGAACTGATATAATTTTGTGGCTTATCTTTTATGATGTCTTTTCAGTTTCTTGTATAGGACTGAGGTGGTTTTATTATGATTCTTTGATTTATGTTTTCATGAGCATAGGGTAGGTTATCTATGTGTAGAGTTGGGAAGTGGCTTATAATGGGGGTCAGAGCCCTAAGAGGCTGCCTTGAGAAACCCATTGTAAGTCATTTTTAATAAGTGAAAACATTTACACTAAATGAGAGAAAATGAACCTAACAAGATAATTGTATGTTCTCTCCCATGCCTTGAGTGCTAGTACAGGCTAGGATGGGGTAGAGAGGATGCTTGGTTACGACCTTGCATTCCATAGTAGGCCTCGTCAGTACAAGAGGATACTAGTGGCCGCAGGATTAGTAGGGACCCGGGATTCCTAAGGGATTGCTCAGGTAACTTCTACATGACTTTTGCGATGACACTTTCCTGCTTGCATTTTAGGTTTCCTACATGTCTTGTGGTACCTCTGGGATTTAGATGTCAATCTTTTTAGGAACCCTTGAGTTAGCATACTTATAGGATTTCCTGGACTTGGAGAGTAATTATGATTATAGGTTTTGTTATCCTATTTGGGACTTGAGACTATCTCCTCAGTGTGGTGGGAGTGGACCATTTAGGTTCCACGCGGTTGGGTGGTAGTGCTTTTACTCTTACCATTGAGATCCGTTCCGTGGTCACCGTGGCTAGAGTTTTCGTGATTGGCATTTACCTTCACTATGTTCTTGGATTATTATGATGGATGGTTAGATTTTATGATAGATGTTTTATCATTATGGATGTATGGATGTATCATGTATGGGGAATAGTTTCATATATTTTTACTGTACTTTGTATCATGGATTTGAGGATGTTGTATCTTTATCTTTACATATGCATATTCTTTTAAGCCTTTCATACCCTGTGACATGTACAGTGGATGATTGAGCATTCCGAATTAATTTGCTGAGAGGCATTCGGAACAAATGTATATTATGGACATGGGACTTTCTGATTATTCTTTCATATGTATGTGATAGTTGTTAGACTTAGAATTAATTAAATTTAAACGTGACTCAACGTCTTGAGATCTTTAAGAAATGTAACTTACAATGTATGTTTTTCAATGATTACATGTTATTGCTTCCGCTACTATGTGTTTGATGTGTATGTTATACTTTCTTACTTTTAAAAAAAAATGTTTAGCAAACTTAGTGAAACTTTAGGTTAATTCTTTTGGATACCTTGGTGAGGCATTACAAAATACACCCAATATAACTAGAAAACCTATATATTAGTATACTAACCTAAACATAGTCAAATAATAAAAATTTGATCACACACACACACACACACACACACACACACACACACACACACACACACACATATGCCAATGATCTGAACAATGAATAATCATTGAGAAACCTATATGGGAGAGCAAGTAAATTTTACCTATAGGTCCATTCAAAATATTGACACAAGGGTCATACATAAAAAAATCAAACTATTGACACGAGGAGCGAATGGATTGATGATATTGAATAGGAAAGATTGGTTTATTTTTCTTGATGTTTGCATGGTGGGAAATCATTGTTTGGTTCAAAATCTGGTTTATGGCCCTCAAAATAATGTGCAAGGACTTTGAGTTGTAATGGTATAAGCAATTATAGTATGTAAGGGTAGATAGAAGTTAGTCGTTTAAAATGGGAAAGTGGTGTTATGTATAGTCTATGGTGTGCATAGGAGTTAGTATAGAATTCTTATTAGGGTGATGAAGATGATGTTTCTTGTTGATGTAATGACCTAAAGGGGTTGATGTGCATTTACTATTTTTATCAAAAAAAATATCTATTTTTGACCAAAAAATATATTAAATTACTAAATAAAGCACCACCAAATATTATAAGGCCACAATGATAATACATGCAAAAGAACAACATCATAAGGGAGGGTATTACAATATGGACCTTCACTAAAGAGTAAGAACTACATTAAAACTATCTAAAAAACCTAAAATAAATCCAAATTAATATAATATTGTAAAAAATCCAAAAAATTATAAAATATTCTTAAAAATTCCAAGAAATTCATGAAATGCCTTAAGAAAATCCCTAAAAAATAGCCCATTGAAAAAAAACCTAAATTTTGAAGAACAAAAAAAAATCTAAAACCTCTTCTTCATCATCCATAAACAATAATATCTTTTTGCAATGATAGACATTAAAGTGATGCAAATACATAGAAATTTTGAACATTGAGATTAACAAATCATGCATCAATAACTAAACCTATCAACTAGTCCTTAATCAAATAGATCACCTTGTCTTAAGAAATCAATCAATAACCATCAGTTATTTTGTTACATGGTTTTTATTCAAAACCATATAAGGCAAGATTAAGCGAGGTATCTCAGTCATGGAATCAAACATCGTCATCATCAATTTCATTTTTACACAAATACTTAATCAAGACTAAGATCATAATGGTTGTTAACATGTTTTTGATAAGATAAATAGGTTTTATAGGGACCCTGAAACCCAAAAGTTAATACATAACCAAGGCTAATAATAATCAGTTAAAATCCAGCCAAAAATAAACAAGTCACAATGTTGATAATAAGCATGAAGCCCAGCCAAAAACAAAGGCAAACAAAAAAGCCAGTTCAACATACAGTTAAAAGGACAGAACAAGAAAAAGCCAACTAGACAAAAAATAGCAAGAAACTAATAGCAAAAGATAGGAAAAAATAAAACAAGATTACTCTTCTATCTTTTGCTTGAGCTCCTACATCATCTAAGAAGCTTCATAGACTTTGTGGATCTCCTTAGCCATCTTCTCTTGAGTCTTTTGAGCTTCCTGATCTAAGCTACTGAAAGTTATTTCTATCCCCATGTCCTCTTCCATCTTGGCTCTTTCCCTGTCCTTGTCCTCACTCTCATCCAGTAGACCTCTGGCTTTTAACATTCCAATAAAGGATAGAATGTTATCATTGATAGAGTTGAGAATGGAAATCATTTGATTTTCTAGACTATGGTTATAGTTTTCCAAATTCAAGATTCTTTTCTCAGTCAAAGTGAGTCAATCCTCTTGATCCTTCTAATTTCTCAGACTAGGTTCCTTCCTATTGTTTTCCAATTGGTCAATTGTTTCCTTGAACTCTTCCAATTTGTGGTAAAGCCATTTAATTGACTTGAAATTTTTGATCATGCTATTTCTAGCATTATTCAACAAATTCATGCTCATTTCCCTAGCATTATCCATTATTTCCACCATTGGTGGATCGATGAGATCCTTGAATTAGAGTTGGCCCTATTTTTCTTCTAGAATTTAGGGGTTCATTGTCGTTGACTATTCCCATTTTGGCTATTCTAACATTCAAATTTCTCCATGTTGTTCACCTATCCTTCATAACCACCTCCCCACCCTCTCCATCAATTTTCTCCTCCTGCTCTTGGGGATGAATAGGGGAAAGAGGAATGGCTAAGATTTTCAGCCCCAAACCTTAAATCCCCTCAGCTTCTGTCTCTTTAGCCCTCTTCCATTTTTTAGCAACTGGTTCTTCTCTCTTAATTTTTGTCTCCTCCTCATCCTCATCATCATATTTTATTTCCTCTCTTTCCTCATTGTAGTCTTCATCACCCTGGCCTGTAGATTTAGACCCATGTCCTCTAGGGCTCCTCCTGCTAGCGGTAATAGATGAGGGTGATTTCTTATCTGACTCTTTGGCCATCTTTCCAAAGGAAATGTTTTCCTCCCCTTCCAAACTGATACTTTGGATATCCTCCCTATCAAAGGAAAAACTAGAGCTACCTGAGTCCTCAAAGGCATCTGCACCATGCAAAGGAGTTTTGCTTAAAGTCTGAGCTTTAAAATGCTCATAAATTAGCAACAATAATCCATCGTGCAGGGCAAGATTCACAGAGGGTTTTTTCTTGAATCCTAATATAGCCTTGCTCATAGAAGTAAATAAATAAAATGGGAAAGAAATCTTAATGCCATGGCAAAAATGATTGAGAAGAACAAAGTGATGAGTTCTCACAGGGTCAAATCTAGTATCTAATGAAATGTACTCTATAAATCTCATAAAACATACCTCCACTATTTTTTGATAGAGTCCATTTCATAGAATGTTTCACATTTTACCAGATCATTCCTCTCCTTCGAGTTCTTTGCAAAATCCTTGACCACATTTGCCGATAGCTTCTTGTCTCTATAAAATTTGAAACCCTCTGCTAGAATTTTAGACAAAGAGCAATGACATCCTCCATAATCTGAAATGAAACTACCTTCACAACCCTCCCATCCTTCCAAGGTTTAACCATACTATTGGTAACATCAGGGTCAAAGCCATGGAGTTTAGCGATATAATTTTCTATACCACCCTTCTCCAATTTCTCCCTTACTTTAGCCCTTTGTTTCCATTTGTATGCTTCACCCATAGGCTCCTTCCTACTTTGCTCCCCCACCATTTTTTCACTCTCCACCCTACAATTATCATAAATGTTGACCTCTGCAAACCCTTCTCAAACCTTTGAATGCTTTGGTTTCCACTTCTCTGAAAAGCATTGATATATTTTTTGATATGCTAGAAAGAATGGAGGATGAAAAAATTGACCCACAAAAAGTGTCAAAATGACATAGATAACCTCACCTAACTGTGTTTTCCACAAATTCCATAGTTACAAAACTCACACCCAAGCTACCATTAATGATCATTATTACAATACGATCTCCACCGTACCTCCCTGGTTTTTTTCTAGTTCGATAAGACTCTTCGCTTCTTCCAAAATATTTCCACCTAAATTCCAAGTCATCACCTTGTCTTGCCTGATAGCTTCATTGGAAAACCAATTTGCCACAGGGTTAGCCTCCCTATAAACATCAGTAACATGGACACATTCAAAATTGTTAAGGAAAGTTTGGGTCTCTTCAATAAGATTACCAATAGACCATGAAGTTTGAGTGATTCCTTTAATAAATCTTATAATGTTATTAGAATCCCCCTCCAACCATAATTTTTTAATCCCCATGTCCAAGGCTAGTTTAACTATATGGAAAGCAGCACTGGCTTCTAAAAAATGGTTAGTTTGGAAACCCAAAGGATGAGAAAAAGCTGCCACCCCTCCACCATAATTATTTCTTATGATTCCTCCACAACCTGAAGGTCCAGGGTTACCTTTTGATGCACCATCAAAATTTTCTTTATGCCATCCCTCAGGAGGGAGAAGCCATTTCATATCCCATCTTTTTGTCCTCCTATCCTTTTCTTTCTCCTTCTTATTACCACCATTTTCAATTTCTCCCCCCTTCCTTACCTAGTAATTTTCCTTTATGTTTCTATAAATCTTCTCCCCTAGAACTTAAGCAAGTTCGTCTCTATCTTTGAAAGTTATATTGTTTCTTTCCTTCCAAACTCCCCAACAAAAATGAGGCAAAGTCTAAGTGCTTAAATATAGCAAGTTTGAACCTTTGAATATACTTATCCAATAACAAAAGAAATCCAAAAGATTGCTTGGTTTACACCAGCTTACCCCAAAATTCATAGTTATGTTATCCCAAACCTCCCTTGAGAAAGGACAATGGATAAACATATAGTTGACCAATTCCATTTGGTTTTTAAAAAGGATACATCTATTAGGCATAATATGACCTCTTTTTATTAAATTATCCTGAGTAAGAATTTTGTCCTTCAAGACCAGCCAATAAAAAATATTGATCTTTGGGGTAAGACTAGGTAACCAGGCTTTCGCCCAAGGGGGTTTCTCTTTCAAACTCCAAAGGGAGTTATAGCCCAAAGCCATCGAGTAATATCCATTGGGGTTGTCTCCCCATATAACTTCATCCTTTTTATTGTTAATAATCATAGAATTTAGCATTGTCATTATCAGTTTGAGATCCTTAGAGATGAAAGACAAGTCTCTCCATCCCTAGTCTATTCTATAATCACTAACTTTCAAACCAAATTTCCTAACACAATCATTATTCCAGATTTCAAATATAGGATTATTAATAAGAGGACCTTGAAACAACCAATTATCAGTCGAAAAGAGAATATCCTCCCCCATTGCCCACTTTCCAAATAACCTTAGCCTTGGCTAGGTCTCTTGCCTTAAGAATACCATTCCAAATAATAGACCCATTCGAGATGTCCTCATTGTCTAGCCAAAAATTAATAGAAGGTCTTCTGATGTACTTATCAACAAAGATATCTCTCCATTCCCAAGTACTATTAAAGATGTGCCAGATCTGTTTAGCTAGGAGAGCCATATTGAGATGCTTTAATTTCCTGATACCCAATCCACCATAGCACTTAGGGAGACAAACATTATCCCAAGCCACAAGGGGATATCTTTTTCGACCTTCAAGACCCAACCACAAAAAATCCCTCTAAATCTTTCCCATTTTCTCAAAAAATTTAATTGGAATCCCAAAAAGGCTCAATGCATACATTGGGAGATTCTAAAGAGTATTTTTAACCAAAAGGCATTTTCCTGCTTGACTAAGAGAAGCCCCTTTCCACCCCACTAGTTTCTTGTTGAACCTATCAATGATCCCATTCCAGAAGGAATTAGGAGGCTTAGCACCCAAAGGGAGTCCAAGATAAGTGAGAAGGAAGCTTTTCCACTCCACACCCTGGGATCCTCGTAATATGGTTGTTAACATCTTGACTATGTCTTATCTTATGTTAAATTTTCTAAAATTGTGGTTCTTAGCTTCTCCAAGATATCCATAAATTATTAGAGAAGTCAAGATAGCACATGGTTTTCTTTTTCTTTTTCTATTGTTTGTGTGATATTTTTCATCAAGTCTTGGGAGAAGTATTTTACATGTAAATTTTCACACATTCACATATAATAAAAATATCCTATGCAAAAATATTGTCATGGATATAAATATATTCATGATTATTACACATGCCATGACCTTTAACACACACATTCTTATATGGAGGGGAACATTATTTGTTTCTTGTAAGTGTATTTGAAATGAAAAGGGAAACATAACAATTTGATCTTCCATAGCTTGGTGTGAACATCCCCATTTTCTAAATAAGAATGGCCCAATAATAAATTCATTTCACAAGTGATAGCCTAGTACATAAGATAAAAACAAGATATTTTCCATCACTTCAAAACCTCAAATTAGATTAATGATTTTATCCCATGTAATTCTCACTCTTTAGCTTTCTCATATCCCTAATATTTCTTCTATTAATCTTGGCAGTCATTTGTGGTCTAGTAATCTAGAGCATAAAAAAAGGTATATTAAATAAACAAATATGTTACCACTTACATGTAATCATAGTCATCATAAATACACCTACTAAATATGAAAATATATGTCGCCACTAAGTATCCATAGCATTAAATACATATTCAAAAAGCATCTGAATAGATAATCAAGCAATGTGTATATCATATATAAATTTGGATACCGTAAATATTACATATACATCATATAATACTCCATCATATCATAATCAGAATAAATATAAAGCATACACACCAATGAATAGTCTACCATATTATGATCATAATATAGATAAAGTGTAAACGAGAATATAACACTTCATGTAGATGCTAACACAAACATATACATATATCTATACACATACATTTATGTACACATATATATGCATATATATGTAATTTATATAATATTATATATATATATATATATAGACACACACACACACACACACACACACATTTGTACATATATGTATGTATGTATGTATGTATGTGTCTCAATAGACATATTTTAGAGTTAAAAAATCATAAAATTATATTCAAATGGATCCCATAGGCTCAAAAGATATTAAGTGTCTACAACATGAAAATATATCAACCAATGCTCTTGCCACCTTTTGAACTTGTAGGATTAGTTGGTATACCTTTGGATGATCCCAAACATATTTTCCCAAAAGATTCCCTATGTCCTACACAAGGCGACTTGAATGGTTTCATAAGTCCCCCACTTCTATATTGATTATGAGCATGACTCTATGACTTAAGTTTTGTAACTAGGTTCTCATCAACTTGGAGGAACCTTGCCCTTATATAAACCCCCTAATATCTAATCTCTTACCCATCATGAAACAACTAATCTAGTGCAAGCTATAAATTCATATCATGTACCCCATCAATAAAATCTCAAAGACCCTCATATTCTTATCTATCACTAATAACCATCCCATATCTATCAAGCTTTGCATCCCTCTCCCTTTCCTCTGCTACCTCCACCCTCACCTATGTAGTCTCCAACCTATAATGGAGGAGACCAAAATGAACTCTAAATGTCTTCATCTTTTCCCTTAAATAACCTATCTCAATTATCAACTCCAACTCCTCTCCTACTACTACATAATTCATGGTAGCACCATCTACTATATCATCATCCCCACCATCTTAATCTCCCTCTTCAAATATTGACACATCCTAGTCAAATTATTCATAACTAGACTCCTCTAACCCACTCTCCTCCTTCAAGATATCCTCCTCATTTTATACCTCCACATCCTCCCCTATTAGGTCTATGCCACCTACTATATAAATGGAAATAGCTCCTTCTCTACCCCTTCCACCTCCTTTTTCCCCACTATCTTTACTCTCCACCTCTACCACCACAATCTTGATATCTACCTCCTCCCCTTACCCTCCCCCTCTCCTTGTACCTACATGCCTCTCTTCTCACTAGGTTTGCTTCTCCTATACCTACTCCACCCTCCAAGTCATCTCAGTTAGAATGGGAACACATGGATCCATAAATGGCATCATCATATTTGTATTCCATCATACATAAATTGGGGAGTCATATGTGTATTAGCCATTACTAATCAATAACCCTACTGAATTGGAACCAAACAAGAAAACTATGTATATGTCACATGTGAAACAATAATAGGTCTCCACTCAAGCATCTCTTTGATAGTATGAGAAAAAAAAAAGTATGCCTTTTGGAACTCCCTATTTCTCACCCAATTGTTTAATTATCTTGTCAAGAATTGGTGTATCTATATTATTTGTCTAGACATCATGTGCCCAATCAAATATCTCTTTTGTTGATAAAATGAAAATTGGGTGTGATCATCATCCCAAATGATGCAATCTATTTCCAAAAAAACTCTCTTATTATGTCCAACTGATGGTCCCAATACAAAGTATGTATCACCTATCATTGAGTGAATACTCTTGTGTAACTATAAAAAAAATGAAAACCAAAATTTTTGTGTTAATAAAACACTTTAATATATATATATATGCTCTAAAGATGTAAATTAGAGTAGTATTACCCCGCATCCTAAAGACTGGGAGACAAGGTAAGAAATCAAATGGAATTGGTAGTGCACCATTTAAGGGACATGAGGTCTACAATATTATATAGTGTTATCCTTATGCATACCCTTTGTCGTCCTCCACTATCCCAATAGAAAAGAATGAGGTCACATTAATTTGGTACTAGCACCCCTACCACCACTATACAAAACACTATAAAGAACTTGTAATATATCATATCCATTTACACCCATTTGATATCTGAATAATCATCCATCCCTTATTCCACATGTGTGCACTCAAATAACCTACACATAGCCACTATCTATGACCTTATTTCACATACAATTATCTCTCTCTATGGATAGGCATTTGCTATATCCAGCATACATCCTTTAGAGTCATAAAGCACTCACTAATCAATTTTTTTTTTAAAAGTAGCTCTTTTAGTTCTACCTCTTTGCTAAATCTATCAATAGACCCTTATTTTCCCTTATGTGTGAAATAATATAACCTTATATATACTATAATTTTCTACTCACAAATATATAGCTAGTTTCATGATGCTAAGCATTTAATTTTTCTCTCACATGTAATAAGAATGGGAAAGTTGACCTCATCTGCTTAGATCAATGAATGAGATAGTACAAGTAGTGAAAACATCACATCAATCAACCATGTAGTGAAACACCCTAAAAACATGCAAATTATCCCTACAGAAGCAAATGTAGCTAATCAAAATAGTCATTTGCATTGCATGACCAAAATAATTACTTTTGAGTCATATATTTCACATTACATGCATAAATTACTTAAAAAATATATGTGACTCACAAAAAATACATGTTCCACTAAACATGGACATGTGTGCCACTTTGAACAAGAGCTCTTGGAGAGCTTAATTATTTTCCTTATGCAATCGATAGACATTTATTAGAAGTTACTAACAATTTAATTTGCAATGAGTTAACAAATTTTCAGAAATGAAGATAGAATGAAACATGTAGCAATATTTTTGTAACTTTCAACTAATTTTATGTTTATATACACCTCTGTATGTTCACAATTCTAATACAAATGAGGAAATCATTGTTGGAATTCTTTAGGATAAATGGAGGGGGGGGGGGGGGAGTGAATTAGTTATCCAAGGTCCATATGTATAAATAAAAAATTTCACAGCTTAGTGAACCCATAAAACATTTATACTCATGCATGCATCCATAAGATTATGCAATCACTTAAAAATTTGTAGGTTATTGTCAAAACAACTTGCAAAAATGTAAAGCATGAAACATAACAAATTTATCAACCCACTTGACACAATGATTTATGTGGAAACCCAATTTGGGAAAAATCACCAGTAACATGCTACTCTTTTTCACTCTTCTAAAGTGATGCCCTATGAAAGGCCAACCTTGTTAAAGGTTACAATACACACTTTTAAATGTGACCCTATTAAAGGATTTCAATCACCTTGTTAGGAGTGAGCCTTTTTAGAGGACTTTAGGCCATTCACTTGGAATTCCACCCAATTAAAAGATTTACAAATGACTATTAGGTCAACCTTAATCCAAAGGACTTACCCTAGACTGATACAATTGTTAGAGATTAATAGTAGAGCTTTGATCTTATACAACTTACAAATTCTCTTGCAAATTAAAAATCTCTGTTCAGTCCTCCATTTTGCTTGGCCTTCATACTTTGAAGCTTTAATAGTTTGTTCACCCTTCAAGCATTCATCTCCTTAAGCCTTCTTACTTAACATGTCATTGCAAACTCTTCTCTTAGGTTACTTGATGAAGAAAAATCATTAACTCCTTCTCTTCCTTGGGTTCTCGCACATAACAACTTTGCTTCATGACCAAACATTCCTATAAATAGGAAATTTAGATATTTTGTTGCTCATTCTCCATCATCAAATTTAGGGTTCAGATGGATTAGGTAGGATACAATGTATCTACCCCATATCTCATATCTTTTCTAGAAACTTCTCCTACAATCCATTTGAATTCTCCTAAAACTGATTCACCTCAAATTTTGTGCCACCAGGTCATCAATCTTATCTTCCACCTAGTTCACAAAATTTAAGAAAATAAACATGTTAGCTTAGATTCAACAAATCTTCAATCTTTAAAATAATGCAGCAGCTCAGCACTATCAACCTTTTGATGCTTGGCACATACTGTGTTTCTCAACATCCTCTATAAAATCACTCGACATCAACTAAAGTTTACTGATGTTCAGCATCAACTAAACTTTACTTTGCATCAACTGTCTTGCTTGACATCCACTAAAATTTTTTTTTACTTAGCTTCAATTGACTTTCTACTTGGCTTGCATTGCCTTTGCTCAAAACCTACTATCCACTCGGTCAAGCTTGGCAAAAAAACCTTGTTTAACTTGTTCTTCTAAACTTTCTAAGTGTAGCCAACATTTGTAACCTTAAGTAGATTATCAATACATCATGTTATCACTATCTTAATTGATCCTTGTACTTCATTACATAATCATAACTCAACCTTTCCTCTAGGTGCTTTTGTTACATCTTATCAATCAAATCCTCTTCATCAATCAACTAAGTGATAGTACTTGAATCTTATAACTAGTTGTCTTACTAGAAAATAATAGGTTTGACATCAGTGACAAAACAATGATTGAAACACAATCTTCTTCAACAATCTCCCTTTTTCAATAGTCTCTTTCAACAATGATCTTTTCAATCAGATCTCAACAATCATATGTAACAAATTTAATTCATGTCAAATAAAATGGATGAATCAATTTTTAATTATTTTCTCATCTACATTGGAATTGTGAACATACAAACAATCTACCATAAATTATATGAAATAGAGAACAAAACTAGTTTGTTGATAAATCCAAAAGTGGCAACTTAATGACATTCCTTTCTAATAAACTAAAATTTTATTGAAAGGAAAATGATAGATTAGATGATATAGTGTGGGCATCACTATAATTAATACCAATATGATCATTAGTGTCTTTTCTTGGAATGCACTTCAAACAAATGGTGTTTTCTCCCAGCTTGGCTATTATACAGTAAAGTCCTTAAGTAATATGATATTGAGATACTACATCTAATGTTCTCTAGACTTACCACCCTCCTTGATTTTCTCATATGTCCTTTTCCCTTTCCCTCTCATTTGCGTTCAAAATCAATGGTGGATGAAATATGGCACAATGTTTGGCATAAGGAATGTGGTAGTATAATCACTTGAGAGGTACCCCCTCTTCTTAATGCATGGCACAATCATTTGTAGGTTGGATTAGTCATGCTCTACTCCTAGAAAAGTAATAGAATATGAATTATAGAATTAAATTTAAATATTAAAACATAAGTAATACAATTATTTGTATATTTTTAAAATAATATAAATTGAAACATGGATCAAAGTTCATAATAGTAAATAGGTTCTTTTTTTCAATTCTAAATTTTGAATAGTTTTGAACACATAGATTGTTGTTTATATGTAGTGAAATGTGATTGATAGGAATCAACTATTTCATGTTTGATGATATGGTATACAAAATAACTATAGACTACTGGAAGCAATTTTAATGTGTCAAGTCAAATATGAGCACAACTACTAACATTTAATATGCTTACTTTTTTGTCACTTCAATATTCATTTTCCAACAAATTAAAAATTTATTAAATGTATTGTCCTCTTTAGCTCTCATATATGTAGAAACTAGGATAGTTTTGTAAAAGAAAAATAATAGAAATGTATAGAATTATCATTGTTGTAAAACAATGAAAATAAATGTCCAGCAAAGTTGGGATAGTTTTTATTTTTGTGATCTCACTTCATCCTCCCTTACAAACTCTATAAAATGAGAAGACAAAAGATTCAACAAACCAATTCAATACATAGAAAATAAGTAGAGAAACATTAGTTTTTGCAACTAAAATTACTTGGAGTGTGAGAATGACATATGGTTAAGGGTACAAACAAATTTAAGAAAATTCAATAATGAAAATTTGTAATAATTTAAAATGCTTTATTTCATAAAACCAAAATGTCTTATATTCTGACATCTATCAAAAAGTAGCGAACTCCAAAAATAAAAAGATGCTAGAATAACAAATCTTAAAATGATGAGAATTATCGACAACTCTTTCACCAAGAATACAACCATTGTACATTTCCATTATTGAATAGTGTAGTCTTTGCATTGCCATTATTAGTTTAAAATATAGTAAGGCATGTATGGCCTGAAAAAATTTAAAACAATAAAAACCTTGAATGGGAATTGTGCTCACATACCAAGAAAGAATATTATTGTACAAATACTAATACAATGATTGAGCTTCTAAATATGAAAAAAATAAAAGATAAAGCTAATGAATATGAACAAATTCAAATAATTAAACCAAAACTTTTAGCCAAATAAAGCTAAAAATCTCTAAAATAGTAGGGATGCCCATAGAATTCTAGGGTTGTATGTTCTTTCAGAAGAGGATTGAGCTAAAAAGACTAATGAGTCAAGTTATTGAATCTAGCCAATTGAGGGTTTATTTAGTATGGGGTGAGTATTCATGGGTATCAACCTTTCTGCATATTCAGGGCAGGAAGTGTAGTAATCAAATTAGGGTAAAGCTTAAACAAATGATTAATTGCTAATACAACAACAACCAGTATTGTTGATATGGGAAAAAATTAGTCAATGACTAACAATGTTAACTTTGTTGCTCTATATAGCATTAGGTTTTCTTACTCCATGCCAAATATAACATCAAGATAAAGAATCTTCTTTTTGGTTAGGAGATTTTTGATAGTAACAAGGATATCTATCACAGCTGAAGTTGCATATGGTTGAGTGGTTCTAAACTGCTACTCAATGTAGCAAACATAATAGTTGAGAAAATACAAGAACTTTGAGGAAGCTTGTAGAATAATCCTAACGATAATTTTTTGTTATTTTTTGACTTTAAAAAATAGTTTTAACCCCAACAAGATTAATAGAACCAATGAGACATTAGAAAAAAACTATGCATAAATATTTTTTAAAAATAAATCACTTCAAACTTTAGGTTGTTGAATGTTTATTATTGAAAAAAAATAGCAAATAGGTCTACTAAAAATATTAGTTCCCTACCTATATATATATATATATATATATATATATATATATATATATGTAGGGGCTAACAATGGTCGTGCACGACTCTTATGAATTTTTTTCATCTTTTGTTGTGTTATCAATGCACTCTATTAACCTTCTAGGACCTAAAAAAATTAAATTCACAATAAATACAATAAAGGCAAACAAGGAATGATGTACTTACCAGAGAAAGAACTCCATCTAGCCTTAGGTAGGAATTGATTCAATCCCCTCACTTCTTCCCATGTTGAATGTCTTTCATTACTCCATAAACTCACTTGAAAGGTTCCAAATTTCAAAGCTTTAAGTGCACAAATGACCTTGAAAATGACCCTGTAGGCCTTACAAATAGCTAATTCATCTTCTTGGATGTGCCCAACTTCATTTTTCTATATTCTCATTAACCTTTTTCACTTCTAGAACCCATAACTTGTGCCTATTAGCATTTATTTTAAACTAAACATGTTTTGAAACTCCTAGTCACATTATCAACAAATTGAGCCTCATTTCACATTTTTTGGTAGATTTCTCTGGAGGGAACTATACTAACCTATCATCACCTCATTCTTGTTATAGCATACTAGGGAAAACAATTATGACTTATTCTTTCAGGAAACACTTAACATGCATTGTCTAAAAGAGGGGGAAAATGTAAATACTAAAATTATCTTGGTGGCTGTAAATAATATTTTTATTAATAGTCATATTAATTAATTAAATAAGCTATATCATTTAACTAATTTATGTCTTTCCTCTAATTCAAAATTTATTTTTTAATGTTTCCCTCTATTTTACATCACTGAAACATTTTAATTATATAATTATCTAATTATTCCTCTAAGTATTAATTAAATAATTTTATTATTTAATTGATTTCGTCACTCAAATTTTAATTAAGTAGCCTTTATTATTTGATTAATAACCTTGTTCTTATTGATCACATTTAAAATAGTTATTTTAATTATTTAATTCATTACTCATTTTTTCTATAATCAATAAATAATTATTTAATTTATTAACCATTTCTTATATAATCAAATGAATTATTTATTTATATTCTGAGATCTATCAAAAAGTAATGAACTCCAAAAATAAAAAGATGCTAGACTAACAAATCTTAAAATGATGAGAACTGTCGACAACTCTTTCACCAAGAATACAACCATTGTACATTTCCATTATTGAATAGTGTAGTCTTTGCATTGCCATTATTAGTTTAAAAAATAGTAAGGCATGTATGGCCTGAAAAAATTTAAAACAATAAAAACCTTGAATGGAAATTGTGCTCGCATACCAAAAAAGAATATTATTGTACAAATACTAATACAATGATTGAGCTTCTAGATATGAAAAAATTAAAAGATAGAGCTAATGAATATGAACAAATTCAAATAATTAAATCAAAACTTTTAGCCAAATAAAGCTAAAAATTTCTAAAATAGTAGGGATGCCCATAGAATTCTAGGGTCATATGTTCTTTTAGAAGAGGATTGAGCTAAAAAGACTTATGAGTGAAGCTATTGAATCTAGCCAATTGAGGGTTTATTTAGTATGGGGTGATTATGCATGGGGTATCAACCTTTCTACATATTTAGGGCAGGAAGTGTAGTAATCAAATTAGGGTAAAGTTTAAACAAATGATTAATTGCTAATACAACAACAACCGGTATTGTTGATATGGGAAAAAATTAGTCAATGATTGACAATGTTAACTTTTTTGCTTTGTACAACATTAGGTTTTCTTACTCCATGCCAAATATAACATCAAGATAAAGAATCTTCTTTTTGGTTAGGAGATTTCTAGCAGTAACAAGGATATCTATCACTGCTAAAGCTGCATATGGTTGAGTGGTTCTAAACTGCTACTCAATGGAGCAAAAATAATAGTTGAGAAAATACAAGAACTTTGAGGAAGCTTCTAGAATAATCCTAATGATATCTTTTGTTACTTTTTGGCTTAAAAAGATCAATCACCCTGCAGGGAGAACAACCCCAACAAGATTAATAGAACCATTGAGAAATTAGAAAAAAAAACTATGCATAAATATATTTTAAAAATAAATCACTTCAAACTTTAGGTTGTTGAATGTTTATTATTGAAAAAAATAGCAAATAGGTCTACTAAAAATATTAGTTTTCTCCCTATATATATAGGCAAGGACTAACAATGGTCGTGCACCACCTTTATGGATTTTTTTCATCTTTTGTTGTGTTATCAATGCACTTTATTAACCTTCTAGGACCTAAAAAAATTAAATTCACAATAAATACAATAAAGGCAAACAAGGAACAATGTACTTAGCAGAGAAAGAACTCCATCTAGCCTTAGGTAGGAATTGATTCAATCCCCTCACTTCTTCCCATGTTGAATGTCTTTCATTAATCCATAAACTCGCTTGAAAGGTTCCAAATTTCAAAGCTTTAAGTGCACAAATGACCTTGAAAATGACCCTGTAGGCCTTACAAATAGCTAATTCATCTTCTTGGATATGCCTAACTTCATTTTTCTATTTTCTCATTAACCTTTTTCACTTCTAGAACCCATAACTTGTGCCTATTAGCATTGATTTTAAACTAAACATGTTTTGAAACTCCTAGTCACATTATCTACAAATTGAACCTCATTTCACATTTTTTAGTAGATTTCTCTGGAGGGAACTATATTAACCTATCATCACCTCATTCTTGTTGTAGCATACTAGGGAAAACAATTATGACTTGTTCTTTGAGGAAACACTTAACATGCATTATTTAAAAGAGGGGGAAAATGCAAATACTAAAATTATTTCGGTGCCTGTAAATAATATTTTTATTAATAGTCATCTTAATTAATTAAATAAGCTATATCATTTATCCTCTAATTCAAAATTTAATTTTTAATGTTTTCCTCCATTTTACATAATTGAAACATTTTAATTATTTAATTATCTAATTATTCCTCTAAGTATTAATTAAATAATTTTATTATTTAATTGATTTCATCACTAAAATTTTAATTAAATAGTCTTTATTATTTGATTAATAACTTTGTTCTTATTGATCACATTTAAAATATTTATTTTAATTATTTAATTCATTAACCATTTTTTCTATAATCAATAAATAATTATTTAATTTATTAACCATTTCTTATATAATCAAATAAATTATTTATTTATTTTAACTATTCCTCATTCTCAACAAGAATATTCTTCTAGAATAATAAAATATTTATTTTATTTACTTATTCCCTTATGCACAATTAATAATTACTTGATTATTTTGTCATAACTATCAAAACTCTAAAGGGCTAACCAATGGAGATATTAGTGTAATTAGTTATGACTAAATTGTTATTGGTGTCAAGGTAAAGATAGATCATCAACCAATACAAAGATGTGATTGGTGAGGAATCATGGGCCCATATATGTGTGACTCTAGCTCAGAAGTGTGGTTAGAGGAATGAGAAGGACAAGCCAAGAAAAATAAGTGAAAAAGGGAAACCACACTTGGATATGATCATGCTCAGTGCATATGAATATGAAGAATGATGTGAAGAATGTGGACAAGGTGGTGTGACAGATGTTCATGAAGAAAGGTCAAGTCGTGAAAGTAAGAGGAAGCTAATGCAAAGATACCTATAACTGACACATCATGAAGAAGGTAGAATGCACTTAACATTGCATTTGATGGTGATGGTTCTATTACATCAAGTACAAACAAAACAATTCAAATTTTAATTCTTTCCTATAGTTCAAGTCATCAAAGTGACAAAATATCTATAACTTTTGTTCGTAGATGGTACATCTAAAAAGAATGATGAGAGCTAGTAACATGAGTACAAGCTAGGCATAGGCTTGAGAATTCAAAATATGAATACATAGATTAGGGTTTCAAGAAGATCTCGTAAAGATCATATAAGAGAATTTAATTTGTTTCAAGGAAAAAGGTTGGATTGCATATTGAATTAAAAAAAGTGTCATAGAGCTAAGCTAAGTGTAACCTCAAGGAGAGAAGGGTGATGTTGAGAAGTCAAGAAAAAAGTGTGAAAGATCGTGTATTGAGGAGAAGTCAGTGTGCCCAATCAAGACAAGTGACGAACTGTGCACTAGCTAGCAGAGCCAAACACGTACAAGGATAAATGGTTTTGACAATAGTTTATTCTAATTATGTGATTCTCTTATATTATTCAATGAGAGAGAAAGATAATGATCGCTATACTTCTAATTCAAAATATGTTGTCCGTACGTAAGTCTTATGATTTTGTCTTCAACTATTCAACCAATGATATTTTAATTTTTAAAATCAGCTTACATATTTGTCTATAAGCCTTATGAAATATTGTTGTTCTTATAAAATCAACTTAGATGTGTTTTTTTACTTGACATAGAGTTGTCAATGAAATAGATGTATATAACATGAGATAATAACTTAGAAAGTTAACTAGAAAGAAACTATTTCAAGAACATTACCTTAACAATATTATATTTATGTTAGAAACCCATTATGGGAGAAAACCTCCACAAGTAAATTTACTATGTATAGTTCAAACTCTATAATGGCTTGTTACAAGGAAAGCGGGCTTAAAAGTCTACTAGTTAAAAGATATAATTAAGTAAAATATGGATGCTTCCCCAAGGAACCAAGCTCGATTTTTTGTTGTGAACTGATTTGGATTCCACATTCCAAAACTCTCATAGCACTCGTTAGGGGAAATTTTTTTAATGTATTGTTGTGGCACATTTATAGTAACTTTGATGCACAGTATATTTTAAGCCCAAGGAAAAAAACTTGTTTCAAAAGATCATTGCAACTTTTGGCAACTAATTGGTTCTGGCATTAGATTTCTCCCAAACAACCATTTACATACCTCGTTGTACAATGTACATGTTATAATTTCATGTGGAAGCATCCACCTACCCTTGTCAGATAATAGCAACACCTTTTTGGTATAACTTGAACATCATTAACAAGGACCTCCTTTTCTGTGATGAAAATGTTAATAAATACATAATGTGCTTTCATATTACTTAGTATTCTATATTCTTTGAACTTGTAGATAACATTAGTATTTTTGTTAAAATTTAGATGACTTGTACATGGCATAATTGTGTCAGGCAAATGATTTGGTGGTTAGTGATTTTCATGTTTGTAGTGGTATAGTATTCTCCCGCCATAAACTATTATTTTTAAGTTTGACTTTAAAAGAATTGTAAAAATATTCTAAAATAACGTGCAAATGATTAGATGAGGAGTGTTGATTGTACAAGTTCCATAAATCCAACTCAAAGTCACATTATTAGAATGAGAATCAACTTAAAGACATTTACACAAGAGATTGATTGACAAAGTCTCTTATAACCTTATCAATAAATTTATTAGATTAGATTTAGGCAATTTTTAAAGTTTTTGTTAATTTATTAATTTATTATGTTTGTATTATATTTTACAGCCTTTAATTTTTATTATATGTATATTTTTATAAATTCTTTAGAGCCTTATTAATAAATTTATTAGATTAGATTTAGGTATTTTTTTGAATTTTTTGTTAATTTATTAATTTAATTGATTATTATGTTTGTACTGTATTTTATAACTTTAATTTTGATTATATGTATATTGTTGTAAATTATAAACATTAAATACTTAAGTGTGAATATGATCTTTTTTTGACACATATTAAAAAAAATCATAGATAAATTTTTATTAATTTCAATTTTTTAAAATACAATAATAAGATAAATGTAGAATGGGGATGAATTTAAACTCAAGGCAACTTTTAACTGTCTAAAATTTATTGTGTAATTTTAAAGTTATATATATATAATAAAATACTATAAAATAAAATAAAAATATATTTTTATCATCTCAAGTATATAGTATAAAAAATTTAATTTTAAGATATTAGTAATATGAAATATAATATGAGATTAAGTCAATTAATTTTTTACATTTATATTCACATACTTTTTTCCAACATAGATTCCAATAAAAAAATACTTCATTAATAAATTAATCATTATGTTTTATATTTATATTATCATTGCAAAAGATTTAATAAAATAATAATTTTAAAAATTAAAATAAATTAATTACATTATATATACATGCTTTTAAATAATTTTAAAAAAATAAAACAAGAAAACTTTGAATAATTACATAAAAATTACATGTCTAGTCATCCTCTATTCTTAACATAATATTTTTTTAAATCTCATTTTTTAATCTTTGTTCACAATTTTCATTGAGATACACAAAAATTGGAGACAACTATACTATAAATCAATGCATGATAATCGTTGAAAAAATAATTTTGTAAACTACAATTTAAGTAGAAGAAAAACTAATAATACCATCAAAAACTACACATTGTCCTTAAAAAATCCTTTTATTTTAAACTATTGTATTTTCAAATTTGAGTTAGATAAAACAATGGTATAAAATTTCAAAATAGAATTTAGAATATCATAATGCACAAAATCAATATGAAACAAAATGAAATATAGTGCAAATACACAAAATAATATAATATAAATAAATTTTTAGGAGCTTCTCAAATTATGTTATATTTAATTTTAAATTACATTTTATAAAATAAATTAAGAATTTTTCAAAATCTAGTAAACTATGTTATATTATTATTTATTTATTTAGTAATGTGTAATTTATTTTTTAATTTTATAATATATCAATAAGAATGTGATGTTGAATCTAAGACTGGTTTTGACTATTTTGTGTCAACACACTTAAGATGTTTACTAAGTTCATGTCGAGCTAGTAACACATGTTAAGTAAAATATGTATAAATGTTGAGTAAACAGTTGATGTCGAGGTACAATGTATGTCGAGCCAGAAAAGTTCAACAAGTGTCAAGTGAACTTTAGGAGCCAAGCAATCTTTAGGTGTCGAGTGAAGTTCAAATGCCGAGCAAAATATAAGGTGTCCAGTCACCATAGATGTCAAGTGAAACAAAACTACTATAGGAGCTGACTGAGCTAGTTTTTCTATATGTGTCAAGCATCAACAACTAGTATGTGCCGAGTAACATAGAAATCAACATATGAGTTTGTGCCTTCACAAACTCATATGTAAACCATTTTTGGAGCTAACATAGATGAATTTCGAAGGATATTAAAGATAAGAACGAATATTTTTCATTACCTATGCAATCAGGATGCGGCCAATAAGAAAAATGGAGAAGGCATGCAACCAATAAGAAAAGTGCAAGGAATGAGTGAGAAATGAAGAATGAATATGGATTGTAGATTCATACCTAACCCTAAGTCTTTGTAAATCTTTAAAAGGAGAACAAAACCCCATTGTATGCATGGATGAGAGAAGTGTATGGGTGAACTATAGAGAAATTCAGAAGGGTTAGAGACTTAGTGAAGAACAAAGTAGCATTGCAGAATCTAGTTGTTGAAGAACAGAGTATCAGAACATAGCAGAGGGACATATCAGATCAAGCAAGGATCAGATCAGCAAGAGTAGAACAAGGATCTAGAATTAGCAATTGAAGATTGCAAAGCTATCAAGTCAAAGATTTTCTAATACTCTCTAGCAATTGTATTAGATATGGAAATCCTATGGACTTAGGTTGGCCTAGTAGTCATTTGTAAATCCTTTAACAGGGTAGCATTCCAAGAGAATGTACTAAAGTCCTTTAACTAGGCCTACTTTTAGCAGGGTAGTGAAATCCTTTAACCAGGTCACTTTTGACAAAGTGTAAAAGTCTTTACCAAGATAGGCCTTTCACAGGGCAGACCATTGGAAGTGGTCAAACATTATAACCTTGAACAATTACACATTGTTGTAGTGATATTTTGTGGGTGTCATCCCCACCCTAGTTTTACCTTCTCATTTTGGAGGGTTTTTGGGTTACCAAATTTGTGCGTTGTCTATTTTCATGCATTTCTTTACTTTCAAGTTCATTAGATAGATTGGATGCATGTGAATGGTTTTAGTTAAAATAATCTAAAAGGGTTAAAGTGAGTTACTTTTGATTCACTCCCCCCCCCCCACCCCCTCTCAGAAGTGTATCTTCCCACTTGTTAATTCCAACAATTGGTATCAGAGCCTAGTTCTCTCAAGAAGGAGCCTTACATCTTCGAGAAAAGATCTAAAAATGGAAGTCTACAAACGTGCAAAGATAATAGAGAATCAAGCAATTAACACACAATTTTATTTACATGCTTTGGAAGAAGCTAGAGAAGAACTGGGGAAATCCTTAAAAAGAAGAAAAGAGATTGCCATAGCTAAGAATGACACATAGTACAAGGAGATTGACACATCAAATCTATTTTCAAATGGAGATTCTAAAGAGTTTGATGCAGCAATAGTAGACCTAATGGAGAAGAATAGAGCTCAAGCAGAAGAAATTAGAATACTCAAGATTGAACAAGAATCACAAGCCATAATGCTTTGTGAAGTGATTGAACAAAAGAAAAGAGTCATTGAAGAAAAAGCCATGATAGAAGATGACAAGAGAAATCTTACCAATAGATTGGAGGAAAAGACAATTGAGTTTGAAAGAATTTCTAACATGTAGCTGGACACCCTAAGTCAGATGATGAATGCATATCATGAGCTAAATATGAAAGACATTGAGATCACTACACTAAAGATGCAAAATGAACAATTGAAAAATGACTTGAAAAGAGAAAAGGATTTTGGAAAAGCTTCAAAAAACCTAATGAGGTTATCAAGTACTTTGAACAGCTACTGAAATCACCTAGGCCAAGCAATGACACTTTAGGACTTGGTTACACCAGCACTAAACAAGGAGAGTCCTCCAAGACTGTAGAAAAAAGGAGTAACAAAGGTAAGAACACTAAACCTACCTATCATTTATGTGGTAAAAAGGGACATACCTCTAATGTATGTAGGAGCAAGAATGCCCATCAGCATGACAAACCTAAGAATGAGGGTTATTGTCATAAGTGCAAAAAACAAGGACATCAAGCACATAACTACAGAACTAGAACTATCAGGCCACCAAGATTTGAAGGTCACTGCTATAATTGCAATAAGTATGGACATAGAGCTTTTGAGTGCAGATCAAAGCCTAAATGGACACCTAATCAGCCTACAAAGGGAAACAACCATGGACATCACTACACTTGGGATTAAAACACTAGGTACAGTTGTCATTACTATCAAAAATATGGACACATTCCTAAAAATTGCATAAGGACACATTTCAGAGGGAATTATAGTAGATGGTTGAGTCAAACCAATGTTTTAGTTGCTTAAAGACTGGTCATATCAACAGGAATTGCCCAACAAGGTCAAAGGCACCAACTCAAAGAATGACAAAGGAAAAGAGAAGGTAGATGTTGAACACATCAGAGGAGAAATTAATAAGACATGGAAGAAGAAAGATGAATGTAGCTCATCAAATGAAGGGATCACTTCACCTAATAGTTCAAGTGATCACACTTCATCAAACTAAGCAAGAAAAAGGCACAAGGGACTGATTTACAAAGCTTTATCATACATTAGTTCCTAGAAAAGAAAGTAATAAAAAAGAATAGATCAACATGAACAAAGATGCAAAGTCAACAGTTCAAGATTACATAAGTGTTGCTGAGTTTCCTTGTGAAGCCAAGTAAAAATCCAATACATGCTGAGTTGATTGTCAAGACTGTAGAAGCCGAGTTGGTAGAGGAAGCCGAGTGAAGAAGAAATCTTAGTTGAAGCCGAGGAAGTAAGACTCCAATGGAAGCTGAGTGATGGAAAGGCAATGGAAGCCAAATAACGTAGGATCCTTCAAAAGCTAAGTGGATAGTTGAAAACATACTAAGCATTAAATGCGATTAAAATAGGGTATAATATCATAGTTTCATTCATTTTTCTTCATCGAGAACATAGAGCAAAGATGAGAAAGAGCACAAAGCAAATCCAAGGCAAAGAAACTAGTGCACATGAAGATTTCAGCAACATTTCAAGCATGATTCCATCAATTATAAGGTATTTATGACTATGTCAAGCTACGCAATTTTGTGTTTTCATTGTGTTGAAACCCTAGTTTTTGAAAAATGCCATCTAGCTCAATAAAAACTTAGGAGAAGGATACATTTAAAGTTCAATTAGTATCCAAGGAGGTTAGGAAACTTGATTTCCATCCTATCCTAGAGGTTGCATACAAAAATGACCTAGTTGGTGCCCTTTCCATCATACCCCCAATGGTTGTAATGGTTCAAGATGTAAGGAAATGTTATAACTAAAAAATTGGAGCTATAGGTGACATGGAGATGAGAGAGACATATGAAAAGTTGTGTGAAAATGAAGTGTTAAAGGGAGAATACAAAATTCTTGAAAATAAGGGTTTAACGTGAGCCCTAGATTTCCCCATAGTGTTTAAGACAGAATGGATTAGACTAGTATTGAGCCGAGTGCATGATGGTAGTTTTTGGTTGGAGGATGGTCCTATCAAAATCACTAAGAGGATAGTACATAGAGTGATAGGGTACCCAACCCTAGACCAGCCAAAGACTCTTAGGAGTGATGCCAAGGAAGCAATTGAGAAAAATATAGGTGCAAAATGGAATAAAAGAGGGATGACAATTGACACAATCCAAGACCCTCTAGTTGACTTTGCAGTAAGGGTCATTGCACACAAATTTTATCAATCTAGCAGACTCAATAGTGTGCCATGTATTGCAGTGGATGTTAGATAAAAAATAGTGAAAAATGATCACACATATGATCTTGTAGAGCTACAACTACAACAGATCAATGAAAATTTGGTAGCAATCAGGAGAAGAGAGGGAGTACAATCTAAATTTGGTGCAATTTTGATATGTATTTTTTTTTATGTACAGAATGAATTTCTTTCTTTTGGTAAAGTAGCATGGAAGAATGATAGGTCTATCATAGCTCAGGTCAATGAATACATAGAGTAGATGGGAGCTAATTTTGAGACCTTGATGACTAGTTATTTTGAAGGTTTTAAGAAATCAATGAAGCAGAGGCTCAGAATTCTAGTTTCTTTAGTGGAGAAACATGTAAATGAATTTTTTTTTCCTTGCAGATATTGATTATACATACATACAAGTGGCCATATTAAGAGTGAGATGGTTGAAACCTCTTGGGTATGAGATAAATATAGATGAAGCATCTACAGTAATAACTGCACTACTTATAGAAGAGATTGACAAGGATGCACAACATTTTGGAACATATAACGTGGTGAGATCCAAAGTGGATATGAACTTGAAAACTACCTCCACTTTGAAGAAGAAAGACAAGCTTTTTAAGAAGCTTAAAGAAAAATTTGGAGAAGGAACTGCAAAAGAAGTTGAAGATGAAGGTGAAGATGTCAAGGGAGATGAAGAAGAGAAAGACCAAGGGCCACTTGCCCTAACCCAAGGCATGGGGGCAAATGTAGATGAAGAAGAAGGTGCTAAGAAAGAAGTTCCAAAGGCTAAACCAAAGAAAAGGAAAGCTCAAAAGCAGCTAGTTTCCCAACCTAAAGGGAAGAAGAAGAAACCTGCAAAACCAAGCCCAGCCAGGCCAACTACAAGGGCCGACACTAGGGCTACAACACAAGGGGCAAAGGAGCAGATAAAAAAAAAGTAACAGAACAAGAAGAACTTGCAGAATAGAAAAAGAGGAGGAAGTATGTTGCACCTCTAGAATCAAATGAAGAGAGAACAAAATCTGATGAGGATCGGTTTAGATTGGTAAGAAGTTCTACCACTTCTAAATTGGAAGGCATTTGCAATAATATTAGGGATAATGTTGATTTATCTAGTCTCAAGACCATAGATTTTAATAATTTGTCAAAAGACAACAAAACAGAGTGGAAGAGTCCATTTACACTATGATGGCTAAGTTCAAGACTACCCCACTTGAACTAGACACTTCAATGGCCAAGGAGCTAAGCTCATTAGTGAAAAATAAGTGGTATTACTGTCTTAAGATAAAAAAGGAAATAGGAGAGTCTACATTGGCTCATGTGATGCCTGACCTTACTAAAGGTCAAATAAAAAAGGCAAATAAGAAGCATGGGAGAAAATTTGCACCCAAATATAGAGCCTTCAGAATTTTGCAAAACCAAATTGAAGATGTTGTTCAAAAGTCCACACAGATGTGGAAATTGATCTATGGATTGACAATTGTGAAAGAAGGACAGGAAGACCCATTCGAGGGTAGGAATGATGAAGAAGAAGAAGAGAATGAGAAAGAAGAAGGAAGAGAACAAGAAAAGGATGAAGGAGAGAAAGAGACAGAAAAAGAGATAGTGGAGAAGGAACATGGTAAGGAACAATAAACTAAACAAAGTGTCCAAGACACTCAAATGCCACAACCAAGCCCTCCACATACAATACATGTAGACACAATAATTGTATAGGATGTTCCTGACACTTCAACTTAGAACATCAATCCTTTGAGTGCAAAGGATCTCAAGAAGATCCTTCACCAATCAACACTTCAAGCACAACTTTGCATAAATCTAGTATTGGTGAGTGTTGATGAACTATAGAAAGTTGTAGACGAAATAACAAGGGAGAAGGAAACCACACAAGAACAATCCTCACAACCTCCCCCAACTATAGCAAAGCAACCTAAAGAGAAAGAAGAATATGACAAAATTGCTAAGGTTGATTCTACAATAAAGGTAACAACTACTACTAAGGAGAAAAAAAAGGAACAAACAAGACAAGATGTTCCTACAGCACAAACCCAAGGTGCACCTCCACAAATTTTCATCATTGATCAAAGTAGTAGAGAAGAGGAACAAGAAGTAGAGAAAACCCCTAAAGAGTAGGAGGCAATACAAAAATTGGTAAACTTGCCTACCTCAGGAACTCCTCAGGAGAAGCCGAGCATTGATGCAATACCATTGCAAATTTCAGCACCAAACTTGAGCACCACCAAGGTTTCAAGGGTACTTCACTATGGAGACACTGCACTTGATGAAGAAATAGTCATACCAAGCTATGACTCAAGAACAATGAAATTGCAATAGATAAATGAAGTGCAAGAGGCACTAGAAAGGAGAAAGAGACAAGAGATACTTAGAAATGAGTATAAGTAGAAGTAAGCACTAGTGGAGATCAAGGAGATATTTCTTGATGCATTTAGCTTGCAAGTACCTAACGAAACCCAGCTCATAATGGAGCAACTATCCAACATTGTGGACCAGGTACAAAATGAGGACCTAGAATCCAATGTTAAATTATTTGCATGGTTAGAAAATAAATTTCATATGAAAGTGAATGAGAAGATATCAAGTAAAATAGCACTTTCATAGGTTGAATTGGCAAAGAATATTGAAAAAGTGAATAGAGTACTTGAGAATGTATTCTCATTGTACAAAAAATTGTGTGATTTCTCATACTTCACATAGGAAAAAAGCCAAAGGATACTAAGCTTGGAGTGAAATCTAAAGATTTCCAGCACTCAACTCCCAAAAGATCCAACTCAAAGTGAGAAGCATTTTGCCAAAACACTTCACACACAAAAAGAACTAGCTGTGTTGACAACAAAAGAGGCCAACATTAAGGCCAAACTGATGCAAATTTTGTCCTCCATAACTCCACATCTAGAAGTGCTTCATAAGGAGTAGGCCTATGTAGAAAATATGCTAAAGAAATACCCAAATCTTTCTACTTTAGAAGGCCTTGTTCATCTTGCAGCAAAGACAACAGTCCAGCATAAGTCATTGGAGATAGCCTTGAATAATTGGGATGCTTCTCTCAAGATGATCACAGAGATAAACAAAACATTTTTGGTGAAATATGGTCTTAATCCTTAGATCCCTTTTACATAAGTCTCAAAAAGGGGGAGATATAGTTAAGGGGGAGAAATAATTAAGAGGAGATATAATATTTTAGGGGAGTTTTAGATACAAAATGGAATATAATAATAGATACAGAGTACAGCAAGCAGAAACAGGGTACACAGATATCAAGGCAAAGAGTATCAGATACATCAATATCAGACAAATTTAGCATAAGAAGTTTTGGTTATAGGAATGGTATGGCACATCAGCTTAGGGGGAGCTACAAGACTTTGAGGTATACAAAATTTTGAGAAGTTTTGAAGTTTTGTGTATATGCTAAACTATATGCATATTTTACTTGAGGAGATTAGACCTTGATATACTGCTAAGTGTTTTTCACACACATGTCAAAGGGGGAGATTGTTGAATCTAAGATTGGTTTTGATTATTTTGTGTCAACACACTTAAGATGTTTACTAAGTTCATGTAGAGCTAGTAACACATGCCGAGTAAAATATGTATAGATGTCGAGTAAATAGTTGATGTCAAGCTACAATGTATGCCAAGCCAGAAAAGTTCAACAAGTGTTGAGTGAACTTCAGGAGCCAAGCAATCTTCAGGTGCTAAGTGAAGTTCAAATCTTGAGCAAAGTATAAGGTGTCGAGTCACTATAGATGTCAAGTGAAATAGAAGTACTATAGGAGCCGAGTGAGCTAGTTTTTCTATATGTGCCGAGCATCAGCAACAAGTATGTGTTGAGTAACACAAAAATTAGCATATGAGTTTGTGCCTTCACAAACTTAGATATAAACCATTTTTGGAGCTGACATAGATGAATTTTGAAGGATATTAAAGATAAGAATGAATCTTTTACATTACCTATAAAATCAGCATGCAGCCAGTAAGAAAAATGGAGAAGGCATGCAACCAATAAGAAAAGTGCAAGGAATGAGTGAGAAATGAAGAATGAATATGAATTGTAGATTCATACCTAACCCTAAGTCTTTGGAAATCTTTAAAAGGAGAACAAAACCCCATTGTATGCGTGGATGAGAGAAGTGTATGGGTGAACTATAGAGAAATTCAAAAGGGTTAGAGACTTAGTGAAGAATAGAGCAACATTACAGAATCTAGTTGTTGAAGAACAGAGTATCAGAACATAGCAAAGTGACATATCAGATCAAGCAAGGATCATATCAGCAAGAGTAGAACAAGGATCTGGAATTAGCAATTGAAGATTGCAAAGCTATCAGGTCAAAGATTTTCTAATACTCTCTAGCAATTGTATTAGATATGGAAATCCTATGGACTTAGGTTGGCCTAATAGCCATTTGTAAATCCTTTAATAGGGTGGCATTCCAAGAGAATGTACTAAAGTCCTTCAACCAGGCCTACTTTTAGTAGGGTAGTGAAATCCTTTAACTAGGTCACTTTTGATAGAGTGTAAAAGTCTTTAACAAGATAGGCCTTTCACAGGGCAAACCATTAGAAGTGGTCAACCATTGTAACCTTGAACAGTTACACATTGCTACAGTGATATTTTGTGGGTGTCATCCCCACCCCAGTTTTACCTTCTCATTTTGGAGGGTTTTCGGGTTACCAAATTTGTGGGTTGTTTATTTTCATGCATGTCTTTACTTTCTAGTTCATTAGATAGATTGGATGCATGTG
The DNA here is from genome assembly GCA_028749045.1 of Cupressus sempervirens. NCBI lineage: Eukaryota > Viridiplantae > Streptophyta > Pinopsida > Cupressales > Cupressaceae > Cupressus > Cupressus sempervirens. The sequence continues at coordinate 571,284,990 of CM053785.1, forward strand.
AATGGTTTTAGTTAAAAGAATCTAAAAGGGTTAAAATGAGTTACTTTTGATTCACCACCACCACCACCCCCCCCCTCAGAATTGTATCTTCCCACTTGTTAATTCCAACATGTGAAAATAAATAGAATAAATTATTTAATTACTTGATTTAATCATTTAATCCCATCTCCCATCCAAGCTAATATAAATAAATTTTCATCTAACAATTTAATCAAACAATATTTATTTTATTATCATGTTCTAAAAAATTACAACAATATAATTATATAGTAATAAAAATTTATTTAATTTTTTATATTAATATTATATACTAAATTTTTTTTAAATCTACACCAATATAAATAAAATAATAATAATTTATGAAACATATATAATAAATTCACAACTACTCCAAGTTTTCAGGAAGTAAAATTTCTAATAGGTCATAAATGTTGGATATATGGCATTCCAAAAATTTGTCGGTGCAAATACGTTTCACTATAGCCGGTGTCATTCTTTTGGGCTTAACATTTTGGGAGCATCTTGTAAAATTTGATGGATTTTCCTACTTTGAATTGGTAGAGGGCAAAGTTGGAGAGAAGAAATGTGTTATAATACTTAGACTATGAAGCATCATTGTTGGCTCCTTAATCAGTACCTCAATCCCTCATACACTAGAGTATGATAGAGAAGATGACCTCCAAAAAATTGCAGTCTTAGCCAAGAAGCAATGTGGCCACTTCTAGATTTTGTAGCTTATCAAGCAGAGCTTTCCAAAAAGAAGGAATATTCAGTAGAAACTTTCAAATATAAATTTTAAAAATATATATTTAGAAACTTTCAGGTATAACCATTGTTTTTTAATTGAAAAAATAGTTAAACCTTTGGAAAAATTAGAAGTAGCTAATAAAAAAGATATTAATTTAAAAATAAAACAATATAAATTTATCTCTAAATTTTAGTACTTCACTAATTTTTATTGCTAGACTAATTAGATGTAGGCAAATGTTTTTAGTCTATGTGTCCTCCATGTGACTCCTATGTGGATGTCACATAGTGTCAGCTCATCCAATCCTCCAAGTCTCACCTAGATATCTATTAATAGAGCCCTCACCATGAGCAAAAGAATCACTTAGAGTTGTAGTGTTATCATGTTGGTTTAGCTCTAGAATTTTTTAAGCTTTTTAGTGTTTTTGTATAGCAACTTGATCTTAGTTTACTTAAGTCATATTATCATGTTGGTTAAAATAAATACTTTTAGATTTTCATATGCATTGTTGTGTTATTGATCATAGGCTTGAATCATTGTCACTATGTATTGTTGGAAGCTTGAGACTAGTTCCTTATACTAGTTCTTGAGTTGTTCAAATTATTCATTAGTTTAGCATTGCTTTTCCATTCATCAAACAACAAGTAATCACTTGGGGATTAAGTATTTGTTTTTTTGAGAGAAAGCACTCCCATATCTCCAAAAGAGAGCAAATCAAACAAGCCTTACAAGTGTACTTGTTTGGGCTCTATCAGATGTTGTGAGGAGTCTTTATGTTTTAAGTTTTATATGCATGTTTTGAATCTTGTTATTGCTAACTCTCTAACATTATAACACGTCTAAGCTTGACTCACAAGTTGAAGATTTCTCCATACACAATAATACATTATAAATCTTTTGTAGTGATCTCTCTTTATTGCATATTAGATCTTGTTGATTTTCTCTATATCATTATATATAATATTCAATGCTTCCCCATTTTAATTATTCCATTACAATATAAATGGTCATTTTCATTTCTCACATGTGTCTTTGTTGGCCATTGGAGTAGGCATCTATGAGTAAAATTTTGTACAGGTAAGGCTCCTACTCACCCTTCTCACTCATGGCTTTATTAAGCAGATAGTCTTTGTGTGGGAGCTCTGCTCCAAACATTTAAATTTTTGACAGAAATTTTGTAGTAGGATGAAAAATTTGTCAAGACTCCATTTTTTTATTTTCTAGTTTTTTTTAAATACTTTTAAAAAAAATTTGTTTCTCCACTATGAAATCGTACTTTCCTTATTACTTTCTTTATTCCTCATAGCAACTGCAACTTTTTTATTTTTCTTATGTTTTATCTTATTTCTTGCCTCATCTTTGTCATTGTTTTCTTTCCCAGTTGGCCCCCAAGTAGAGTGATCTTGGCATCTTTACATTTCAAAGTTTTAATGATTGGTTTCTATCATTTCCTACAACAAATACTTATTTTCTTGTAGTTGTGTTATCTAGCATGAATTAGACCTTTTAGTAGAGTTATCGTTGCATAAGTTGTATCTCCATATTTGATATGATCATTGAATCTAATTTTTCCATTTGTATTAGAGCCTATATGTAGCTCTTTTTCCACGTTACTACCCACTTTTGTTGGTAGATGTGAATCAGAAATTATTCTCATTCTATCAGAATAAATTACCTTGTCTTCAACATAATTGACCAAAGGAACTATAGTTTTTTTTTTTCTAGTTTATGATTCTGATATGGAACCTTGTATTCACTACATTTTATGAGATGTCACATCTTTGATGTATTGTTTTAAATAGTTTTCAAATTTCCATGTCTTTGATTCTACTTATGATAATCCCCATTAAATATTTTATAATGGAAATATCATTTTTGTTCGAAGCAATTTTGTAGCTTGGAAGAAATGTTTTAGGGGACAATGTAATTCACTCATAATAGTAAATAGCATGTCCACTCCAATAATAATATTTCTCATTGTTTCCAACTCATGAACTACTATATGAAATAGTATTGGTATAAATGATGATACATGGAAAAGGACAAAAAAAATTATAAGGTAAATATATCAAACAAAGATAAGTTAGTTTTTAAAAATTTAGCATATCTATATGATTTTATTATCCATCATTTTTAAAGAAGAGTCTTATCATTAGAAAAGTTTTGTATTTAATTTTTCCCTTTAACCTTTTCAAATAGAATTATATTTAGTAATATAAAAATATATTACTCATAAACTTAGAATATATTCATAAGAATCTTATAATTTCATAATGTAAAATTATATTTAGTAATATAAAAATATATTACTCATAAACTTGGAATATATTCATAAGAATCTTATAATTTCATAATGTAAACTTTCTTGTATTAGAAACTTAGAATATATTCATAGGAATCTTATAATATATTCATAAGAATCTTATAATTTCATAATGTAAACTTTCTTGTATTAGAAACTTAGAATATATTCATAGGAATCTTATAATTTCAGAATGTAAATTTAGTTGTATTAGAAACTAAGTTAGTTTTAATTAGGAAGTTGAAAGAATAGATTTTTTTTCTTAATCTTTTTTAAGAAAATGTTTTTTATATATTTATTAAAATATTTAGAGTTTTTATATTTGTTGAAAAGTAATCTTATATCTATATAAATATTAATGTTAAACTTATCTAGTCTTCTTACATTATATTTTGCAATAAGTGGTTAGAAATAGGTAATATTGGCGGTTACTATATTGTATGAAAAATTCAACTCCATTATTTTTTTCTTTTTACTAATTTTTATTATTAAGTATTATATAGTCCCTGATTTTAGTGATCATTCTTGATGTTTTTGTTGTGTTTTATGTGGTCTTAAAGTGAAATGTGATTATGGGTTATGAATGTTGGATGTCTTTATCTTAATGTATTATGGATGATAATGTCATAGAATGATTTACCTTATCCTATTATGATATATCAGATTGTGTGCAAATTAGTGTCTAAGTTGTAGTTAATTGACTACCCTAATTACATAATTGTGATCTTTTACTCGTTTGGTTGATTAAATATTAGGCTTTGTGTTTAGTATTTATGTGTCTTAAGTAAGATGTGAAAGGTATCATGATTGAGAGTTGGAGTGGAGTTTTGCATGTTGTGTATTTTCAACTATTTTAGTGTCCTTGTATATTTCCAAAATGCCCAATGGGAGTCTTATTAATGACATAAGCATTCTTCATTATTCAAATAATTTAGCAATCTATAAATTCAACACTCTTGTAGGCTAAATGTTGCATGCACAAAAGCATGTGACTGTGAATAAGTATATCATTAAACATCACACACTAAGGAAGACATTAAGCTTGGAAAAAATAAGTCAACTTTGACTTTTTGACACTTTTAGCCTCAGATTCAAACCTTAGTGTATGATGTTTAAGTCATGTATAACTATATATTTTCAATGAGCTTGTGTCATAGATATTTAGAGGGTTGTCATAGATATTTAGAGGGTTGTGATGATGGGATTACAAGACACGTGTGTGTGATTTAACCAAATTCATTTTTTGCGATAAGAGCTTATAATATTTTTTAGTGCTCTTACATGTTTTCTTACATTAGTTGTTAATAAGGTCCAGTGAGCTTGTCCCTAGCTATTATTAATGCCTAATAGTCAAGCCTTGCTCCAGTTATTGTCCTCTATTAAGACCTCAAGAGAATTCCCCCTATTTTTTGTAGAGCCTAAAGAAAAGGAGATTCTATCCAAATCATATTGCATTTGTTTACTATCAGGGGTAAACAGGTTTAATGCATAATAGAAAAGTAAAGAATGTAACACTGAGTTTCATAAAACTGAACTGTTGATGCCATTAATGTTCATGACAATACAATACAATATAATGTACTTCTTATTAATATCTAATGTCACTCAGGCAGATGTACATAATACTCAAAGGATTGCTACTCAATCATCATGTTCCAACTACCTTCGATACTAGACACTGACACACTTAACTACAAATTATTTGGTTTACAAACTATTCCCAAAGGTTACAATTATTCCCAAAAACATCACCCCCCCCCCCCCCCCCCACTAAAAAAAAGTTGTCTTCTGATGAAAAGTACAAAATAGGGACAATGTTGAATACATAAATGAAAAAATGAGCTAAGAAGAGTTGGGAGGAAGTGTCCCTGGAGCTGCTAGTTGGAAAGTAGAAGTGTTCAATTTCCTCCACAATTGGTACACCTGTTGAGTGTGAATATCTTGATCTTCTCGTACCTACAAATTTTCCTCTACAACCTCCTTTCATATCAATGTGGCTTCCTATAATTCAGCCTCCTTATCATATGCTACCTTTGCTACGTCATTTTCCTTCATTGCCTTAGCCATCTGATGTTCCACCATACTCTTTGATGGGCCTTCAAAAGGCCATCTCTCATAGCTCTTTTTATCCACTTTTTAAATAGTTATTTTGCAAGCAGACATGAATTTATGGTTTTCAAGCATATGAACTTATGGTTTTTTTGTGTGTGTGTGTGTGTGTGTGTGTGTGTGTGTGTGTGTGTGTGTGTGTGTGTGTGTGTGTGTGTGTGAGAGAGAGAGAGAGAGAGAGAAAACATGAAGTAGAAATATGGATAGTTTGAAGACATGATATTTTCTTGAATTCATGAACAAGAATGGTATAATGCAATAGCTATACATGTTGATAAATGTTTCCCTATCTATGCTATGTTTTGGATAGTTTTCCTTCTATAGCCATAGGACTTGCAAGAGTGTTAATTGGAACTTAACATCTTTTCCATAATATTGATGATGAGAATATAAATGTAATGGAAGTTTGTGTTTGCATTGATTATTTTGTAGGAGTTTACTGCGGGCATTTAAGGACCAACATTATGGCGCTAGAATAGTCAACACCAACTATGGATTGCAAGACCTTTACAAGTGGGGAAACTTAATTTATGTTGCATGTTGTGCGTGGATGTAGTTCCCTCAACATGCTATATTCCTAGAGGATTTATTGTTTCTTCTTTGAAACTTTATGAGTTTTTAAATGATCCTTATTTGTGAAGTGATCTTAGATTTAGGAGGTAGTTGTAAGTTTTCCTTCAAATAAGCGACCATTGTAACTTTTTGACAAGTGAAGAAACTCGAATGAGTTAGTTTTTCATAATAGAACTATTGTGATATTATTTTTCAATCAAGTGTAATATTTCTCCATGAATGAATAGAATGCACAATTCAAGTTTATATCTCTTATCTTGATTGTATTTTTTGTCCACTTGGTGAGTGAATTGTTTTGTTAGAGCAGATTTCATTTTCTTGTTCATTTCTAAGTAAGTTAGTACTATGTTGCTTCTATTGCCACTGATAACAAAATTGGTGGACTATTCTTGCAACATAGGCGGTTAGAATAACTCCTACCAGTGATTACATGCTTTGTTAGAGTAATTTCATTTACTGGCTTTAGCTTAGTTTTCCTAAAGCTCAAGCATTTGAATTTCATAGGTTACTCTTAAGATTGAGAAATTTTAAAGCATATACTTTGCAAATGTCATTCCAAGATTACATCCTTGGTTGATAATTAAATGAGACTGAATAATTTATTTAGAAACCAATTAGGATGTCCAATCCTGAATAGGCAGTCCATTGTTGTAGGTTTGTGATATCATTATTTGGTCAAACACTTTTACCCTATTTAGATGCCTCTAGCTACACTACCAGTATTGCATGCTCTTTTTCCCAAGTGATCTATTGAGTGGCTAGTCTGGTAGCTATCTCCTCCTAAGATTTCTCTGCTACTACCCAAGCCTCTTCCCTAGCCTTCTCCTCTTGTTGCACTTCAAGAACCTCCCCTGCAAGCAACTTGCCTTTATATATTACTTCAGTAATAGCACTGAGATATGTATGTACTTCCTCATCCCTCCTATCATATGTTGGCATTTCATCCTCTACATGCACCATAGTCTCTACTTCCACTCCTGGTGCTACTTTATTCTGTTCTCCCATCTCTCCTAGCAAAGGTACCTCTACATCTTTGAGGACAACATTGTCCAACAACATTGCTTTTAAATGGAGGTCCTCTCTTATAGGGGATTGAATGGAAGGTCCCTATACTATAGGTGGAATTAGTTATTGTGTCAAGTATGTACTCACATGGCCTGATGAACTACTATGTCTTACTAGTGTATGATGTTCCTTTTCTAGAATACTCACATCCATGCTTACCCTAGGACTACCTCCTACAGGATCAGCCAATAATGCGACATCCACAGTCACCATAGCATCTAATGTAATCACCTCCAACTACACCCGCTTCTATGATCCATCATCTCCAATCTCCCCGACTCCTTCTGTCACAGTTCTGACCAAATCTTTGATTGTTTGAGGCATATCAGCTTTTTCTAGAGTGCTCTCTATGGTTGTGATCAACACTCTCATAGGAGTGGCCTCCATCACCATAGTCTTGGCCACCCTCAAAACCCTTGTCAATGTCACTATTAGTGGAGTCATATCTATTGATGCTCTAACCTGACCAAATTCCAAAATAAGGGCATTGGTTGTAATGGGTGTCAAATGAGCCATGCTAGACAACATAAGTCATGGAAATAATAGTGGGGTTACTAAAATCACCTCCACTTCCTCATCTTCATCATCTTCTATGGTATTCTCATCCTCAAACATCTCCTGGTGCCTGCTATCTATATCCTTGGGACCTAAGATGACATACATTGCCTATTTGGACCTCTTCTATCGTATTGCTTTGTGACCGCCTAACAAATCCAAATATTATCATCTCATAATAGGTGGCTTGTCTAGTACCATGGGTACTACTTTGACCACTCTTTTCAAAATGTCATGTAGCACCTCGTTAACTATGAGATCCATAAGAATTTGATCATGCGGTGCAACATGTAGAATGCCATGTGTTGAAGGGTCATAAATTTGTACATGCGCTTCACCAATAATGTGCCCCAATCACAAGCCCTTCCTCCCAGCAAGTTATTCATGATGGAGACCTACTGAAATGAAATGTCATATGTGAGGTTGGAGTTTGTTAGCCAACTCTTGACCAAGTCCATCAAGCATCTCCAATGCCCCTCTATAATAAACAACTTCTTTATCCCCCTATTTTTTGAAGCCTTGTTAAGTGACTCCCTCTCTACCTCTGTGAGGTGACCTCTGCAGATTAGCCAAATGTAGAAATATTTCACCTCCAAAGCCAATTTATGTGACTTCAACTCCACTTTATGCCCTTATGTTGGTAAGCCAAAAACTTGCCTAAATTCTGATGGTGTGAAAGAAACTACTACCAGGTGATCCATGTATGATACTATGCTCTTCATGGAGACACTATCAAAGGTCTCAATCATTGGTTGAAGAGGGCCTTAAAAATCCTTGATGCAAAACATTAACATTTGCATCATCCATTGCACCTATGCATGCCTCATGTTATCTTTAATAACATGGTTGTTTGGTGTTGCCGCACTCTCAAACCACCACCTCTGACAATCTAAACCATTCAAGCCTTCAAACATTATTGGTTGTGGTGTCCCAACATTTCTCAATGCCTTGGTATCTTTGTCTTCCTTCTCTTCCTCTTCCTCTTCCTCTTCACTTTGGTTGTTTTTGTCTCAATTTCCTTCGGCCCAAGGTGTGTTGGGTAGGTTTAAAATTTGTTCATCTCTCTCTTTGATCAAATCAAATCTCTGTCATGTCTCTTCCAAAATTTCCTCACTACTTCTTGCTCATTGGTGTTCTAGTGAACCATCATTCCCCTTTAGTTAATGTACCTCTCATGGAAACCTTGAGGTCACCCTTTATGACACCTTTGTTGTTCCCTTTGGTGAGTTGGTTTAACCCTCATATTTGTTTAGTTTGCAGTGCAAGAACTAGGGCTTGGTGTTTGGTGTGTACGCATCAATTTGTTCCCTTCTATTTCTATCCTTATTTAGTATATTTGGCATATATACTTCTCATTCATGAATTTGAAACAAAACATATAGAAAGAACACTTTTATTTATGTATATTCATTGTACATCATCATCGGTTGTCAATGCAACCATTATAGGGTTTAGTGCTCTTTTCACTCACACTCTTCTGGCATTTCACTCACATTCTCATGGCCTAGGGATCTTGGGTTAGACCTTTAATGTTTTTCATCAATTTCCTCAAATTCTTAATAGTTGTGTTCTAGGAAGTTTTGGAGGGTTTGGTGCTTGCGTTGTTCCCACTCAATTTCCTCTTGTTTCCTTGTCTACTCCAGAAATGCTTGTGCAAATAATCAAGGAAATTGATGCAACAAGTGGTTTACAATGAGGCTCACATTTAGTGAGTCCCAAACAATGTCCTTTGGAACCCCTTCATGTACGGTTTCTCTCCATACAAAGGTTTCAATACTTGCATAGAACAAAATATGAAATTTTGTGGTTAGTTCATGCTCGCCTTCGTATAGCTCAGTTATTCTATTTTTGTTGGTTCTTATGTTCTCCTCGAGAGGTATTCTCATTTATTTTACTCTTTGTATGTCATTGTTCATGTCACGCTTCCCAGATTTGAAATCGACAATAGTGCCAAATGTTTACCGTCACAAGTAAATAGTTTAATGCATAATAGAAAAGTAAAGAATTTTACACTAATTTTCATTAAACTAAATTGTTGATTCCATTAATGTTTATGACAATAAAAAACTATATAATGTACTTCTAATTGATATCTAATGCCACTTAGGTGGATGTACATATAGTACCCGAAGGGTTGTGACTCAACCATTTTGTTCCAATGACCTTCAATATTGGAAAACTGACAGACTTAACTAATAATAATTCCCAAAGGTTACAATTATTCCTGACAACAACATTGATCCAAAATCATCATCTACTTCTTAATGTATCTCTCTATCTAAAATACCTTGTTCTTGTTAGCATGAATGTTGATGATATCCCTATGGAGGATTATTTAAGCATTGCAAGAACATTTGGGAGATTAACATGCTGCATTCATGATTGTGTTTGTCATTTATGTAAACATAGTCTTATTTCTATAAAGATTGCGAGAGTAGTAGACAAAGAACGAGGTTGTATGGATCAAGTATTGATGATGAGGTCAAGTGCAGTTGAGGATATGTTCTATAGTGTTTCCTAATGACATGGACAAGTGTGCATGTAGGAAGTCAAAGGCGTGTGAGAATTATTTGTGACTTACAGGAAGATAGTGTAGATAGAGTACCTTAGAAGTGGTTTCTAGTGTTCAGATTGTATCTCCTAATAGGGATATAATTGTGATGAACAAAGTTAGAAAATGATAGTAGATGGCCTGATGATGCAATCAGTGATTGCTCAAGGTCTGAGGTCACAATTGTGAAAATTTGTAATTACTATGAGCTGATAGTATTATGTAATTATGAAATAACGTAATGAATCATATTATCTTAATGAGGTCCTATTGTAATTAATTAGGAAAGCCTCAAGGCTGACTCAATGAATTATTTTGAGGACATGGTATAAAGGAAAGTTATTTTCATTGTGATGAGATGTGGTGTATGTGTGAGTGCAAGTGTGAGTTGTGAAAGTAATATGTGAAGTTGGTAAATGTGAGTAAGCGATCAAAGGGATCATTGTGATGCGAAGTTGGAGATCTGATATTGAGATATAAGAAGTATTTGGTGCAGTATAAGCATAGTAAGAGGACATAGAAAGAGTTCAAAGTTGCTGAGATCAATCACATTTCTTCTATTCTAAAAGGAATAATACAAAGGCCAATTGAACGGTGAGTTCAGTGGTCTTGCCCCTGAAGTTATTTGGACAGTACAACTCCTAGCAAGGTTGGAATCTCCTAACAAGGATTCAAAATCTCCTAATAGGGACTAATATGCACTGAATGAATTTCATTGACTCCTAAAAGGGTCCATCCTCTTATAAGGAACTTATATATTAGTACATCATTTTGTGGGTACCATCCCCACTGGGGTATTCCCTTTGATCAAGGGTTTCCCTAGTTAACATATCTGATGTTATTGTGTATGTGTATCTTCTTATGGTTTCTCATTATGTTGATCACATGTTTAAGGTTTAATAAGGTTCATAAAAGTTATATTGATCTGATAATTGACTCATCCCTCCCCCCACCCCCTCTCAATTATCTTGGTGGACTTTACTTTCTAACAGTTCCCCTTGTCTCACTTTGGCTTATGGTGATAGAGTAGAGGGCTTTCTTCCTCAAGACCAACCCAACAACTATAGTGAAGCTCATCACTCCCAAATCCACTATAGGCTAGCTTTTGGTAAGCTAAAACACTTATGTCATCTACTATAAAAGAACATGTAGTCTCATTGCACAACTTGGTAGCGGGACCTAGTTGGTCTAGCTATATGGATCCATTTGTAAGTCACTTATAGAGAGCAAAGAAAAACTCATAACATGTTGAAGGGGGAGTTAACCTTCAAGTTTGATAATGACAAATATCAACCTTATGTGCTATTTTCTAGTCTTTAGCTATGGTAAGTCACAAGATGTCTTCCTAAGTCAAGGGAAGTACATGGTAGCAATTCCAAGAAAATTTTGATGATGGGTTTTCAGCCCCTCTATATTCTTAATACTTCCAAATTTTGAGTTAGTTACAAATTCAAAATCTCAATTAGTGGATTGTTTAGTGTATTAATAGTTAATAGGTTTCCTCATGTTTTCTTGCAACCAATACATCTACTTGATGAATAAGCCAAGCAAATTAGCTACAACTATAAGCAAAGTATGTGCTCTAATATTTGAAGGGTACAATTCATTTAGGTTAATGGAATGTAAGTGATAAAGATAAATGTTATATGACTTTGTGGATCCTGGCTAGGAAAGTGATGCCACTTCTAGGAAGACTACTCCACATTATTGTTTCAACATGGTGCAGTTCAAAAGAGGTAGAATATGTAGTTGCCCTTGTTTTATTCGTGAGGTTATACCTACCCTCACAAATTGATGGTAAAAATTACTATTGACTATAGGATACATTAGTTATGTACTATGAAAATCATAATTGCATCAAGATCTTAGAAAATTTAGTGTTTCATTATCATTCCAAGCATATAGACATTTGGCATAACTTCTGTGATAATTTCCAAGAGAAAAATAGTTCTTCAATGTGTACTCTTGAATGGGACAGTTGAAGTAGTGCAAGGAAGGAGAATCCCCAAAGGAGATATCCTAGCCTCTAGCAAATAACCACACAGCAGAATCACAACAACAAAGCAAAAATAATGCAAGATCTGATACCAAATCACAAGACTTTATTCATAGATATAACTGATTATGTGCAATATGCCTAGTTGTAAGGCCTTCTAGGTTAGGGCCAAATACAATAGCCATTAAAATAATAGTTCTTCAAGATTCAACTCACAATCCAAACACCAATCCAGCTTGTCCACATCCACAACTGGATAAGAATACCAAGAAAAATCCACACTTGTGTCCTCAAGTCAACCAAGAAATCTTTTGTTTCTCAAGTTGCAGCTACTAGCCCTTCAAAGTTTGCATCCTCTTCTCCAAGACGAATCCTCATAATGCCTAAAGATTCTACAAGATCCCATACTTATACCCAAATAAGCCACAAGTTGGCTCGATTCACTACAAATTAAATTAAATCTCTTCTATTAAATAAATGTTGAGCCATAAGTTAGCTACAACACAAATTAAATACCCATACATAAATTAAATGCCAAAAGTCAACTCACAAACAACTCAGCACCAACAAGAACCAAGACCAAGATGAGTGCCAGAGAAAACCAAGCTGAGCATCAGCCAAACCATAAGCAATGCCAAGCTCCATAGAGTATGTTGAGCTCCCAGTGTCTATCGAGCTCCATAGAGTATGCCGAGCTCCCAGAGCATACCGAGTTCCATAGAGTATGATGATCTCCCAGTGTTTGTCAAGCTCTAAAATCAAACTATGCCCAAAAATGACTGAGGACCACTCCTTTGGTGATCGAGTCCACATATTCAAGGAAAATTGCTCCAACATGGAGGATTGCAAGCCAACCAAGGATGCTCCTGCATCACAAGTTGTTAATTTTATAGGATCTCTTATAGAAATAATAACAGATTTATATCAGATTTTACTTGAGTAACTTGAATGCAACAAGTAGATACCTTTAGAATGCTTCTGATATGATTTGAATGGAATGTTGAATGCTAACATGAATGTATATTATAGTCTGCAATGTTTCTATATTAGTCTTGGGACTACAAGTATGTTATGTCTTTCATATTGCCTTGTCCACTAATGAGAATAACTATATATACAAGTGTGAAGAGTTATGGCCCCATAGGGGCATGACTCTAGGGCCATAACTCTTCATGGCTGAAGGCCACATAGATTCATGACCCTATGTGGTCATAAACTAAAGTTTGTTAACCATAAACATACAATGGTTTAACATGTTCGATAATGATCTCAATGCTTATTGAAGACAATACAAATATGACCCAATCCTTGATTAAAGATGATAGATAAATCTGAGTAATCCAATGCAATCATAATATCAAGAATGATGGAACCTGATGTGAATCGGTAACAATAGTAACATACATATGCCTAATCTGAATCATATTTGTCTAAATTATAAGTATACATATATGTACATATATACGTATGCTTATTATCATATATATATATATATATGTACATATATATATATATGTACATATATATATATATATATATACATATATATATACATATATATATATACATATATATATATACATATATGTATATATATATGTACATATATATATATATATATGTATATATATATATGTATATATATATATATGTATATATATATGTATATATATATATATATATGTATATATATATGTATATATATATGTATATATATATGTATATATATATGTATATATATATGTATATATATATATATATATATATATGAATGACAGAGCATAACATATTTAGATTCTAAGTATTATTTGACTAAAGCTAAACATTCAACACTCCCTCTTTAGCAAGGGAGAAGTAATAAAGAATCCAAATATTAGAATGTCGACACATAATACATTATTTGACACTACCACTCTAAGAAATAGAGACTCATCAAATAACATAAATCACAATGGTATGAACACTATCATAACATAAATTATGATCTCTAACTGTCTGAAACAATATTTAGAGTAATCATAATGAATTTTTTATTTATGACTTTTGGAGTATCTAGACTATATATATATATATATATATATGATAGAGGATAACATATTTAGATTCTAAGTATTATTTGACTAAAGCTAAACATTCAACACTCCCTCTTTACCAAGGGAGAAGTAATAAAGAATCCAAATATTAGAATATCGAAACATAATACATTATTTGACACTACCACTCTAAGAAATAGAGATCATCAAATAACATAAATCACAATGGTATGAATACTATCATAACATAAATTATGATCTCTAACTGTCTGAAACAATATCTAGAGTAATCATAACAAATTTTTTATTTATGACTTTTGGAGTATCCAGACCAATAGTCATAATAATGAGCCTATCATTTGTAAGATCATCACCTTACAAAGATTACCTTCTGAATATATATATGCATGAAAGATCATCACCTTTCATTACATATTTGAAGCAACAATCATAGAAGCATAAACACATATGAATTGAAATTAAATTAAATATTCAAAATTATGATTTAGCCTACCAAGTTTTCCTCTGAAGTATACCAACTTCACTTTAGCAAGAGCTTTGGTAAAAATATCAATTGTCTATTCATTAGTACTAATGTACTCAAGTTTAATGATATCTCGATCTACCATATCTCTGATATAGTGATCGAGAATTTCAATATGCTTTGATAGATTGTAAAACACTGGATTAGTTGATAGTTTAATACAACTTTGGTTATCACAATGAATGATGGTAGGCTTCAAAGTTTCTCTAAACAAATCAAATTAAAGATTTGTAGCCATACAGCTTCTTTGGCTTCAAAGGAGGTGGCTATATATTCTACTTCTATAAAGCTTAGTGCAACTAAGGATTGTTTCTTGTTGAACAAGGAAATCATCCCAGAACCAAGACTGAAGCAACATCCTAAAGTACTCTTATGCTTAGTAGAACTACCTGCCCAATTTGAATATGAAAAACCATGAAGATTTATCTCAACTTGATCACATCTGATTCACATGCCAATAGTGTCTCTTAGATATCTTAGAATATGTTTAGCTGCCATTAAGTGAATCTTCTTTGGTGCAACCATGAATTGACTCAAGATTTTAGTAGCATAGCATATGTCAGGATGAGTATTCACTAAATACATCAATGAGCCCATGATTTTTATAGAGAGTAGGATCAACAGGTTCATATTTATCCATGTCATCCTTCAGTTTGTGTAGATTAAGTTTCATAGGAGTAGAAGTTGGTCTGCAATCCATCATTCCAAACTTAGTTGGAATATATAGTATTATTTCCTTGGTTTAGAAAGATGTAGTTTCTATTTTGCCAAACTTTCAGTCCTAGGAAGTAGTGAAGAAGACCTAAGTCTTTCATGTCAAATTCATCTATCAATTCTTGTTTTCATTTTCTTATTAAATGTTCTTCACTTGTAATTAATAACTCATCAATATATAACACCACAATGATCATATCATTTCCATCTACTTTGAAATATATATTAGGATCAACTTCATTTTTAGAATACCTTAGCTTTGTAAGATAACTGTCTATTCTTTCATACCATGCTCTTGGAGCTTGTTTGAGCCCATATAGTGCTTTTTTTAACTTGCATACATGAGTATTCTTTTTGTGAGCAATAAACCCTTCAAGTTGTTCAATGTACAGTTCTTCTTCAATTTCACCATTTAAAAAAGTTTTCTTAACATCCCTTTGATGGACTTTCCATCCTTTAGATGTTGCAATGGCCAAGATGGTTCTAACTGATGTATACCTAGCAACTGGAGCAAAAGTTTCCTCATAATTGATACCTTCTTCTGTGAGAAACCTTGTGCTATGAATCTAGCTTTGTATTTCTCAATACTGCTATCAGGTGCATGCTTGATTTTATATAGCCATTTGGAAGAAACTACTGATTTTTTTTTAGGTCTAAGTACCATTTCTCATACATCATTTTTTAATATTGAATTGTATTCTTCAATCATAGCTTCCTTCCAAGGTTGACTTGATAAGCCTTTTTTAGTGTCAGAAGGTTTTGATTTGATAAACTTTGTTACTAATGCAACATAACAAGACTGAGTTCTTGTTTTCATGCTTTCTTTTAATACTTCATCAGGTTCAACATGATTTTCTTCTATGAATTTTTTGGCCCAAAGTGGTCATTTTTTATTGTTGTTACTTTCAACATCATCTGAAGTAGGTATAAGAGATGAAGTGTCATTCTTGCTCTCATTCTCTATCAGATGATCTTCACACATGTCAACTCTGATAGCTTGTTCACCATTCAAGCATTCGTACCCTTAAGCCTTCTTGCTTAACATGCCAATACAGAGGCTTCACTTAGATCACTTGATGAAGCAAAACCCTTGACTCCCTGTCTTCCTTAGGTTCTTGCACATGACAACCCTTGCTTCTGACCAACCATTCCTACAAATAGAAAATTAAGATCTTTTGTCGCTCATTCTCCATCGTCCAATTTAAAGTTAGGATAGATTAGGTAGGATATAATGAATCTACCCAATATTTCAGATCTCTTCGAGAAACTTCTCCTTCAATCCTCTTTAAATTTGCCTCAAAACTATTTACCTTGAATTATGTATCACTAGCTCATCAATCTTATCTTCCACCTGGTTCACATAATCCAAGAAAATAAATTTGTTGGCTCATATCCATCAAATTCACGATCTTTCAAATAATGCAATCACTTCGCATTAACTTGCTTCTGATGCTCGGTACATACTGCATTGCTCGGCATCCTTTGTAAAATCACTCGACATGAACTAAAGTTTACTAGTGCTCGGCATCAACTAAACTTTACTTGACATCTACTATTTTGCTTGGCATACACTAGAATAAAATTTTACTTGGCTCAAACTAATTTTCTACTTAGCTTGCACTGACTTTCCTCGATACCTACTATCCACTCAATCAAGCTTAGCAGACAAACTTTGTTTAACTTATTCTTCTATACAGTTTGTTTAGTGTAAAAAACCTTTACAATCTTAAGTAGATTATCAATACATCATGTATCACTATCTTAACTGATTCTTGTACTCGTTTACATATCATAACTCAACCTTTCCTCTAGGTGCTATTGTTAAATCTTTTGATCAAATCCTCTTCATCAATCAAATAAGTGATAGTACTTAAATCATATAAGTAGTTGTCTTATAAGAAAATAGCAAGATTGACATTAGTGAGAAAACAATTATTGAAACATATTGATCATACTTCTTCAACAATCTCCTTCAATCCATTCTCAACAATCTCCCTCTTTGGCACAAACCAAACTTACTAGGTTAAAATAGTAAGACCAACAAAATACCAAAAAGAAAACAAATAATTCCTTGTATTGAAATCTCTCCCTCTATCAGAAATCTCTCATCTTCTAAATAGGTTACAAAACTCTTCCTTATAACTCCCTCTAAATTACTTCTTGTATCTACCTCTTACTATGTAGATGTTAAGATTTCTCTTTCTTTGTTCTCCTGATTCTCCTAATCAGTAACTATCTCCCTCTTTCTTGCATTTCCCTTGATCAAAAATTATCTCCCTCTTTGACAACAATGCCAAAGACTTTTCATATTAATATGCAAATATGAACTTTTTCAGTTTCTCCCTCTTTCACCTTACTTGTGACTAGTTTGAAGTTTCAGCTCATTGACTACTTTAGGCAGTTCCAAAAGTAATATCCACGGCATCAATCTGTAACATATGAAAATCAGCTTTTTTAATGCAGGGCACTCCTTTTGTTAGTTAGATAGCCTTTGATAGGGTTATCACCCCTATTTTACCTTTTAGATACTCATGAGCATCCTTACGTAATGCTTTTGTGAAGATATCAGTGATTTTCTCTTTTGTGTTAACATATTCCATCTTCACCTCTTTATTTTGAACTAATTCTCTCAAGTAATGATACTTGATTGCAATGTGATTAGTCTTTTTGTGCATAATAGGATTCAAAGATATATTGATAGCACTTCTATTATCACAATAAAGTGTCACTGATTTTGTGATCTCTTCTTTCATACCTTTGAGTAATTGTTTGATCCATACAATGTTTGTACAATTCACAAAAATGGAAACATATTCAACTTTAGCAATAGATTGTGAGGTACAATTTTGTTTCTTGCTAGTCCATGTGACCAGCCTCTTGCCTAAGAAGAATGCTCCTCCACTGGTGTTGTTTCTATCATCAATGTTTCCAGCCCAATCAACATCAATATAGGCTCTTAGTTCAAATTTCTCATTTTTCTTATAATATAGACCAAACTCCTCTATTCCTTTCAAATATCTCATTATTCTCTTTACAAATATCAAATGATTATCTTTAGAATTAGCAGAGAATCTTGCAACTATCCCTATAGATAATGCAATACCAGGTCTATTATGTACCACATATTATAATTTTTCAATCATAAGCTTGTACAATGTTTGATTTACCTCAACTGAATCATCATTCTTTGACAACTTGTGTCTTGTCACCATATTTCATTTGATATACTTGCAAACCCACAAAGAACTTGATCTTTCCAAACATAGACATCTCAAAGTCTTGCTTCATTTCATTTGCAAAAGGCTCACATAAAGCATCTTGACCTCTAAATATGATATCATCAACAAAAATTTTAGATAACAAAATACCTTTTTCTTTTTCTGTCTTCATGTACAGATTTTTGTTATCATCAATCCTTTCAAATCCAATCTTCACAAGATAATTATGAAGTCTCTCATACCATGCTCTTGGTGCTTGTTTCAAACCATATAGAGCTTTGTGTAATGTACATACCATGTTCTTATTGTTAACATCAACAAAACATTTATTTGTTCTATGTAAACTTCTTCCTCTAATATGTCATTCAAAAATGTAGATTTAACGTCCATTTGATAAAATTTGAAACTTTTGTATGTAGAATAAGCAAGTAAAGTACTTACTCCTTCCAATCTAGCAACAGGAGCAAATGTCTCAGATAAAAGCACAAATCTGTGTCACCATTTATGATACCAAAACCTATTTTGGTCAAATCTCATTTCTTTATCAAAACTCAATTTTTTTCAAAAACTAAAAATACCCTTTTATAGATCTCAAATTTAGTATTATCATTATATAAATTTTTGAGCGTTTTGATTAGTTATAATATGTTATAATCTCAAAATATTATAAATCAACATTTCAACATTTCAGAAGATGCCCCCTCAAAAAAGGAAAAAAAATAGTAAATCATATCAAAAAAATTAAAAAATTATATTTATCTCTAGAGGAGAAAATCCTCTTCATGAAAATGTAATTTTTTTTCAAGAAGGTATAGATTTGATAGGGAAGTTTTGCCAAGAGGAAAAAATGTTAGATTTTGATAAGGTCAAACTTGAGTGCTTATAACAAAGAAAATATACATAAAAAATAATTATTATTTTTTTTGTTCACTAGCTATACATGTCATCTATAAAATATTTTCAAATCAGAACAAAAAAAGATGATTTGCATATACTTGTTTGACAGGAACTAAACCCTATATTTTTTACAGTTAAAAAAGGGGCTTCAAAATAAAATAAAATGAATAAATTTTTACTCAAAAAAATTATAAAAATTATAGGCATAAAATTCATCCAATTCTATACATTTCATCAGTTTACATCATCTTCATATTTTAAACACAAATACCATTTTTTTTGTCATTAATGTTGAACTGCCACATTTTGATATCACGTTTCTTTATAAAAGGTGACATAGGTTTGTGCTTTTACCCTCTCTCCATAGTCAATTCCTTCTTCTTGTGCATATCCTTTGCAAACTAACCTTGCCTTGTTTCTTGTGACTTCACCATTTTCATCTAGCTTGTTTCTAAATACCCACTTGGTGCCAATCACATTTTTGTCTTCTGGTCTAGGAACTAGAGTCCATGTTTTGTTTTTCTCAATTTGTTCAATGTCTTCTTCCATGGCTTTACTCCAATCTACATCTTCTAAGGCATCTCTCATTGATTTAGGTTCTTTCATGCTCAGTAAATATGTATCACTTCTCAATCTATTATTTCTTGTCATTGGTCTGGCATCTTTATCTTCAATAATTTATACAGTAGGATGATGTCTCTTAACATATTTGGACAATCTTGGTTCAACTCTAATTTCTTCATTTTGTCTTTCAACTTCAGAGTCATTATGTACATCTCTGTCAAGTAGCTTAGCATCTCTTTCATATATGCTAATCTCAAAATCAAAATGTGCATCAACTTCAATCTGTAACTTGGCATCTAACTGTAGCTCAGTTCCTAAATGCAACTCGACATTTATAATATGTGACTCGACAGTCACTGAAACTTGATGTTGGTTTGTAGCTTGATTGCAACATCTTCTTCAATAGGCATACCTTCATAATAATATACAAATGATTTGTATTCTTCTGGTTCTTTCATAAGTTCAACCTCATATACTTCTATATATTCATCAAAATTTACATTTTTACTTTCCACAACTTTGTTAATGTTAGTGTTAAACACTTATAAGCTTTACTTCTTGTGGAATATCCTAGAAATATACCTTCTTCACTTTTTGCATCTAGTTTTTCATTCCTAAAGTCTTTAAGAATGTAACATTTGCTTCCAAATACCTTAAAGTATTTTACATTAGGTGTACCTTTCTTGATTTGTA
This sequence comes from Cupressus sempervirens, assembly GCA_028749045.1. NCBI lineage: Eukaryota > Viridiplantae > Streptophyta > Pinopsida > Cupressales > Cupressaceae > Cupressus > Cupressus sempervirens. The sequence continues at coordinate 571,305,552 of CM053785.1, forward strand.
CACAGCTCAAGGTATAGATAGATGTACTTACAGCTTCTCTCCAGTATTTCAAAGTAACATTTTTCTCCATCATGAATGTTCTAGCACAGTTCATTATAGATCTATTCCTCATTTTAGTTATTCCATTTTGTGGAGGGGTTCTAGGGGCAGATGTCTGTCTTTTGATTCCTCTGTCATTACAGAACATCTCGAACTTATGTGATGTAAATTCTCCTCCTCTGTTAGATCTCAAACACTTCAGACTTTTACCTATTTCCTTCTCAACTCTTGTTAAGTACCACTTAAACATTTGGAAAACATCATATTTCTATGTCAGAAACATAACTGTCATCATTATAGAATAGTCATCAGCAAGAAGTATAATGTACTCATCTCCTTTGTAGCTTTGCACTTCAATTGGTCCACACAAGTTAGTATAAAAAATCTCTAGTATTTCTTTAGAGGTATGAGTTTACTCTTAAAACTTGACTTTGTCATTTTGCCTAACTGACATTGTTTGCACATTATATTATCAAGCTTCTTCAACTTAAGAAAACTTCTAACTTTTCTCATGTTACTGATACTTACTAGGTTATCAAAATTGACATGACATAGCCTTTTGTGCCATAGCCACACATCATCAAATTTTACAATTAGACAAGTATCATCATTTATATCAAGATAGAATAGATTACTCCTAGTCTGATCACCCTTTCCAATCAATTTTTCATTTGTGTCATATATCTTAGCAATCTTATTTTTAAACTCAAGCTTACATCCTAAATTATTTAGTAGAGATTATAGTTAAGTCCTTCAACATAGTAAGCACTGTCACATAGAATCTTATCTGTGAATTTGATAAAACCTTTTCCTTTTATCAAAAATGGTGCATCATTACCAAATCTTACACTATTTTCATCATAATAATTCAAAGTAATGAACTTACTTTTGTCTCCAGTCATGTGATGTGAACACCCATTGTCAATGATCTATCTGTCATTCTTGTTCACACAAGTCACAAGTGCAGTTGCCTCATCTTTATCAGATTTGTCTTTTATTGTAACATACATCACTTCATCATCATATTCATCAAATTCATCTTTTTTTTTCTCTTCAGCAATATAGCAAGACTTTTTTGCCTTTGTCTTTGTAGTCCTTGTTGTCTTCATCTCTCATACTTTTGTACTTGTCACCACCTTTGTAGTTCTTCTCTAGACATCTAGCAGCAATATGCCCAACCTCATTGCAATTGAAACAAAGGATAGGTAATTTACCTTTGAACTTGTTTTTACCTTTGTGGAATCTTTTTGCCTATAGTGCTTCAAGTTGTTCTACATCCTCCTCATTTGTATCACTGTCACTGGACACATACTTCATCTTTTTCTTTTTTTCTTCTCATCAGGTTCCTTCAATGACACCTTAGCTTTGAAATCAGATTCAATATTTTCAGGTTTGTAATTATCAAAGTTAGATAGCTCAAAAGCAGTGAGTCTACCTACCAAACCTTCCAATGATAAATTATTCCCTAGTATACATCTCAATTCTTGAATTGCAAAAAATCTAATAACGTATATAAGCAACAATGTCCTTTAAAAATTTTTTAGTACAGTATCATCATTTATTTTACCAGTAGCTCCTCTTATTGCATTAACAACTTCTTTTATCCTTCCAATATATTGATCAATATTTTCACCTTCTTCCATTCTCATATCATCAAACTTACCTCTAAGACTTTTAGCTTTGACTCTCATAACATTAATGTCTTCTCCATAGATAGTGATTAAGGTATCCCACATTTTCTTTGCACTGTCAAGACCTTTGATATCATCAAATTTGGCATAGCTTAGGGCAGAGGCAATCTGAAGCATTGTCTAGTTATGTTCTTTCTTCTTTTTCATATCCTCGGCAGTTAGGGCTCCAACAGGATCAACATGCTTAGTAATAATGGTAGATTGTGCATGATCTCCAAGTCCTTCAAAGTGTAGCTTCATTAGACTTTTTCATGCAAGAAATTTATCTCTATTGAGCTTGGGTACTTCTCTTTTTGACATCTTGATCTATGTGCTTCTAATACCTTCAAACTAGTCCTCTTAAGTAGATGGCACTGATACCAATTGTTGGAATACTTTAGAATAATTGAGAGGGGGGTGAATTAGTTATCCAAGGTCCATATGTATAAATAAAACTTCTCACAACATAGTGAACCCATAAACATTTACCATCATGCATGCATCCATTAGATTATGCAATCAATAAAAACTTGTAGGTTACTGTCAAATCAATTTGCAGAAATGTAAACATGAAACATAACAAATTCATCAACACACTTGACACAATGATTTATGTGGAAACCCAATTTGGAAAAACCACTAGTAACATGCTATCTTTTTTCACTCTTCTGAAGTGATGCCCTGTGAAAGGCTAACCCTGTTAAAGGTTATAATACACATTGTTAAATGTGACCCTGTTAAAGGATTTCAATCACCCTGTTAGGAATGAGCCTTGTTAGAGGACTTTAGACCATTCACTTGGAATGTCACCCGGTTAAAGGATTTACAAATAACTATTAAGTCAACCTTAATCCAAAGGATTTACTCTAGATTGATACAATTATTAGAGAGTAACTGTAAGGCTTGATCTGATAATAACTTACAACTCCATTTGCAGATTACAAATCTCTGTTTCAGTCATCCATTCTTCTTGGCCTTCACACATTTCAACTCTGATAGCTTATTCACCCTTCAAGAATTCATACCCATAAGCCTTCTTGCTTAACATGTCAATGCAAACTCTTCTCTTAGGTCACTTGATGAAGCAAAATCCTTGACTCCTTGTCTTCCTTAGGTTCTCGTACATGAGAACCCTTGCTTCTGACCAGCCATTCCTATAAATAGAAAATTAAGATCTTTTGTCGTTCATTCTCTATCGTCCAATTTAGGGTTAGGATAGATTAGGTAGGATAAAATGAATCTACCCCATATTTTATATCTCTTCTAGAAACTTCTCCTTCAATCCTCTTTGAATTTTCCTCAAAACTGTTTACCTTGAATTTTGTGCCACCAGCTGATCAATCTTATCTTCCACCTGGTTCACATAATCTAAGAAAAAAAACTTGTTGGCTCAATTCCATCAAATTCACGATCTTTCAAATAATGTAACTACTCAGCATTAACTTACTTCTGATGCTCGACACATACTATGTTGCTCAACATCTTCTATAAAATCACTTGGCACGAACTAAAGTTCACTGGTGCTTGACATCAACTAAACTTTACTCAGCATCCATTTTTTTGTTAAGCATACACTAGAATAGACTTTTACTCACCTCAAACTGATTTTTTGTTTGGCTTGCACTGACTTTTCTCTGCACCTACTATCGACTCGATCAAGCTTATGTTAGATTATGGTGATTGATCGAGAAAGTATTGTACATACTTCATAAATTCACCTCAGAAAAAAGTTTTTTGGGCCCTATTTTATCAAGATTTTGGGTCGACATGTAATTATTAATTATAACTCTAAAAGCAGTTAAAACACTAGTATAAAAGGGATTAGAGTTAGGGATTATTTCAGAGTTGTGATGAGAAGTTTTTTTTTGCGACGGTACTGAGTTGTAAGGGATTACAGATTGTAATCAAGTTGTAATCACTAGATCATAAAAATATTGGACTTGCTTTTTGGTGGACGTAGCCCAAGGATTGGGTGAACCACATTAAATCTTGGTGCCTTGTGTTCTTTTTCTATGTGATTTATTATTTTCTATTATTGGTTATATTTGTACACTCGAAAGTGTCCCACTCTAAACCCTTCTATCCAAACGATTCCATGAGTTCGGAATGCTTGGATGCCGGCTTAGAGCTCCCTATCCATGGAGTGCAAGAGAGTATATTTTAAGAATAAGAAGGCTCTCAGATGAGCCTTAGAGATACTCTTCTTGCTAGTAAACCATGCAATGGGAGGTTCCAAAGACAAGATGCAAGAATGCAAATGTCCCAAGGAGTTCCTCAAGAATGCAATGCAACTAAAGATTTAACTAGAATGAATACGCAAAATGCAGCTATTCTAAGCATGGATGAGGGTGTTACAATCCAAATATTAAGCTATGTGAGATAGATTATTGCAAAATAGAAACTAAACTAACATGCAACATGAATCTAAGCTAAAATGCTATGGTATGAGAGAATGTAGACAAGAAATAGAAGTTCTCCACAAAGCTCCAAAGAAAACCTGTTAGAAAACCTGCAGCATAACAATATTCAAAAGATGGATTGATTGAGGGGGAAAGCTCTCTCTCTTTTAAAGATGTACGAACGGTGGAGATCAAGATGAAGATGGTGGATGATCAACGGTTGAATTCGAAAATAGGAGTGATCCATGTGCACACACAAGTCAACCAATAGAATATAAGTTGACTTGTCATATAAGACAAAAGTCTCACAAGCCTTTTCTTTTAATTGTAAAATAGAAAAAGGACTTTATGTGTGCACTTTAAGTGGGTTAGAAGAATGGGGTCTTTTATTTAATTAAAAGGGGACATGTTCTTTTAATCAAATAATGAACTTAGGATAGCATAGTCAAACTATAGGTTATAATCAAATAAATTGATTATTAGCAATTTGGTCTAGGTAAATGATTAAATTAAATTAGCCAAAATGCTGAGAAGGGGGCTAATAGTCTAGATGACCATTTTTAGGTGATTACATTTGCCCCTCTTTGACTAATGTGTGATCGATCTGGGAACACATTATGTCAAAGAAAATCGAAGCTAAGTAGGCGATGATAGATATAGATGTCTAATTCCGAAGAGTGAAATGCAGAAATAGATAGCAAGTCCTGAATGCATAGCCTGATAGCAATAGTACTGAACACTAGGAAGAGATGATGTCAGAATTCAAGAAGAATAGTAACACTTAGAATAGCAGATAGAGTGAGAGCAAGTGAGAAGATCAAACAAATTCTCCTAAGCAATGATAGAGTATTTCTGCCCCCTCGGGATCGAAATTGAAATGAGGTAAGGGGATGCAAAAACTGGCTAGAAATGAGAAAATTAGAATATAGCAATGTCCAAGATGACAGATAGATGATTAGAACCCAAGAATGACTATATAAAAAAATTGATAAAATGCCCCAGTTTGACTAGAGTTGACCTTGAAGGATATAGCATAAAAATAAGATCGAAATGAGTAGAAAGGTGATTTTAGACATGAAATAGTGAATTTAAGTAGATATGAAGTATGGAAATGATGAAGACATGAAGAAATGAAGATGCCCCAGTGATGATTCAGAGATTAGACCTCAAAAGGTCAGCTAACTGCTCAGCAGAAAGTAAAATTTTTAAAAGACAATTTTGACCATCAAGATGAACTCGAATTTGGATTTCAATCCCGAAAATGAATCTAGGACATCAAAATTATTTAAGAGGTCAAAACTTTATATAATGTGATGACAAGATAGAAAAGAGATGAAGCGAAAGATTAAGAAGGTGAAAAGACATGAACAAGAAGAAAGTAAAGAAATATATGAAAGGAGTTAGCTGATATGTCCACAAAAAGATGAAGAAAGAGAGCTCTCCCCATATGCAAGAATGCAAGACTAAGCTAGAAAATGAACCTAAAATGCAAGCTAATATGCAAAGTGGTTTACCAGCAAGAATCGCATAACATTAGACTCTTAATTTCATCATTGAGCATTTATTAGGGACATCATGAGATCATACAACCATCACTAGTATAACTATGAGGATATGAATATGATCGATATCAGATATGTATGTGGAAATCCAATCTAAGAATCAGAGACATGTAAGTCAAGATAACTACGTGATTAGATTCCCTAAGTTTAATTTAGCAAGACTACACCTATATCAAGGCATAAGTGCCAGGATAAACCCCAAGTGCGATCTTGCGAAACAGTCAAGGATGATACATTTATAAGTCAAAGTGTTGAATAGGACAATCACAAATGCTTACAACACTATAGACAAACAAAGTATACCCACAAGCAGAAACCAAAAAAATATGTCCCATGCCCCCAGTCTTCTAGTCAATGACATCCTCGAAAGACTATTAGGGAGGGAACATATGGCAAAGAAATCATCATAGACAGCACACAAAGTAGATAAAGATCAGCATAGCTCAGTTGTTTAAGTGTTAAAGTCTGTGTGTGTAAGTCATTGGCCATTTCTTCAAGACTTGATTCTGATAGTGAGAAATATTGCGACATTGGAGACCGTAGGTAAACTATCTGAAAAGTGTTGAAAAACACTTGATGTTAAGGTGGGGGAAGTGTTGAGAAACACTATTTTGTGAGTTGTCAAAGAAACCCAAATGCACAAGAATACCTCAATAGGTGAAGCAGTTGTGCCCCCAAGATGAGGACAAGAAACAATTCCAAGCTAAGAAATGTGTAGTGAAGTAGGTGATTGAGACTGATAGACATAGGTGCAAGGGTTTCAAGTAGTGCTTGTTTCAAGATTTTCACCACTTGACAAATTTTTTCAGGACTTTTTTCAATTTTTTTGTATTTTTTTTTTTTTGGTGATACATCAAAGTGAGGTCTTCACTAAGATGATCATTTTTTCAGGACATTTTCTGATTTTTAAGATTTTTTCAGGCTCATAGATATATACAAGATAGCTGAGCAGCAAGCCTCTAAGTATAGAACTTCTTCAAGTGTAGGATGTTGATAGGTTCTGCAAGTTCTTCACCCTCTGAAGTAGACAACTGGTAAGCACCAGACCCAAATGATGTTGTGATAATGTAAGGACCTAACCAGTTAGGTTCAAATTTCCCTTTCTGTTCTCGATTTTGCTGATTTTTGGGATTCTCTCTAAGCACGAGTTCACCAACTTGGAACTCACGGGGGTGAACCTTTTTGTTATATTGTGTAGACATGCGCTTCTGATAAGCTCTCATGTGATCAAAAGCAGCCTTGCGCCGTTCATCCAGAGTCTCTAATTCCTGTACTCTCATAGCTCTATGGTCTTCATCGGTTATTAACCCATGTAAGGAGATGCGCAAAGAAGGTATTTTGACTTCTAATGGGAGAACAGCCTCAGAGCCATAGACTAGAGAAAAGGGTGTAGCCCCTGTAGGAGTACGAATAGAGGTTCTATAGGCCCAAAGTGCCGAATTTATTTGCAAGTGCCAATCTTTCCCAGACTTGTGAACTGTGCGGTGTAGGATTTTCAGCAACATTTTATTAGAGGCCTCAGCTTGGCCATTCCCTTGGGGATAGTAAATGGAAGACCAGTGTTGCTTAATTCGAAACTTTTTGCACAGCTGTTTTAAGTCTTTATTTTTGAATTGTCCTCCATTATCTGTAACAATAGAGGATGGGATACCATATCGACAAATGATGTGATTCAGTATAAATAGGGCAACATGTTTTCCTGTAGCAGCAGATAATGGTACAGCTTCAACCCATTTAGTGAAATACTCCGTTGCTGTGATGATGAATTTATGACCGCTGGATGAGCTTGGATGGATCTTTCCTACCAAGTCAAAGGCCCATTGCTGAAATGGCCAATATGTCATAGAAGGGATTAACTCTCGCCCAGGAGCATGTATCAAGTTACCATGGAGTTGACATTTCTGACAGAACTTTGCATAGCGCACAGCATCATCTTGCATGGTGGGCCAGTAATAACCCGTCCTAAGCAGTTTTCGGGCAAGTGCAAGGCCATTAGAATGCGCCCCACAAATGCCATCGTGGACTTCGGCAAGTGCCTTCTCGGACTCTTCTAGTTCTAAACACCTAAGCAACGTTCCGTCTAGACCCCTCCTATACAAGTCACCAGAGACCAAAGTGTAGTGTGAGGCATTACGAAGGAGTTGGCATTTTTGGTTGCGCGTGAGGGTTTCGGGAATAACCTGATCACGTAGGTAGGAGAAAATAGCCGCATAGCGGGAGGAATCGTAACCTACAACAGTGTAGATCACCTGGTTATCTGAAGAATCATAGGCTGGATGACACAATTCTTCCACCAGGAACTCAAATCGTGATTCATGTTCTTGTAATTGGAGGATAGATGCTAAGGTGGCCATAGCATCAGCAGCCTTGTTTTCTGCTCTAGGAATTTGTTGGAATGTTACAAAGGTAAAATAGTTCCTTAGAGCATCTATCAACTTTTTATAAGGGATCAATTTATCATCCTTTGTTTGATATTCATTATTCACTTGGTTCACAACCAGTTGAGAATCCCCATAGATGTGTAGCTCAGTTATTCGCCATTCAAGGGCCATTTTGATCCCATTTGTTAATGCTTCATACTCTGCAATATTGTTTGTACATGGGAACAATAATTTGTAGGATTTTGGGATCGTATAACCATGAGGGGAAACAAACAACACCCCTGCTCCTGCTCCATTCTGTGTATGGGATCCATCAAAAAACATTTTCCATGTTCTGTCAGTAATGTTCATGATTGAGGCATCTAGAAACTCAATTTGTAGAGGTGCTACATCTTCAAGTGGGAAGTCAGCCAACTGGTCAGCTATGGCTTGTCCTTTGATTGCCTTACGTTCAGCATACTGAATGTCAAATTCGAAAAGAATCATCATCCATTTAGCAAGGCGACCAGTAAGTGCAGCTTTACTTAATAAATATTTCAAAGGGTCTATCTTGGCAATCAAGTGAACTGTGTGGGCCAACATATAATGCCAAAGTTTTTGGGAGGCAAAAACTACAGCAAGGCATGCCTTCTCTATACTTGTATAATTTAGTTCATAAGCCACCAAAGTTCGACTAATATAGTATATGGCTCTTTCTTTACCCGTCTCATCACTTTGGGCTAAGAGTGCTCCTAGAGAAGAATTCGTAGCTGAAATGTACAGAATCAAAGGTTTTCCCAGAATGGGTGGCATCAAAACTGGCGGTTTTGCCAAGTAGCCTTTGATTTGGTCTAAGCTTTGTTGACAGTCACTGTTCCAAATATGGGTAGATCCTTTATGCAAATTTTTTTTGAAAGGTTGAGCCTTATCAGCTAATTGAGAGATAAATCTTCTTATGGATTGTAGCCGTCCTTGCAGACCTCTAAGCTGACTGATAGTCTTTGGTGGAGGCATATCCATGATAGCTTGGACCTTTTCAGGGTCAACCTCAATGCCTTTTGCTGAGATGATATAACCTAGCAATTTTCCAGAAGTGACACCAAAGGCACATTTTTTTGGATTCAACCTAAGTTGGAATTCTTCCATACGGTCCAATATCAAACTAAGGTCTTTGAGATGTGTGTCTCGTTTCTTTGATTTCACCAATGTGTCATCAACATAGTCTTCCATGTTTTTATGCATCATATCATGAAAGATGGTTGTCATTGCTCTTTGATATGTAGCGCCAGCATTTTTGAGCCCAAAAGGCATGACATTCCAGCAAAAGGTACCCCATGCACATGAAAAGGCTGTCTTTTCTTGGTCTGCTGGAGCTATCTTTATTTGGTTGTACCCAGAAAATCCATCCATGAGTGAGTACATCTCATAACCCGCAGTCATGTCCACTATCATATCGATGTTTGGTAGTGGAAAGTCATCCTTGGGGCACGCTTTATTGAGGTCTCTATAATCAGTACAGACTCGTATGGATTTGTCATGCTTGGAGACAGGTACAATGTTGGAAATCCACTCAGCATAATCAATGGCCCTAATGAAGTTTGCATTCAATAGTTTTTCTAACTCTGTCTTGACCAGTAGAGCCACATGTGGATGCATTTTTCTTAACTTCTATTTGACAGGCTTGACATCTGGTGAGATTGATAAGTGATGCATGATGAGATCTGTATCAAGCCCTGGCATGTCAGAGTATGTCCATGCAAAGTTGACCTTCTTGTCTTGAAAGAACTGAGCAAACTGTGTCTTTTCTTTGTTTGACAAAGATTGAGCTACATGGATAATCTGAGGACATTCTTCTGTTCCCAAGTTGATAGGCTGTGTAGGTTCGACTAGAATCGAAGATCTATCCTAGAAATAGCTTGGCAGACTACCAAGTACCTCATCTGCAGGTGCCTCAGAGAGGTTTTCACCATTAGATACGTCTTTATTTTTACTTTTTTGAGGGTCAGACACCGCCACAATGTGGTTTTCGCCGTCTGATCACTTATTTTTTCTTTTAATTTTTTGACTGAGGTACTTGATATCTGATTTCGTCATGTTAACCGTGGGTTCACTAGTGGAAGAAATGACAGGTTCAATTGCGTTTAGATAACAAGTGATCTCATAGTCATTTTGGAAAGACTGTATTTCAGGTTTTTGATTTTGGATAGACCAATCTATGAGTTCTGGGTAAATTAGCGAGAGTGAGGGAGAAGTTTTAATGTGATTGATATGGAAGGAGTCATCTCTGGTGACCTGTGAAGTTGAGCCTATAGAAAATGTCGCAAAAGAGTTCATCTCAGGAATAGTCCTAGAGGAACTAGCGTGATCCATTGAGACATGTTGTGAGTCAAACTCATCTGACCTCATACTAGACCATTCGACTACATTGGGTTGGGTTGCATAGGCATGAATGACATCCACCCCTAGCTCACAAGATGCATCAGAGAGGCTTTCCCATTCATACTCATGAGAATCTGTACTTTGACCCCTATTTATGAGATGAGCAATATTCTGCCTAATTCGTCCTCTATTTATGTCCTCAGAAGTAGACCCTTCTTGTTCCTGTTGTTGGGAGGTAGAAGCTTCTTCATTATTAGCAATAACTATGTCTTCTCCCCAAAGGAGGGAAGTGAGAGGAACAAAGTCTTCGTCTTGTGTAGTAGTAGCAATTATGGGAGAGTCATCATCCTCCGATTCACTAGACATGAGTAATATTTGACTACAGTTTGGTGTATTATTGTCTAGCCCAAAGCCTAGACCAGCGGTGTCTCGAGCATCATGACCTTGAGTGTGACTTAAAGGTTCAACTAGAGCATTCTTACAACCAGTTAAGGACCCGTGGCCCTGGTAGCCCATTTTTGTCAAAAATTTATAGCCTTTTCCATATTTTTTGGGAGAAATAGGGGTAGTCATTGTAACCTCCTCGTCTTCCTCTTCTCTGTAGATCCAGTCCCTAATGGCTTGTTCTTCCTTCTCTGCTTCCAGTGGTATGGAAGATTGCACAAAAGTGCCAAAAAGTGTCATAGCAGAAGCAGAAGACTTCTTTGCAATAGTTGGTTTCCCATAAGACTGAGGGGAAATTGGTAAGGCAGCAATAGAGTCCAAAGTGTACTCGCCCATACCAAGGCTCATCATTTTCAATTTTTGTTCACATTCTGTGAAAGATGGTGCTAGCTCATGAGAAGAGCGATTGTGCGGGACTAGCGTTTCGGCAGCAGATAATGTGTTGATAGACATGGAGTTGTCGCCAGGGACAACCACTTCAGTACCATTAAAAGGGAACTTAATGCACTGATGGTATGTAGAGGGTACTGCTTGCATATCATGAATCCATGGTCGTCCCAACAACAAGTTGTATGCAAGTGGTATGTCTAAGACTTGGAAAATGACATTCTTCTCAACTGGACAAACTCTGATTGGAAGTACAATTAGACCTTTAGAAGGCCTTTCAACCTCATCATAGGCCTTTATAGTGATCTTGCGCTTAGGATCGATGGCAAATTTAGACATGCCCAATTGTTGGATTACATTGAACGAAATGATATTTAACCCTGCACCATTGTCTATCAAGACTCGACGAACACGGGTACGAAAGATTTGAACTTCGACATGAAGAGCAAGGTTATGGGGATGACTAAGAGCTCGGTCATCTTCTTCAGAAAAGGTGAGATAGTGGGGCGAGGAGATGTGGTTCACCATAGCTTGGAATTGTTCTGCATCAATATCTGTGGGAACATTGGCAGAACGTAAAGCTTTCTCAAGGATATCCCTGTGCAAAGGAGATAACTCTAGCAATTCAAAAATGGAGATTTGTGCTTGTGTGCATTGCAGTTGGCTAACAAGATCATAGTTGGAGATCTTGGAAGTAATTGGTTGCTTAGATGATGAAGCATTTTTAGGATCATTAGAAACTTTTAGGACAACCTTAGATTGCCCCCTAGTGACAGCGTTAAGTGGTTCACCCTGAGAAGATGAAGACTTAGCCACTCGGAGTACCACCTTGGGTCTAGTATCAATATGATCTTGAGGAGTGGATCGTGTCCTTAAGACCACTCTTGGTCGTTCATCTTTAACGTCATAATTTGGCCAGTTGTCATTGTTGGAGCTTGCCATACATATGTATTCAACGGGCTCAAGCATGCTTATAACATTATCAGTGTTAGCGTAAGCATAACTAATTTTGGCGTCATGATTCTTTTTGGCAGCTACCCTTGAGGTCTCACCCTTTTTGTATTCAGGTAATGGTTTTTGGAAAGCCTTATGATCAGTATTCTTAACAAGGCCATCTGTAACAACTTTTCCAGCTTCGATGAGGTCTTGAATTACATCTTTGAGTTTGAAGCAATTCTCTGTGTTATGTCCTTTACTTTGGTGATAGCTACAAGTATGATCTTCTCTCCACCATGGAGGTCTAACAGGTGGATCGTAAGGACGTGAGTTGTCTGGTAAGGTAACCAATTTGTTTACAATTAAGGTTTTTAAAACCACTTCATAAGGTTCGACCATAGGTGTGTAAACATGTCGCTTCTTCGCAAATTTAGAGCCTTTGTCAAAGGGTTGTGGTTTTGAACCTTCTTGTTGCTTTGCTGCATAGATGGCATTGGAAAGGTTAAAAGCAGGCTCCTTAGTCTTAGGAGTGTCCACTACTCCGTCATTGACAACATACTTGTTTTTGTTCCAAGGTTTTCCTTTGTCTTTATTGTTCCCATTGTTAATTCTATCCTTGTTTATGGTAATATCACCTTTTTTGATAGCAACATCCTCAATGCGATATGCACTTTCTACCATGGCGTTGAAGGATGTGAATAATTGTTTTCTTAGATCAAAGTATAATTTGGGTACAAGCGTGTTGACAAAGATGTCAATTTTTTCAGCCTCGGGCACTTGCCGAGGATACCGAGAGTATAAAGATCTCCATCGTTGAAGGTATATTGCAAAAGACTCTCCTGGTCTTTGTTTGATGTTGCATAAGTCTAGCACTGTCACAGGATGTTGAATGTTGTATGAATATTGCTGGATGAAATGTTGCGCAAGTTCGTCAAATGTTTTAAGAGGAGGACTCAATTTTGTGAACCACTCCATAGCTTGTCCTCTTAGACTTCTAGGGAAAAAACGCATAAGAAAGGTGTCTTCATGCATAAAGTCCATGCTAATAGCATAGAAATGTCTCACATGGTCGTGAGGGTCACCATTTCCATCATATTTGTCATACTTAGGAACCTCTATATCCTTAGGAAATGGTAGCATGTATAGACCCCTATCAAATGGAAGAGCGCAAATTGATTCAACAAATGATGTCTTAGGTGGCTCTTTTGAAGTTTGCAGTTGTGTAAATTGTTTTCTTAGTTCTTGTATTTCTTCCCTTAAGATTTCAGCCTCAGTGGGCTCTCGTTTTGGGATAATATGTTCAACATTAAAACCTTTAGGGAGTTTCCATCCCCTAGCTGCCATGTATCAGAAGTATTGGTCTCCATTTTCCTCTAAAGCTCTGAGCATTAGTTTTTGGGCGAAGCCATCTTGTTGAAATTTGATCACATCTTCGCTAGTTACTTCTTCATCACTATCATGATGAGATGGTTTAGGTGAAGGACATGCACCAGTGGCAGCTGTAGGAGTCCTTGGAGGTGTGTGATTACCATCATTATTTTCAAAGGGATTTCGAGGACAAGTTCCTTTATATCCTTCGTAGCGTGCCTGATTGTCAGTTTCAGCTTGTTGATTTTCTCTCTCCATAGCGTATATAGCCTCCAAAGTCTTTTGGGTTTCACGTGCTTGTTCTTCTAAGCGACGTTTAATTTCATCAGGATGCACCATAGTGACTATACCACTCGTACCCTCGGGTGTCTCAAAGGGTGTGCCAAATGGATTTTCAAAACTATAAAGTGGGTTGTGTCGAACGTTAGCTGTTTGTGTTTGATCAAATTCGAGGTTCTTATCACAAGGTTTTTTGCGAGGACGTTTGGGTGGTGTTTCCAATTGTTTGAAAATGAAAGGCGTGTGGCTACCGTTACCACCTTGATATCTAGTTGTGACCAGCATGTAAAGAGTTGTCTTTGTTTAGTAGGACAAGAAGAGCGAGCCAAATTTGAAGCTTTTACGATCAGGACTAGTCACTTGTCAAAATGTGATTAGATGGCTTGTCAAACAGTGCTCAAGATCTTACAGCACGGGTGACTCGAGCCGAGCGGACGAGCGAGAAGCTCAATAGTGGATAGCTAGAAAAATAATAGCTGAATTTTGACAAGTGATTTATCAAGACGTTTCAAGACTTACATTCGACAGACTAAACCCATCTTTTCAACTTAGGATGAATTCTTCACACACTGATACGTGGCCAGGATCAAGGGTGACTAGCGTGACGCTCCTTAGACCAAACAAATCTGACGGCAAACTCTATTTTTGACCCAAAATGACTCTGATACTTTCTCAAAAGGAGGGTGACATAAGTTCAGCAAATAATGTCGTGCAACAGAATTTTAGGAACAGTGCGATACTTTTTGTTCAGGCGACATATATTTATACCAAGTGCAACGAAATATAAGACATAGTGTGACATAATTTACTACTGACGTGCGACATAATTTTTGAAAAAAATGTCGCGCGATATTTCTCATGAAAGTGTGCGACAGAGTGCCAATTTTGTGTAAAAAAAAAAAAATCAATTTTTTGGCTTGGAGTTCGTTTCAATTTGTCAATCAGATAGTTGTTTCAATCAGACAGCATTTCGTCTCAGCTTGTATCAGTAAACAGCAAGGTTTGCAAACAGTAAGTGTTGTAACATGTCTTCAAAATAATTGATCAAGGGTAAAAACAACCTTGTCAATACGCACTTGGGATATCAGAACAGCCTTCCTAACAAATCTTTATCAGAATGTTTATGTTGCAAGAACGTTAACACTGGTCAAAACATCGAAAACAATAGCCAAGCAATCTACCTTAGAGTCATGGTTCATTACTCAACAACTTAGCCCACGCTTGATGCTCCTTTGCCTCACACCAAGTGGTTGCCCACAAGAGATATTGGCTTTGTCATGGAAATGCCATAAGCATAACCAAGGGAACACATATGGTGAGTGTAAATCTTGGGGTGATCCGGGTAGTCCACTAGGATCAATCCTTGCACCAAGAAGTTGAGCGGCTAAAAAAAAGGTAGTTACTAACTTAGAGTTTTTAGATCAGGCTTCCGTTCATAGTGTTCCTCTTGCTCCCAATTACGGGACACCTCACCTTGCGATGAGTAACCGATCTCGCGATCACAAGAGTACCTTAAGCATTCTTGCCTAGTGACCTCCCTATGGTCAAAATCCCATAAGCGATCACACTAGGCGAAGATAATCACTATATCTACCAAGGTTTTGTGTCCTTGATAGCCTTGAGTTTATAGTGGGTTGGAAGAGCTGGGTAATTTTCTTGTCCCCACTTGAGTCGTTCCTCTCAGGTTGTCCGAGAGCAAGCCCTCTAAAGGATCCTAACTACCACAAAATAGATCCACTCTCAAGGGTCAATATTTTTGATTCACCTCAAGGGTGAAGAGCATACTCTCTTACCTTGATTGCTTCCCCCAAACACACCAAGAAAAATCAGTTGCCTCTTACTCTTGAAACCAAATGGTAAGTCAAGATTTCTGATTCACCACAAGGGTGAAGAGCATACTCTCTTATCACCAAAAGATCCCAATTGTAAGTTTTAATGTGCCTAAAAATAAACAACTAGTATATGATGCACATGTAAAAGTAAATAACAAGAAAAAATAGATTTTTATGCATTGGGCAGCCCTGCAAACAACGTTAGTAGCCCTTGCGCATTTGAAGCTTTGACATGCATTCTTTTTATGCAATGTTTCAATTTTTTTCACAAGGATGGCAACCTACAATCACAACTTGTTAGTACCAAAAGTTAGTGTGAAATAACATAAAAATCTGCAATTAAAAGTGGTAAGTTGCCTCAAAAATCCAACTTATCTTCCAACCAAGTGCATGCAAAGAAAGTACAAGTTAATCACAAATGCTCTCATTTTTACTCTTTGATTTTGACCTAGTCAACAAGATTGGACTTGTTTGCTATGATTTCATATCCAAAAATAAAAATGAAAAGAAGAGACCCCTGTTAAAAATCAGAGAGCTTTCCAAAAATGCAAGAAATTTAAAAAAATCTCTTCATTTGCGCTCTAGAGATTGATTTTGTCAAAACAGGCCAAATTTATCAAATCGAGTTTTTGATCCTTAATATGACCCCAAAATTCAAAACACAAAGAAAGAACCCCCATTAGAATTCAAAAACATTTCTGAAAATGTAAGTTATTTTGAAAAATACGCTGATTTGCGATCAAAAATAGATTTTTATGAAAAATAAAGAAAAAATCATAACTCCCGCAAATCACGTCAAAATTCTCTGAAAATTAGACTGAGACATTTTGAATACATACTTAATTTGCAAAAAAAATTTCAAAACCAAACTCCAAGTGGTTTAAAAGATATGATCAAATCTTTAAACCAACTAAGTTTTTGGCCTTCAAACCAATCTACTTATGGGTTGGCCTTAAAACCAAAGTGATAATTCTACAAAAGCATTTGATTAGATCCAATATGCTGCTGTAAAAAACCAAAGATGAAAAATAAAAACAAATGCAGCTAGAAACTTGATTCAAGCCCCACGGTGGGCGCCAAAAATGTACACTCGAAAGTGTCCCACTCTAAACCCTTCTATCCAAACGATTCCATGAGTTCGAAATGCTTGGATGCCGGCTTAGAGCTTCCTATCCATGGAGTGCAAGAGAGTATATTTTAAGAATAAGAAGGCTCTCAGATGAGCCTTAGAGATACTCTTCTTGCTAGTAAACCATGCAATGGGAGGTTCCAAAGACAAGATGCAAGAATGCAAATGTCCCAAGGAGTTCCTCAAGAATGCAATGCAACTAAAGATTTAACTAGAATGAATACGCAAAATGCAGCTATTCTAAGCATGGATGAGAGTGTTACAATCCAAATATTAAGCTATGTGAGATAGATTATTGCAAAATAGAAACTAAACTAACATGCAACATGAATCTAAGCTAAAATGCTATGGTATGAGAGAATGTAGACAAGAAATAGAAGTTCTCCACAAAGCTCCAAAGAAAACCTGTTAGAAAACTTGCAGCATAACAATATTCAAAAGATGGATTGATTGAGGGGGAAAGCTCTCTCTCTTTTAAAGATGTACGAACGGTGGAGATCAAGATGAAGATGGTGGATGATCAACGGTTGAATTCGAAAATAGGAGTGATCCATGTGCACACACAAGTCAACCAATAGAATATAAGTTGACTTGTCATATAAGACAAAAGTCTCACAAACCTTTTCTTTTAATTGTAAAATAGAAAAAGGACTTTATGTGTGCACTTTAAGTGGGTTAGAAGAATGGGGTCTTTTATTTAATTAAAAGGGGACATGTTCTTTTAATCAAATAATGAACTTAGGATAGCATAGTCAAACTATAGGTTATAATCAAATAAATTGATTATTAGCAATTTGGCTTAAGTAAGTGATTAAATTAAATTAGCCAAAATGTTGAAAAGGGGGCTAATAGTCTAGATGACCATTTTTAGGTGATTACATTTGCCCCTCTTTGACTAATGCATGATCGATCTGGGAACACATTATGTCAAAGAAAATCGAAGCCAAGTAGGCGATGATAGATATAGATATCTGATTCCAAAAAATGAAATGCAGAAATAGATAGTTACTTCTTCATCACTATCATGATGAGATGGTTTAGGTGAAGGACAATATTTGCATGTAATTGTTATTTATGTCCATGGTTTAATCCTAACAAGTTGTATCAGAGCCTAGTTGTTTTTCGGTTATCCTCTGCAAGAAAGTTTCACGATTGAGTGAGAGCAATGGCAGATGAGGGTAAGCTGAGGGTTGATAGGTTTAATGGGCAGAACTACCAGTTATGGAAGATGCAAATGGAAGACTATCTGTATCAGAAGGATTTATGGAAGTCGTTGGAAGGCAAAGCCAAGAATTAGAGATCTATGTCAAATGATGAATGGGATCTTTTAGACAGAAAAGCACTTGGAAGTATTTGATAATGCCAGACACCATCAATGGCATTTAATATTACAAAAGAAAAGATGACAAAAGAATTGATGAAAACCCTAATGACACTGTATGAAAAACCCTCCACTTCAAACAAGGTATTTCTCATGAAGTGTTTATTTAATATGAAAATGAGAGAAGGTGGATCCATTATAGATTATTTAAATAAGTTTAATACTATTACTAGTTAGTTATCTTCTATGGGTATCAATTTTGAAGAAGAAATTAGGGCTCTCTTGATTTTGTGTTCTTTGCCTGAAAGTTGGAATTGCTTGATAATGGCTGTGAGTAATTCTATTCTTGAATCTAGTACCCTAAAATATGATGATGTGATCGGTGTTATTTTGAGTGAGAAAACTTGTAGGAAAACCTCAAGTGGATCTAAATCAAGAAGTGCTTTGAATGCACAAAGCAAGGGCAGAACGACTAAGAGAGGAAGTAATTCTAGAAATCGTGAGAAATCAAGAGGAAAGTCAAAGGGGAGGAGGTCTCAATTGAGAAGATCGAATGACTACTGGTACTATGAGAAACTAGGGCACAAAAAGAAATATTTTTGGAATCGAAAGAAAAACGAAGGAGATAAATCAGATGGAGACAAGGAGGCAAATGTGGTAAGTAGCAAATCCAAAAAGGACACTTTGCTTCTATCTTTAGAAAGTGTTGATGATTCCTGAGTTGTAGATTCTGGTGCTTCGTTTCATGCTACACCTCATAGAGGTTATTTCATTGATTATGTCCAAGGGGATTTTGGGCTTGTTTATTTGGGGGATAATGAATCCTGTCAGATTGTTGGAAAAGGAAAAATTAAGATTAAGTTGCAGAATGAGAATCATTGGCTACTACATGAGGTAAGACATGTTCCAAGGTTGAGTAGGAATTTAATTTCAGCACGGCAACTCAGTGATGAGGGTTGTGTAGTTACTTTTAATGATAAAAATTGGAAGGTTTCATAAGGTTCCCTTGTAGTAGCAAAAGGTGTGAAAGTAGGCACCTTATATCTTTGTATAGGTCATATTGTTCCTTCTACTTTAATTGTTTCAAAGAAAAATGAATGATCAGGAACAATTGCTGCAGTTGAGCAGGGAGAACAAATAGCTACTGTAGATTCTGATACAGGGTTATGGCACAACAGACTTGGGCACATGAGTGAGAAAGGTATGAAAGTACTTTATTCAAAGAAAATTTTACCAGGTCTGAAATGTGTTAATATGGATTTCTGTAAAAGTTGTGTGTATGAAAAACAAAAGAGAGTGAGTTTTGCAAAGACTGGGAAGGAAAATAAAAGGGAGAAATTAGAGCTTGTGCATACAGATGTATGGGGACCAGCGTAGGTATCTTCCCTTGGTGGCTCTCATTACTATGTTACATTTATTGATGATGCAACTAGAAAAGTATGGGTTTATTTCCTTAGACAGAAATCTGATGTATTTCAAACTTTTAAGAAATGAAAATGTTTAGTTGAAAATGAGACTGCTAAAAAAAATAAAATGTCTCAGATCTAATAATGATGGTGAGTATTACAATCATGAATTTGAATATTATTGCTCCACTAATGGTATTAGTAGACAGAAAATTGTTCCAAGGACTCCACAAGAAAATGGAGTGGTTGAACGCATGAACAGGACTATAATGGATCACACAAGGAGCATGAGGTTGCATACTAGGTTGCCCTTACACATGTGGGCAAAGGCTATCAATACTGCTATATATTTGATTAATAGAAGTCCCTCTACTCCTTTGGGTTGTGGTATTCCAGAGGAGGCATGGACTGGTAAGAAGGTGAGTTATTCTTTTCTCTAAACCTTTGGTTGTCAAGCTTATGCTCATATAGACTTTGAAAATAGAACCAAGTTGGAAGCTAAGTCAAAGAAATGTGTTTTGTTGGATATGGCATTAATGAATTTGGTTATAGGCTTTGGAATTTTGAAAATCATAAAATCATAAGAAGCAGGGATGTTATATTCAATGAGAAAGTGTTGTACAAAGATCTATTGCAACAACATGAGAAGAAAGAAGATGATTATGTAGTGCTGGATAATACTCCAAAAGCTGGTGTTCTAGCCTATCCTCATGATATGCAACAATCACAACAACAAATACCACACACACCGATGAATGTTAGACGGTCAACAAGGCAAATTAGACCTCCACAAAGATTTTTTCCCTCTTTATATTCTATTTTACTTACTGATGTTGGTGAACCTGAAAGTTATGATGAAGTTGTGCAGGTGGATACTAAAATTCAGTGGGAGTCTACAATGAAAGATGAAAGGGACTCTTTACTTAAAAATAAGACATGGGATTTGTGCAAATTTCCTGCAGGTAAAAGGTTTTATAGAATAAGTGGGTTTACAGGTTGAAAGAAAAGGAAGGAGGTAAGAAAATATTTAAAGCCAGGTTAGTTGTAAAAGGATTTGCACAGAAAAAAGGAATTGATTTTGATGAGATATTTTGTCCTATTGTTAAAATGACTTCTATCTGTACTATTTTAAGTCTAGTGGCTACTGAAGATTTGCATTTAGAGTAGTTGGATGTTAAAACAACCTTCCTTCATGGTGATTTGGATGAAGAGATATATATGGCTCAGCCACAGGGATTTGCGGTCAAAGGTAAGGAGAACTTAGTGTGCAAATTGAAGAAAAGTTTATATGGCTTGAAGCAAGCACCTCGGCAATGGTATCTGAAATTTGATAGTTTTATGCATGAGCATGGTTACAGTAGATGTCATTCAAATCATTGTGTCTACTTGAAGAGGTTGGATGATGATAGCTACATTATTTTATGTTTATATGTTGATGATATGCTTGTAGCTGGGTCTAACATGGATCACATCAAGGGGCCGAAAAGCCAATTACCACATGCATTTTCTATGAAGGATTTGGGGGCAGAAAAACAAATCCTTGGTATGAAGATTTGTAGAGATAGGAAAAACAGAACATTGACGCTATCTCAGGCTGATTATGTTAAAAAGGTGTTGCAATGTTTCTCTATGGAGAATGATAAAGCTGTCAGCACACCTTTACCTGGTCATTTGAAATTGACTAAGGAGATGTGTCCCAAGACACAAGAAGAAGAGGATAAGATGTCTAAGGTACCTTATGCTTCAACTGTAGGAAGCTTGATGTATGCTATGGTATGTACTAGGCCAGATATTGCACATGCAGTGGGAGTTGTTAGTATATGAGTCATTCAAGAATTGAGCATTGGAATGCAATCAAATGGATTCTCAAATATTTGAGAGGAACATCCAATAAGTGTTTACACTTTGGGGCTCTACTACTGATTTACAGGGCTATGTTGACTCAGATTTGGCAGGGGATATTGATACCAGGCGGAGTAGTACAAGTTACATCTTTACTATTAGTGGGGCAGCCATGAGCTGGATTTCTAGGTTACAAAAGGTTAATGCTTTATCCACTATAGAGGCAAATTATGTAGATGCTACAGAGGCAGCCAAGGAGATGATATGGCTTTCAATTCTTCTTGCAAGAATTGGGACATCCTCAGAAGGATAATTATTTGTTCACAGATAGTCAGAGTGCCATTCATCTTGCAAAGAATTTAGCTCTGCATTCAAAGACCAAACACATATAGTTGCGATACCATTTCATTCAGTTAGTTTTGGAGGATGGACAGTTAAAGATGGAGAAGATACATACAAATGATAGTCTAGCAGATATGTTAACCAAGGTAGTAATAAGGGAGAAGCTACACTCCTCTTCAACTTTGGTTGGTCTTCTAGATTGAACATGAATACAAAAACAGAGTCCAAGGTGGTTTGATTTAGTGGGAGCCTCATGGAGTAGCAGCATAGCTACAGGATTAGTCTCCAAGTGGGAGATTGTTGTTTAGTGTGAAGCCTGATCAGTCCCCAAGTGGGAGATTGTTAGATTGTGGTGACTCATCAGGAAAGTACGGTACATACTTCATAAAATCTATCAAAATTTTGGGCTGACATGTAATTATTAATTATAACTCTAAAAGTGGTTAAAATACTTGTATAAAAAGGCTGAGGGTTAGGGATTATTTCATAGTTGTGATGTGAAGTTGGTTCTTGCAGCGGTATTCAGCTGTAAGGGATTACGGATTGTAATCAGGTTTGTAATCACTGGATCATAAAAATATTGGACTTGTTGTTTGGTGGACGTAGCCCAGGGATTGGGTGAATCATATTAAATCTTGGTTCCTTGTGTTCTTTTTCTGTGTGATCTATTATTTTCTATTATTGGTTATATTTGCATGTAATTGTTATTTTTGTTCGTGGTTTAATCCTAACAGCTTGTTAAATAAACTTTTCTTAATTTATTTTTCTATACTTACTTAATGTAACCAGCATTTGCAACCTCATGTAGATTATCAATACATCATGTTATCACTATCTTAACTCATTCTTGTACTCCTTTACATATCATAACTCAATCTTTCCTCTAAGTGCTATTGTTACGTCTTTTGATCAAATTCTCTGCATCAAGCAAATAAGTGATAGTATTTAAATCATATAAGTAGTTGTTACTAGCAAATAGCAAGTTTGACATCAGTGACAAAACAATGATTGAAACATATTGATCATACTTCTTCAACAATCTTCTTCAATCTATTCTCAACATTAGATGCTTCAGCCCAGAACGAAGTATGAAGGTTTTGATCATGCATCATAGCTTTAGCTAATTCAATAATTGATATATTCTTCCATTCTGCAACTCCATTCTTTTGAGGATTATAAGGTACAGAAAACTCCCTCTTAATCCCAATAGTAATGTAGAAATCTTTAAGAGTTTCAGAGATGTACTCTCCTCCATTATTTGATCTTAAAGTTTTGATTTTCTTTCCTGACTAATTTTCTACTAGAGCTTTGAATTCTTTGAATTTTGAGAGTACTTCACTAGATTTCTTTTGTTTTAGGAAATAGATCCAAGTTCTAGAATAATCATCAATAAAGATCACATAATAGAGGCATCCATTTAGAGAGGGTACAAACATGGGATCACATAGGTCAAAGTGAATGAGTTCAAGTATTGCTTTAGATTTATGAACACTTTTGGGAAAGGTTTTCTTGACATTTGTACCTAGGGCATAGCCTTTGCAGACACCTAAGTGATCTGATTTTAGATTAGGTAACCCTTTGACAATTTTCCCTAAAGTTGATAATGCTTGGAAATGTAGGTGACCTAGTCTCCTATGCCATATTTCTGTAAACTCTAAGATTTCATGACTTAATGCAAAATTTTATTGATTACAAAGTTTATATAAACTCCCATCTCTAACACCAATAGTGATAGCTTTCTTGATGTTAGTATTTTTAGGCCAAGACAGAACTCTATCTTCTTGAATGGCAATTATGTATCCTTGATTAGAAAGGCTAGATATAGAGACTATGTTTCTCTTAATTCCAAGTACATATAAAAAAAATTTGAGTTGAAGAGTAATGCCAGAATTTAGTTGAATAGAGCAATACTCAATACCTTTAATTGGATGTGTGGAGTTATCCCCAATGGTTATGTCTTTTGAGTTGCATTCTGAAAAGTTTTCCATTTTGTTTCTAAAACCTGTTATGTGTCGAGATGCTCCATTGTCTATGATCCAAGTGTTTTTGTTTGAGTTTAACTCATTGGAGAGTGCTAGACAAAATGCATGATTTTCTTCTACTTCCTCCTTTTCTTCTTTTATTTCTGCTAGAGCAGCTTGAATTCTTTTACATTTAGAGTAGACATTATGAGAGTGACCAATTTTGTTGCATTTAAAACATCTCACTTTTGACCAATCTCTTTTCTTATAAGGTTTGTTGGATTCTCTCCTGTTTCGATTGAATTTTCCTTTCCTATTGAACTTGCTTGAAGTGCATGAATGTCTCCCTCTTGATTTAGGCTTATCCCCCTTAAGACTGCTACGCTCTTAATATTGATGTATATAGAGTTATGAATAGTCAACTTGTGGCTATCTTAATCCTTAATTAAATCATGTTATCATTATTATATTATTATTTAGGTAGGTAGGTCAGCCTGGGTGTTATGTAGGGTTGTGTATATTCAACCTAAGCATAATTAGGTATATATAGGAGATTGTGAGTCTTATTTCAAGATCATATTGTGAAGTGTGTTCTCATTGGAGATATTTGGAGGTTGCCCCCTCGAAGTGGCCTATTACTCTTAATTATTATCAAGTATTTATATAATATTTCATATTATTTCTTCTATTATGCAAGTTATTTCATTACAAGTGGTATCAGAGCATGATCTTGGCACCATAGAGGCAAGATTTTTTCTCAACATTGGGGCAATTTTGGAAAGAGCATAACTTTCAAATTTTAGCGAATTTTTCAAAGATTTTTAAAGGATTTTTGAAGACTATATTAAAAAATTTATAGTCCAAAATTCAGAGGAATTGGAGCAAATTTGAGAAAATTATTGCAGAATTATTGTTTCTACACAATTTATTGAGATCTAGGTATCTCTCACATCTTGCCGAATTGGAGTATAACTTGTATTGGGTTTTTGAATACATAGTAGAGGAGCCTACATTTCAAATCTCAAAGAAATTGAAGCAAAACTAAGCAAGATATGACAAAATTAGAAAAATTCACTTTCAAGGCAGCAAATTTGCCAATTTTTTGGATTTTTCCTAAACAAGGGTATCTTGGCCCTAGTAAGTTACAGTAAAAAATAAATAAAAAATCAGAGATTTATATTTCATTTGTGTGATAAATTTCAAAAATATTGGTTTCCATCATGACAGGGCCTCCAACAAGAGGCAAAAAGAATACTACCACACCATGAAAATCTTCTAATCAAGACTAGGAAACAACAAAGGATAGTAATCCCAATGAGGAAATAAGTAATTTCAAGGAAGAGGAACATGTATGACCTACAAGGAGATATATCAGATGTACGAAGCATGTTAAGCACCTATATGAATGAAACAAGGAAGGAGTTGTCAAGCAATCAAGGTGAAACCTTCAAGTCGACTAATAATGACATAAATTTTAATATTCCTATTAGATCTAGGAAAAAAATTTCCAAAGGTGGATATGCGCAAATTTGATGGCAAGGATCCTCTAACATGGATAAATCAAATGGACAATTTTTTTTTAGGTACATCAAACTCCATATGGACAAAAGGTCATGACGGCTTCCTTATATCTAGAACGAGATCAATTCATTTGGTATCGTTGGCTTTGTACTCATAGGAGAAAAAGGGTCTCACCATACATGGTCAATTTTTACAGAAGAACTCGAAGCACAATATAGTAATAGTGCCACAGAAAAATTATTTAACCAACTTGTTAAGCTTCAACAAATAGGATCAGTTAAGGATTATATTCAAAAATTCCAAAATCTATCCTTAAGAGTGGATACAATTATAGTGGAGAACTTGAATGATCTATTCTTGGTTGGTCTCAAGGATCACATTCAACATGAGGTACGCATGTTTAAGCCTAGCTCAGTAAATGAGTCTTTTATAAAGGCACGCAGGGTAGAGGAGAAGTTCTTGATTCCTAGAAAGCAAGGGGCTAATGTGACAAGAGAAAAAGCTTATTCAACACCTTATCTTCCTTAGCCTACTAGGTTGAGTCTACAACAAATTGAGGAGAAAAGAGTAAAAGAATTGTGTTTCAATTGTGATAGCAAATACAGTCGAGGACATAAATGTAGTGAAAAGAAATTGTTCTATATTGAAGGTCCAAGTGAGGAAGAAGAGGATGAACCCATATCAGAGGAGGATAGGAAGTCGGGTGTGGAATCACATGATTCTCAACCAATCATTTTTTATCATGCACTTTTAGGTTTCAGTACACTACAAACTCTCAAGGTAGTGGGTTTCTCAAAGAAGTAGAAAGTAACAGTGTTGATCAACTCAGGTAGTACTCATAATTTCATCAACAAAAAGTTGGCAACTCTTCTAAATTGTTTTATATATCTAGCCCTAGAATTTTAGGTTTTGATTGCAAATGGGGGCACGGTCAGTTGTTTAGGGATGTGTCACAGCATCAAATTATCCATGGGAGATTATTAACTTGATACCCCAATGTATGTGATATCTATGGGTGCAGCAGATATTGTTTTGGGAGTACAATGGCTTACTACATTGGGAACAATTGAGATGAACTTCCAAGAACTATTCATGCGATTTCAATCAAAAGGAGAGGTAGTGGAGCTAAGAGGATTGAAGGGAAAATCCCCATAGCTGGTAAGCTCTCATCAAATGCAAAAATTTCTTAATAAAGGAGCGGATGGATTTGTGGCCTAGCTATGTTTATTAGAAGTCTCTCAATCTAATGTTCTTACTCATCTAGATTTACAAGCAATAATTGATCGTCACTCAGTGATTCTTGGAGATATGCCTAAAGGACTTCCTCCTAAGAGGGATCATGACCATGCCATACAACTAGTTCTAGGGAGCCAACCACCAAACATCAGGCCTCATAGGTACCCACACATACAAAAAAGTGAGATAGAAAAAATTGTTGAGGAAATGCGAGAGGCAGGAATTATCAGGCATAGTCAAAGTGCTTACTCCTCATGTGTTGTGATGGTGCGTAAGAAGGATGAAACTTGGTGCATGTGTCTAGATTATAAAGTGCTCAACAAGTACACCATTAAAGATAAGTTTCCTATTCTAGTCATCAATGATCTTTTAGATGAATTAAATGGAGCTATGTATTTTACCAAGTTAGATCTTAGATCAAGTTATCACCAAATTCAGATTGAGGAAGATATTTGCAAGACAACATTTCAAACTCATGAGGGTCATTATGAACTTTTGGTGATGTCGTTTGGTCTTACCAATGCACCATCTACATTCCAAAGTTTGACGAATTCTATTTTTAAGAAGTTTTTTAGAAAGTTTGTGTTAGTGCTTTTTAATGATATATTAATTTATAGCAAGACTTGGGAAGAACATTTGCAGCATGTAGATCAAGCATTACAATTACTTGAAGATCATCAACTCTATGCTAAGCCATCCAAGTGTGCTTTTGGTCTTCAGGAGGTGGAGTATTTGGGACACATAATTTCACATGGAGTAAAGGTGGACCCTAACAAAATTAAGGCTATCATGGAATGGCCTATTCCAAAAACCATTATGAAGTTGAGGGGTTTCTTGGGATTGACAAGGTACTACAGAAGATTTGTGAAGAATTATGGTCGTATATCAGCACCCCTTACCACTCTATTGAAGGATTCTTTTCATTGGAATGAATCTGCTAATGTAGCATTTAAGCAATTGAAGAAGGCTATGTGTACAACTCTAGCGCTTGCCACTCCAGATTTCACCAAGGAATTCATTATGGAATGTGATGCTTCTGAAAATGGGATAGGAGCAGTTCTCATGCAAGAAGGTCGACCAATTGCTTTTGAGAGTCGTCAATTAAAAGATAAAAATCAACTCTAACCTATGTATGAGAAGGAAGTGCTAGCAATCCTTCATGTAGTTAAAAAATGAAGGCCTTATTTAATGGGTCGACACTTCATGGTTAAGACAGATCATGATAGCTTAAAATATTTTTTTGGAACAAAGACTATTTGCAGAAGAGCAACAAAGATGGGTCACTAAGATGTTGGATGTGACTTTGAAATTGTATACAAGAAAGGGAAAGAAAACATTGTGGCCAATGCACTTTCCAGGAAGGATGAAAAAGATGAAGCCTAATTGTGTGCCCTTTCAAAATTTGAAGAAAATTGAGTGGTAGAAGCCAAAGAAGAGTGGCAAAATGATGTTGCAACAAGTAATCTCATCCAGCAAATAAAAAGTGAACCTAGTAGTTCAAATAAGTTTTGTTTAAAGGGGGATATTCTTTGGTATAAAGAGCGGTTGTATCTCTGCAAGAATTCCACTCTTAAACACAAGATTCTCGAAGAACTACATGAGTCCCCAATTGGTGGTCATTCAAGATTTTTGAAGACATATCATCAAGTCAAGCAAGATTGTTTTTGGGAAGGGCTAAAAGGTGATGTTCAAAAATTTGTGGTTGAATGTTTGGTTTGTCAAAGAAATAAGGAGGAAACAATTAAGACACAAAGTCTGTTGCAACTTTTATCTATTCCTAAACAACATTGGGAAGAGGTATCCATGGACTTCATCACAGGTATTCCCAAATCTAAAGGTCATAATGTCATCATGGTAGTAGTTGATCGCCTCACTAAATATGCACATTTCATTGCATTGTCACATCCTTTTACGACAAGTATAGTGGCAAAAGTTTTCTTGGAGAATATCCAAAAGCTACATGGTACACCTAAGGTTATTGTTAGTGATCGTGATCCTATCTTTACTAGTCACTTTTGGAAAGATTTATTCTCATGTTTGGGTACTCAATTGGCTCATAGTTCTTCATACCATCCTCAATTAGATGGGCAAACTAAGGTTGTTAATAAATGTTTGGAAGGATATCTATGTTGTTTCACTTCAACTCGATTTTTGGCACTTTATGGATATCATCCTCCTTCCATTAGATCATCATTAAAGGTGTCACCAAGAGTTTAGGGAGTAGAGGACCACTTGCTTCATCAACAACTCGTACTTTCAGAACTGAAGGAGAATTTGGCTGTGGCACATAATCAAATGAAACAAGAAGTAGACCAACATCATAGTGAAAGAAATTTTGAAGTTGAGGAGTGGGTCTTCTTGAGATTGAAACCTTATAAACAAATCTCAATGAAGCAACAAAGAAAGAATAATAAGTTGTCTCCAAGATATTATGGACCATACCAAATCATACAAAAGATTGGTAATGTTGCCTACAAGCTTGAGTTGCCACCAACAACAAAGATACAACCAATTTTTCATGTTTCTTATTTGAAGAAGGTAATTGGGTAGAATATTCCTACTCAAATAGTACTATCGAAGCTTGATGAAGAAGGAAGAATAATGTTGGAACCAGAGTGCATTCTTCAAATACGCACGAGGAAGTTGAGGAATAGACCCTCACTTAATATCTCATCCAATGGAAGAACTTACTAGTTGAAAAGACGACATGGGAGGCTGAAAAGTTCATTCAAAATAATCTACACTTGGTTAGCATTGAGGACCATGCTTCTTTCAAGAGAGGGGGAATGCTACACCCTTAATATTGGTGTATATAGGGTTATGAATAGTCAACTTGTGGCTATTTTAATCCTTAATTAAGTCATGTTATCATTATTATATTATTATTTAGGTAGGTAGGACGGCCTAGGTGTTATGTAGGGTTGTGTCTATTCAACCTAAGCATAATTAAGTATATATAGGAGGTTGTGAGTCTTATTTCAAGATCATATTGTGAAGTGTATTCTCATTGGAGATATTTGGAGGTTGCCCCTTCGAAGTGGCCTATTACTCTCAGTTATTATCAAATATTTATATAATATTTCATATTACTTATTCTATTGTGCAAGTTATTTCATTACAAAGACTAATCTTAATTCCTCTTGAGTGCATTCATTCTTGAGTAATTCAAATTTTGGAAGCTCGGGTCGAGAGTTTTCTCAAATAAAAGTTTCCCAAGATAGAGGAAGTCCCCTTAGGGCAATCATGGTAAGTTCTTTATCATCAACTTGACTTCCAATTGTGGCAAGCTAATCTTTTAGTTCAAAGATTCTTAGAAAATAGAAAGTGATAGTTTCCCACTATTCATTTTTATGTATAATAAATCTTGCTTTAATGTCAGCAACTTGCTAGTATTATTGATTTCAAAGGTGTTTTTGATAGTGGAGAACATCTCGAATGTTGTACAAAGGCTAGAAATAGACGGGAGAATATGATCCTTAATAGAGTCTACAATTATATTCATGGCTTTATTGTTGCATCTTTTCCATGTTGTTTTGTCTTGATCATTTTTTGGAATAGTTTTATTTGTTTCTACATATTCTTCTAATTCCATTTCTCTTAAGATTATCATAACACGAATTTTTCATGAAGAAAAGTTTGAAACCCCCTCTAATCTATCCTCTAACCTTATGTGGCTAACCATTTTAAACAAATTTTAAAAAATGATAAAGTTTGAATAAAATTTAAATTTTATATAAGTTCTTAATAAAATTTATTATCAGTATGGCTCTGATACCATGTTAATTTTATAAGATCTCTGATAGAAATAATAACAGATTTATATCAAACTTTACTTACTTGAGTAACTTGAATGCAATAGGTAGATACCTTCAGAATGCTTTTGATATGCTTTAACTAGGGTGTTGAATGCTGACAGGAATGTATATTATAATCTGCAATGTTCTTTATTAATCCTAGGACTGCAAGTATGTTATGTCTTTCATATTGCCTTGTCCACTGATGAGAATAACTATATATACAAGTGTGAAGAGTTATGACCCCATAGGGGCATGACTCTTCGTGGCCAAAGGCCATGTAGTTTCATGACCTTACGTGGTCATAAACTAATGTTTGCTAACCATAAACATACAACGGTTACTAATGTTTGCTAACCATAAACATACAACGGTTTAATCATGCCCATAACATGTTCGATAATGATCTCAATGCTTATCGAAGACAATACAAATAAGACCCAAGAATCGGCGATGATAGATAAATCTGAGTAATCCAATGCAATCGTAATATCAAGAATGATAGAACCTGATGTGAATCGGTAACAGCAGTAATATACATATGCCTGATCTGAATCATATCCGTCTAAATTATAAGTATACATATATGTACATATATACCTATGCATATTATCATATATATATATATATATGACAGAGCATAACATATTTAGATGCTCAATATTATTTGAGTGAAGGGAAGTTTGAAATGTTGAGAGATAGCTTCCGCTTTCTGGAGTAGACCCTCCTGAAAATATGTTAGTTTTTCAAATACTTTGCTTGGTGATGGTTCTCTTATAGTTGGGCGAAAAATATCTACTATATTTTTGTGAATTCTTTTTGTGATTTTGTACTTCAGCTCTGCGTCGAAAGCAAATTAGTTTTTCAAATGCTTTGCTTAGGTGATTTAGTTTTTCAAAGTGATGGTTCTCTTATAGTTGGGCGAAAAAATATCTACTATAATTTTGTAATTTTGTACTTCAGCTCGGCGTCGAAAGCAACTTTGAGATTTTGTTGTTGCTTTGTTTTGTTCCCTCTATTTTTAGCTGAATGATGGCTACTCTTCTAGCGTTTCTTATATGTAGAGCCTAGAGGGATTATTAATTCACGAAGATACGTCGTTTTGTTCCTACGATAACACACTTCTTTAGCTTTCTGCTGGCTTCTGCTTTGTTCTTTTCGGTCTTTTTAGTAAAAGCCTATGCTACTTAGTGTGGTGCTCCAATTGGGGTAGATGTGTGTAAAGCCCAAAAAAGTTATCTTAATCTATGAAAAAAGAACTTGGGTGCATAATTCTTTAGCAGAAATAATATAGAATAAAAGAACAGTTTTTGAGTTTGTATAATTCAGTCTGAGTTTAATAAATGACACTTATTTTGAAGTTTGTTGTTTGTATCTTGAGGTGGCCGTACGCGGGTCTGCTGTTTCGTTTAAAATTTCAGTTGTAATAAGGATTGTTTTTTGTGAGTGCAGAATATGTCATGGTCTGAAAATTAAAGATTCATCAATGGATGAACTTGATTAATGAACCCAATTTTTAACCTCATGAATTATTATTTGAAGGGTTGACCCTGTAGTTGATTCAATGATCCATCGGAATAAACCCCAAATGGCACGCCTAAAATCTCATTGATAATGGGAGGACTCCAGGGTTGACCTTCATCTGTATTCAAATTGTCTTGGTGACAGATCATTTCACCTGACTCTATTATCCACTTCGTACAGTTACTTTCACAGACCACCTTTACATTTTCCAAACAAGTGTGGTGTTTAGTTTCCTCCAACTTCTCTGCCAAAAGACATTTTAACAATTCTATATCTTCTAACATTCCTGTCATGTTCTCCCACTCTAGCCATGATTGGTCTTCATGTCTCTCCTAAGTAGACTTTCACAAGCTCTGTACTCGAGCACAAAACTGTTTCTGAGTCCTAAAGTCTAAATTAGCCTTCATTGATCCTATTAGCCCTCAATTATTCTGTGGTAAGAAAACAGGATCTAAAGTTATGTCTTCTAAGGATCCTAGATATACTGCCAGATATTTCTTACAGCTCAAAAAAAAACTCCAGGTTTCGTTTCTTTTCAAACTTGCTTGTTTTATCTTACCATAGCTTTATATAATATTCAAGAACTTGTTACTGTTTCCTGCACAATGTAAACACTTTCTCCAGCTGTTCCAGCTCTTGATTACGACTGATATCCACTGTCCTTGCCAATCTTGTGGCATTGGTGAAAATATCCACCTTTTAGTGACTAGGGTTACAGGCCTCTGCATGAATATATGTTTCTCTGTGTATTTCCTACATACCTTCAGCATAGATCTGCTTTCATTCCCACTAGTGTTAGGGAAAACTCTTTTTCTTTCTAAATTCTTAATTGTTTCATTTCTTGTCCATAAATACGGAAGTCAAGCCAAAGAACAAAAACTTTCATGGTGGAAACAACCATATATTACATAATCTGAAAATGTTACAAAAATTATCAAACATAAATATCTCATACAACCATAATGTTCAAATAGATGTCTTTGAAATCATCAGGCGGGAAAAACATTGAGACTCAAAGTAAGGAAACCAAAAAAGTAGATGTACACGAGTCACATAATAAATTCAACCAGATCGAAATGATATGCCTGAGTTTGGAGAACTCAGATCCATGGCCAAGCACAGTCAATCTGAAAGCATTCAGGAGGTGCGACTAACGTGCTGTTTCCCTGCTTTACGCTTGTTCAGCAAAAATGAAAGCAAACTCTTGCTTCTAGCAGGGGGCTTGCAAATGTCTAGTCGGTGACTATCACCAAAGGGCAAACGCACTGATGGAGATTTGAAGATCTTGGAAGACTCCTGCTGAAAAAACATATGCCACTTTTATCTATAAGAATTATTGCTTCTCTCTAACGAGCATAACTGTTTTTCGCAAAGGATCATAGAAGTGGAAACACAACATTAAATTTGATGTTATTCTAGAAGCAAATTTTTTAATTCCATCAATTTTCTATTCAATGAAACAATATAAGAAAACATGTTTGAAAGACAATGATAAAAGATCCATTAGAGCCATAAAATTTTAAAACAACAATACATCAGAATTGAAAACATTATACAGTGCATCCACATACATGCAATTATGTTTCACTGAAAAATTAATATCGTTTATTTTCAAAAAATTGTTAAACATTAGAACATCAATAATATATGTTATGACTTCTTTTTTCAAGTGTGCTGTTACATGGCAACTGTTTCCTTTGCATGGCAGAATTGTGTATATCAGTTAACAGAAGGTAGTAATTCTTTTAGTTATTTATGATTTGGTTAGTTCAAGTTGCTAAGGCCTTTATAAAATTAAGTATAATTCATACCACTAAGTCACAGGATACATCGAATTTCATCCAGGAAATTCGAAATCCAGCAAATTTTTACCCATTCCGAACTTCATTCAAATTTTATAATATTTTAACATAATATTGTTATTTTATTCTAACAAAATATTGAGTTATATAGTTTAACTATTTAGCAATGTCAATCTATCTTGACTATTTTGCAGTGTAACATGGGGACGCGTCCCCCCCCCCCCAAAAAACTGGGCCGTCTCGGAGACGGGGACGTCCCTGGGAAGGGGAGATGGCGTCTCAACGTTTCGGGCAGCGCCACTTAGAGTGCCACCTCCACCGGAGATGGCGAGACATCTCCGAAATGGTGAAACATCTCCTGTGTGTGGGTGCGGGGGGGATGCGACGACTCATGATCATTGATTACTTTTAGATAGTAGAATCTAGATACTCATACTATTGATCTGAAGACTGATATATAGACTAATATTTGCTGATGTTCAATGTCAATGTTCATTGTTTGTTTGTCATTTGATCATGAATCATGATGTTCCAGTTCAAAACTTCAATGCAATGTTCAATTTTAATTTTTTATTGTTTAAGTTTACCGTTTTTTACATCTTTATATGATTATATCAAGTTATATTGTATAATTGTAGTACATATTTTCATAACTAGCATTTTAAGTACCATATGTATAGAATATACCCCCCTGCTCCCCCGCCACCCACCCATCCCCAAATCAAGGTCCCTCTGTCCCCCCGTCTAGGAAACTTGTCCCCCTGTCCCACCGTTCCCTTTGTCTCCCAGGGCGATGTAACTATGCTATTTTGTGAAAATATTACTTACATTTAAAAATAAATAAACTTATAATGTCAATTTTATTTTTTTGAATTTTAACCTGGCCAAATTTCATCCAAATTTTATGATTGACAAACTTGAATTCAAATTCGAACCTTGTGACTTGGATTCATAAGAAGAGCTAAGATTGTGTTTTGGCTGTTCATTATGAAAATCTCTGGCTATACTATTCTAAATGCTTCTATGGCAATCTTATCCGATGTGCTGTTCAGAGACGTGTAGCTACCTTAGGTTTTTTCATTCAGAGAAGGTACCATGAAAGGCCTTTTTTTTTACCAAGCTTGGAAATTTTAGTCTTTCCATCTCTTCCACAAACTAGAAGGCATAAATGCATCTACTAATTCAGTGTTCAATGTATGAATAAACATTGGCTAACATCATGGGCCTCTATATAATCATGCACTATGTATGAAACTATCAAAAACAAGAAGAATTATGACCATATGACTACTCAGAAACTCTTTGAATCAACAGTACTACAGCATTGACTCTGAACAAACATTTTTTTTGGATGATTTGTCAAAGTTCAATAGCAAGGCCTTGTCAATGCTCCAAATAATTTTGTCAAACATATATTCTTTGGATAATTGATCTCTGATCAGTGTTTCATGGAGTTTCCTGACAGGGGGGCACTGGGACATGGGGATGAGTTTTGGAGACGGGGAACCAGGGGCTTATATTTGGGGATGGCAGGGGGGCAGCTGCAGAGTAGTGCTGGCACTTATATACAAACTGAAGTGAATTTTGAAATCGTCAAGGAAAAATATGCAATATAACATCTCCGCAAGTGTCCAATGAATGGCAAATTAATATTCTGAAGGTGAAGATTGCATTTAGTATGTAATGGCATGTGCCATATAGCAAGCAACTTGGGGGCGTCCCCAACAGAGGTTGTAGAGGTGGTGATTCTGCAGGGGGACATTTCTCCCAAATCCCCAGGTCTTAGAAATGCCCCCTTACAGGGAACACAAGTTTTTTTCTCCGGGGGAAAGTGCCCCATGGAGCACTGCCTCTGATAGTACGGTCTTGTCTCTGACAATGGTATGAACTTAACTACATCGGATTCTAAGTACATTTGCAGTACTTTAGAAAAGAGACCAGGTATTCATGAATACAAATTTTTCCATTATGTAGCTGCAATAAATGTTATCCTGTAAATTCAAACTAATCTCTTTTTTCCATGGAAACAGCATGCAAAACTTTAGGCAAGAATGCAAAGGATTATAGATGTCTTGAAGAAGAATATGACTTTGCCAATAGCAGATGCCATAAATATTGGGAAATAGTTGTTAAAAGGCTCCTGATCATCTCATAGTCCATTAGATTAAAAAACATTAGTTAAGGGGAGAGTTAATATATAAGTCTGTTCATGCTGTACCCTTTCTCCAAGTTTCTAACAGCAGGACGTGACCACATAACAGTCTAACAATGATTTGACAGGACTCTCTTTTTCCATCAAAGTCAATCTATAATTCTATGCCAATATTTGTCCAAAAAGATGAGCTGAGTTTCAAGCAACCCATAGCCTTCATGAGTAAAGTTATAAAATATACTTAATTGAAGCATACCATGATAGATAAGCAGGCTTATGTATTGGTTAAAAAATTATTAAGACTTTTTGGCACTACATTTGGAACTCAACAATTTTTTGTTTATGTTCCACAGCTAAAGGAGTGTGTTGGCAAGAGGTTAAAATCACAGGATATGAGCTATCCTTATTCACAAAGACAAATTTATCATCAAATATGATTATATATATCTGACACGCAATTTAGGTTTATGATGATAATTGAAGCTTCGTGTAAACCATATTTATGTGTGCATAAGTTCTTCTTTTGTTCACATATCTGTTTTGATATTTCAATGTCATTGATAAACAGCAAAAAAATATAGTTAAACTACTTTGTCAAGAAGGAAGAGAATTTATGGGCCATTAGGAAGCAATGAAATAATGGTAAAACTGGGACTCTTTTTTATATCAAATTTCACCAACCATTCAATTCGATAATCCAATGAAGGATATAGTCTTAATAACTTTTACTTGCATACAGGATCTAGCAGTTTCTGCTTTAGGAAAACTTGTTCTCCTTAAATGAGTTAAATCCAGAATACTTTACACAACTTGAATTTTTTTTTATTACTCAAAAATATCAGATACTTCAAATGGTATAAGTTATTCTGAGTGATTTAAAAGGCCATGAAGGATAAAGTCTTGATAACTTCAACTAACATACAGCAACTAGCAGTTTCTGCTCTAAGAAAACTCAATCTACTTAAATCCAAGATATTCTACACAACTTGAGTTTTTTTGATTGCTAACAAATATCAGACACTCGAAATGGTCTAAGTTATTCTGATTGATTTCAAGCCTGATAATGCTGACTTGGAAACTGTTTCATACAGATGGGCATTAGTGACAATAAACACAAGAATAAGTATATAAATTGTAAGGATAGATCATAGGGACTCCAACCAGACCACCAAGAATCAGAACAGTATGACTATCCACATATAGACGTCCTTTGATATTCGTGACTACAAGTTTTTCTCCCCATTCATGATGATGGTGAATAATTATGAATTGGCATGTTTACATAGTAATTAATGCTCAAGATGTTGGTACAAACAAACTTCAGGACTTCAACTTGTCAGAGATAGAATATCATGTAGTGGATTTTATCATATATCATATTTGTCATGTTATGTACTTTCAATAATATCCCAAAACATATTTTCCTATGTTACATTACTCTTTTCATGTTTTCACCTTTATTTTTCATTTTAAATTATGTTTTATCTGACACCTAAAGTAGATTTTGGGGCTATAGGGCAGCTTTCAGGATTTCACAATGCATCCATTAACTTCCATACAATCTTACATCTTTTGATATCGAGTAGATTGAATAATAGCATCTTCCTCACCCCCTCTTTACAATTGTCTCCATGATGACAGGTTCCTTGTACATTTAGAATTTGTAAGTCTTCTTTAGGTGTCAGTATAGTATTGTTCTTCGTAGTAATGTTTTTTGAAAGGATCTTCCATGGCATTTATTTTTATAAGGAGTTGCATTTTAGTGTATGGGTTTTCTCATAAACCATACTATTTGAAGATGCAATTTTCTGGTGGTTTTTCTTATAGACCATTTTATTAAGTATTGTTAGAGGTACATCGTAATCAGGAAGAATTTGTGAATCTGATTCTTAATCTAAGTTTGTAGTCAATCCCGAGTACGTTATTTTGGGAAGAACATCATGCCAACTTTCAAGGATAGTTAAAAAAGTTGTTCGAGATTTCAGGCAATAACGTGAGCAGGTGCTCCGAATCTTCCTGAAAGAGGCCGTGTTCAAACTCTATGATCTGCAATTGCTTCATATGTTACCAAGAAAATTCAGCAATGTATATCCCAAAAGATAAAATGTGTTAAATGTGTTATTCCCCTAATAATTCTCTTGTCAGCATAAGTAAACATAGGACAATTCAGTAGCCAACATGTCGCAAACTAACCTTTTATAGTCAACAGTAGATTGTGTGATTGTTAATATCTAAGGAGACGGCTCCATTAGGAATATAAGGATGCCCTAACCTAATGTTAGCTGTAAATAGAGGCGGGTAACCTATTATAGAGCACCATTCCTAGAATTATAGCTTGCTTACTATATTTCTACTTTCTGGAAGTTGCCCCAAGCAGCAGGACTTCTTTCATATTTCTATGATTTGGTATTTCCAGCCTCACAGGGTCACTTGTCATGCCTTCCCTATCTTGCATTACTGTCCACATATTCGATTGGATAAATGCGATTGATCCATAAGTGTTTGTTACTGGTTTGATACTGTTGTTGCTATTCTGAATTCAGTGTGCTACTGAATAGAACAATTGCTACTGTCTGGACAATCTTTCCTATTACAATTAATTATTTTTTTTATAAGTGACATCAGATTAGAAATATTGGCAAAGTTCTGCAGCATAAGAGAGCAAACAGAAACAACTGAGGACTAATCTGATAGCAGCAATATCCGACAAACAGTAACAACAGAAGACTGTCTGCCCTCAAGGAGAGAGGAGGTTAAATACGAAAGCAAAAATGAATTTAATGACAGCAGATTCAGAAATGAAATAAGCATTTCAAATATTAATAGATTGGAGCAATGTCAAAAAAATTGATTCTCGTCAAATCAGAAAACATCATTTACATTTTGGGCCTAATCATAGCCCCTCTTCCTTACTATTCTTCTCTGTGCACTCATTGATGCAAGAACTGAGAACCCAGACCCAACCTTGCAGCCAACCCAATTCACATTCACTCCTTTTCAGAACTACTCCAGAACATTCCTCTTCACTATTCTTCTTCACACTTCGTTTTCTGCTTCCTCGCTCTTGTCACCAGGATTGAACTGTTTTATTCTATCCATCATTCGATAGAGTTAGTCATTGCATTCTCAGACACCTGCAAGAGTTGTTCTTCTCATCCACAATGCTTTTCTCTATCTTCTATGCAACTGCTCATGGTCCCAGGAATTGTTCTTGTTTCTTCTCCCTCCTACTAATTATGCATCAGTTACATATCATTCTAAACCACTTTATATCATCATAACCACCCCCAAAACCAACTTTGAACAAATAGAATAGAATTAAAACAAAAAAATTAAACCTTTTCTGATGCTTTTACATCAGACTCCCTAGGAGGCTAAAGAGTTCGTGGGCTCCTGCTCATGAAGGTAACAATATCATTCAGCTTCACTATCTTTTTCCACTTCTTCCAATTTTCTTGTCTTTGCATTCCTTGTTGTACTCTCTCCAAATTCTCTCTATGCTTGTATTTGCTCTTACTTAGTTTCTCCACCTGAATTCTTTTACTCTCCACTCTCTTCTGATATCTTCGTCTTCCAATTTCTTTGTCAATTTCAAATTTCCACAATTCTACCTTCGTAAAAATCCTTACATAAATCTGCAATCTCACCATTCATCTTTGAATCTACACCTTCTTTCTCGACTGCAACCTCCTTCACCAAAGTCTATACTCACTCCTTCAAAATAATCTTTCAAATTGAACATCACCTTTAATTGCACATTCTCCTTTGCAAACACTGATTTTCCTATATCTTCATTACAGTTGTCGTTTTCTGAAATAAAAGCATGAATAGATTTTATACCATATATTGGCTCTGAATCTCTTCAAGCACCATCTTCCATCCAATCTTCAAAGTGACCAAAGTTTGAAGTTTCTAACCTCCGAGAATTTAAAGTTTCAACATTTTCTGTCACTTGGTAATATTCTTCCTTAACTTCTTCAAAATGTTTATAGTCTTCATCAATATCTTTATTCTCTACTGCAGCTCCAACGTTGGCTTCTTGCTGAACTATTGCAGTCTCATGCTTTTCAGCTTCACTTTCAACCTTTGCTATACTTATCTCCTTATCTACATACACAATGTCTTCTTCCTCTTTTCTATTGTCCACAATCACAACTTGATTAGGAAAAAAAATTGTTTCCAACTCATCCATTCTTCTTGCAATTATGTCCAATATCTACTGGAGTTCTCTTTTCTCCACTCCATCCAATACTCATCCCAAGATGAAATTCTCAGGGTTCTTTTTACACTAATCTCCATCTTTCTTTTTGTTGTAACACTCTGCACTCACAATCACAATCAATTTTCTGTACCTCCTCGTATTCACTTTCTGTGGCCTTAGCTCTCAATTGTCCGGGACTCTCTTCTATCTGCAACAATTTGCTTGAGCTCTTCTCAACAAACTGCTTCACTCTCTACTCACCCACACCTCCTGGTGCCTGACTGCCTAATGCTCGGCATCTGTCAACATGCTCAGTAACATAGGCTCTAGACCACTTTGATAGCAGCAATTCCACAAACAACTACACAAAACTAAGTCTGTCCTCAAGGAGACAGGAGTTTAAATCCAAACGCAGACACAATTAAATGACAGAAGATTCAGAAATGAAATAAGAATTCCAAATATTAGTAGATTCGAACAATGTGCTAGATTTTAGTTCTCATCAAATCTGAAAACATTATTTACATTTCAGGTCTAATCATAGCCCCTCTTCCTCTCTATTGTTCTCTGTGCACTCATTGATGCAAGAACTGAGAACCCAGACCCAAACATTTTTTAGCCAATCCAATTGACATTTGACCCTTTTCAAAACAACTACTCCAGAACATACCTCCTCTTCACTAATCTTCTTCATGCTTCATTTTCTGCTTCCTCTCTCTCGTCATCAGGATTGAACAGTTTTTATTCCTTCCATCGTTCAATGGAGCACATCATTGCATTCTCAGATGCCTGCAAAAGTTGTTCTTCTTCATCCTTACTGCTTTTCTCTATCTTCTACACAGCTCATGGTGCTAGGATTTGTTCTTGTATCATCTCCCTCCTACTACTTATGCATCAGTTACATATCTTCTAAAATAGTTTCATATCACCCATAACTGCCCCCAAAACCTACTTTGAACAAATAGAATAGAATTAAAATAAGAAACCTAAACCTTTTCCAATGCTCCTCCATCATAATCTCCACTGTCTACTGAAAAAACTCCATACTAGGTGCATTTTCACTATGCAGATTCATGTTTTGCAACACCAGCGATAAAGGCTATCTTTTATGCTACATTAAGTTACCAAATGGGGATGATAAGGGAAGGGGAACCCCATTTGTAAGACAATTTATGACATTTTTATGGGATTGCAAAGGAAAATCACTAAATAAATAAATTTATAGAGGAAATTTTAAATATTCATATGATAACATTGATAAGTCATCATTTACATTATAGAATCTTAGTACATAACATTAGAGCTGTTTAAGATTTCACATTAAAGTGAAAAAAATTTAACAAATTTCATTGTTATATAAATCTATGCCCAAAGGCTGCAAATTTTAACATAAAAGTCAGCCACTGCCCATCGGTAGTTGCTAACATTGCAGCAATATCAAAGTTCGAGTCTGAACCATTGCCACTATGTCTGTGGAATCTTTCAGATCAACATTCCAACATGCAGCTGGAGTTCGACAGTAATCAAGAGTTTGTTGATCCTTAAGTCACATGACACTGTGCACAGCCACCAACTTCTCTAGTTATCAAGATGTGAGCCTGTTTCTTTTGACTGACTAGATTAAGCTACAAGCATACCAATTCCTCTCTATGATAGAGGAACTAGTATCCTCCAAATTGAGGCAACTGATTAGAACTCAAATGACACTATGTACAGACACTAACTTCTATACTTATCAAGAGATATGTCTACTTCTTTTGACTGACTAGATGAAGCTACATGTGGACCAATTCCTCTCTACAGTAGAGCTAACACTCTCTGCAAAAAGCATCTTCAACTCTAGTGTAGCCTTGACATGCTAGTTTGTAAAATGTCCCCAATCAGACAATCTTGGATAATGTAAATCTCACAAACTGTGAAAGCTGGAGTAATGAATGAATACCAAATGTAGATATCAAGACCTATTTAAGTTAATGTTGATAAGTGCTATGTAAAACCTGCAAATCCTTATCAAGTAAAATACCCAACTGCAACAAAAAATATCAGTTATCCATGCTGTATAAATTTGAAACCCTCATACAAACTTCATCACTCAATCACACATGGTCAATCTGATTATTATGATAAATGACAACTAAAGATAATCAGTGTCAAAGTTCCATTGGGCAGGAGAATCAAGTAGCATGAGTACAAGGAGTTATTTTGCAAATGGGTGGTGGGGAACAAGGCAAATATAAAAGAATGAACAAGCCAAAACTTTCTAACCACCTTCAGCAAGAAATTTATTTACAAAGGGACAGATCAAGTAGCTCCTTACCACAAGAAGAGCCCAAAGCAGACTATGCAAAACCATTCACCAACTAAGAGGAATATAGCCCACTGCAGAACAGACATGTGACCTTATGAAATGCCTATAAACTCATAAACAATTTGTTAATCCAACGAAGGCACAACCTATGTGAAAATCCCTTATATACTGGTTATGTGACCAAAGAACCAGTTTTCATCACATATTTCCTGAAAATGACTAGCGTTGTCCTTTCCTGCTTTTCTTTTACTAAGTAAAAACCATCTAGCTAGAAGAGGTCTGAATGTGCAACCAAATACAAATCACCCTTTCTTTGACAAAAGTGTGGAATGCTAGCTCTGTCAATCGTGAATTTAGTTTCCATTGAAGATTCCAACTTAGTCATTTCAGCTTGTAGACTTAGTTTTAGATTAACTTTACTTTGATGATAACCGAACACACTATCATTTCCAGCATTATAAAATACCAAAGCATTATCCAAAGAAGCAATCTTACTATATTCTTCAATCACTAATTTGATTAATTCATGCTATTTGGAACCTTTAATTTCTTCTGCTGAAAGATTCATCACTATAGTCTCAAGTGAATTATTATCAAGATAAATTTCCGAGTTTTGATTTTGGACTATCAATAAGCTGGTCCAAATTTTGATTTAGAATATGATCTCTTCTCTATATAGTCTAATTTTGAAACATTTACCATTTTCAAAAAACAAGTTTTCATCATCAAATTCAAAATCATACATTTCAAAAAGTGGGTTGTCTTTGATTTTAAAAACTTCATCAGAATTTGCTGGCACAAATAGTGGGTTGAAGTGGATTGAGCTACTTTTATTTGTAGAGAATTTTGGATTTTTAAAATCTTCAATCTCAGCTGTAGCATTTTCTTAGACT
The DNA here is from genome assembly GCA_028749045.1 of Cupressus sempervirens. Lineage (NCBI taxonomy): Eukaryota > Viridiplantae > Streptophyta > Pinopsida > Cupressales > Cupressaceae > Cupressus > Cupressus sempervirens. The sequence continues at coordinate 571,348,639 of CM053785.1, forward strand.
CATTTTCATTTCCAGCAGTAAAAATTTCAGATTTACGTCATTCTTGAAAGCAACATTCTATTAGCATAGGATCAAGTTTCACAAAAATTATTCTTCTTCCTCTCTTACAAATGTCATACTTTGGAAAGAAGTAAAGTCTGGAAATGTAGATTACATGTATCTTGATCAACATCTATAGGATTATCTTCTTGTATAGATGTATACAGAGCCTTTTCTTCTGCCTTTATTAATATTTCTGAACCTCTTTGCGAACCACCAGTGCTACGAGTGAATGGCCCCGCTTCAACTTCAATGATATCACCATTTTTATTTATAACTCCGCATCAAAATCGTCACTTGAATCTTTCAAGGACCAGCTTGGAATAATGACAACTTTGTCTTTTTCTGGTAATTCTTCATTGAGAGGAATAACTGGTGATTTTTTATTTCTGCCTACGTGTTGGTAGATAAAGGCTCAGTCTTTTTACCTTCAGCATGCTGGGAACTTCTTTGCTGTTGAATTTGGCTCCAAGGAGTTGGTAACTCCTTTTGTTCAAGTAGAATATCATCTTGCTCGCACAAAACTGAAAAAGTATAAAATGCTGACCCTTCATCTTCAACAGAAATCTTTATCACAAAATATTTCTTGATTTTCCTTCTTCCACTCAATGTCTTTAATAATTTAATACCTACAGTGCAGATCTTTAGATATCAAAGCAGATTGGTGATCTTGAGATGGATGCAAACCTTTCCTTTCAGCTTCAGATATGCTTTCTTTGAGGCCATCCTATAAAGATTGAAGAATGGGGTCTTTTATGGCAAGAATTTCTTCAACCTTTGGTGTGGGTCTTTTTCTTGACCAGGTCTTTGATTAGGCCTGGCTTCTAGTCATTTTCTGAGATCTTCACTAAAACAGAGTCGCCGGCCTTTAGCCTGAAGAAGGCACTTTCAAATTTGTGAAAATAAAAATTAAAGCACCAGCACTTCGATTCTTTCCCTAGTGGAGTCGTCAAAAATCTGTTGGTTAATAGTCTCTTTAAATTGCTCTTTAATTTGACTCACTCCAATCCAATTCCAAGAAACCAATGCAACCAACAATTGGAGAAAACATTATTAGATTAATGATTTTCCTCTGAATTTTAGAGGTACAGCTCCCTTGTTGTAGATATACAGTGAATACTGTTTTAGTTGTGGGAGTATGCTCTTAACCAAAGAGCAGGAGAGGCATTTAACAAATACCCATCAGTATGGTGTATTTGCAAAAATTAAATTGCAACATTGAACATTGATAAATTGATAACATTGACTTCCACGCTTAGATGAAAACCAAACATTAAATTCCGATTATAACTATCTACTAATGGCAAAGAAATAAATAAAAATCAAGCAAGCACCATAGCCTAGTACACTTTGAGTTTGAAATATAAACTTAAAAGCACAGCTCAATGTTCATATTTCATTTCCTTTCCTTAATACATACATCACCATTTTACAGAAATGTGCAAATTGGCAAGTTTTCCAAAATCCAAGTCACACTCAACTGTCCCAGCAGAAAGGGGGATTCTAGAACCAAAACTTCCCATCCTCCATAGAGAGTTTGAAAATACAATATAAGGACCTTTCATCTTCCCCTGACAGTTACAATATGATTTTCTTAAAAAGTAAACTAATAAAACTATGACAAGTGTCTACTGTGTGTCATTTCTAGAAAGCTCCAAATAAACCAACCTTTGATGGGCTCATAACCTTTCATATTCTGATGAAATGAGAAACTTGAAGGAATTTTCCAGCCATCAAAATCTGAAAGGCAGCACGGGAAGCAAAACCTCGAAATTTGGAAGGACAAATCTGGTAGCAAAATCCTGAAAATCTCAAAGGAAGTCCTGGCAGTGAAATCCCAAAAATGGGAAGGCACCTTGTAGGCAGCATTTATGCCAGGAATAGTGAGATGAGACTTTTGTTAGTTAATGTAATAAAACATTGTTCTAAGAGGTGTCGGTTGTGACATCAGTTGATGACGGTTGAAGACTTCCAACCATGTCAAGTCTATTTGTAAGGAGTCTAGAACAAGTGAAATAGTGGTAAATATTGGTATGGATGTTAATGTAAGACTTTGGTACAATCAATAGAGTAACATTCTACCATTTGAATGTGTCATGTGGTTGCTATGGTATTGTTCTCCATACTGTTCCTTATTTATTAATAGAACTTGTTCCATGACATTATTACATAGTTATAGTGATAATATCACTTCCATATCTGGCACATAACATTTCTAATGTTGTTGCCTAATACGAGCCTAGAGGTCTCAGGGTGGTGGGTGAAAGGATGGAGGTATATTGGGTCATACCTGCGACCAGCAAGTACTGATAACAGATAGTGACATCGAGGAAGTGACCCAAGAGGATCAATTGACACAAGACCTTGTTCAAGCATTAGGATATAGTGGTAGACCAATACGTGCAACAAGAAGTAGGGTTGAGGGCTCTTCCCACCGATATGGTACGAGCCGAACTCACAGCCAGTGTAGGATCTCCTAGGGAGCCTTCCAAGGTTACTGACACGCAGATTGGTAGAAGTTGAAGAGTGAGGTTATCCAAAGAGAATGAAGACAACAAATACTGCAATGGTTCCAAGAAAGAAATAGGCGAGAGGAGGAACCTTACGACACAAACTGGTGTTGTACATCTGATAACTCCATTAAATTGATGCCCCTCCTACTGAATGAGGATAGGAGGCGCCAGAAGGAGACAGTAGAGGTAAATGAAGCCAAAGTGAGAGGATCCTTATGAAGGTTGTGATGCCTTGCAAAGATGAAGAAAGAAGTTTGGAAGGAGAGGTAGCCAACTTACTTGAAAATATTGTACGCCAGATGAGGGGGTTGGCCATATCCGACAAAGTAAGAATAGGGAAAATAGAGCCAAAGACCCTGAGAGGGAGGGAGTATCGATACCACTAAGGTATATACAAGGACGATGGGAGAAGGGAAGTCTCACAGCCTGCGTATGGAATAAGTACCAAGGGGGCATAGAGGAAGAACTAACCCACCTAAGTTCCAAAACACAAGAGGTACCAATCAGGGAAGAAAAATGTCAAACACTCCAGACAAACAGAAACTCCCTAAGTTTAATAGTGATGGGTCGAAAGACCCAACATGAAATTGTAAGACATGCGTGACCACTTGGGAGTCAACCAAACAAGAGGATGAAGATTATTGGGCGAAGGCCTTCCCGACCACCCTGTAATGATAACCATTGACTAGTAGATTGACCTTTCAGCCACCTAAAAGACAGCCTAAAATAATCTAAAGAAAGCCTTTGAAGATGAATCTAGGTTGTTGCAAGATGATGATGAGGTAGTAGCGGAAATGTACAACACACGCCAAGAAAAAAGCGAGATCATTTGAGCATACTATCATAGGCTGAAGGAGCTCATAGGAAAGTTGGATAATAAACTAGCCGATGGATTAAAAAAGAGGTGGCTCATAGAGGGTTAAACTCCTTTCATTCAAAAGAAAATTAAGGTGGTGCACCCTCCACGTACAAGGAGGCTTGTGATCAGGCAATGAATATTGAAAGTGAAACCAAAACATTAGGAAACAAGAAGAATGAAAGTGATGACAGCATGTCATATCCCCATTTTAAGATTGAATTTTAGTAATAATTAGATAATACAATGTTATTAAATAAATAATGGTAATAAAGTTATATTAGAACTAAATCTAAAATATAAAAATAGGAAATTATTATTATTTAATCGATATTATCAATGAAAGAATATTTAGTATGATATTTTAAATAATTAGAAAATAATAAAATTACAATGAATAAATAAACAAATAAATTAAATACAAGAGACAATATTATAGGAAGTATGTTAACTTTCTAAATAGAATTTAATAATAAATTATAATAAACACAAATAACTAAGTAAATAAATAATATAACATAGAATAATATAAATTAACTAAATCTAATGAAAAGTCAAGAGATATTTAACAAATACACATGACTCCTTCAAATTAAGATATAAAAAAGAGGAGAGTTTATTTTAGAGAGAGGGAAAAAAGAAGAGGAGAAGATAGGAGTTCAAAAAGGAAAAATGGAAGAAGAAAGTAATAATAAGAAAATAAAGAAGTGACTTTCTGAAAAGGTATCAATGATATTGAAAGGATGTGAACCAATGAAAGGGCATAATGATGATAGTTGTGACTCTTCAAAAATGTTGTAATTATAAAGTATTGGGACTTTTCCAAAGGATTTTGGTTATGAAGTGTTATGACTTTTCGAAAGGATTATAACTATGAAGTGTTGTGACTTTTCAAAAGATTTGTATTATAAAAGGTTGTGACTCTTGGAAAAGAAGAAACAAAAAAGTATATTTTATTCTTTCTTTATAATTAGAAAAGGAAGAATTTTAGAAAGTAAATATAGACTTGAGATAATCTAGAAGGAATAATTCATTGAAGGGCCAACTAAGGATAGAGCATGGACGAAGCAAAGAGGAAGGTAAGAAAGGAATGTTTACCGATTATATTTGTTTAATTATGTTTATGAATTTATTTATATTAATGAATCATACTTGTGCACAATTTATACATATACATATGTATATGTAAAGATGGAATTCGAAATGGATAACATGCATGACTTAATTGTTAATGGTTTAAGATCAAGAGAGTCACTTTTTAGGAAAGAGAGTGATCTTAATATGGTTAATAGATTAAGATCAAGTGACTCCCTTTGGGAAGTGAGTGATCTTAATATGGTTATAAGGCCGAAATATTCTGTAGATGTTAACATATGCATATGTGTCAAGGGCCCTTGATAGAGAATGTCTCTTCTAGGAAGGACTTTAAAGGGAGCACTTCATGGAAGACGGAGAAGTAACCAAGGATCTAAGAACCCTCAAGAGGGTTATTGATCCCAATGTGGAGACGTCTTTAAGGTTGGGTAAGGATAGAGGGTAGAATAGTGAAATATAATTTATTATTGCATAAATTCTAACATTGGTTTTGCAAGTATTCTTGTCCTAGCTAGTGGGAACATTACACAGCAGCAATGAGGACAGTGATGGCGAGTCTCGAACAATCCAGGCACTGCACAAAGATCTGATGCAAATAATGAAGGAAACAAATGGGGAAAAAGAGATCAAAGAAAACCAAGAACTACGGTGTATGAAATGCAAATATGAGGGACTTACAAGAGCCAATCATCTTAAAAAATCATTTTGTGACATTGCCAAGTACTGGGACACTCACTCAAAGAATGCCCCAATTTGAAAGTAAGGAGTACCCAAGTACTGCAAACAGTTGAACAAGTCACACTGCCTAGAGCCCCCACCTCGAATGCCTCTCCAGGAGGATACCCAAACAGTAGGCACAAAGGCAACAACAACAACAATATGCCACAAAGCCGCATCGAGTATGACGTGAAGTGGCGGCAATGATACAGTGTAGGAGATACAGTGAATGGGTCCACTTTGCATTGGAATGTCAAAGCAATCAAGGTGGTGGCAGTATGTTGTGTAGATGGTGTGGGCCGAGGAACCATGAGGATACTGACTGTCCTAAGGGAAAGGTCATGAATTTGATAGCAATAACAAATTTGGCAAAATGCATAGCAATCATCATATCCCAATCCAAGAAAGCCACGTACCCAGATAAAGGAAAGGCTAAAGGAAGCAAGAAAGGAAATGGAGATGGCAATGGGAAAAGAACACAAACAAATCTAGGAGACCACAAGTACCCCAACTCGGTCAGAATCTAAGGCTAACATCATAAAAACAAATATTGCAAGCCATTGAACCAGTATGGGTGGCAGACCTCCTAGAAACATTGTCGCAATTGAAAGTGGAAATCTCCAACATGGAAGACAGAAAGAGCAGCTACGGGAAAGACAAGAACATGAATGGTTGAGGTGGGAGGAGAAATGCCCAAGAGGACCCCATACTAGCTTAACCAATGTTGCTCACTATGGTAGGAAGGATCCCTGTTGTAGTAGAAATGGAGATCATGGGACACACACTCACCAATACCATCGTAGATGGAGGATCAGAAGAAAACATACTCCCCAAAGAGACATCGAAGGCACTGGGCAAACCAACACTTTCGCTGCCAACATTCCAATTGATAGGAGAAGACCAACATGGCATAAAGCCACTAGGGACACTCATGGCGCAAAAAGTAGTTGTGGGAGCACACCATTTTTTTCTTGACTTTTTGGTCATTACTTTGGAGAAGGGTTAGGACACCCTCCTCAACAGAGGTTGGCTCATCACAACAAAAGCCAACTATAACTAGAAAAAGAACAGAATATCTATTAAGCGTGAAGGTAAGAAATACATCATTGACCCCATAAGCCAAATAGTAAGCCAAGAGTTGACATTTGACTCTAATTCAGAAGAGGGGAAGTATGGCGAGAATGTAGGGATGGGGCCAGAATATGAGGGTGTCCTAAGATTGGGAAGTTGCTCCGAAGATGAAACCAGATTGCTTAAGGAGTTGTTCTACAGGCAAATGAAGGATTATAAGATATTCCAATCCAATTGACACATGTTGGAAATAACAGAGATGGAGGAGTCATACTCGGGCACTGATATATGGCAATATGCGTCAAAGGTAAATGATCGGGGTCATGAGGAGAAAGGAACAAAACGGAAACAAGAAGAGTCACAAGAGGGCCCCACAAAGAAGTTGCATAAGACACTAAAGCCAAACAAGGAATGGGGCGAAAAGTACTTCAAAGCATACAGAGGGAGTGACCTGACGGCTAAAAAGAAAAGGCAAAAATCACAAAGGAATAAGAAAGTACAAAGTATGTTTTATATGAAAGAAGAAAACAAAGAGAAATAACATCAAAGTTAGAAAAATTAAGGATGAAGGAAATATAACTAAAGGTTGTAAAAGCATTAAAAGTAACCTAACCTAAGAGAAGGAGATTATAAGACCAAAGAAACACACTCAAAGAACATAATTGAGCTCCTACACAACAGCCCATACCAAGAGGAGGAAAACTTGACAAGGCAAGGAGTAAAGGAAGATAACCTTAGTAAAGCAGAGAAGGAGGCCAACTTTACGTGGCACGACAACAAAAGCACAAGTAATCGCATATGGAGAAGTGTAAAGAGGCTCGCACGGCCTTCCGCACACAACACTTTTGTATGTTGCACCAAGAGAGGGAACATAGAGCTAAAGGAGGACGTACATCATACACCATTCATACAATACACAATGAAGGGAGAAAAAAATGTACAAATAGTAATCGTATGCATGCATACGCAAGTGAGAGGAGGTTGGACGTACAAGCAAGAGTAGAGAGTTTACGTCAAGTCATACAGGGTATGTCCACCCTCCCATACACACAAAACTAAGTCGTATGCAGGGAATAGGAGTGTAGAAGTGCATACACAAGAGGAAGCCGCATGCAGTACACAAGAGAAGGTTATACACAGAGGTTAGGTGTGTGGAGAGGTGTATGTAGGCCCTAACAATACTACATGGTGCCACAAAGGCATTGATAAAGGAAATATATAACATGGTGAAAGGCAATTTTGGAGTTGGTTATAAGAAGACTAGAGTGAGCAAGAAGTCGACAAAAGACACAATGGCAACCTTAAGAAAGAACAGTAAAGGCAAGTTAGAAGGGGTTACAACGACAAGTGTCACATTTGAAGGAGTCTCTGGTACAGAATGGAGAAACTGGAAGGATGGCACGGTGAACAAAAGTCATTGATTGAAGGTTGCATTACGAAAGATTGAGTCTTTGCAGCAAAATGTCATTGTATCTTGTTCCCCCAAGGATCTCACCGAACTGTTGGAGGTACCAGGCAGAGGAGCACGACCAAAGGTGGCTGCAATGGGTACGAATGGCAACCGTACAAACCCCAACCATACGGATGGCCACAACAAGGTTGGCACAGAACTTTGTATGATTGGCAAAGCCAATACAAGAGGAGTGCATAGCCCACATATGTGAACACCTATCCCATATGGATAGATGCATCAGTATGCAAATGAATGAATACTTAACAAGTTTGATTTAGAACTCAACAAAAGAAAAAGTTTGTGGTAAATTGGGAACAATAGTTTGATTTTTCCATCCACAACTTTGCATCTAGTAACAAGATTTGCATCTACGCCATCCATACACTCAACACCACAATAACCTTCTTCAACTAAGCAATTATTTTTATTTTCTAATCTTAGATTTGTTGAAACTGGGAATGAAGATTTTCAATATTTTGTCTAGTACTTCCAATCTATATTGGCTGACAATAATATGTTGCCAAATAATGAGCAATTTGATTCGCTAGTGCAACCATCTAAATTTTGAGTGCTTGAGTGAAAGTCATTCAACTTGATCAATATAAATAGAGTAAGATAATATTTTTCATTTTGCATGTTTGCTCTATTTTCTACCTCTGTTCCATAAGGACCTTTCAAGTACTTGTCCACCTAGCGTTGGCTTCAATTACCTTTTTCTTTTTGCACTCTTGAATTATCTAGACTTTCATTTTCTCCTACTTCTCCGAGTCACCCATTTCCATTAGCAAGCCCTTGACTATCCTTATAGTATCTTACAAAAATTCAAGTCCATTAAGAACTTTCAAAATTGAATGAAGAGGTTGAATTATTGCGGAAACCAGCTATCCTTTTTTATTGAAGAGTGAAGAAGGTTTTTTAAAAAAGCCCTATCCATGTATCTCGTCAATTAGAAGAATCTACTTGAGGAAGACACAGCTTGGGAATATGAGAATTTTGCATAGTTCATAGGAGACTGGTCTCCTACCCCCTGAGGCACATCTCTAGACCGAAGGCATTCCCAAAAACATCTCAATGCATAGGATTATTTTGGTTGCTATCTCTAAAGTCTCTTGACCAAAAATTGACATCTCCCACCCAAAAACATATGACATTAGATGTTCTACAAAATTCTAAACCTTATCCTTTATCATCATCCTTGCAAAATCATTATGACATATGTTAGCAATGATAATGATAGCCACTATAACCTTTTGATCAATCTGCTCAATTGCCTCTCTAGAAAGACTCATCAATGATGTACAACTATTAACTTTTGTTATAGTGTTATGATTTACTAACTGTAGTTCTTTTAATAAGATCAAGAGAATGGTAATAAGAGAACTTTGTGTAACATCAATTCAGTTGTTGGAAATAATGGAAGCCATTGAGTACCTCCAACTTTCTCAAAACTTCTTGACTCTTAGAAGAATAGTATGAAATTTCTCATAACTAGACATCTCACATTCTTTGGCATATACGTCACCGACAAACTATCAAAAGAAATTTCAATTTTGATATGTAATGATAATCTAATATGAAAATTGTGGTGAGTTTTGAACTCTTTAACTCTTCGACACAATGACATTTGACATTTATATATTTAAACTTTCAAGTTAATGTTAAACTTTACTGTAGGTCTTGCTTTTAGAGTTTTGTCGTGATATTTTCTAGAAATTATTAAATTATACTATTAAAAAATTGACATCTCCAAGTACCCCACATCTCCTATTTTTGGAAATTAGCTATACCGGTACTCATAAGAGTCTCTGGAGTCTCCAAGTGCCCTTGTCTCCTAATAACTTGGAATTTTGTGGAGAAACATCAAGTGTTGTTAAGTGTTATAGGAAATGTTTTTCCGAATAGGAATAGGAAATGTTTTTCCCAATAGGAAAAGCATGTACATCCTTAATTACTCTCTCTTATCATCATCTTTTATGTAGAATTATAAAATAGTGCAACACACAAACCTTTGGATAGTCATGGATCAACTCTAGAATCCTTGATTTCTTAGTAATCATCTTTGATTGAACTATGTGGATGCCCCAACCTAATTTAGCTTGAAGAGACTAGATAATTCACTGCAGGGCATCAGTTGTGGAATTACATCCTCATTACATTTTTATCTCTAAAGGTCGCAACCTCAAAGTGGCACTACTTTCACACCTCCATCATTTGGTATTTCTAACTTCATGCCATCACTTAAACACCAAATATGTTGTAAATGCATTATTGTTCATGTACTGGATTGAATTTATTTATTTTGGTATGGATAGATATTCATGGGTGGATGACATCATTAGTCTAATTTTTTTGCTTTATTGAATCAAATTATTGCTGCTATCTGGATAATTCTTTTGCAATAAAAGTATTTTTATTACAAAACGTTTTCTCATTTGTTGTTGTGCCACAAAATATACTTAAATGAAGGAAAAACCAATTTTGATTATGATCCAATTCATATTCATACAAGATACAAAAATGGAAGTGTAACAAGCATCAAATGATGTTACCCAAAGGTAACAAAAACACCCAATTGCATAAGATATACCCTAGAAAGACCCAATTTAGGAAAACTTTGGTAAGGAAAAGATTGCACGTTGTGTTTCCTTCTATGATTCACCAAACAATGAAAATTACAAATGAAAAGATCTCCAATAAAACGATAAACCATTGTGTCACATCAACAACATCACCATTACTGTTGTCTAGCCTGGTTTGGGACAACCTATAATGCCATTTAGCGTTGTCTGTAACTACAAACAGGATTCTTTGCAAGGGCATCTAGGGCTTTGAGCAATTGACATCACCAAAAGTATTTGTTTTGCTTCTAATTTTCACTAACCTTGGTATCCTTGGTGTGGATGACTTCTCCACATTGAAATATGAATTCAAAAAATTTCCCTTTCAAAATGGAGCATATAAAGTGAAAAAGTCCTCTTCTAGGCACTTATAGAAGTTGAAGAGTAACAAATTATCATAGAGGCACATTGTGTATTTGACCTCTTGCATGTCATAATTATTTAATGCATGTTTCAACTCTATTTACCCAAAATAAGGTGTTCATAATAAGAGAGACTTTGTATAGAGCATCTTGCATGTTAGGGTTGACTAGGTGGCAGTTACACTTGACCTCTTAATTGCAATCATGTTTTTGTAAGAGGGCACCATATTTGAAAGGAGTTGCAATTGACCCATGGACATGATTGCTTGACCACAATGAAGAATGGACACCACGTGAGGAAATACAGATCTTTAGGAGTTATACTTTACCAATCTAATCTTCAATCTTTCAAATTTAGATGCTATGTTTGAGAAATAACTATAAAGAGATGAGAGGGGGGTGAAACAAGGTTGGCTTCCATATCATTTTATTGCAGGCGGAAGTAGACATTGAAGATGTCATATGCAGATCTGGGTTCTATAGAATTTTGGAGTCGCCATTTGGAGATAGCCTTAGCATAGGACTTCTAGACTTCATAACCACTAACGTTTTTGTTTCAGCTTGCAGTTTAAGTTTTCAGGTTGTAAATCAGTTTGACATTAGTCTAGTATGTAGATATGCAGTCCAAATCATCCCTTGAAGCTCAATGTACTAAAAGGGAGCAGTTTTCTTGATGTTCAGTGTTGAGCGAGTCTCATAGAAACTGATTTATGATGTAGCTTTTCTTTAAAAAGTAATTTGTTGCATTTTGAGGGTAGTCTTGAGCTGTTATAAAAGACCAGATAATATTATCTAATAATCCCCCAGTATCATTTTAAATTTCAGCTTGTCTGAATCATGTTTGCGGAGCTCGTTTTCAAAAATTTCAATCAACAAAATGGGCACTTGATGGTGTTACCAATTTCAATTCTAGTTTGTGATTTGAAACCCTCATATGTCCATATGAAGGTTGAAAAGAATTTAAATATATGTAATTCCACATAACCCTCGTTAGAGAAATATATGCAAAACAAGTATTCATAATCCACAATGTAAACGCATAACAAGCATACCACAAGATAGACATTGTATGTACCCAAGAAAAATCCTCACAAGGGACAATCTACCCTCCAAGATCACCCACAATGCTCATCTCGAGAAACAAGATTACAATACATGTACAAAGTCTACATGCAAGGCCTTCAAAGCATCAAGCACCCTAGTTGCATTCCTCCATGTGAACAAGCAAATGAGGACCATGTAGCTACACATCCAATCCATGCTTCCACATATGCAACCTACACGAGATACTCTATCCTACCTTAGCCAACAAGTCAAAGTTTACACAAGCCAACCTCAACAAAAATCATGTACTTATTACACAGACAAGCTCGCATAAAACCACTACAAAATATTACATAGACCGTGTGCTTCTGAACCATGGTCCCTGCATTACCTTTTTATTACTAAATTGTCCGAGCATTACATATTTTCCTCATATGACAACCATATTCTATATTTACTCAATGTCACATACAACATAAAGTGTCCCCAAGAAAGCCTAACCCATTGTAATGTTCACATCTCTAAGATGCGCCATTACTGAATATTTATTTTGCATTTTAAGCATCATTATTATGCAAGGTGTGTAACAAAACGTTTCCAACAAAGGTGTTTTGTGAAGCCTTGCTGCAAGGAACAGGTCAACTTTCAGTTGGTTCCCTGTGCTTGATTACATTAAACACCAAAACCATTTAAGAAAAAAAATGTTATCAAGCCATTGTGATACCCAAATCTCTAAGATGCACCATTATATAATGTTTATTTTACATTTTTAGCATTATTATCATGCAACGTGTGTAAGAAACATTTACAAAGAATTTTTGTGAAGACTTGCTGCAAGGAAAAGGTGAACTTTCAGTTGGTTCTCTGAGCTTGACTATATTTAACACCAAAACCATTTAGGAAAAAATTTTATCAACCAATACTGACAGCAGCATCAAATTGCAGAGAAATGCCCAACCAAGTGCATGAATAATGTAATATCCCTGCTCGAAAATACCTTCCATATGACATAGCACTACAACGATGCATTTTTCAGCTAATCCAACTTGCATAACGATTTTATAACATGTAAAAGTTCAAGCGGCTTGCTGGTGATCTATTGACCAACCTGATGCATATGGTGACTGATAAGTTGTCCACAGGGTTTTAGGTGCAGAATTGAATTTGTTATATGGATCATATCTGTCTTCATTCATGTCTTGTCATGTATCATTGCAAGCTTGTGTGGACAGTTCAGTACATTAGGTTTGGAGTTGATTTCCAAAGACTCCAAACATTCTACAATCTAAAATATAGCTTACAAAAAGGGTTATGGCCTGGTGTCTAACAATTCTGTATAGAGATAGTCTTCTAGAATTCGAAGGACTTTAGCTTGATGCAAGGAAGTACTTTGAAATAATCACAAAATGTGTGGATTATAAAGGAACATTAGTAATTGTGAAACAAGCAGAACAGAAGTTTTTCAGTTTCCATTTATAAGAGAATGTTAGGAAGGAAAATGAGATTATGCAGTTCTTTGACCATACAAATAGTTCACTTCCGGAAACCGAAGGAAACAGTAGTTGAAACCAAACATCTAATCTCAACACAAAATTGCAATAAGTTAATTAAGTTGCCAATGCACTAGATTTAGTAATTTACCTAACAAGGGACAACTCCAAATATTTCATGCTTTATGATCAAATTAAATATAAGACTACATTTTTTGGCACAAACTTAGTCACATTTACTTGATGAAGGGCCAAGTTGAAATTTGCCAAACATGGATGCATGGGAAGAAGAATCAACTCCTTAAGGCAAATTACTAAATGTCTAATTAGGTGTAAGAATATTCCAATTAGATAGGCCTGACACTGAAAAAAAACTCTTCTAAATTCTGACAATTTAGATATCCTTCAACTTCTATGCTTTCTGAGGCAGAACATATCAAGAAATAGGGGCTTCCTGTGAAACTAAATAATCACTTCCTGCTACTGAGTGACGCATACAATAGGCATGTGCTCCAAAACTACTAGCCATATGAGTTTCACAATTATAAATAGGTTAGTCAGTTTCAGAAATATTTCAATTTCTCCTAGTTAATATCCTCGTATGTTTCTCATTTTTGTCATTTCAAATGCATTAAAAAAGTTTACTGTTTTAATTGATATGAAAGGGAAGCGTTAACAAGAAAAAGGATGATGGAAGGATATGATTCCTGTTAGCCGTTATTAAAAAATTTAAATTATGAAATAGAAGACTTCTATTGTAAATCCAGAAAGGGAACAAACACCAGAAGTATTTTATGATCAAAATGGGTATGATATATCTGATATTATAAAATAAATATGAAATTCCCATGTTTCAACTAATGATATTTCAACATTTACTTCTTAAGATTATTTGATTCGGTATCTTCCTTAAAACTTGATCCCAAGTTATCGTAAATTATTCTACAGAATATTTTGGGTTCCTGCAGCCTACAAACTCTAGTAAACCTAATACAAGCCTTGCCTTAATAAAATTGTAAAACATGAACCTTGGTAATTGGGTCCCAAACTGAACTCCATTGTACAACGCATGTTGATCATGCTCTTCAATTGAATATAGAAATCATCAATATAATATGATACTGATAGTCTTGCAATGTTCCGAAATCATAGTTGTAACTCGTTTGTACTGGGAAATACTAATTATGGGAACATATAAGTATTTTTTCCAAATAATTGTAGTGTGGGTCCAAGCTAATTGGCTTGCTGGACTATTAATGCTTCAGATAACAAAAATAGTTATCACTCAGTATCGTTATAGATAATATAAAATACTAATATGTCCAGGAACATATCATTCTAGAAATAAATAGATTCTAAAACCTCAAGCCTAATGAAAGCTTCAAATCACACAAACAGCCATCACTCAATACTGTTTTGAATGATAGAAATATTAAAACATCCAGGACTGTATAATTCTAGAATATAGAGATTCTAAAACCTCAAGACTCCAATCCAACAGGATACAGGTCTTCTCAACCAATGACCAAGGAATAGTAAAAAGATTCTCAACTCTTAACACAAATCTCAGAATCAAAAATGCATACTCTAGATAAATATCTCAGTTCCTACTAGAGTATTAAGGCAAAGCAATGGTAATTTTGCAATGTGACCATAAAAGACTAGAACATAATTTCTTAACCTTGCAAACTCTAATGATAGATGTCAGTCCACAACAGCTGTATTTGACATCCTTACAAAAAGGCTGAGCAATAATTGTACTTTCTGAGCATTATCACTGAGTGGAATGCCATACGATGCAGGCTCCAAAACAACCCTTGTTCTTGTCATCACATATGACCTCATAGAAGATTGCTCATATAAAGCTAGCAAAGCACAGATTCTTATTTTGGTCCTTGAGACCCTATTTGTAAAGATGTGCATCTTACTTAAAAGTATGTCTTCTTTTGAAGTCAAACATGTAGAACTGAATTTGCATAAATAAATAAGTTGAGCCTCTTTTCACCTTTATGTTTACTTCTAAAATGGAGGATTTCATACTAAATATCCAACCACATTATTAAAAAAACAGACACCATATCTAATGATGAGGACAGATATAAGCAGGGAATTCTCAAAATGCAAACTTTCCATTATTAATCAATTTCAACATTTCCATAAACATATGTGCTATCTGTACGCATTGAGATTAATTTGGGGATAAAGTATTAGTTAATTCTTGTGCCTTCTTTGAATAATCACTCGTGCAATCAGAACAGTCTAGGACAAACTGCAGCATTTTTGTCAGAGCTTTTGATCTTACCCGCCGTCCAGCAGCAAAGGAATTTGAAGTTGTCAAACCAGGAGACAGACGTGTTGAATGAACTCGAGAATACTGTGAAGAAACTGATGGAATAGGAACTTCGGTGTCTGCCACAATTATGAAATGCATTAAAAGTGCCACATTGTTCAGAATCTTGAGGATGCATGCCAATTCAAGTTTTGAATGAAGCCAATTCAAATAAAAATGGACCATCTTCTCCATGAATTTTTAGAGCTCACTACCTGCCTGAATCTCAAAACTAGAATGCACAAAAGAGCAATAAATATTACTAAGTAAAGCTCCTGCAATTCTAGAATGCACAGAGTTTGATGAAGATACCTAGGAAGAAGAATGATCCAGGTCCCATTGCTGAAGGCATCAATGCAAAATCATCTCTGTGGGTGTAAGAAACAGTTCGCATGCATGATTCAAAAAGTTATACATTGTTTCTATAACAATAGTGATTATTCTTGACTCTGCAAAATCATGTGAGCTTCTGAAACAAATACTGTATACATATTTCATGCTCATATGCTCAAAAGATTGCATAGTAAATTTTACCTGAAGGAAGCGTTTGAGTTTGCCTTTGTTGCACCCTGAATTCCTGTTAACAAAAATCAAACAAATATTATATAAAAAAATCTTCCAAGACATAGCTACTATTGTAGATGTCATTTTAATACACATCAAAAGCAACTCTTACGAAAAGAAGAAAAAGAGATCAAACTAAAGTACCCGGATATACTCCTGAAGATGTCGTCTGCCCATATTGGTCATTCTCCATCAGTTTCTCTGCACTGGCCTCGGACTCTTCAATTACTGAGCCTATTGTTACAGGATATAGGAGAATAGATGATGGGATTAGATTGGCTTGAAAATAAAGCAGACTCAAAAACATGTATATGAATGCAAAGATGACCAAGATCAGACAAGCTACTTTGTTAATTGAGGACAAGGTTTACCTTTGTGATTCTAGATAGTTTGGATTCATTATCACCTTTGGCTATTGTAGAATCATTAAACCGCACCTACAACCATAACATAAAGTAGAAACATTTTTCCAACTTACGTGGAAGAATATAATGCTTGTGGTATCTTGGACTCCTCTCCACCAAACACTGCTGCATGAGACCCTCCCTATCAGTATATTCTTGGCATTTAAGGAGCCTCTGCAATGCCGACATGCTATATCACTCAATGAAGGGATACAAACTGCAAGTTTTAGCTTAATTTTTATTTTCAAAATTACTAACTCCTGTTAAAAAAGTAAATTTAGGCTTACAGTTACAAGGTTCGTACTCATGATAAAAGAGGGCAGAAATGGCAAACATAAATTACATATGCTGAAAGCCGATTTCAAAGTAGATCATTGATTTGCCCATTTCAACTTTTAATGGTAAGATATCGAACTTGTATATACCCCTGATTTCAATTTTGAAATATTCACATTTTTAGGTTTTATTTGACTGACTCGAGTTATTCATAGCACACAGTGATTCAATATTGCTAATATGTTGCACCTTAAGTATTAAATCAATCCACATTTATGCTGTGTTATTGTGGCCAAGTCCACTTATTAGCAAAGGGACTCTTTTCTTCCAAATTAACTAATATGCTTCCAATTGCTGGAAGCACTGCAAGTCTTCAAGCTCTTTTCCTTGCCTAAATAGGATTACAAAATTGGCACTCATAAAACTCAGCTGATGTTAGAACTTAGAAGTAATCCAAAACAGCACTACAGCAGCTAACAGAAACCACATAATAAATAGGAAAAAACCATACAGCCCAAGAAGCCACTCAAAGGCCTTTACTACATGTATATCCAATCTTTATATATGATTTGAAAACTGATAAGTCAGGCCTAAATAGTATTTTCTGGACAAGAAACTAGGCCCCTTAATACCTAAAATTGTCCATGGTGACATGAAGCCTCCACCAAACGCTTGAGAATAATTTGCTCAGCATATCAGTGCAATAATTACAGAATTACGGCACAATAGTTGGCTTGTTACTGCAAAAGAATTGGACATCAATACGCCAAAGGCTGGTTGGGAACCATCTAGACAACTTTGCTCATTGTTTCAGAAAATCTTGAGGCAAATTCACATTGTTTACAGCAAGTTTAAGTTCAGGTAAGAGGAGATGGTAGTCAGCCTTTTTTGACTCCCTTGGCATTCAATGCTACCAGAAAGAAGGTTGACCAGTGCAGCTTTCCATAGTTGTTGCATCCTACTTTAACTGTTATTTTCCTTTCTGTTTGAGATTCCTCTACCACTATGGTCTGGACTGTGATGCATATTATGGATAAATTGAAAATAACCAATTTATGACTAGCCAGCAGATAAAAGCGTGACTAAAAAATGCTTAAGAACAAGTATTATGTCATTAGCCAGTGACTTCAAAGCTACTAGATGGTGAGGCTATGGTGTATCTGGTTGAGAGGACCTGCCAGATACATTGTACCCCGGTCTCATCCAGCTTGACCTTTCCTTTTTCTTTGAGGATGTAGCTTTCAAGTACATATGTGTGCAGGTGTATATATACACACACTTATCCACTTGACTGATATATCATGAGGAGCATTCGCTACAAGCTTAGCCTCAAGGGGTGGCCCTTCGAAAGCATTCTTCTGGCTAGACAAGATAAGTCTTCCTTTACATTTCCTTGGCCTGGAAACTGGGAAAGATATCCATTATAATACATTCAGGGTGAATTTGTCTATGAGAATTCATACAGCACCTGACCAACTGAGACTTTAATAAATTCAGATTTGTATGGGAGAAAATTCCAGTCTTGCCGGGTATAGAAAATTTATCTGATCTTATTCAGGAGGCATTCGAATTAGAAGTAAAGTTATTGCATCGCCAATGTGAAGAGTGCTGACTTCCAGCAAGGGAATCAAAGCCTCAAAACCTTAAGTCATTGAAAGAAAAATAAAGATGAGGTTTTTTCTACTAGAGCATCTCAAAAGGAAGGTTTGTAATACAATCATTTCAGGTGGTCCCATGGAGGGGGAAACGGGATTTATTTCAACCAGTGTTGCGAAGAAAATTTATGAGATACTAAGCAAAAGTTGATCGAATACACTTCTGAAAATAATTCCTTCAATTCTGAGCCCTATCTGAGCAAAACCAGGGACCATTTGCAGAAAATTGATAAGATAAAAAAACACTAAAGAAATGCCAGTCACAGCCATAGTACCACTTGGCAACAAATCTCCAAATCATCGATGGAAATTATAGGCCTCTTCTGGCAGGTTTGCGTATAGTTTCATGCGCAAAAAAGATTGGCACAGTGTTCTTGCTAAGAGTCTACTTTGCCTTGCAGCCACTCAAAGCGGAAGTAGCGAGCCCTGCTCAAGGGGAACTCCCCGGGCAACCTTATATTCTTTGGTGGTCTGGCTGCGATGACAACTCCGCAAAGGATTTGAATATCACACGCCCCTTAATTTCTTAGTAAAAATACATTTACACAGAACACTGTACGGTTATGTATCCATTTACATAGATAAAACACTGATATGGAAACGAATAATACTTTCGTACTATTTTCTTTGCAAATCTATTTCAGACAATAGGCCATACTGCCCCAGTTTTTACACACAAATAATTAGATGTATAATAATAAATGCATAAATACAGAACATTGTCAGAATTAAAGAAGCCCTAAATTACACAAAGAAAGAATATCTGAAAAAATAAATACACGTGTTAAAATATACGAGATACAGGTAGACACAATATAAACATGCCTGATTGAGGCAGGTAATCCGAAGCTGTGTCGAAGAAATGTCATTAATTTGATTGCTGAGAAGGTCGTTCAGCTTGTAGGAGACAGAACCCAAATGGTCTACAGTGTTTATCAGAGCCTTCACTATATAGTCTTTCAGATTTTCCACTACCCTGCCAAGCGGAAAGAACGACATATATCAACATAATGCAAGCAACTCTATTCAAATAGAAAAACACAAGACAATCTAAACCAGGAATACATTTGTTTATGGCGATTGTTGACATAGGATAGTTCACAATATTCTGCTGCAGAGTAGAGCTGTGGCCGTAAGTTCTTCAGCTCCTGCTCATACCAATGTCATAGATTTGTAAACAAAACTATGTACAAACAACAAGAAGGAATTTAGGAAACCAAACAGAGTGAAATGAGCATTCAAAATCGTTATTGCGCTGTAATTTATTGGGATTATATTGCACAGTTTACGTCAACCTGCATTCATCCACCCATATTTTATACGTAAGGATTCACAAGAACCCAAGTTCAGCAACATCTAGATGTAAAAATGTTAATTGTGAATTGGACCATTCATGCTAATGAAAATTTAGATTCTTACTACGCATAAGGTGGATGAAGATTGATTCAACTATACAGTTAAACCAAATATATTATCGCACAGAAGAGAGAATTGAAAACAAATTGCATTTGTAGAAAATGCAGTAGACCAGAGACAAAAGAAAGGAAAATGGAAATGTGGTTCATAAAAACCTGTAGGCTGTGAAGGAAATGGGTACTCTGCTGCATCGAGGCTTCCTCATAAGTGAGGCATGCGGCGTCGCCTTCCTGGTCGTGGGGTGGTTGTTGTTCATCTGGCATTGCAATCGACATTGGCAGTGTGTGTCAGCTGGTGGGGTGGAGGCCTATATGAAAGGCGCGGATTGAATGCACTCATGGGAGACTGGTTTTGCTTTCACAAGCTCCTCACTTTCTTTCACCTTTTGTCAAGGCGGGAATGAAGTGAATGATTTCATTGCCCAGGGTGTGATGGCAAGAGGGGCCTACACTCTACACATGTCAAACGCTTTTGTCTCCCACTCGCACAACCTTCCGCCACGCTATCTTCCTATTTCACCTTCTCTACATTTTATTAGGTAGGCCTGGTCGTGGGAAATGAAATGAAAAGTTCTGGTAAGCTTTTAAGGGTCCCACGATTATATCTTTTTCTTTATATATTTCCTATGTTAGATTTTTTATTATAGATTTTGAACAAAAAGTCTATCCCTAGCTTTTGATTAGTGTGTGAATGCTGCACATACATTTCATGATGCTATTGGAAAAACTAAATACTTTCATGACAATTGCTATTCAAATGAATAATTAACATAAATCATGATGAGGTTGGGTGGAACTCTATATTGATTATTGATTAATAAAATAATTTAAAATTCAATGAGAAAAGTGTGCAACTCTTATAAATTGAGTCATTGTTAGATTAGATATTTTGGTTGGATTTGTCAAACAACTATTATTTATTTTTCTTAATAATAGAAATTCACTTTATATTTACAAATTTAATATGTGTGCTTGTGCTTATGAAAATAAAAGTGGATCTTAATTTCACTTAAAAATAATTTGGTAGAGTTATATTAATTGAGAACGATTTTCTTTGATATGTTATATATACTGTTTGGAAATACCAATTAGAAACTTGTTAGACATGGATTTGTTCTCCTTTAGTTAAGCCCCTAACCAAGCTAATTTAGTTATAATGAACGAAGATTGAGGACAACCAATTATGCAATATTTCACTACAATGTTGATATTTCAAGATTATAATTTTAATTCTTGTAGATATATGCATGTGCTAGATTTTCTCCATTTTAGATATATCAAAAATTACTGAAAAGATTTGAGCTTTGTCCTTAATATAGTGGACCCTGACATGCATTTTGAAATAACCTATGTGTAATCACCTAAAAATGGTCATCTAGACTATTAGCCCCCTTTTCAACATTTTGGCTAAATTAATTTAATCATTTATCTAGACCAAATTGCTAATAATCAATTTATTTGATTATAACCTATAGTTTGACTATGCTATCCTAAGTTCATTATTTGATTAAAAGAACATGTCCCCTTTTAATTAAATAAAAGACCCCATTCTTATAACCCACTTAAAGTGCACACATAAAGTCCTTTTTCTATTTTGCAATTAAAAGAAAAGGCTTTGTGACTTTTGTCTTATATGACAAGTCAACTTATATTCTATTGGTTGATTTGTGTGTGCACATGGATCACTCCTATTTTCAAATTCCACCGTTGATCATCCACCATCTTCATCTTGATCTCCACCGTCCATACATCTTTAAAAGGGAGAGAGCTTTCCCCCTCAATGAATCCTCATTTTGAATATTGTTATGCTGCAGGTTTTCTAACAGGTTTCTTTGGAGCTTTGTGGAGAACTTCTATTTCTTGTCTACATTCTCTCATACCATAGCATCTTAGCTTAGCTTTCATTTTTACATGTAGCTTAATCTCACATAGCTTAATAATGGTATTGTAACACTCTCATACATGTTTTAGCATAGCTGCATTTGACATTCTCATTCTAGCTTAGTTTTCATACTTGCATTGCATCCTTGAGGAACTCCTTGGGACATTTGCATTTTTGCATCTTGTCTTTGGAACCTCCCATTGCATGGTTTACTAGCAAGAAGAGTATCTCTAAGGCTCATCTAAGAGCCTTTTTATTCTTGAAATATACTCTCTTGCACTCCGTGGATAGGGAGCTCTAAGCCGGCATCCAAGCATTCCAAACTCATGGAATTGTTTGGATAGAAGGGTTTAGAGTGGGACACTTTCGAGTGTACATTTTTGGCGCCCACCGTGGGGCTTGAATCAAATTTTCAGCTCCATTTGCTTTCATTTCTTATCTTTGGTTTTTTTACAGCAGCATATTGGGTCTAATCAAATGCTTTTGTAGAATTTTCACTTTGGTTTTAAGGCCAAGCCATAAGTAAATTGGTTTGAAGGCCAAAAACTTAGTTGGTTTAAAGATTTGATCATATCTTTTAAACCGCTTAGAATTTGGTTCTGAAATTTTGTTTGCAGGTTGCGTATATGCTCAAAATGTCTCAGTCCAATTTTCAGAGCATTTTGACATGATTTTCGGAAGTTATGATATTTTCTTTATTTTTCATAAAAAGTCGTTTTTGATCGCAAATCAGCGCATTTTTTGGAAAAACTTACATTTTCAGAAAGATTTTTGAATTCTAATTGGGTTTCTTTCTTTGTGTTTTTAATTTTGAGATTGTATTAAGGATAAAAAATTCGATTTGATAAATTTGGCCTGTTTTGACAAAATCAATCTCTAGGGAGCAAATGAAGAGATTTTTTAAAATTTCTTGCATTTTTGGAAATCTCTCTGATTTTTAACAGGGGTCTTTTTTTTTATTTTCATTTTTGGATACGAAATCATAGCAAAAAAGTCCAATCTTGTTGACTAGGTCAAAACCAAAGAGTAAAAATGAAAGCATTTGTGATTAACTTGCACTTTCTTTGCATGTACTTGGTTGGAGGATAAATTAGATTTTTGAAGAAACTCACCACTTTTTATTGCAGATTTTTATGTTATTTCACACTAACTTTTGTTGCTAACAAGTTGTGATTTCAGGTTTCCATCCTTGTGAAAAAAAATTGAAACATTGCATAAAAAGAACGCATGTCAAAGCTTCAAATGCACAAGGGCTACTAACGATTGTTTGCAGGGCTGCCCAAAGCATAAAAACTCAAATTTCTTGCTTTTTGGTTTTCATGTGTGGCATTGAATAATTGTTCATTTTTCATAGGCACATAAAACTTGTGATTGGAGTCTTTTGGTAATAGGAGAGTATGCTCTTCACCCTTGTGGTGAATCAGAAATCTTGACTTGCCATTTGGTTTCAAAAGCAAGGGGTAACTGAATCTTCTTAGCGTGTTTGGGAGAAAATGATTGGAATAGGAGAGTATGCTCTTCACCCTTGTGGTGAACCAGAAATCTTGACTTCCAAAATTTGATCCACTTTGTGTAGTTAGAATCCTTTAGAGGGCCTGCTCTCGGACAACCTGAGAGGAACGACCCAAGTGGGAACAAGCCGATTACCTGGCTCTTCCAACCCACTATAAAATCAAGGCTACCAAAGACACAAAACTTTGGTAGACATAGTGTTTGTCTTCGCCTAGTGTGATCGCTTATGGAATTTCGACCATAAGGAGATCACTAGGCAAGAATGCTTAAGGTACTCTTGTGATCGCGAGATCGGTTACTCATCGCAAGGTGAGGTGTCCCGTAATTGGGAGCAAGAGGAACACTATGAACGGAAGCCCTATCTAAAAACCCTAAGTTAGTAACTACCTTTTTTAGCCGCTCAACTTCTTGGTGCAAGGATTGATCCTAGTGGACTACCCGGATCACCCCAAGATTTACACTCACCATATGTGTTCCCTTGGTTATGCTTATGGCATTTCCATGAAAAAGCCAATATCTCTTGTGGGAAACCACTTGGTGTGAGGCGAAGGAGCATCAAGCGTGGGCTAAGTTGTTGAGTAATGAACCATGACTTCTAGGTAGATATTGCTTGATGTGTTCTCGAATGTGCTATACCTGTGAAAATCTTTTGAACATACACATGACGATAATTCTAGGGAATTCTTTTGAGACGTCACATATGCTTGTATCATGTAAGGTTGCTTTGTCCCTTGCTTGATTGTTTGAAGACTACTCCATGTGTCACTATCTTTCTTGGAAAGAAATTTCTTTTGAACATCAAATTTACTATGCTATCAATTATTGCCAAACTTTGTCAACCAAGTCAAAATGTCAAGTGCAAAAAATTTCTTGTGTTGCTTGCTAAGGGGAGTCTCATCATTTGACTTTTCTTTTATATGTCTCTAGTGCTTGAACACGCTTAAAGTGAATCTTTGGTCTTAGTGCTCATGGTCTTCCTATCTTCATGGTCTATGCATGCTTGCTAGTTATCCTTTTGCTGAAATGGTTGTCTTGATTTCTTGACTACACTCTTGGGTTGGAGAGTTGTTCACTTGTCACCTTGCTTGCTCTATCTATTTGGCTATTTGGGCATCTTGCCTAGCTATTGACTTGAGTCATTCATGTCATAAGTTTCTTGGACATATTGTTTGACAAGTCACTTTAATCTCTCTCTACTATCTTGGCAAGTGAACACTCTACCTCCTATAGTTTCAACATCAAGTTATCTTCTAGGCTCTTTTATGCTTGGCTTTGCATCTACCACTATGGAATTAAAATCTTGTGCTACCAAACCTCAACCAAATCTAGATGATCACAATATCCTCCATGTCACTAAAGAGTTTCAAGATCTATATGCACAATACAAAGAACTAGAAGAGACAAATGATCTTTCTTACCTTCATCTCTCTAAGCGCATGACAGAAATGAAGTCTAAACTTGAGAAAAGGTTAGAGGAGAAGATTGCATCATTACATGAATCTTCCTTAAGGTCTTTACATGCATGTGATTCACCTTCTTTGAGGTCATCCTCTTCTTCTAGGTCTACATGCTCTACTTCAAGACATCAAATGTCTTCATCTTCTAGATCTAAAGACCTCTTTAGAGAACAAGCAAGTGATACCTCCTTTGAGCCTATGCTAAAATTTCATGATGGACCTATCTTTGACCAAGATAATGATGAAGACATGGATGCATTCTATTCACTTGAGAAACAACAAGAAGATCCTAGACATACTTCTAATAGAACTTTTGCTCCCTTGGAAGATTCTTATGATGACACTTTGCAAAAACTTCTTGGCAATAAGATCATCATGTTACCTAAGTCTAGCGCATATGGAAACCCATTCTTGGATACCTATTGTGCCTATCATCGATCTAATGACCATGCTACTTCTGATTGTATAGAGCTGAAACATAAAATCCAAGATCTCATTGATGATGAGATTATTGATCTTGGAACCTCTAGTGACTCATGTGCTGAGGATACTTCTCTTGAGCAAGATCATATTAATGAACCTATGTCTAGTGATGGTTTCCTTGATACCTCCACTTCTTCCAACACTCATGCATCTCCCAACACTTCAAAGCTTTCCAACATGCCTCTATCAAAAAAGGAACCTAATGCTTTCCACATTGACTATGTGTATCCTCAAGGGCTACCTCTAAAAGAAACTCAAGCTAACCTTCATTTGGCTGCAAACCTTTTCCATGCTACCAATCCTAAACATCCTCAACCTTCATGCACTACTCCATTCACTCTTCATTCTCCCTTGTCCTTGGAAGTGGCTCCATGTCAAGAAGACTCTCAAAAAGAAAAAGCTATAAATGTCAAGAAAGATCAAGATCAAGCACCCTTTCATCTCTTTCAAGATTTTTGCCCTCCATATTCTATATCTTGTCCACCTCCTAAGTATGATGAAGATACCACTTCCATCATCTCCCTCGAGCTTACTGAAAATTATGAGAAAAGTTCTCTTCATATGCTATCCAAAGCTACTTGTCAAGATCAAAGCATCCCCTCATGTTCTACTTCTCCATATCCACTTCAAAATTTTGTTCAAGCTTCAAGTGCTCCTATTAAAAATGTTGCTCCTGTCAAAGCTACTCATGAGTCTATTGATGGCTTTGACCACGTTGCTCACTCTAAAGATGTTGATGTCCCTTTTAACCATCCATTTGCATCTCCTAAGTCTATCCTTGGTCCTTATCCATCAAAGCTAAAGCCTTCAAACCTTCCATCCATATTGGGGCCCTATGTTCCTCCATCTCCTACATTTACTCATAGCTCATTCCCTAGCTCTTCTATATTACCTCAAGATCAACAAAGACACTCATCCTTGATGACTTTTCACCCATCTATACATCTAAACCAGTCATATCATCCTTATTCATCCACAAATCCCAAGTCCTTTGGAAGTGAGATTAAACATAAGAATCCATTGAAAAAGAAAGATCACTATGTCCCATCTAATCGACATATGAATGCTAAGAAAGAGAATGCACAAAAGAGACCGCAAAGGTCCACTATTAAGAGAGCTAAATCAAAAAAAATGTGGGTTCCTAAATCCATCATTGAAGAAATGCAATCTCAAGCATCCAAAGAAAAAGAAAAATCTAAAGCTATATGGATTCCCAAGTCTCTTTTGAAAGGCTTGAATATTGAAAACAAATCAAAGTTGTCATTCAAGCTTCCAAAGGCTTCCACTTCATCTTCTTCCAAACATCTTCCTAAAACTATTTCAAATCCTTCAACTCCACTTTTTTCCAAATCTCTTCTACCACCTCATACATCTAAACCTCAAGCTACTCCATCTATGATTCCTCCATTGTTCCAATACCCTTCAAGGTGTGTGTTAATGTTGATCTTGTCCAATATTTCAACTACCCTCATGAAATCCTCTAAAGCTTACACTAACTTTCTATACATGAACTCTTATCCTCCATATACTCTTCCTAATACCATTTCTCTTTCATCACCCTATCAATATCTTTGAGCATACCTTTCTATGGTCTTGGCTTATCATGACTTATCTTTTCTATCGAAGCACTATCTACATTCAAACAGCTTGAGCTCTTTGTAAAAAAAGAAAAAAATGAAATAAAATGAAAATGTGCCTTGGTGAGAACTACTTCTTGTGGCACCTTGGTAGCAAAAGTAAAGAGAAATAAATTTATCCTATGGTGAAAACTACTTCTTGCGGCACCTTGGATAAGTACCATGATGAAAACCTGACAAACAGGCATCATGCGTAATTCTTCCACCATCCATCTATCCCCTCTTCTCTCTTTGATCTTGACAATGTTGAGCTATCTTTGCATATTGGCTATCTTATCCACCAGATTTTCTATTGTGCTCTCCCATTCACTCATAGCCTCTATCTTGAGCTTTATTTTTATTGCTCTATCCCATTGCTATACTATCTAGTTGACCCCTTGGTCTTGATCATAATAAATGAAACATGGTTCTTATAGGCCTCTTGACATGTCTACTCTCTTGGATTTCACGTTTTCATGCTATCTTACTCATTAGCTTCCATCGCTTATCTTATATGCTATCGCACTTGTTGGCTTCATCGCTTATCCTACATGCTATCTTTCTCATTACTTCCATTGCTTATCCAAAACATGCTTCATATGACTATTTCACTTCTTTCCCTAGCTTGGGTACTCTTAAGGAGTCAATTCTTAAGGATCACTTTCACTTGCTTCACACTCCTTTCTTATCCATCTCTGCTTATCCACTGGCTTGTTTCTCCATCATGTCCTATACCTTGCTAGACATTGGGAGAAAATGATGTGATCTTTCTTGAGAACTAGTGATCTCTAAATTATTCTAAAAAAATCCAAAAAACCATCTATGAGCCTGAAAAAATCTTAAAAATCAGAAAATGTCCTGAAAAAATGATCATCTTAGTGAAAACCTCACTTTGATGTATCACCAAAAAAAATAAAAATAAAAAAATCTGTCAAAGTGGTGAAAACCTGGAAACAGGTGCTACTTGAAACCCTTGCACCTATGTCTATCAATCTCAATCATCCACTTTGCTACACATTTCCTAGCTTGGAATTGTTTCTTGTCCTCATCTTGGGGGCATAGCTACTTAGCCTATTGAGGTATTCTTGTGCATTAGGGTTTCTTTGACAACTCACAAAATAGTGTTTCTCAACACTTCCCCCACCTTGACATCAAGTGTTTTTCAACACTTTTCAGATAGTTTACCTACAGTCTCCGATGTTGCAATATTTCTCACTATCAGAATCAAGTCTTGAAGAAATGGCCAAGTGACTTGCACACACGCACTTTAACACTTAAATGACTGAGCTATGCTGATCTTTATCTACTTTGTGTGTTGTCTATGATGATTTCTTTGCCATGTGTTCCCTCCCTAATAGTCTTTCAAGGATGTCATTGACTAGAAGACTGGGGGCATGGGACATACTTTCTTGATTTCTACTTGTGGGTATACTTTGTTTGTCTATAGTGTTGTAAGCATTTATGCTTGTCCTATCCAACATGTTGACTTACAAATGTATCATCCTTGACTGTTTTGCAAGACCGCACTCAGGGTTTATCCTGGCGCTTATGCCTTGATACAGCTGTAATCTTGCTAAATTAAACTTAGGGAATCTAATTGTGTAGTTATCTTGACTTACATGTCTCTGATGCTTAGATTGGATTTCCACATACCTATCTAATATCGATCATATTCATATCCTCATAGTTATACTAGTGATGGTTGTATGATCTCATGATGTCCCTAATAAATGCTCAATGATAAAATTAAGAGTCTAAATGTTATGCGCTTCTTGCTGGTAAACCACTTTGCATATTAGCTTGCATTTTAGGTTCATTTTCTAGCTTAGTCTTGCATTCTTGCATATGGGGAGAGCTCTCTCTTCATCTTTTTGTGGACATATAAGCTAACTCCTTTCATATATTTCTTTACTTTCTTCTTGTTCATGTCTTTTCACCTTCTTAATCTTTCACTTCATCTCTTTTCTATCTTGTCATCACATTATCTAAAGTTTTGACCTCTTAAATAATTTTGACGTCCTAGATTTATTTTCGGGATCGAAATCCAAATTCGAGTTCATCTTGATGGTCAAAATTGTCTTTTAAAATTCTACTTTCTTCTGAGCAGTTAGCTGACCTTTTGAGGTCTAATCTCTGAATCATCACTGGGGCATCTTCATTTCTTCATGTCTTCATCATTTTCATACTTCATATCTACTTAAATTCACTATTTCATGTCTAAAATCACCTTTCTACTCATTTCGACCTTATTTTTATGCTATATCCTTCAAGGTCAACTCTAGTCAAACTGGGGCATTTTATCAATTTTTTTATATAGTCATTCTTGGGTTCTAATCATTTATCTGTCATTTTGGACATTGCTATATTCTACTTTTCTCATGTCTAGCCAGTTTCTGCATCCCCTTACCTCATTTCAATTTCGATCCCGAGGGGGCAGAAATACTCTATTGTTGATTGTTGCAGCTATCTATTTCTTAGGAGCATTTGTTTGACCTTATCACTTGCTCTTGATCTATTCACTTTGCTAGGTGTTAAAATTCTTTTTTGATCCTAACATCATCTTCCTAATGTTCAGTACTACCGCTATCAAGCTGTGCATTTAGGACTTGCTATCTATTTCTGCATTTCATTCTTTGGAATCAGACGTCTATATCTATCACCGCCTACTTGGCTTTCTATTTTTCTTTGACATAATGTGTTCCCAGATCGATCACACATTAGTCAAAGAGGGGCAAATGTAATCACCTAAAAATGGTCATCTAGACTATTAGCCCCCTTTTCAACATTTTGGCTAAATTAATTTAATCATTTATCTAGACCAAATTGCTAATAATCAATTTATTTGATTATAACCTATAGTTTGACTATGCTATCCTAAGTTCATTATTTGATTAAAAGAACATGTCCCCTTTTAATTAAATAAAAGACCCCATTCTTATAACCCACTTAAAGTGCACACATAAAGTCCTTTTTCTATTTTGCAATTAAAAGAAAAGGCTTTGTGGCTTTTGTCTTATATGACAAGTCAACTTATATTCTATTGGTTGATTTGTGTGTGCACATGGATCACTCCTATTTTCAAATTCCACCATTGATCATCCACCATCTTCATCTTGATCTCCACCGTCCATACATCTTTAAAAGGGAGAGAGCTTTCCCCCTCAATGAATCCTCATTTTGAATATTGTTATGCTGCAGGTTTTCTAACAGGTTTCTTTGGAGCTTTGTGGAGAACTTCTATTTCTTGTCTACATTCTCTCATACCATAGCATCTTAGCTTAGCTTTCATTTTTACATGTAGCTTAATCTCACATAGCTTAATAATGGTATTGTAACACTCTCATACATGTTTTAGCATAGCTGCATTTGACATTCTCATTCTAGCTTAATCTTCATTTGCATTGCATCCTTGAGGAACTCCTTGGGACATTTGCATTTTTGCATCTTGTCTTTGGAACCTCCCATTGCATGGTTTACTAGCAAGAAGAGTATCTCTAAGGCTCATCTAAGAGCCTTTTTATTCTTGAAATATACTCTCTTGCACTCCGTGGATAGGGAGCTCTAAGCCGGCATCCAAGCATTCCAAACTCATGGAATTGTTTGGATAGAAGGGTTTAGAGTGGGACACTTTCGAGTGTACACTATGCAATTCATACTAACTATTTAGAGGGCAACATGGGGCCAAGAATTAAAATTTAAAAGTTAGAGGTGTGAATCCACATGTCCAAAAGAGACTTAGGTGAATTTTGTACTCGTAAATTAGAACCAAGGTAGGAAATGGTGGATTTAGCATGTGAGAATATATATGGAAATCAAATGAAGCTAAGATAAGATTTTTTTCAACTCCCATCCAAAAAATGTCAATTTTCACATTATTGGTGTATACAAAATAACCTACTTGCCTTGGGTCTCCAAAGCATGAGTGATGCAACTAGACATAAGGATTCACAAAATAAACAATATTTGTTAGATTAATGATCTAGGACATAATTAGAATTCTTTAAAGAATTACTCATAACTTTTACAAATCATTAAAACAAATTCATTTTTATGAGAGTGAAGATTAATGAGTCAAACACGCTTTCCCAAAGCTACACCCCAATACAATGAGTAGGATAAAAGTCACTGCATATTTCCCAAAATTGCTGACACAAAAACTAGATTCAAACTAATCTGCACTAAACTGACCATAAATTCTTCAAAACATGATGGAGTTGAATCAAACTACAACCAAATTAAAGATAACTCAAAGACCTTTCTGAAAACATAAGTCGCAAGTCTATATATTTTCATATGAGTTCATAACAATAGAAACGATAGTTGGATTTTTGGAAAAAATACATAGAAAATTAGCTTCAAAACTTACAAAAACAAATTTATTTTCTATTCTATTCTTTTCTAAACTCTCCAATCATTCCATTTTGTAAATCACAACCAATACATGATATTTTTAAATGTCTTTCCAAGTTCTTTAACTTTTTATCTACCCCTCATGACCATTCACCTTCCTTTCTACATCAAACTTACATATTGTCAACTTTTTATGACAATATTTTATTTCATATTGACAAATTTTCATCTATCTTGGGAATATGACCTTAAACATGATAAATGGCCCTACTACATATCAAATAGGATTAATTTAGTTCTTTTGCATCAATCAACCTATTGGTGCCCAAAATTATTTGGTCAAAAATCTTATGAGCTTGCCAACTCAATACTGGGATCTTCCAACCCAATTTGGCCAATGAATGGGAATGATCTTCAAAGACCAAAATCCCCTACACTTTGGGCTATGCAAGATCTAGGTGGGTGGACCTATACCTTGACCTTTAACAATGATCTAAGACTTTTTATAGAAAATTAATTATGGAAAACTTTGGGGTGATATTCCTTGGAAGGGCAAGAGGTTCTCAAGGGAAATCAAAATTGAAATTGAATGCTTTGGAATGCTTGAAAGTAATTTGAAAGTATAAAAATGTTGATTTGATGATATGAAAATGAATGAGGCAACAAACTTCACCAACTATAAAAGTTTGATGATCAAGAGCATATACCAAGTTCATTCTATCAAACAGTGGTAATGAATTCAAGAGGACAATAATAAATGTAGATAGTTGAACATGTAGTTTTCCAATCAATAAGGAAACAAAGTCTTTGCATTGATTTCAAAAAAGGAAGTACAAATGAGCGGTGTTCAATTCCATATACCTATCCAAAAATTGCAAAATTGTCCACTTTTGATGTTCTATTATATTCTTATGTTGTACATATCTTCTTTTATTATAAATGGCCCTAGTTGTTAGACAATTGATAGTGGGGTGAATTAGTTATTCCTTTTAACAAATCTCAATATTATTAGCAATTTAAACTTATCAACAAATTCACTCAGTATACAAATTAAAATATTCAATCGACCCACAACGGTAAATAACAGTTTTCACATGCAAACATGAAATAACATGTGAAATCTTCATACACCTATAAAAATTTGGGTAAAGCCCACCAACGACTTGTCACCCAAAAATAATTCACTCTTCTAAAGTGATCTCGGTTAAGAGCCAACCATGCTAAAGGTTACATACACATTTGCTAGATCTAACCTTGTTAGGGGATTTTTACCAAAGATCATTTAGACCTTATCACCCTTAAATGAGTGGCCTATCTAAAGGAATAATAACATTCGTTGGAATGCCACCCTACAAAAAGATTTAAAACATGACTATTAAATCCACTAGGTTAAGAGATTTTCTACTACAATGGTTAGAAAGTAACAATGAAGTGATCTAATAAATATGTAACTAACTTTGCTTGTCTAGATCTCCATTCTTCTTGAATCTTTCCTCATTGACTATTCATCACACTAGAACTCCATCAATCAACTTTCCTTCATGCTTCAGATTTATTTGGTTTTCCCTTCTATACTTTCTGGCTATCAACTCATTCAACAACTTAAGCAACACCTTTAACCTTCTTGTCCAATCCTTATATAGATAGATTTTTTCTACTAAATAAGATTCATTTTGGTTTCCATGAAATCCTCTTATCCACATGATCAATTACCAACTCAAATGCATTAAAACTATCGCCAGGTAAAATGTTTTTCAAATCATGTCAGCTATAACTTCACCTTGGAACTTGAACTTTTCTTGGATCTCAAAACACGTCTTAATTCCTCACCATTTGATTTTACCATGCCAATTTCATTTGTTAATCCTACTAATGGGATTTTTACTTATTTTAGAATCTTTTAGATTAGTCCAGATCTTCACTCTATGTCATCCCTTGATCAATGCTTCACAAACTATTCTTCTTTTTCAAACTGTGTTCGTGCTTCACCAAACACCACCATCACTCAATTAATATTATGCTTGGTTAACACTATGCTTGCTCAATAACCATTCTTAGTCAGTAACATCTCTTGCTTGGTAACATTGTTCTCCAAATAACTTGATTTGCTTAACCTTCCTTTTACTGACCACCATGTCTAGCTTAGTGTAATTTACTAATTTCTCAACTCTTCACTTTGCAACTTCATTTACTTTCTTTCTGACAAAAATAACTTGCTTGTGCATCATCTTACCACTTCATCAAATCATGTAAAACAATCAAACCAATATTATCTTGTCAAAGACCAATTCGTCAGTTTTAAAATTAAGTTCACATACTTAACATCACTTCTTCATTTCGTCTTCTATCTTTACCATCCATTTCTCTATTAAACGCCACATCCTTCAAATGATTTTCAACTTATAGGAATAAATATTGTCAATAAACTTGAAATCAATGACAACATAACAACTAATGTAACTCTTCTACATACAATTCATAATTCAATTATCAGACCTTGTTTGTCATCAACATTACTTGTATAACCATACTAGTTCTCATCATTCATCAACATCAGTTGTGCCTAACAATCTCCCCCTTTGGAATTGATGGCAACACTTCTAAATATACCATCCAATACCATGTACTCAACAACACATCTCACTTTCATACTCTCCCTCTTAAGTTAATCTCTTGTCTTAGGCATCTCACTTCTTTGCTTCACGTTCTCCTTCCATCTTAACAACTCTCCCTTTTTTTTCTCCCTCTGTATTATTTCTTGGAAACACATATGCTTTAAATTTCAAGTCTCCCCTTTTTATTATTCTTCTCCTTCCTCTTTGCTCTCTTCTTTTACCTTATATTTCTTTCTTTATAGTTCATCTCTCCATACAATACTTCTCCTAAGTAACTCCCTCCCACTTTCTTTACTCGTCTTCCCCTTTAACAACAATGCCAAAGGCTTCTTCAAACCTTGTTGTAAACTTATTTTTCATGTTTTTGTACCTTTACCTTGTTTTTATTGATTACCTCTATTTCCTCACATCATTTTCACAACTTTAGGCAGCTCCTAAAGAGTGAACTCCTACATCAACTCATAAATAAATGTTCTAATAAAGCATGAATTGATGCAATGCATCTTCCTCTAATGAATGTTAGATAGGGAAATGACCCCTAGTTTACCTCTTAGATATTTAAATGTCTTATTAGGTAATGGCTTTGTAAATATATCAACAATATGTTCTTTTGACTTCGCATATTCCAAACTCACTTGCTTCTCTTGAACTTGCTCTATCAAATAATGGTACTTAATTGATATATGCTTTGTTTTTGCATGTGCATCACTAGATTCTTTAAAATGCTTATAGCACTTGTGTTATTGCAATAGATTGTTATGAGACCGGTTACTTCCTCTTACATACCTTCTAGTAATTGTTTGGTCCATAGAATGTTAGAGTAATTCATTGTAGCTACTACATATTCTATCTCAACAATAGATTGTAAAATATAGCTTTACTTCTTGCTTATCCATGTCACCAATCTTTCTCCTAAAAAGAAAGATCCTCCACTTGTACTTTTTTGTCATCCATATTGTTTGTCAAATCAACTTCAGTATAGGCTCTCAAATCCAAATATCCATCTTTATGGTACCATAAACCATATTTCTATGTTCCTTTTAGATATGTAAAGATTCTCTTCACAACAATCATATGTGTTTATTTGGGATTAGAAGAAAATCTTGCCATAATACCTACAACACGAGCAATGTCTGGTATGCTATGAATAACATGTTGTAACTTACCAACCATTGATCTAGAAATTATTTCATTCACTTTGGTAGAGTCATCTTTCTTGGATAGTTTACATTATGTGATCATTGGTGTACCAACTAGTCTTGATTCATCCATGGGTATGTGCAAGATCATGGTGTACCAAACTATGGCCTTAAGTGGCAGTGAAAAATCAACAAATCAGGTTTATGTCAACTTGACACATAATTTTGAAGTGGTTATGGACTTTATATCAAAAAGTTGTAAGAAAATAATTTTTAGAAAATTGAATTTAGTTTCTAAACTACTAGGCCTTATCAGGAGAAAAAAAAATTGATTGGTCAAAAGTTTGAATTTTAATGCAGTACTAAGAAAATTTCAAGGCGAAAATAAAAAGTAGGTGTATGTCTAACCACCTTAATCAAAATCAAATTATAATATTTTTGTAATATAATTATAGATATGAAAACTAGACTCATGCCCGGATGTGACGCATATTTTTTGATATTTTTATTCCAAATAAATAATTAAATATGAATTTTCTACCAAAACTTTTTCGGATTAAAAAAAGTCTCGTGTCTGACCACCCTAACTAATAGAAAATTTGATCAAATTTTTCTTTTTTTCTTTTTTTCTTATACTAGGTGAAGTATAGAATGTGACGCAACTTTTAGATTTAAAAAATGTTATACCGTTTGAAAGTTATAGCTATTTTTCATTCAGTATGTCAATCAGCACTTTACAATAATCTTCATTGATAATTAACTAATAAATACTTATCGAACTCAGAATTTGACAGAAATTATGTTGATGGAATCTAGAGAGCGATATTAAAAAACCCATTTCGTTTCATTCAATTTCGATCAAAATAACATTGTCAGACGGCTACCCGAAGTCTGAGTATCACTAAAACTCTCTATAAACACGTCTTTGGGGTTGACCGGCCAGGCTTGGTAAATACCAAGCCTAATCGGATATCCGATATGGCTCGGTAGTCAAATTCCAAAAATCTTCAAATTTTGGAGGGAAATTCAATCTAAACGTTCTAGTTTTTTATTTTTAAATTATTTCACTTATATTAATATGTAAAGGCATATTTTAATATTATATATATATATATATATAATAACATAATGTAAACATACAAGATATAATATAGTAATATATAATAATATATTATGTTAATCTTATTACAATCTATAAATATAATATATATTATTATAATTTTTACTAAATATGATAACGTAATTTATATATATATAAAATACGTATTATATATTATTATATTAATATGTATGTTATTAATATATACAATAACGTAATATTTTCATTAAATGTAATATGTATTATATATTATTATATTAATATGTTTAATAATATAATATTTATATAACAACGTAATATTTTTATTAAATATAATATATATTATAAATATTATTATATTAATATGTATGTTATTAATATATTTATATAATAATGTAATATTTTCATTAAATATAATAATGTAATATGTATATATATATATACACATATATATATATATATATATATATATATATATATATATACATATATATATATACATATATATATATATATACATATATATATATATATATATATATAATTATATTGATATGTATATTATTAATATATATGTATATTATTAATATGTATATTATTAATATATAAGAGTCAAAGGGGGTCATAGGGTGACCTATAACCCTCTTTGACCCATTAAACGACGATATATGTCTGTAGGGGTCTTAGGACCCCTAGGGACATATGTTGTCCTTTAATGGGTCAAAGGGGGTCCCTTTGACCCATTAAATGACGACATATGTCCCTAGGACCCCCAGGGACATAGCTGAATCGTTCATATCGGTCAAAGGGGGTCATAGGGTGACCTATGACCCCCTTTGACCCATTAAACGATGACATATGTCTCTAAGGGTCCTAGGACCCCTAGCGACATATTCGAATGGGTATTATGGGTCAAAGGGGGTCATAAGGTGACCTATGACCCTCTTTGACCCATTAAACGATGACATATGTCCCTAGGGGTCCTAGGACCCCTAGGGACATAGTCGAATCGTTCAAACGACGACATATGTCCCTAGGGGTCCTAGGACCTCTAGGGACATATTCGAATGGGTAATATGGGTCAAAGGGGGTCATAGGGTGACCTATGACCCTCTTTGACCCATTAAACGACGACATATGTCCCTAGGGGTCCTAGGACCCCTAGGGACATATTCCAATCGTTCATATGGGTCAAAAGGGGTCATAGGGTGACCTATGACCCTCTTTGATCCATTAAACGACGATATATGTCTCTAGGGGTCCTAGGACCCCTATGGACATATTCGAATAGGTAATATGGGTCAAAGGGGGTCATAGGGTGACCTATGACCCTCTCTAACTCATTAAACGACGACATATTTCTCTAGGGGTCCTTGGACCCCTAGGGACATATTCGAATTGTTCATATGGGTCAAAGGGGGTCATAGGGTGACCTATGACCTATGACCCCCTTTGACCCATTAAACGATAACATATGTCCCTAGGAGTCCTAGGACCCCTAGGGACATATTCGAATGGGTAATATGGGTCAAATGGGGTCATAGGTTTGACCCTCTTTGACCCATTAAACGACGACACTTGTCCCTAGGGGTCCTCAGACCCCTAGGGACATATTCGAATCGTTTATATGGGTCAAAGAGGGTCATAGGGTGACCTATGACCCTCTTCGACCCATTAAACGACGACATATGTCCCTAGGGACATATTCGAATCGTTCATATGGGTCAAAGGGGGTCATAGGGTGACCTGTGGCCCTCTTTGACCCATTAAACGACGACATATGTCCCTAGGGGTCCTAGGACATATGTTCCTAGGACCCCTAGGGACATATTCGAATCGTACATATGGGTCAAAGGGGGTCATAGGTCACCCTATGACCCCCTTTGACCCATTAAATGACGACATATGTCTCTAGGGGTCCTAGGACCCCTAGGGACATATTCGAATGGGTATTATGGGTCAAAGGGGGTCATAGGGTGACCTATGACCCTCTTTGACCCATTAAATGACGACATATGTCCCTAAGGGTCCTTGGACCCCAAGAGATATATTCGAATGGGTAATATGGGTCAAAGGGGGTCATCGATCACCCTATGACCCTCTTTGACCCATTAAACGACGACATATGTCCCTAGGGGTCCTAGGACCCTAGGGACATATTCTTATTGTTCATATGGGTCAAAGGGGGTCATAGGGTGACCTATGACCGCCTTTGACCCATTAAACAATGACATATGTCCCTAAGGGTCTTAGGACCCCTAAGGACATATTCGAATGGGTAATATGGGTCAAATGGGGTCATAGGGTAACCTATGACCCTCTTTGACCCATTAAACGATGACATATGTCTCTAGAGGTCCTAGGACCCCTAGGGACATATTCGAATCGTTCATATGGGTCAAAGGGGGTGACCTATGACCCTCTTGACCCATTAAATGACGATATATGTCTCTAGGGGTCCTAGGACCCCTAGGGACATATTCGAATGGGTAATATGGGTCAAAGGGGGTCATAGGGTGACCTATAACCCTCTTTGACCCATTAAACGATGACATCTGTCCCTAGGGG
Source organism: Cupressus sempervirens (assembly GCA_028749045.1). NCBI lineage: Eukaryota > Viridiplantae > Streptophyta > Pinopsida > Cupressales > Cupressaceae > Cupressus > Cupressus sempervirens. The sequence continues at coordinate 571,387,240 of CM053785.1, forward strand.
TCCTCGGACCCCAAGGGACATATTCGAATGGGTAATATGGGTCAAAGGGGGTCATAGGTCACCCTATGACCCTCTTTGACCCATTAAACGACGACATATGTCCTTAGGGGTCCTAGGACCCTAGGGACATATTCAAATTGTTCATATGGGTCAAAGGGGGTCATAGGGTGACCTATGACCCCATTTGACTCATTAAACGACAACATATGTCCCTAGGGGTCCTAGGACCCCTAGGGACATATTTGAATCGTTCATATGAGTCAAAGGGGGTCGTAGGGTGACCTATGACCCCCTTTGACCCATTAAATGATGACATATGTCCCTAGGGCTCCTAGGACCCCTAGGGACATATTCGAATGGGTAATATGGGTCAAATGGGTTCATAGGGTAACCTATCACCCTCTTTGACCCATTAAATGATGACATATGTCTCTAGGGGTCCTAGGGACATATTCGAATCGTTCATATGGGTCAAAGGGGGTAATAGGTCACCCTATGACCCTCTTGACCCATTAAACGATGATATATGTCTCTAGGGGTCCTACGACCCCTAGGGACATATTCGAATGGGTAATATGGGTCAAAGGGGGTCATAGGGTGACCTATGACCCTCTTTGACCCATTAAACGACGACATATGTCCCTAGGGGTCCTAGGACCCCTAGGGACATATTCGAATGGGTAATATGGGTCAAAGGGTGTCAATCGGGTGACCTGTGACCCTCTTTGACCCATTAAACGAAGACATATGTCCCTAGGGGTCCTAGGACCCTAGGGACATATTTGAATGGTTCATATGGGTCAAAGGGGGTCATAGGGTGACCTATGACCCCCTTTGACCCATTAAACGATGACATATGTCCCTAGGGGTCCTAGGACCCCTAAGGACATATTTGAATTGTTCATATGAGTCAAAGGGGGTCATAGGGTGACCTATGACCCACTTTGACCCATTAAACGACGACATATGTCCCTAGGGGTCCTAGGACCCTAGGGACATATTCGAATGGTTCATATGGGTCAAAGGGGGTCATAGGGTGACCTATGACCCCCTTTGACCCATTAAACGATGACATATGTTCCTAGGGGAGGACCCTTAGGGACATATTTGAATCGTTCATATGAGTCAAAGGGGGTCATAGGGTGACCTATGACCCCCTTTGACCCATTAAACAACGACATATGTCCCTAGGGGTCCTAAGACCCCTAGGGACATATTCGAATGGGTAATATGGGTCAAATGGGGTCATAGGGTAACCTATGACCCTCTTTGACCCATTAAACGACGACATATGTCTCTAGGGGTCCTAGGACCCCTAGGGACATATTCGAATTGTTCATATAGGTCAAAGGGGGTCATAGGGTGACCTATGACCCTCTTGACCCATTAAACGATGATATATGTCTCTAGGGGTCCTCGGACCCCTAGGGACATATTTGAATGGGTAATATGGGTCAAAGGGGGTCATAGCTCTTTGACCCATTAAACGATGACATATGTCCCTAAGGGTCCTAGGACCCCTAGGGACATATTCGAATGGGTAATATGGGTCAAATGGGGTCATAGGGTAACCTATGACCCTCTTTGACCCATTATACGATGACATATGTCTCTAGGGGTCCTAGGACCCCTAGGAACATATTTGAATGGGTAATATGGGTCAAAGGGGGTCATAGGGTGACCTAAGGCCCTCTCTGACCCATTAAACGACGAGATATGTCGCTAGGGGTCCTAGGACCCCTAGGGACATATTCGAATGGGTAATATGGGTCAAAGGGGGTCATAGGGTGACCTATGACACTCTTTGACCCATTAAACGACGACATATGTCTCTAGGGGTCCTAGGACCCCTAGGGACATATTTGAATGGGTATAATGGGTCAAAGGGGGTCATAGGGTGACCTATGACCCTCTTTGACCCATTAAACGATGACATATGTCCCTAGGGGTCCTCGGACCCCAAGGGACATATTCGAATGGGTAATATGGGTCAAATGGGGTCATAGGGTGACCTATGACCCTCTTTGACCCATTAAACGACGACATATGTCCCTAGGGGTCTTAGGACCTCTAAGGACATATTCGAATGGGTAATATGGGTCAAAGGGGGTCATAGGGTGACCTATGACCCTCTTTGACCCATTAAACGACGACATATGTCCCTAAGGGTCCTAGGACCCCTAGAGACATATTCGAATGGGTAATATGGGTCAAAGGGGGTCATAGGGTGACCTATGACCCTCTCTGACTCATTAAACGATGACATATTTCTCTAGGGATCCTTGGACCCCTAGGGACATATTCGAATTGTTCATATGGGTCAAAGGGGGTCATAGGGTGACCTATGACCCCCTTTGACCCATTAAACGACGACATATGTCCCTAGGAGTCTTAGGACCCCTAGGGACATATTCAAATGGGTAATATGGGTCAAATGGGGTCATAGGGTAACCTATGACCCTCTTTGACCCATTAAACGACGACATATGTCCCTAGGGGTCCTCGAACCCCTAGGGACATATTCGAATCGTTCATATGGGTCAAAGGGGGTCATAGGGTGACCTATGACCCTCTTTGACCCATTAAACGATGACATATGTCCCTAGGGGTCCTAGGACCCTTAGGGACATATTCGAAGCATACATATGGGTCAAAGGGGGTCATAGGGTGACCTATGACCCCCTTTGACCCATTAAACGACGACATATGTCTCTAGGGGTCCTAGGACCCCTAGGGACATATTCGAATGGGTATTATGGGTCAAAGGGGGTCATAGGGTGACCTACGAACCTCTTTGACCCATTAAACGACGACATATGTCCCTAGGGGTCCTTGGACCCCAAGAGACATATTTGAATGGGTAATATGGGTCAAAGGGGGTCATAGGGTGACCTATGACCCTCTTTGACCCATTAAACTACAACATATGTCCCTAGGGGTCCTAGGACCCTAGGGACATATTCGAATTGTTCATATGGGTCAAAGGGGGTCATAGGGTGACCTATGACCCCCTTTGACCCATTAAACGACGAAATATGTCCCTAGGGGTCCTAGGACCCCTAGGGAAATATTCGAATGGGTAATATGGGTCAAATGGGGTCATAGGGTAACCTATGATCCTCTTTGACCCATTAAACGATGACATATGTCTCTAGAGGTCCTAGGACCCCTAGGGACATATTTGAATCGTTCATATGGGTCAAAGGGGGTCATAGGTCTTTTGACCCATTAAACGACGATATATGTCTCTAGGGGTCCTAAGACCCCTAGGGACATATTCGAATGGGTAATATGGGTCAAAGGGGGTTATAGGGTAACCTATGACCCTCTTTGACCCTTTAAATGACGACATATGTCTCAGACATATTCGAATCGTACATATGGGTCAAAGGGGGTCATAGGGTGACCTATGACCCCCTTTGACCCATTAAATGACAACATATGTCTCTAGGGACCCCTAGGGACATATTCGAATGGGACGACGACATATGTCTCTAGGGGTCCTAGGACCCCTAGGGACATATTCGAATGGGTATTATGGTGACCTATGACCCCCTTTGACCCAGCGACATATCTCGTCGTTTAATGGGTCAAAGGGGGTCATAGGGTGACCTATGACCCCCTTTGACCCATTAAACGACGACATATGTCTCCAGGGGTCCTAGGACCCCTAGGGACATATTCGAATGGGTATTATGGGTCAAAGGGGGTCATAGGTCCATTAAACGACGACATATGTCCCTAGGGGTCCTCAAACCCCAAGGGACATATTTGAATGGGTAATATGGGTCAAATGGGGTCATAGGGTGACCTATGACCCTCTTTGACCCATTAAACGACGACATATGTCCCTAGGGGTCCTAGGACCCTAGGGACATATTCCAATCATTCATATGGGTCAAAGGGGTTCATAGGGTGACCTATGACCCCCTTTGACCCATTAAACGACAACATATGTCCCTAGGGGTCCTAGGACCCCTAGGGACATATTTGAATCGTTCATATGAGTCAAAGGGGGTCAGAGGGTGACCTATGACCCCCTTTGATGCATTAAATGATGACATATGTCCCTAGGGGTCCTAGGACCCCTAGGGACATATTCAAATGGGTAATATGGGTCAAATGGGGTCATAGGGTAACCTATGACCCTCTTTGACCCTTTAAATAACGACATATGTCTCTATGGGTCCTAGGACCCCTAAGGACATATTCGAATCGTACATATGGGTCAAAGGGTATCATAGGGTGACCTATGACCCCCTTTGACCCATTAAACGACGACATATGTCTCTAGGGGTCCTAGGACCCCTAGGGACATATTCGAATGGGTAATATGGGTCAAAGGGGGTCATAGGGTGACCTATGACCCCCTTTGACCCATTAAATGACGACATATGTCTCTAGGGGTCCTAGGACCCCTAGGGACATATTCAAATGGGTATTATGGGTCAAAGGGGGTCATAGGGTGACCTATGACCCTCTTTGACCCATTAAACGACGACATATGTCCCTAGGGGTCCTTGGACCCCAAGGGACATATTCGAATGGGTAATATGGGTCAAAAGGGGTCATAGGGTGAGCTATGACCCTCTTTGACCCATTAAATGACGACATATGTCTCAGGGGTCCTAGGACCCCTAGGGACATATTTGAATCGTTCATATGAGTCAAAGGGGGTCATAGGGTGACCTATGACCCCCTTTGATCCATTAAACGACGACGTATGTCCCTAGGGGTCCTAGGACCCCTAGGGACATAGTCGAGTCGTTCATATGGGTTAAAGGGGGTCATAGGGTGACCTATGACCCCCTTTGACCCATTAAATGACGACCCTCTTTGTATTATATATTATTATATTAATATGTATAATAATATAATATATATATAACAACGTAATATTTTTATTAAATATAATATATATTATAAATATTATTATATTAATATATATGTTATTAATATATCTATATAATAACGTAATATTTTAGTATATATAACGTAATATTTTAGGATATACTATTTATACTATTTTAGGATAATAATTATAATATAAATAAACACTAAATATTAATATTATTATATGTATAGTAATAATAATAATACTATTATAGCTATAATAATAAAATATATTAATACTATATATTGTAGCTTAATATAAATAAACACTATATATTTACACTATTATATCTATATTAATAATATTAATACTATTATAGGTATAATAATAATATTGATACTATAGGTATATTAATACTATTTTATATTAATATTATTGATATTTTATACTAATACTAATATACTATTAACTTAGTTATAAATTAAAGTCGTTTGCCTCCAAATATTTTCATAATATTAATATTATTGTGGCAAAGGAGGGAAACCTTAGCAAGTTTTCCCCCCAAAAGTCCTTTTCCTATATCGGATATCCGATCCTGGATCGAATATCCGATTATACTTGCATCAATTTCAAATATTTGACTGTCCCTACAGACCCGACAACATTACTTTTTTTACCTCTTTTTTCATGAGATTTGTAAAAAGTCGTGTTTTGGGGCCCAACCAATCGAAAAGAATTCGAAAATATAACCTTAGGTGTTCGAATTTGTCATCTAAATGGGGAGCAGCAGTCGTCGAAAAAATAAACGTAAAAGGAAGATATCCAATGAAGACATTGCAACATATAGGGGAAAAGGACAAAATGAAACACCGAAAAAAAAGACAAGGTATGCTAAATATCAATCAAGTTGACGATGAATTAATAGAAGGTGAAATCATAGAGTCAGATAATGAAAATGTACAGTTGGGGAATGAAAATGTACCTATTGAAAATGATAATGCGAAAATTGAAAATGTAGAGATTGAAAATTTTGAAGAAGAAATGCCACCAAGTCATAATCCAAATTGCATAATTGACCATGTCGAAGATGACAATGCACAGGAATTTAATGCACAAGAACCTTACATATCTCCTAATTATAATCGACATGAAGCTTCTAAAACACCAAAATGGATAATTGAAATTGATGAAACGATTATGACTAGTTTGGAAGGAAAAAAATCAGAAAGAACCATTCGGTTATGGGCTTCAAGACTATATCATATGTTTTTCGGCAACAGGACAGTGGTAGAGCAATGTCAGCTTTTCATGCACTTATTAGAGATGCAAAAGATGAGACCTATGCTTTCCAAATTGAAAATTCGTGTCAATAAAAAGTTGGAAAGAAATGCCATTATTGTGAAGAATCTTTTCAGTGCTCTCAATAGTGTTGGGAAAAATAGCAGAGAGAAGGATAATAGAGCTGCTCGAAGGGTTATTACAACCTCTTTGGTAAGTCATCATTTGAGAAAGGGTAGATATATGAGACAAAATTGTATTGATTTGAATCTAAATCGTACTACTTTGAGAAGAGTACTTAGTCGACGAGAGAAAATTGATGATCCTTTTCAAAATGAAACATGGGCATTTGGTGGGAGACTTCCACGTTTTGATAAGAAGCTATCCGACGATGTGAAAGAAGAAATTATACAATTTTGGCACTCTAACTCACGAGTATCACCCAATGCTAAAGATGTCTTAAAGTTGAGAATTGGCATCAGAGACCGCACGCCACATCCTAAACACTATTTGGAGGTAAGTCAAACTATGTTGTTCAAACAATTTAGAGAGAGTCATCCAAGTGTTCATATATCACAAAGGGCTTTTGAATCTTTGAAGCCATTTTATTGTGTGCCACTCAAAATTCGAAATACATGTTGTTGCAAATATCATGTTGAGTTTTCTATGCACCATGAACTATTATGCTCCATCCGTTCTACTTTGCATAGTAAAGAAATGTTGGAGGATTGTGGGGCTAGTGGGCTTCCAAAATCATCAAGAGACTTGTTAGATCAACTCTTATGTCGTAGAGTTGATGGTTGTTCCTTTTATAAAAATGCTTGCTTAAATGAGAAGTGTTCAGAATGTGGTGGCTTATCCAAGTTTGACACATGTTTCCATGAGGGGTGTGAACAAGATCTTGGAAAGACAATAGTGAAAAAAAGGGTCTATGAAATGGTGAAATACACATTGAAGAGTGGGAGTGAGAGCTCTAGATGTGAATTGGTTGGAAAAGATATCAATGTGGCTAATTTTATTTCAGATTTCAAGGAAAATCTTTTTTACAAGTATGCAAGACATAGTCACAGGTCTCAGTGGTTGGATCAACAATTTAGAACGTGTAAGGAGACTTTTCCCATTGGCACTATTATATCAGTTGTTGATTTTGCTGAGAACTACACATTGCAACCTCAAAATGAGACACAATCTCAGTATTACAACTCTATTCAGATTGCAATTTTTGTTCACATAACATATAGACATGCCCCTGATAGTGCGGAAGATAATCGAAAGATTATTAGAGAGTATCATTTTTATATGAGTGATGATAGATCTCACTCTCATGAGTTTGTGCAACATTGTTTCAAGAATTTTTTTTATTTCTTACAGGAGCATGCAATTGCTATGGATAGACATATCATTTGGTCAGATAACTGTACAGGTCAATTCAAGAATGCTCGCATGTTTTATTGGTTGTGTAGGATGCACGTCGAGAGAGGGGTGCCTCATATTTGGAGTTTTTTTGAGTCCGGCCATGGAAAAGGGGAACATGATGGAGCAGGGGCATGTGTGAAGAGAGCTCTAGTTAAGGAGCAACTGAAGATTTCAACAACAAAGCTTCTTGATGCTCATAGCATTGTTGATTGGTGTAGTTTAGCATTATCACAGGGGGGGACTCTTAATTCAGTGGTACGTAGGTTCTTTTGGTTGGTTGAGGAAGGGTCCATAGGTGATAGATCAGATTGTGCTACAGTGACAGACTCATCAAAAATGCATTCATTTTGGAGCTCTAATTCTAGTACATGGACCATTTGGACACGACAACTAGCTTGTTTTTGTCGTACTTGTTTTCAGTGTGATTGGGATCACTGTGAGTCAAGTGAGTGGGTGGACACATGGGCTCCACATTATCTTACTCCATTGTCTATCATACCCTCTATCAAAAATGATGACATGGAAAGTTCACTTGAGCATAATCATCTATCAGATCTACTTCAGCCAGGACATGTCTTTGCATTGGTTGCACCACAGGGGAATGATGAGAAATCTGATTATTGGTTAGCACGTTGTGTAAGAGGAAAACAAAAACTTGCACAACCGATCAAAGATGATGATGGATTCACGTATCCTACTGGTTCAGTGGTTGTTGCTGGAACATGGCTGCGGACATACATGCTTAGAAGGAACAGAATTCCTGCATTCAAAGACTATCAGAAGCACAAAGTAATTCTCATATATTCGCATCTTATTATAGCAACAAATGTAAAGTTATTGAAGCATCAAGGAAGACCAAAAGTAAAAGAACTTTTTACTATTGCTAATGCTGATCATGAAGCCTTGTTGGAGACCCTAAAACAGAGAGAGGACCCTATTGGAATACTTGACTAGGTATATATACTTCTTATGTTATTTTCTTCATAATGATTTAATGAATTGATGATTATCTTGTTTAATACAATAAGTTACTAATTTTTGTATGATATTGGAATGTAGGTACATCATGAAGAGTTGGAGGGGGGTGGTATTGGGGAGAATTTCTAAAATTTATGATGTATTATGATGTAAAATGTGTAGTTTTTTGTATATGGTTTTTGTATTTTGGTAGGTTCTTTGTAAGGAATTATAAGAGGAAGATATTGAACAAGTTCTTCCAAATCATATTTGCATGTGATACAAGGCTATAACGATAATTTTAAGAGCATTTATAACTATATGAAAGATAATTGCATGCGGATATCTTATTACAAATTTGGTTTTTTCCTTATTTGACATAAAGCTGACATTATGATTATTAAAACTATTTTTATCAAACTAATCAAATAAGAAAAATCCATAAAGTACGGATGAACAATTAGAATACTTGATTTCTTCCATTTTACAACCAATCATAGCATTTGAAAGCATAAAGAGTCATAATATTGTATAATGTTTTGAAAGACTTTCATATTGAAAAGTTGTATGAAGCACATTTGGGATAAGCCATAAAATCCATGAAAGAAGATAGCATGTAGGATAAGCAATTAAAGCCAATAAGCAAGATAGCACATGCATACTGACATGATATGAAGTTGGATATGAAGGCTATGAGTGGATGAGTCATTAGAGGTATCAACAATCCCATCATAAATGAGATCTTGGATTTTATGTTTCAACACTATGGAATCTTTAGTTTTATGAAATTTTCTTCCATGGAGATTAATTTAAGAATGCCCCGTGTGTATGTAAAGGTCTTAAGGGAGATTAATTTAAGAATGCAATATTCTCCTCTAACCTTTTCTCAAGTTTAGAATTGATTTCTATCATGTGCTTAGAGAGATGAAGGTAAGAAAGATTATTTGTCTCTTCTAGCTCTTTGTATTGAACATATAGAAAGAGAGATGACAAGTGAACAAATTTAAGTGTAGTCAATAGATCAAGGAAACCATTTAGTGAAAGAAATTCTTAGTATGCATATCATAGACCATGAAGTTAGAAAATACCAATAGCTCTAAGACCAAAGAGCCATTTTAAGTATGTTCAAGCACTAGAGACATAGAAAATCAAAGTCAATTTATGAAACTCCCCTTAGCAAAAAATGCAAACAAATATTTGCATTTGACATTTTGACTTGGTTGAAAAAGTTTGACAATAATTGATAATATTTCAAGCTTGATGTTCAAAAGCAATTTTTTTTCCAAGAAAGATAGTGACACATGGAGTAGTCTTCAAACAATCATCCATCATTTGCGGCCACCCCATACCGAGGAGTCTCCAAGGTGCTCTAAGTGCATTTGGAGGTCGATCTTTCGAGGGTCATAACTCAGAGCTCGCGAGGGCTATTGATGAACTGTCAAATGCTACAGGATGATGATCCTGAGGCCTAAAATAACCTATCTCATTTTCGAGAGATCACATTCCGTTTGGATTCAGCACAGCGATCTCGCTCGATGCCAAAACTCGCAGTGTGCCTCAGTTCATAGGTGCACCACAGCGTAACTTTGAAACCGTTGATCTTGGCATCAAATCGTCAGTGCCATTAGCTCCAGATGGGCGGGTGAACCCTAGTCACACGCTTGTTCTGGCCACGAAGACCATCCATCATTTGCGGCCACCCCGTACCGAGGAGTCTCCAAGGTGCTCTAAGTGCATTTTGAGGTCGATCTTTCGAGGGTCATAACTCAGAGATCGTAAGGGCTATCGATGAACTGTCAAATGCTACAAGATGATGATCCTGAGGCCTAAAATAACCTATCTCATTTTCAAGAGATCACATTCCATTTGGATTCAGCACAGCGATCTCGCTCGATGCCAAAACTCGCAGTGTGCCTCAGTTCATAGGTGCACCATAGCGTAACTTTGAAATCGCTGATCTTGGCATCGAAATTTCAATGCCATTAGCTTCGGATGGGCGGTTGAACCCTAGTTACACCCTTGTTCTGGCCACGAAGACCATCCATCATTTGTGGCCACCCTGTACCGAGGAGTCTTCAAGATGCTCTAAGTGCATTTTGAGGTCAATCCTTCGAGGGTCATAACTCAGAGCTCGTGAGGGCTATCGATGAACTGTCAAATGCTACAGGACGGTGATCCTGAGGCCTAAAATAACCTATCTCATTTTTGAGAGATCACATTCCGTTTGGATTCAGCACAACGATCTCGCTCGATGCCAAAACTCGCAATGTGCCTCAGTTCATAGGTGCACCACAGCGTAACTTTGAAACCGTTGATCTTGGCATCAAATCATCAGTCCCATTAGCTCTAGATGAGCGGGTGAACCCTAGTCACACATTTGTTCTGGCCACGAAGACCATCCATCATTTGCGGCCACCCCGTACCGAGGAGTCTTCAAGGTGCTCTAAGTGCATTTTGAGGTCGATCCTTCGAGGGTCATAACTCAGAGCTCATGAGGGCTATCGATGAACTGTTAGAGGAGACAAGTTCATAAGGATGGAGTGGCTTAGTGTTTTTGCTAAAATAAGTTAGTGGGAAGGCTTTATTAGAGGGTCTTGGCCAAACTAGTGGGGTGTTTGCCAAAATTTCTTATTTTATTTCTACTTGGTTTTGTTTTCTTGTTTTGTGCTTGAGTATTGTTATGGGATTGGGACTTACACTCACCCTTGTGGGAAGGGAAGAGAAGTCCAGGGTGAAGGGCTTAAGTTGGGTTCGAAAAATGTATTGAGAACCTTGGAGTACGGGCTCCATTGTATGCCATAACATTTCATATCTTGCTGGGGGTGATAAGGAAAGTATGGTGTAGAAAGGAAGTTTGAGGAGTTACAGCTGATGGTAGTGGGTTTGGAGGAGGAAATGTGGAGGCCCTGAGAGGGCATTAAACAGTTCATTTATGATAGCCCCGAGAGGGCATGAAATTTGGTGAATTATGATAGCCCCGAGAGGGCATGGAAATTGTTTATTGCAAATATGGTTTGGTATGGCAAGTCTCCATTTTAGAACACACCTTCACCCTATGTTTATGGTTCCATCTGTGAAGCCATTGTGAAATAGTCTTGGGGGTAAATTGTTCAAGTTTGAAATGTAGTGTTTATGCATTGAAAGATTGTATGTGTATCTTAGTTTGAGCCTTGTTCCCTAGCGCGAGGGTGGTCTCTTTGAGGCCTATGGTTGGGTGGAAAGCACCCATGGTCCTTGTTATTTTGTTGTGTTGCATATGCAGATTTGTGTCCAAGGGAGCAATGGAAATGGCTTGGAATGATCATCTTGCATATTGATGTTGGATGAGAAAACTTGACATTGTGCCCTCATTTGTGAAGGAGGATTCACCAGCTTGTTCATGTTCTCAATGATCATGTTGGACAATGTTCATGCTACTCATTGTCCATATCTTTCAATGTCCACATTCCTTATGATTTTGAAAAGTCCCTTATGTTGCCCCATTGTGATGGAAGGAGATTGTATCATTGTTACCTAATGTACGTGTAGAAGAAAATATTGATAAGGTTGTATATGCATGTTTCATTTGGAGTTTATATTGTTATGAAAGCATTGGTACGAGTCACAGATTTGCTTTGACATCATTGTTATCATTTGAAAATGTGAAAGAAAGTTTTCTCCTTGTGGTATTGTAAATGACTAGTTGATAATAACAATCCATAGATGTTATGTGATACCATTGATTGTATAAATTTAAAACTTAGTACATTGCTTACAATCTTGTTGTGCACTCAATAATTTGGTGAGGAAGCAATGTTGATAGATAATGAGGATATAGTAATATACTAATTGTCACATTAATATATATTGTAATGATTAATGAATGTGTTTACATTGGTAATGAGGATAATAAGTAATTCTGATCCCCTTCCCTTACATGCTAGAATCACGACCTAGTCCATATGATACAACTGACAGACCCTAATAGAATATTAGTATCAGAGGCTTGTTAGGATATGAATTACCTCACTAATTTATGAGTGTTGTATCTTGAACTTGCTTGTTTGACTCGTGACGCTAACTTGAACTAGACTGTCATCCAATCTATTTGAAAACCACCTGTGACTAAAATGTTAACACCTTCACACTATTCACATGAGTCTTGAACTCCTATTCAATGATAACCTTGTTTTACAATATGTAATTTCTTATGCGACTTCATAAGCTTAAAAAAAAAAAAAAATTGTTGTGTTTTTACTAGTAAAATTTAGGGCATGACACATGATCCACGATAAATTGAACAATACTAGATACTAAATTAATATGTATATCATTGTGCACGTAAATGATAAAAATATATATCAAAATACATGTATCCATAGACAAAATTTTACACAAATATATATCAAAGATCATGTATCCATAGACAAAGTACTCAAATATATATATATATATCAAAATACATAGATCCATATACAAAATGTGGCTGATCCTGCCATCAGAATGTGTATAATATCAATGTTTCTATATACAATGTGGCATATGCCATCTCAAAATGTCTCATGATGCATCCTATGAAAACTATACTATCCTAGGGTGCTGGTGGATGATCAAAATGCAGCCTCTTCACTGCACTAGGTGGATCAGATGCCTCCTACATAAACAAAAAAGGAAAACCCAAAGTTAGACTACTAAATTTATATGATTCTACGTATCTAACATTGAATTACTCAAATTCATAATGATCTTTTCCGTATTGGAGATTAATACTATCAAAATTTCATAATAAATACCTCTCTCATCGACCTCCTGCGCCGGTCAGGAGTCCTCTCGTATGCCCTCGGCAATGCTGGTACCTCTGTGATTGTGGGCTGTATATGTTCAAATACCTTTGTCAGATGAATCTACAATTTAAACTATAACATTATAATTCATAGCATGCTAAATTTATAACATATTTAATCATGAATTCAAACTACAACTTACTATTGTAGGCTCCTCCTCAGGAGTGAGTGGCCGCGTCATCAAATCTACATAACTGTCCCGTCGAACCTCATGTGTACTAGGAGTCTCCTATGAGATACAAAATAGTAGTTGTTAATATCACGAAAATTAGTTTTGAATTTATTTATGAAGATAAGTGATGCAAGAGCATCCCATGCTCATCAGGGGAACATTGAAGATCCAAGGCATTATAGAGGTCATGGAACATCTCTTGAAGTCAATTGGGCAATCCTTGCACCAATTATGGCTCATGGAAGCATACAAAGTTATAATGTTGGACTCATATGTGGAAGAAAGTTGTAATTGGGCATGAGATAGGATTTTAGGATTTCATATGGTAGATGTGTCATTTGATAGGTTCATGTAGGTTGTCATGATCATATCTTGTCATTAGACAAGTCAAAACGTTCTAGAATTGAGTTTTGGGGTTTGAACAAGCAGGCCCTGGTTTTTAAGCCATTTTAAGGAGGGTTTTGAAGTTTGGGTGTTTAGGAGTGTGACCAAGACCTATAATCTTGAAAATCCTTAGTGTGTTGGTCCCTTTGTTGAAGCCTTGGTGTGTCTAATTCCTCCTTGTGTGTCCCAAAGTTGAAAGGTACATAAGTGGTGTCCAGAGATTTCTTGGTGAGGAAAGAAAGAGAATCAATGAGTTGGCCCTTGGGAAGGAAGAAAACTTGTTGTGAAAATGCCTCCTAAAAATCAAATGGCTAGAGAACTTGAAGAATTGAGAGAAGAGTTGGCAAAAGAGAAAAGAGAGAGGAGAGAACTTGAAGCATCTAGAGTGAGGGACGAAAGACAGATGAGAATAGAGAGGCTGAAGCTTATTGCAAGGATAGAATCCTTAGAAAAGGAAAGGCAAGAACCTAGAGGAGAAGAGGTTAGAGGAAGAAATCATGGAGAGAACCATGAAGAAGAAGAGGTTGGTAATGCAAGGCAAGAGCATGAGACAACAGATGATCCTAAAGAAAGGAGATTTATGAGAATCATTAAGGCAGTACAAGGTAATGGTGGGAAGAACCATATTGATTTTCCAATATACCAGGGTAAAATGGATAGTGAAGAAGTGCTAGGGTGGATAGAGGCCCTTGAGAACTACTTTGATCTTGAAGACATAGAGGCAGATAAGAAGGTAAAAGTAGCAACAACAAGACTGAGAGGAACATCACTCACTTGGTGGACTAGTGTTCAGAATGAGAGAGAGGAAAGGTGGTGCAGGGCACCTAACCTATGTGGCAGGGGGGAACAAGTATCTCTGTTGCCGGACACCTTGCCACTCCATGAAAGCGAGGATTCAAGTAGATTAGGAAGTTGGAATAAAGGTTTGGTCCATATTTTACAAGTTGGTCTATGTTTTGTAATAAAGGCACATGTAAGGCCCACAAGCATTTTGGTGTGGTTATAAACCAAGTGACTCCATGGGACCAAAAGGCCTTAGAATAGGGTATTTAGAGTCTAAATAGTATTAGCAAAAAGTGGTTGTTTGTTTGTTTTATGGTTGAGAACGCCTATATGGTTGTTCCAACGGTCATGTAGACCTTTATATATGTCATATGTGATCTCAGTTGAAAGGGGGAGATCAGAGTGTACGGTGGTTTGGAGAAAAAATAATAAAAACTTTAATTTTCTGGAAATTTACTTAGTTGCATTTAATAAATCCATATGACCAATTTTGAGTCAATGGAATAGTTTAGAAAGTTAGGGAATGCATAAAAATTATAGTTTGAAATTTGAATTTCAAATTCAAACGGTCATATTAGTTTTGGAGGGAAAGTAGTAATTTGGTATTTGTTTGATTAAATAAACCTTTGTAACCAACTTGGTCGGTTGGACAGGTGCATATAAGCCTATTTAAGTTGTAATGAACATATGCAAGACATGAATCATTATTGGTACAGAAAAAATCATAGAAATTGTATAGAACAACAATCATACTTTCCTCTGCATCAATTAAAAAAATAAAAAATAAATGATACTTATACATACAATGGGGCTCTCTATGCGAATGAAAATCCCTGATGATCTAGGACGCCGAATCTGTACAGGCTCATCGCCAGTAGCCACACCCTATATACAATAAATAATGTAATTAAATGAGATTACCACAAAAATTTTACAAGAATGCATCAATATTTAATCAATTAGAAAACATCTAATTACCTTTCCTTTGTCAATGCATGCTGGCTCACCCCCCGCACTTTGTCCCCTAGGGGCAGGTGGTATCTGCAAGATAAAAGAAAGATTAGCAACCATATATGCTACAATATCAAATAGAAAAAAGAAATGCGAACACAACATAATGTACCGTAGATGTCTCAAGGCCAAATGAAATGGCCGAGAGTGTAGCATCATCTATCTGTCTGAGCTCCTCCTCGGTCATCAACTAAACATGAATGAAGATCACATACATGTAAAAGTCAGTATGGCTTAAAAATTAAAATTACTCTATTATAAAAATTAACTTTAAATCATATATGTCATAACAAAAAAATGTATACATGTACCGACACTGAAGGAGTCCATGCCTCTACATTCCCCTCCTCTCTCGCATCAGGGTCTGTAGCCTCTGCACGTGTGTCTAGTGTATCCTCGTCTAATACAAAATGATACTCAGGAAGATCACCTATGGGACCCAGGCAAATATTCTTGCATGTAATGCAAGTGTGAGGCACACAAATGTGTGATGAGCTAGCCGATGATGAACTGGCACCAACATCATCAACACGAGGAGGCAAGACTGACCTAGCCTGAGATATCATTAGGCTACTCAGCCTATGAATGGTCTGATGGTCTGAGAGCTAGCCTCTGCCATAATATCTGGATGCTGCACTCGAGGAGGGGGGGAGAAATAAGGGGGGGGACAAAAGTGCCAAGTTTCTTCCGCTGGGAAGAGGGTCTATCCTGAGGAGCTCCTAGTCCTAAGCCCATGTTGGGCTTCATGCTCCAATAGTTCACTTTAAGTTTCAACACAAATTCTGCATATAATTTTTTAAGGAAATAAAATGGTATGTCTAAATTGCCATGTGGAGGGATATCAAAGACCATCCACCAACAGTCCCAAAAATTTGCACGTATGGCATCATTTGTGCACCATTTAATCGATAGTTTGGTTTTTTTTGGGTCAACTGGTATACCCGTTTTTGGGTTAGCAAAAAGGCTTGCCAAATCGTCTTTGGTTATGTTGAGGGCCACGACCTCATCATAATCCAAACCATCATCAAACATCTGGTGCATTTCATCACACCAACGAAGAGCGACATTTTGTTGGTTTGTAAGAGTTTCAATGTTATCCACTATGGTGTTTAACGTGGATAACATAGGAGCTAGTGCAGGTACATTATTGTATGTTCTATGCAAACCTCTCAACTCAGTGAGATTTTCATTTATCAAATCCTCGATTCGAGGAGGGTTTTGAGGAGGTAGAGGATCATTTGGTGGACGGTTTTGTGGGGATACTGGATCGTTTGGTGGTGGGTTGCGAGGAATATTATTCCCTGCCTCAGTGTCATCATTTTGATCAGCCATTCCTATTGAATTGCAAAACGTAATATATATTAAAAAAAAATCTAAATTTTAACCATTTTTGTCAAAAAAACCCTAGATTCAACTAAAACAAACAAAATCTTGTTAAAATCTATTAAATTTAGGTTAAAAATGAGTCAGGGGGGGGGGGGGGGAAACATACCTGATATCTGGTATCCGATTTGCTATCTGATATTTGATTTATTATCTGATATCCGATTTGACTGGCCCAAATTTGCGTGAAAATAAGGGCCGCGGGTCTGTGATTTTGTGTTTAATCCATGCACAGGTATCGGATATCCGATATTATATCGGATGTTCGATATTATAATATATATAATATAACATATATATTACATTTTATATATTTTTATATTATATTTTATATTTATTATATTAATTTACTATATATTATAATATAAAATATTATTATTATACTATATTATTATAATTTATAATATATTATACTTTTTTATTATATATTATATTATAAGATATTACTTTTTATTATTATATTATATTATATATATATATATATATAATATTACATTACTATATATTATAATATATGAAATATTATATTATACTATTATAATATAATATGTTATTATAATAATATTATTATAGTATAATATTATACGATTATAATATAATAATAATAATATTATTATGTTATAGTATAATAATAATTATAATAATATTATTATATTATAGTATAATAATTATTATAATAATAATATTAAATAATATATCATACTATTATATGATTTTAATTATTAGTCGGATATTGGATTTAAAATCGGATATCCGATATGATATCGGATATCTGATAAGGCTCGGCTTAACCTTCCAGGTTTGGTTCCTGGATAGGTAAAAAAAAGTCAGAGCAGATTTTGAAGCGCTTTTAGGCGTCTTCAAACTCTTTTTTTTTCACATCGCCACTTTTTGGCACACCATGATCCTGCACATACCCCCATACCAAATGTTTTTAGAATCTCCTTGATATATTTTGATTGTGTTATGTATATCTCATCCTTGATTTATTGAACTTGCAATCCAATAAAGAAGTTTATCTCTCCAAACATTAACATCTCAAATTCCTTTCTCATTTTTTAAGCAAATGACCTACACAATAGTTCATCTCCTCCAAATATGATATCATCAAAAAAAAATTCAGCTATTAAGATCTTATCTTTAGATTCACTTTTCAAGTGCACATTATTTTTATCACTAGTTCTTATAAAATCAATCCTTATCAAATATGAGTGTAGTCTTTCGTACCATGCTCAGGTGTCTGCTTCAATCCATATAAAGCCTTGTGTATTTTGCATACCATGTTTTTTTTTATTATGGTCCACAAATCCTTTTGGTTTTTCAATGTAGACTTATTCTTCCATAATTCTATTTAGAAATGCAAATTTTACATCCATTTGATAAACCTTGAATCCTTCATAGGCACCATGTGCAAGTAGAATTCTCATGCCTTCTAATCTAGCAATAGGAGAAAATGTCACACCATAGTCAATTCCTTCAACCTAAGCATATTCTTTGCATATTAGACCTGCTTTGTTCCTTATCAAACCTCCATTTTTATTCATCTTATTTCTAAAAATCAACTTTGTACCAATAAAATTCTTATCCTTGGGTCTTGGTACCAGTGACCGAGTATTGCTCTTCTCGACTTGATCAATCTCTTCACTCATTGCATTAATCCAATCTTCAATTTCTAGTGCATATTTGACTATTCTAGGCTAAAATTTAGAAATTAAAATTGTATTATCTCTCAGCTTACTTCTTGTCATGATTTTTGCATCCTTGTCTCCAATTATCTAATTTTGTGAATGATTCCTTCTAGCATACTTTGCTAAGACTGGTTCGGTTCTTTGTTCTTCAACATTTCTTCGCTTAGTGGGGGATCAATTTATTGCTTAGTTGTAGCTTGTTTTCACTTGGTTACTTCATGTTATTGCAAGATACTCAGTGGACCTTTGTGTATATATATAAACCTTTGATAGCCTTCTAGTTTGTTCTTGCTTTCTTCATCACTCTTATATGCAAACTCATAAATCCTTACATTTTCACTTTGAACCATTTTGTTAGTAACCTTTTTCAAAAATTTATAAGCTTTTCTTCTTGTGGAGTAGCCTAGGAATATAGTTTCACTCACTTTTAGAATCAAGCTTTCAATTCTTGTGATCTTTTAGAATATAGCACCTACTTCCAAAGATCATAAAGTAGCTAACATTCAGTGTATGCCCATACCAAAGTTCATAAGGAGTTTTGTTTTCCCCTTTCTTCATTTGTACTCGATTGAAGGTATAGACAACAATGCTAATTGCTTCTCTCTATAATATTTGTGCAACCTCCTTTTCAATCAACAATATTCTAGCACTTTCAACTATTGATTTGTTCCTTCTTTCAACTATGTCATTTTGTTGTCAAGTCCTCAATGCAGAGAATTTTCTTTTAATTCCTTTCTCATTGAAGAAGCTAGTAAATTCATCATAGATGAAATCACCTCCTCTAGCAGACCTTAAGCACTTCAATTTCTTACATGTTTCTTTCTCAACTCTTTCCTTATACCATTTGAACATTTGAAATGCATCAGATTCTTCTTTCAAAAACATCACAGACATCATTCTTAAGTAATCATCAACAAATAAAATGAAATATTGATCATCGTGATAGCTTTGTACTTTTATAGGACCACATAGATCAATATTGACCAAGTCTAGTACATCATGATTATACGAGTAAGACTTTCTTTTAAAACTTGACTTGGTCATTTTACCAATATGGCATTGCTTACACATCACTTTATTAGGTTTTCTTAAGCTCAGTAAACCTCTCACTCTTTTCTTCCTACTGACCTTGATTATGTTATCAAAATTCACATGACAAAACCTTTTATGCCATGATAGCCAAACATCTTCAATCTTTGCAATTAAACATGAATTCTCAGTAGAATCCAAATAGAATAAATTACCTCTTGTTTGCTCTCGAGTACCAATCAAATTTCCAACATCATTATAGATCTTCACCTTTTGATTTTGGAACTCTACTTGGTGACCTATGTTGTTCATTTGTGTCATACTCAACAAATTTTATTTTAGTCCTTGAACCCAGTTGGAATTTTCACACCTAATCTTCTCAATAAACATAATGGAGCCTTTTCCTTTAACAAGACATGAAGCATAATTGAACCAAGTTTTACAAAGCCTCCATCATAATTTTCTTTCTTATCAAACTTTCCAATATCACCAATCATTTGATGTAAATAATCACTTTCAATAATCCATGTATCATTCTTACTAACTTGAGAAATGAGATCTCTTTCATCTTCATACCTTTCATCTTCTTTTGATTCATCCTTCATAGCGACATAAATAACTTCCTCACCATCATCTTGATTAGTAGTTTCATAATCAGTCTTGTCTTCCTTTGTTAGGTAACAAGACTTCTTTCCTTTGTCCCTGTAATCTTTATTCTTTTGGTATATATTCTCCCTTTTGTTATTCTTATCATTATTGTTCATGCTTGGACATCTAGATGTAATATGATCAACCTTGTTACATTTAAAACAAATCAAAGGTAATTTACCTTTATACTTTATTTTTTCTCACAAGTAACCTCTTTTCTAGTAGTGTCTCTTACTCTTCTTTTCTTTCTCCTTTGAGTCATAGTCACTTTCTTCTTGACTATAATGAGAGTTATTTTCTTTTCTTAAACTACAAATGGTTAGAGATGACTTGAAAGAAATTTATATATTTGGTAAATAATTATGAAATTTATTAAGCTCATATGTAATCATCCTACTGACCAATGCATCAAGAGTAATAACATGACCGGGTATGGATCTCAATTCCTAAATAGTAGAAACTCTAATATCATAGATAGGTAATAGAGTTCTAAGAACTTTACTTACCATACCTTTTTCACTTATGATTCCACCATCTCCTTTGATGGCATCAACCACTTCCTTGATATTGTTATTGTACTATACAATGTTCTAACCTTCTTGCATCCTCATTTTATCAAATTCTCCTCTAAGACTCTTAACCTTTTCCCTTAGTATATTATGATCACCTCCATGAAAAAGTTTAAGTTTGCCCCACATTTTCTTTGTTGTAGCATGTCCTTTGACATCATCAAATTCAACATCAGTTAGGGAAGAAGCTATATATATCATTAAGGTGTTGTGTTCTTGCTTTTCTCTCATATGTCCAATTGTCATAGGTCCAAGGGGTGGTGATGTTATTAATTATCTAGAAAGTATGATGCATATTGTCTAATAGAAAATATGTGCAACCTCGTCCCACTTTTTCCATGAAGGGAAGTTTTCTTTATTTAACTTGGTTACCTCTCTCTTATACATCTTTGGATATTTAGCTTAAGGTATTTCAAAATTATTCCTCCAATCACTTTTTCTCTGATACTAATTGGTAGATATTTGAGAGGTAGGGGGGGGGCGGGGGGCTAGGGATGGGGGGTGAATCAGTTATCCTTGGGTTCTTTTAACAACTATATATTTTTAGCAATTTAAACTTATCAGCAGATTCACTCGGTATACAAATTAAACTATTCAACTAGCCCACAACATTAAATAGCAATTTTCACATGCAAACATGAAATAACATGTAAAACATTCATACACACATAAAAACCAATATTTTAATGTGGAAACCCAATTTGAGTAAAAACTACTAGGGACTTGTCACCCAAAAATAATTTACTCTTCTAAAGTGAGCTCGAGTAAGAGCCAACCCCAGTGAAAGTTACATATGTATTTGCCAGATATGGCCATGTTAGGGGATTTCACCAAAGATCATCTAGACCTCATGACCATTAAATGAGTAGCCTATCTAAATAAATTAGAAAATTCACTAATATGTCACCTTACAAAATAATTTACAAATAGGATTGTTAAATCCACTTGCTTAAGAGATTTTCTGATATAATGGTTAAAAAGTAACAATCAAATGATCTGATAAATATACAACTACCTTTGCTTCTTCAGATCTCCATTCCACTCAAATCTTTCTTTACTGGTCGGTCATCACACTAACTCCATAAATCCACTTTCCTTCACACTTCAAATCTTCTTGGTATGCCCTTCTATACTTTCTGGCTATCAACTCATTCAACAACTTGACCAACACCTTTAACCTTCTTGTTTAGTCCTTATATACACATATTTTTGTTGATAAATTAGTTTCATTAGGCTTTCCATGGATTCCTCTTAGTCAAATGATCAATTACCAACTCAGACACATTGAATCTATCACTAGGTAAAAAAAACCACAAATCATTCCACTTGTAACTTTGCCTTGGAACTTGAACTTTTCTTGGATCTCAAAACACATATTAAATCTTCATTATTTGATTTTACCTTGCCAATTTCATTCATTGATCTTGCTAATTGAATTTGTCCTTATCTTAGAATATTTTAGATTAGTTCAGTTCTTCACTCTATGTCGTCCCTTGATCAGTTCTTCACAAATTATTCTTCTTTACAGAACTATGTTCTTGCTTCATTAAACACCTTCATCACTCAGTTAATATTACACTTGGTTAATGCTATGCTTTCTTGGCAACCATTCTTGCTTAGTAACATCTCCTGCTCAGTAACACTATTCTCCAAATAACTTGACTTACTTAACCTTCCTTTTATTGACCACCATTTCTAGCTCGGTGTAACTTATTAATTTCTTAACTCTTCACTTTACAACTTCATTCATTTCTTTTCGACCATATTAACTTTCTTGTGCATCATCTTAACACTTCATCAAATTATGCAAAAAATCAAACCAATATTATCTTGTTAAAGACCAATTCAATTTTTCCCAATTAAGTTCACATACTTAACATCAATTCTTCATTTCATCCTTTATCTTTACCATCCATTTCTCTATTCAATGCCACATTCTTCAGATGATTTGAAATGTGCATGAATCAGTATTGCCAATCAACGTGACATCAGTGACAACATAACAACTAATCTAACTCTTCTACATAAATTTCATAGTTTGATTATTTGACCTTGTTCCTCATTAGCATTACTTGTATAACCATACCAATTATTCTCTTTCATCAACATCAGTTGTGTCTAATACTGGTATCCTTTATAGAAGAAGCAAGTACGCTTGCAAGTTATAGACCATTGTGACTATTCATAACTAGAACCAAATGCAACTGAATCACATTATTTTTAATATAAATTAGAAGTATTAAAATATTAATCTAGAAGATTTGTACTATCATCGACATCTTTCTGAA
Organism: Cupressus sempervirens; assembly: GCA_028749045.1. NCBI lineage: Eukaryota > Viridiplantae > Streptophyta > Pinopsida > Cupressales > Cupressaceae > Cupressus > Cupressus sempervirens. Next base: position 571,410,503 of record CM053785.1, read on the forward strand.
AGGTCATGTCCTTTGGTTTGAAAATATTTTAATGTTGCTTTGATCTCCTTTATTCCATCTAGAAAAAAAATTCCATGCCCTTTATATCTCACAAACAAATTCTTCCAATTTTGCTCCTCTATAATAAATAATTGTATTTTGCACATAAAATAACTCAATTAGATATCATTTTAATCAAAAGAAATATAATCTTACCTTAATTGGTTTATAACTTTACAAAAATATGTTGATACCCTGCAAAAGGTTAGAAGTTATATGATAGGGTTTGTCTCAAAAGGATATATAAATAAAAAAGTGAAAATATTAATTTTTAGAAATATTAATTTTTAGAGGAACCTTTATTTAAATAATATATCCTCTCAAAGACATTAGAACATTATCATATTTGTAAAACTATTTAATTACACAGTTTTCCCATAATGTTGGGTAAAAATATAGTATCAAAATACATTTTATAAATACATATTCCAAACTTTGTTTCCAAAATACAAGCATATGAAATTGCACTTTCATAAAGGCTATAAAATAAATAAATATTTTTGTTGCTATGTAATAAGATGATATTTTATTAAAAAAAAGATAAAAACAATCCATACATAGAACACAGATCCCCCATAACATTTCAACAGTCCAACATAACCCCCAAAATGTCTAGCCTACTAAAAAGAGCAATTAAATATAAGAAGAGACATTATAATCAACATAAAGATTTCCCCATCATAATTCATAAACCTCCACCCTTCTTCCAAGAATGAAGAATCATATCAAAGGATTTCTTTTCATTTTTCCTCTTTCTCCATTTGATTGTTTCCCATCCATCTTCCACCTTTGATGCCTCATTTTTCCATGCCATTAGAGTGGCCTTTGAACCACATCCCTCAACCAAATAACTCTCACCATGCTATAACAACTTACCATCCATTTGTTGCCCTTCATTTTCTCAAGTACCCACAGGTCTTTCCTTCTCTTTGCCATCAACTGTGGTAGCAATGCTATTATCATTTTCTTCTCTCCCAAGCCCCTCCTTGTCATCCTTTGTCACTTTACATGAACTTCCTTTCTCTTGGATCAAATTTTCACCATGCACAGCTTGAGAATAACCTTTTTGTACCCTCACTTTCTTCTCCATCGTATAGTGATGGTGTGATACATCCTTCCACCAAGATGTTGCCTTTGCCACTCTATATTTGGAGCATTGAGTATTCCTATGATCAGTCTAAAAATACCTCCTACATTTGAATGGAATCCCCTCATAATCTAGAGGTTGTGCCCAACACCCATTTATAGTTTTAAGAATTATCTCTATAGGGAGACCTTCAGAAACATCTATTTCCACCAATATACGTGCATATGTGAAATGCAAAAGATTTGAAGAGCCCTCATCAATCATTAAAAAAATTCCCAAAGAGTTACCTATAGCTTCAAGACAAGAGTCAAACCAATAACGTAATGGCATATTCAGAAGTCTCACCCACAATGGGATCATGTCAAAAGTTTCAGTAGCAAGACAAAATGGAGCATGCCAAGGCTTCAACATTAGTGGAAACTTTTGCTCCCAAATCCAAATGTTGTCACACAAAACCTTAGTTATGTCCTGTGCATGTTCAAAAACCATATTGAAAAGGCCTCGTGCATAAGGATAGATTTGTACACACCCCTCTAGAATCGACTCCCAATTCTTGAAAATCCACATATGCAGATCACATAGACTTGGCCACAACCTTCTAAAGCACCCTATCAATCCCAAGCTTAAGAAAACTTCCACATTATGATTCACTTCCTCCTCTATTAAATCATATATGTTCACTGTAATAGTCTTGTCCTTTTGGGCTTTAAGAAAATCCCCAAACCCTATGCTTTGCATACATTAATCCATCAAAATCCTGGTGTCATTGCCGCTAAACCCAACTGAGACAGGCCCACCAAACTTTACCCCTATCTTTGAATGGAATCATGTCCCCTACGGTTGGTCACCAAACCACATCACCTCTTTCTCCTTTTGCAACCCATTATATGGAACTTTTTGCACTATCTTCTAGCCTTCAACCTAGGATGAACTTTTCCCATTGTCATCACTATTAAAACCCCCACTCAAATAAAACAACCCTGCATCACACTGTCATGATAATGGCTTAGAAACTTTATATGGTGCCCTAGCCATTGTCAGTATCATTTGTCATTCACTATCAAATTTGGATTTCGGTCCCTTTGATGTGCCCAAACCTGATCAACCCTCCCCAAATACAATCAAGTTCTTCGAAACCCCATTGAAACCCTGTTGATTCTCCCTGTACTCTAAAACCCTACTTGCAATCACTGAAGAAACCATAAGTGACACCATCATCCCAACTTTTTACAACAATTACAAAACAAGGGGCACATGCGCCAAAGTTCTTGCCTTCATGTTTTTATGGTTGACTGAAGTAGCTTTTGTAATGATCTCTATCTTGTCAATGCCTCTGTGTTTTACTAATGGAAACTTATGGCTCAAGATTAGTTTTTTGTGTTTAGTGTGGAACTAATGGAAAATGAAAAAGTGTCTTTTAAAATGGAAATTTCCATAACATTTTTTTGTATATATACAACTAAGCTAGTGTTGATATCAAGGATGCCTATGAATAATAGAGAGAATTGAATAGAATTTGAAAAATACTAATAATTTTATTATTTTAAAAATATATAAATAACATAAAAATTATATTATATGAATGAACTACTCATTTTTACCAATTCAATTATAAGTTGAAATATTTAATTAAAAAACATTGTTGATTACTTAAATCAAAGTACCAAAATATGTAGTACGTTTGAGGGATAATATTAATGGTATACAAAAAAATTGAGCAAAATTGTAAAATAGTAGAAGATAATAAATGTGTTTAAAATAAGGAATATATTTAACTCTATATTTGATTAAAATATCTATATTTGAATAACATTTTACAAATTACAAAAATAAACATCAATGTAAAACTAGTAATAAATATATTTAAAATAAGAAATATAAAACATTGAAGTCTATATTTGAAATTGGTAAGGAAAATAGATAGGAATAATTTCTATTGACTAGACATATTTGTGAGGTGGAAGATAATAAAAATGATTGTTTTTTTTAAAGTTTATCCACTTGTCACAAATGTGGAAAAGATAAAGTTGCAATTAATGCATTCATTAATAGAGGTGTTAGAAAAAAATAATTGTATTTTTGTTGAAGAAAATTGAATTTTTTCATTGCATTTTTCATTATGAGCCAATACAATATTTAAAAAATTATATTTTTCAATTTAAAAAAACATGCAAATTAATATAGCTTTTGCAAACATTAGTATATCTTAAAATTTTTAGATTATGTAACTAATATGGAACCTCATGATTTCATTAGTTTCCTACCAAAGGTAGGAACTAATAAATATTTCAACTTTAACTAAAATACAATTATAGATTTAGATCAATAACTCCCTTGAAAGGACAATGCACTTTAATAAGATTCAAATTTATTTTGGAGGAAAAATTAAATATACAATGAATGACAATATTGACAAAGTATTTTATGATTAAAAGCTTTATTTGGAAAATAATATTTATTTCTATCCTTAAATTATCTTGCTAATTATTTCCCAAGCATAAGGTTTATTATTAAAAATAGAAAACGTCTCTCATAAATCTATTCATTAATAAATTTCCTATTTGTTATTGTGATAAACAACATTCAATTGTTAGATTTAGTTTTAAGAGTATTTATCCCTCATATTTTAATTCAAGCACTTCATATATATCATATATATTTTTAAATATTTTATCTTGAAAATTATATTCTGGCATAAAGATAAGACATTAATATTAATAATGATATCTCCCATATTAAAATTAGGGAAATACTTAACTTTTTAGTTTAGGGCACTACATACCTTTCGTTGTTTGGGAAGGAAGTAATTTAGACCTGTGAAGTGACAAATTTTCTCTATTTTCACAACCCATGTAAACTTGCTTCGTGACTTGATGATAAGGTTATTTAGGTTTAGGATTCCTCAAATATATTAAATTATTTCCTTCAATAGCACTAATTATGTCACACCATGAACCATCTTCTCGATGTTCCTCCTCTCGCTTGGAGTTAATAAATTATTAGTAGCCCATTTATATTTTAATAGTATTCTCTTTTCTCAACGCAATCTCTCTTCGCAATCACCACTTCACTATTCATATAAATCACTATTGCGATTTGGTGACAGTAACTTAAAGTTATGGTTTGTGTAGAATGACATTTTTTGCTATTTTGCTATCATTTGAAAATTTAATGGCAAAATGGTGATACAAAATCTTGTATGGTGGAAAATAGTTTAAGCTCATCATTCATACCCTGCTTCCTAAATAACAATGATAAAATATATTAGAATCATTTAAACTCATATTTCCTTTATCTTAAACTTTTAACATGATAAAGACTTATTTTAGGATTTACAAATCTTTCAAAGAAAGATGCATTTCAATAAGGGGTTTCTAAATATTTTTCTATCTTTTTATCGGTAAGGCATTGTATTGAATCTTATATTAGCACCTTTAAATAGTAAATTTTTATATGGAAAACATAATATTTAGTGGGGAACTATAAAAATTATGTCAATTTCCAAAGTGTGAGAGGATAAACACATTAATAATGTGAAGTAATAGATTTAAAAAAGATAACGAATAATATTGCATGAATTAAAAATATTGGCACATAGATAGTTGAATGTACATAAAATATAATACAATAACCATATTAACACAAGGATATTCAAAGGTGATTTGATCATGGTTCTGAAATGTGTAGCTAAGATGATTTTGCATTTGGAAATGCATATATACCCAAAAAATTGATTCCCAAATTTTAGGAGTTGGAAATAGAAGAGCATACCTAATTGTGATTGCACAGAGAAACTTCTCAATTTGTAAAAAAAATAGGCTTACGTTAGTAGCTCTTTCTAGGGATGTATGCTCCCTATGAGCATAGTGAGATCCCAGTTATCTCTGGAGAGGTCATTACTACATTTGGACCCGAATTGTGACGGTAGGCCATTGCAATTGCAATGGTCAACTATCGCCCAAGCGATAGTACCAAGAATTGGCTCATGTTGGACGAGCATCAGACTTTTGGTGTCGTAAATTGCAATGGAAAGCTCCTCCATCGTTATTGCGATAGATAAAGTAGTCACAATTTGGTAGAAGGATAGGCCAAGAGGTTATCGTGACATTGTCATAACTGCGACATGTCACCGTTGCAATTACGACATCTTACAAATTCACCATGCTATCACAATAGTAATGTCCATGCTTGAAGGTCGTCAATCAACCATCAGAATATCCATCACAAGTGTGACGGTATGTGACAGTAGTGTTGTGGATGCAATGGCTATCCATCAAATTTATCTGTCGCAAGTGTGATGGATATGCGATGAAGATGATGTTGGTCCAACAAAATTTTGTCAGGAAGGATTGTCATAATTGAGACCACCTGTTGAAATATATTTTTTAAAAAATGTTCTTTGTTAGAAATACATTTTACCATGGTGATCACATGCATATAATATTTAGTGCAGGTCATATAGTTTCCTCTTTGGCCCTCTCATGAAGATTGTGTTTGATATTCTTCTAAGTTGTCTGATTGATACTACTTATGCTCAAGTGTTTCACAGATAGTGTTGCATTTCTATTTCCTTTTTATATTACTATGGATAAGAATCCCAACGTCATGATTATTTCTCCATATAGGAAGCCACATATTCAACATATATTTTGTGTGCAACATTAGTTTATTGAGGACTTGACATGAAAATAGGTGGACCACCACCAAATGTTTCCAAGTGGCATTTTGGTAGTGGTCCACCTGTTTTCATGTCAAGTCCTCAATAAACTAATGTTGTACACAAAATGTATTTTGAATCTTATTAGTTCGAGATTTTTCTCAGAGTTCCCATCTTTATTCTTTAGTTTTGGTTCACTCTTATTTTCAAATGGTTATTTTGAACCATTGGTTTTTCCAAGTCTCAAATGTAATTTGAGGTCCAATAACCCATTTTTTAGTTGTCCATCCATGAGCCTTGTCCTTTCCATCCCTCAAAGCCTATTGTTGACCAAGTTTGTTCCTTGGTTCTCCTTTGTAAACATAGTGATTGAGGTCATGTTTCGAGTTTTGATTTTCTTTAATAACTCTTGAACCACTTGTACCCTTTGTACCATTTGTACTAAGTTTAAATGGTTCAAAAGTTTTAGCACTTCAACTCATTTTTCGATCTTTGTGCAATATTGTTGGTGGGCCCTAGCCTTATGTGCCATGGAGTTCAATTCTTAGAAGATGCATTACAGTTGGACACCTTGTCAGGTTTGACACACACATGTGTGACTTCATCATTTACAAAGAGGTAGTAAATTGGAGTAAGGCAATCATTAAATATCATGCCAAGATTTATTTTTAAAGGGAAAAAGTGGAAATTTGGCACACGTGGAGGTAACATATCATTTAATTTACTGGCTTTATATTTAATGATAAGCATCATCTTCTCACATTTATAGACACCTAAATCTAATTACATCACTAAGTAATCTTATTTAGTCATCTCCTAGGACATTACTGATTAAAATATTTATTATTTAATTAATTAATTGTCATCCCCTAATTAAATAATTAATTTAATTAACTATAGTCCAATTGATAAAATTAAATGATAACCCAGAATCAATTTATCAATTAAATCCCTATTCCTATATTAAATTAAATAAATCCTCAAACCTATTTAATTTAATCCTACATCCCCCATTTTATTAAATAAATTATTTAGCAAATTATCCAAACCCCTAAAAACATTCCTAAATCCATACCTCTATCCCTAATCCAACCCATTCACCCATACTAACCTCACTTAGCCACCTAACTAACCCATTCCATCAAAGCTAAGCCACTTGCCCCCTAATCCCCCTTCTAAGCTAAGTCTAATCCCCCTCCTAAACATGTGCACAACTTTAAGCAAGGGTTAAGACTTGCTAACCCAAGCCAAAGTCAATAAGTCTCCCTTATCCTCTTCCATCCTTATCCAAAAGCATTTATGGCTCTTACATACCATTAATACCTCTTACATCCCTCTTAATGCCTCTTACATCCCACTTACTCACTCATCCTCCCTTATTACTCCCTTTGACCAAACATTATCCCATCCCCTCACACTCATCCTCCTTGTGACAAGTGGCACTCCTCTATTGGCTCCAAATAAGCACAATCCATGTGCTCCCCTTTCAAAGAATCCTAGCCCTCCCTCATCATTCTTCCATCCTTGCATCCTGACCCTCCATCTCTCTACCCTTTGGCCTATAAATAGAGCCCTTCCCTCTCACAATCCATCAGTCCACTTTTATGCAAACTTATAATGCTCCACTGACCACTATATCACAATCATTTCACACCATAACCATGTTGAAATCCATCCTCACAATTATTTCACACCATAACCATGTTGAAATCCATCCTCACCTCCATTTTTGAATCTTTCATCCATCCTCATACTTGATAAACCCCCATCCATTGGAAGCTCAAGCACACTGTGAGCATACATTCTCTATCCATCAGGGATACAGCTTCATTATCATAGGTTATACCCAAGGAGCTTACCATTATTGGTTTTCTTTCCTTTTGGTGATAACCTCATCCTATCATAAGTGTTAATTGCTTTAGTTTTGCATATGCTTTCGTTAATAGCTAGTATTCAATATTACACTAATAAGTTAGGAGATACAACATCATCCCATTTCTACAACATGTGTAATTCATTTTTTCCTTCCCATGATTAATGCTCTATGTTTTCTGTGGTGTATAAGTCAGATTTCCCTTTTTTGAAAACACAATTTCTTTAGTTGGTTAAGTGCCAATAATAGGAATCTGAGGAAGGAGAAACGACTTTCGTAGTTGTCATAGTTTTTGCTCTTCAGGTAAGTCTTGTGTCCTTTGGCTCTTTTTCTTTCACTTGTTAGCAGAAAGATTTTTTTTGCTCCTTTAAGTTTCAAGCAACGGGAAGGAATTTTGAATCATGAAGTCAACTCTACACATTTTTGGGAATAACCACAATATGTATAGTAAGTCACCCATTGTATCAGACATAAACCTTTTAGGAGTTGACCTAGGAGGGGTAACATAAAGATTGTGTGAAAAAATTGTAGAGCCCTTTTCCACCAAAGTCTTGGATATTAATTTTCTTATGGCCTTCACCTTCCTACCAGCATACCCATGTCTGAAACTTGATCAAGAATGTATTCAAGATGTATGATGTGCCTAGTGGAAATTTTATGAGGAAGGATAGAAGTATATTGTTGAATATCTCTAAGGAAACCATGTCCAAATTATTTCATCTTGAAGAGCAAGAATTTGCAAATTTGACTCTTGCTTTATCACTGGCTAGATTCTCAAAAAAGTTCAATGTTTATAGAAATATCATTGCAAAGAGCTGGACTGAAAATCCTCACAAAGGTGGCTACAGGTTGCCTAAAATTCTCAAGAAAAGTCAAATTAACCTTACAGGTTCATGATGTCATGGTCTTGTTGCATCAAATTTGTGGTTCAGATGTGTCTTCTTTTGAAGAATGGATGTATTTTTATGTTTAGATTGTTTTGAAAGGGTCTCAATTCCTAGACTAGGTCAAATTTATTGCTAGCTCTTTGAGAAACCAACTCAAAGGAGCTTTAATCATGAAGAAATATTTTTATATGTCTTCATACTTAACATATATGTTGGCTAGTACTCAATATGTGTATTATCTACCTCATGAACCCTGGGTGGAAAACATCACTTTATATAACTACTATCCTATGTTATATAGAGACAAGGTCTCAAATTTTTTTAGGAAGGTTCATGATATTTTCTCAAGAAAATTGTGTTTTGAAATGAAAGGTTCTCCTCACTGTAGATTCTCTTTTGAATCTCATAAATTTTTTCAATCTTTTGGTAGCATTTACATCCAATTCCCCAAGTTCACTTACATAAGGATAGGTAGTTTTGATGAAGAACTTTTAAGACTCCCTAGATTTGCCCTTGATTGCTTCATTTTGGTAGAGGTATCTTGATAATTAATTTCAGTCATAAACAAGTTTTCCACTAATGAGGTTTCTGATGTCATTTTCCCACTCAAATTAGGCAAATTAACCTGCAGGAGTATGGAGGATGCTACATGCATAAGCTTAGATTTAATAAAATTTATTCTTGTGTGATATCATGCTAGGAAAACTTTGATAGTAAAAGGATATCTCATAGCTTGTTTGAATCCTAGGTGACGTTTTCTCATGTCCCTAATATTGGAGATTTTTGGGAGGATTGTGCAAATGAACACGAGGTTTGGAGGAGAGAATATAGTAGGCTCACCATTTCTCAAATTAAGCTCTTCCATTTAGATTTGGATATAGATGTCTTTGATATTAAAGAAGATAAAGTAGATTTAATAGGCACTCAAATAACTGAGTCTTTGATTTCTAGCAAAGATAGTATAAAATGGGATTTTGAGGAAGAAGACAATATTATTGAAAGAACAAAGACTGTACTTGAGAGAACAAATTCTTGGTTAATAATGGAAAAGACCCAATGTGCTGGAAAATCAATTGACTCATGTTCTAATGTTCATTCCAAATCTATAGGTAATAGGAGATCAACAAGGATTAATAGGACGTAGGTCAATAATCCTTCCTTGGTGCAAAAAGATCATTCTAAAACTCAGACCAAGATGATGACGCCTATTGTGTCTAGTGAAGCTATTCAAGTTGATAGTGATCCTGATAGGGATTTGACCGGTATGCTCATTGATAATCTTCAACATGTCTAGACAACTGTGGGAACCTCTCCTCAGAGGATAAAAAATTTGAATACTCCAATTAAAGGCAATGAATCTCAAAAAGTTCCTAATTCCACACCAAATTGGTTGGTGGCCTCAATAAACAAAAAGAGGAGCTTAGTTCCAGTTTTCTTTCCCATCAACGATATTGTGAGTAAATATAGTACTAACTCAAAATCCAAAAGAACTAAGAGCTCAGATTGGATAGTGTTTGACCATGAAATAGGCAACATCATTGTTAAGGTAGCCACTTATAATCAAAAAGGCGATACAGGTGCGTTGGATTTGAATAATTTTGAGATTACTCGCACCAATTTGAGAGTGGTAAATTGAGAAACAAAGGAGCATTGGGTAGAATCATCCACTAAGAAAATTATCCTACAATCACAGAAGGATGGTGTTGAAAAGAGGAAATTGAAGGAAACAATTCATACCATGGCAGAATATATAAGGTCATTAATAGGGTAGGGTTCAACAACTGATGGTTCATCTCAACCCACATTTGATCCCAATGTACCCAAAAAATTAACAACTGATGAATGACTTAAAGAAGGGGAAAGCCATAACATCTGTCATCCATAATTGGATAAACTATGTGATGAATTTGCTTACCAAGTTTATACAAAAATTGCACAAAATATTTACTCTTGTTGAAGTTGTGATAGGTGAGGCTCATATACAAATGATAGTATGGAAAGCAGAATCTGAAAGATTATCGGCTATGGTTACTTAGCTAGCAGATGTGGAGGAATATGGTCTGGATAAATTCTTGGAGGAAAACCCATTACAACTGGTGGATGTAGGGCTGATCTATATATTGCGAAAGAACATAGCTTGGCGGGTCTCTAATTATAGTTCTACCATTTCCCACATACAATATTTTGAAAAGGAGTTCAAGGCCATTTAAGACGACAAGAATAAATATTTGCAGACCATTAGTTTGACTCGTTTGGCACCTTTCAAAGAAGGAGGATCAGATGTAGAAGCACTGGTTAAGTAATATGAAGAACCCCTAAAGGTAATCAAGAATGGGGTTGACTTGACCATGGCAAATCTTACTAAACTTGCTAAAATAAAAACTATGATCAATATATGCAACCAAAACCTCCCAGAATATCTAGATGGAGTCACCAAAATGAAACAAGACATGGACACGTGGAAGAACCACTTGCAGAGCATAAAGAGCCCAAACAAGAACGTCATGTCAGAATTCATAGGTGCATACAAAGTATGGAAGCTTGCATAGGGACCTTCTACCCAAGACAATGATGAGGAAGAAGAACAATCACTAAAGAAGCACGATGATGATTCTCTTCAGAGAATCTTTTCCTTATGTTCTTTTAAAGTTCTAGTTTTAAATTAGTTACTTCTAGGGTTTGTATACCCATTGAAAAATTTGTTTATTGTAACTATTTTTAAACTATCTGAGAATCAGGTTTTGATGGAGATTCTCAGACATTACTTTATTTAAGCTAGAAACTTAGTAGTGTCAGAGGTTGGTAGTGTTTTATGGTTATCATACTGTGAACCCTAAATCTATTTTAGTTGTTGTGTGAAGGCTTTTTGGAGTTTTTCAGCATTATATCAAAACAAGATTGTTTTTGGATGAAAAAAATCTTATATATACATATTCGAGGATTGCATGCTTTGGATTGTTCTTTGTCAATTTAGTATTGAATCGGTATTGAAGTATTGGATCTCTTTTTGATGTTGGATACTTATATGGTGCATATGTTAGATAATCCTTTTATTACATATTTCTTTTGAATAAGCAATTGATAGAGAAACTATGCATTCTCTCCATTTTATCCAGTTTTTGATTTATTTATTTGCTACTATTTGATTATCCCTCTATCCAAGAATAGATGGGAAGCCTTATTACTTTATAGTTAAAAGTAATCCTTGTTTAAGAGAATGTTTTCATTGAAAATCTAATAAGGGAGTTGAACCTTACTAAAATTCAGAGAGGAAATAAAGAAGATAGTATTCCTCAACTGTTGGAAGATTGTATTTGTCTTATGAATTTGGGATTAGAGGCTTTTGATTATTTGTTTTCTTAAAAGATGAATCTGTTTACCATTAGATTTTTTGGTGACTCTATTGGGAAGTTGAGCAAAGAAGATCTAGTAGTTCACAAATAAATGACTAGTATCATGCTCCAATGTGGTACTCCCACATTATGATAATTTCCCTATTTTACAGCCTAATATTGGTTTTAATAATACTCAGGAAGATATCATATTAGATCTAAACAAAGTAGCTTGGAAAGAAAGAGTAAGTAATCAACAATATGCGCAAGTTTCTTGAGTCTTAGAAAGAGAAGAAATTGGTGAGAGACTGGGAGGCATTCCCATGGTTTAAGAAGCTAATGTGGTAGAAAGGTTAGCCCAAGAATCGACAAGAAATTAAAGAAGAAATGTTGATAAAATTGATTGAGAGAAGATATACAAAGACAAATAGAGATAGAGGCCTAATTGATGATGAATTTGAAGTTTTGAAGTTAATCAATTTCATGCCCGATCATACTAAAAGGAGGAAAAATAAAGTTCAATCAATTGGTAGGCCTGCATCTCCACCACCTCTTGTACAAACCTCTCTTGTTTTACAAGCCCTTGATATCTTTGTTACTATAGTTCCCTCCTTCACAAATGTTCAACCTTTGAATGTTATCAATCTGCGTATGGCTTTCTAGGGTCAATGAAATGGGCCTCTCCAACTCAGAGTGAACCTTGGAGCTATGCCCAAGGGTGCTAAAGACTTTTTGCCCAAATTTAGTAGAGATGGTAAAACTTTAGCTGAAGATCATCTAAGCTCTTTCAAAGTAGCTTGTGGGACTGTGGATGTCCCTACTAAAGATGTCATTGTTTGACTCTTTGTTCAAACCTTTATTGATGCTACAACCGATTGGTTTAATCACCTCCCACATGCCTCCATAACTAATTGGGATACCATGACCTGCACTTTTCAAGCATGTTTTAAAACACCTAGTGATGGCAACTCTCTTCTTATCCAATTGTCCCAACTTAAGAAAGAAATGCACAAGCCTATGAGGGAATTCGTCGCTAAATACAAAAAACTTCTAGAAAGAATTCCTAAGCCTCAAGACCTAACACTGAGAATAAAAAAGGATTCTTCGTAGTTTCTTTTTAGATGAAAAGAAATATACCAGCTGATTTGGTTGTTGCCCAAAGATTAGCCATTGCATTAGAGGATGACTTGATAATTGCAAGAAAATGGAGGAGAGACATTCAAACTTCAAACCCTCAGACCTCTACAAGTATAGACCGTCCAAAGGTTAGTTAATGATTATCACCCTAAAAAGACAACAGGTTAGGCCTAGTATTTATCCAAACCAATATCAGAATCAAGTTGGACAAAACAATTTCCTTATGCAACAGGGAAGGGGTGCTTATTAGTTGTCTGGCCCATAGAATAAGTTATATATTCAAGCCCCCTGGTAAAGAAGTAATGTGTTCTTTTCACCTTACTATAGATCATGATGATGAAACATGTATAGACTGGCTAAGACACTTATAGATGAAAGAAATCAAAGTTCAACATGGGATTGTTATCGAAGTAGAATCAAATTCACTTGAAATGAGAACCTCACAAGCATTCTTTCTAGAATACGAATCTGATTCAGACTAGAGTGGAGATGTTCTATTAGTTGTAATGATCCCTCATGTTCTATATTGACAAGAGGTCAAAGGGCACCCAAATTTACTCCTAAAGCAAGCTCAAGTTTACAAGGTACGAAAGTGAAAGACTCATCTTAGACTACCAAAGACCCTCCCAAAGGTACTGAAATTTTTTTTCCTAAAAAGAGTATTATAAGTTCAAGTTCTTCTACTTCCTTTGATATAGTTTAGTTTTGTAAATCTTCTACTGTTACTATATCTATTGCCAATTACTTAAAATCTAATCCTAAGGAATTAGATAGACTAGTTGAGTTTATAAAAGGTGAGCCATGTAATAATTCACAACTCATTGGAGAAACCTCTAATTCTATCGAAATACTTGTTTCAACTAATGAGTATACCCTAGAGTAACCTGTAGATCTTGAGAGTTTGATGATTCTTGAGACAATAAATCAAGACAAAAAACCTAATCCTTTTATACTCAATGGAAGGAAACTCAGTAATTGCATTATTGCCTTTGGTTCTTCTAACAATATAATGCCTTCTTCTGTTGCCAAGGCCTTAGGACTAACCCTTACCAAGAATTGTGGAAAATTTTTGTTGTATGGATGACAAACAGGTGCCTCTAATAGGTCAGGTAAAGGATGCACAAGCGGTCTTAGTAGTGTATCTTAACAAGAGACTGAAATTAATCATTTTGGTGGCTGAAATACCAATGAGTTACAAAATGTTGCTCAATAGAAATTTTTGCAGAGACATGGGGGTGAGATAAAAATGGATTGGTTTGAACTAGTTATCCCTGTTTGTAGCAAGAAGGTCCAGTTAACTCCTGAGGAGAGAAATAAATACACAGTGTTTCCTTCCAATGATCCAAAATCTCACATTTTATATTAGGAATGTTAGTTTGGTAATTACTTTATCCAATCTAAAGAAGAGGTAGATCACTTGGAGGAAGAAGAAATGTGGAGTATGGAGTTTGATAGAAGTTGCTCTAGTTCTAGATCAGGAGCTAGTGTTGTCCTAATATCCCCTAAAGGAGACATTTCAACACATTCTTTCAAGTTAGATTTCCTTAACACCACTAATACTTTAGAGTATGAAACCCTTCTTTTGGGATTTCATGAAGAAAAGTTGAAAGGAATAAAATAACTCACTATAAAAGGAGATGCTGAACTAGTTGGAAAACAAGTTCAAGGTCTTTATGTTGTGAAGAATGACCGGTTGAAATAGTGTTGAAACCTAGTGTGGGACAATATTGAGCCCTTTGATGCATTCAATATCAAAGTAATCCCTAGAAGTGAGAACACTTGAGTAGATTCTTTAGCAGTATCGGCTTCATTACTTCTTCCACATCCAGAATTTTATTAGAAGAAATACAAGATTTGGATGGTTTATCATCCTAGTGTGCCTGATAATGTAAGTCATTGGCAGGTCTTGTGAGGGATGTTTTGTTGATTCTTATTTTGAAGGTTCTTTGAAAATACTAAGTGAAGATCACTTAGACCACTCTAATGAACATGAGATAGTTCAATTAAAAGGAAAAAGAAAGAATTCCTCATGGGTTAGTTTCTCTTGAAAATATGTGTTCATAGAAGAGTGAAGGTTTTATACCAAAAAAGGGGCCAAACCTTGAAGTAAACAAAGAATATGATAAGATCAATGTCAAGAGCAGCGATGATCATAAATGTATTTCTATTGGAAAAACATGTTCTTCATAAGAAAGAGACAAGCTTAAATCATTATTAACTGACTTTAAAGATGTTTTTGCTTGGAGTTATGATGATTTGAAAAGTTCCAGAAATGGAGAGTACATACACTCTATTTTGTTGAAACCGAAAGCTATTTTTTTCAGGAAAAAGTTGAGAAATTACAATCCTAAAGTGTCTGAAGCTATTCTAAAGCAAGTAGAAAAGATGCTCAAGGCACAAATTATTTATCCCATCCACCACTCTATTTGGGTGGTTAATACAGTCCTGGTGTGGAAGAAAAATGGAGAAATAAGGATCTATGTGGACTTCTACAACTTGAATCAAGCCAGTCTCAAGGATAACTATGCACTCCCTATAATGGAGCATTTACTTCAAAAGGTCATAGGAGCAGAAATGATGTCAATGTTTGATGGTTTTTTTAGGTTACAACCAAATTACTGTAGCATAGGTAGATCAACACAAAATAAGTTTTATAATCCCCTGGGGCACATTCGCTTACAGTAGAATGCCTTTTGGCCTCATCAACATTGGTGCTACATTTTAGCGAGCCATGAATTTCTCTTTTAAGGACTTAAGAGATAGAATCATTTTAATTTATCTTGATGAATTGACCATGCTTTTGAAGAAGAGAAAATATCATTTCAAAGATTTATTTACTGTACTACAAAGGTGTACAGAACATGGGATATCCCTAAATCCTAAAAAGTCATTTTTCTTTGTTGAGGAGGGGAAATTTCTAGGACATATTGTGTCAAAGAAGGGAATTCAGATAGATCCTAAGAGAGTAAAGGCTATCCAATATTTGAGTCTTCCAATGAATAAAACAAGAGTCAAATCTTTTTTTGACCAGGTAATTTTCCTTTAAGCTTTCATGCCAAATTTTGTGGAGCTTACCAAAGACATAATAAAGATGATGAGTGAGAAAGAAGTCTTTAGATGGAATGGAGATGAGAAGAAAGAATTTGAGGAGATTATGAAATCTATTTCTCTAGCTCTGATGTTGGTAACTCCTGACTTTAAGAAAGACTTCATCATTTATTGTTATGCTTCTGAACATACGCTATCGGGTATCCTAACATAGAAGAATAACCAAGGTACTGAATCACTAATCATGTTTATGAGTGTGCCTTTGAAAAAGCATAAGTTAAAATACCCACTCATTGAATAGCAAGCCTTTGCTATTGTAAAGGCAGTTACACAATTTAGATATTATATCCTATGTTCTAATTCTTTCGTCTACATTTATGAAACCGTCGTGAAAAGTATCTTGTCTCAACAAGATGTGGGGTTAAATAAAAGAGCTATCTGGGTAGTTAAGTTGCAAGAATATGACATTGATATAAAGTTGACAAAATTGGTAAGAGGAAAGGGCCTATGCAAGTTGATTGCTGAGAACACTGTGTAACGCCCCACCAAGGGATCAAAAAGAATTAACCTAAAGTTTTACTAAGTTTACTAAACATTTTTTTTAAAAAAAAAGTAAGAATGTATAACATACACATCAAACACAAAGTAGCGGAAGCAATAACATGTAATCATCAACAACCATACATAACAGGTTACATTCCTTAAGGATCCCAAGGCATTGAGTCACATTTAAATTTAATTAATTCTAAGTCAAACAACTACCACATCCACATGAAAGAATAATCAGAAAGTCCAATGTCCATATACTATACATTTGCTCTAAATGCCTCTTGGCAAATTAATTCGGAATGCTCAATCATCCACTGTACATGTCACAGGGTATGAAAGGCTTAAAAGAATATACATATGTAAAAATAGAAATGCATCAACCTCCACGAATCCATGATACAAAGTACAGTAAAAATATATGAAACCATTCACCATACATGATACATCCATACGTCCATAATGATAAAACATCTATCATAAAATCTAACCATCCATCATAATAATCCAAGAACATAGTGAAGGTAAATGCCAACCAAGAAAGCTCCAGCCACGACGACTACAGATAGATCTCAATGGTAAGAGTAAAAAGCACTACCACCCAACCGCGTGGAACCTAAATGGTCCACTCCCACCACACTGAGGAGATAGTCTCAAGTCCCAAACAAGGTATCAAAACACAAAACACAAGTACTCTCTAAGTTTGGGAAATCTTAAAAGTAAACTAACTCAAAGCTTCCAACATAGATAGACATCTAGACCTAGAGGCACACAAGACACGTAGGAAACTTGCTATGCAAGTGGGAAAGTGTCATCACATGAATCACATTGGAAGTTACCCGAGCAATCCCTCAGGAACCTTGGGTCCCCAGTAATCCTGCGGCCATTAGTATTCTCTCGTACTGACGAGGAATACTATGGAATGCAAGGTCACAACCAAGCATTCTCTATACCCCATCCTAGTCTGTACTAGCACTCAAGGCATGGGAGAGAACATATAGTTATCTTATTAGGTTCATTTAAGTCAGTATTTAGGTGAGATGTTTTCACTTATTAAAACAAACAACTTACAATGAGTCATCCCCAGAGCCACTTTGGGTCTCCCGTCCCTCATTGCAAACCACTTCCTGACACTACACATAGATAACCTACCCTAGGCTCATGAAATCACAAAATGCAAAATCACCTCAGTCCTATACAAGCGACTAGAAAGCATCAAAAGATAAACCACAATAGTCACATTAGTTCTCCACGAGAAACTAGAAAGCATCAAATAATGATCACAACAGTTCTTCTTTAGCAACTGAAGGCATCAATGATAAATCACAATATCCATCGGTTCTCCAACAAGCAAGCAACAAGTATCCCAATAATAGATCACAATACTGATTGAAGACTCCAAAACGGTCAAGTCAAAACATGTCACAACATGACATCATCACGAACAATTCACTTTAAAACACCTCAGCTTCACACAAGGAGACTGGAAAGCAATAACAAACAGTAAATACATCCATCATAAAGCACTCCATGACATTACCATGGTCGGGCTAAGAAAGATCGAGACCAAATCATCACAACATCACATTTACAACCCTGAGCCTTTGGTAAACATCCTAAACTGGTCAATATCTAATCAACCCCAAAGAACCCCAAAGCATAGACAGTACAAATAGAACAATATAATTTCATAGTTCACCCTTTTCACTTAACCCATTCTTATTCTAAATAGTTTTTGCAAATTATCCCTATTGATTTAAGTAAATTTTCCTCAAGATAACCAGCGAGTAATAATTTATTCAAATTATTAAATAATATCTGTCGATTTCCAAATAGAATAATTTACAAATTATTAAGATCATTCCTTTATTAATCTTAGTTAAATAAAATTTTAACTAAATTAATTAATACTTGCATATCTTTAACAAATAAACATTTTAATATTTTTTTATTGTTTATTGATTAAATGAAAATACTTATTAATTATAAAAATACTAAATTTTAATAAAGTTTATTAATAAATCCATTAATAAAAATGAATTGAATTTAAAATATAATTAAAAGTTTATTGTTAAATTAAATAATACAATAAGCATATTATTAACAATTGATATTAATTAAAATAATAATTATAAATTAATATCTTAAAAAAAAAAAAAAAACTATTAACAATGTTAATAATTAAAACATCATAATAATTAAAACGAGTCATGATATACATACGAGTCTTTTTATTAAAAAAAACATGCCAAGCGATATACAAATCGCTGACTGCCGTATCGCAGCGTAGGCTGCTGTCGCAGTTGTCCTGCGTCAGCAGGTATGACTGCGTACAACAGTCGACCTGCGATACTTATATTAAGTTTGGGGGTGCGTGGGATAGCCCCCACCCATTATTAATTCATTTTTATTATTTTCTTTTAAATTTATATAATGTGAAACAGTTAAAATGTTGATGTTTAATTAATCAAAATTTATAATTATATAAAAACAAAATTAATTAAATAACTCTCTTTTTAAATATATATATATATATATATATAATTTTTTTTAATATTTTTTTTTTAAATTTAAAATTTGATCACCATATTATTCTGATAGAGGAAATATTGCCAACTAACCAAATTTTCAATTTAGAATTTCTTTTTAAAATTTGAACCCTTCCCAATTTAAATCCTACTTATACAGAAGTTAATTGACAAGCATCTGATAAATTCCAATATTGAAATGTTTAAACTTTCATCACAAAGAATCTACAGGCACGAAGAAGACATGAAGTAAGAAAATTGCATAAATAAATCAGTGATCACAAGACCCTACCTGATCTTGATGCTGATATGAAAACCCCGAAAAACTATGAGAGAATTCGCTCCTCTGAAAAACTTTCCTAGAATACTCCTTCTGAAATTTGCTACCAAAAGATGTCTCCACGAAATCCCTTTCTCCCCAAAATTCTCGGTCCAAATTCGTGTCCCTCAAAATTGAACCCCCAAAGTTGTGATAAAGAGTTTTCTCCTCAAATCGGGGCACTAATTGTGCGTTCACCCGAGAGGACTCTTTGCTCAACTGAGTTAACTCAAAATTAACTTGTATTAATTCTATGCTTTATCTTTTAATGCATATTAAATGAATTATTAAATAACTTAATTAATATTCCACTTGACATCTATTTTTAATCTTTATTACTTTTAAACCCATGCGCACTTTATGAAATTAAAACAACATTATTATTTTCACTGATTTTATTTTTTTAATTAATTTCTTTTATTTTCAATTCAAGCTCACATCATGCGATCTAGAAACTTTAATAATTTAATATCTTTCAACTTTTAATTTATTTTAGAAACTTAATTGATAAAATATTTAATTAATTTAAATAACAATAATCTTTAGCATTTATTTAAAAATGAACTCTAACTATTATTATTATATTGAATTAATATTATCATGTTCTAAATTTATCTTTGAACTTTTATCTCCAAATTTAATTCTTTTATTTAATTAATTTCTCAATTAATTAAATATTAAAGATATCATATTAATTCTCCCTTAAATTAAATCATTAATTAATCTTTTTAATTAGACTTAATTAATAGAAAACACATCAAGGACTCATATAACAACATACGAAAACCCATCATAGAAAAATACATACTAAATCAAACAAAAGGGTTATAATAACAAAATTACATCATTTGATGCATTCAAAGGGTACTAAACTCAGATACTTGTCCTAATTATCAATTAGGACAATTGGCTAAAGGGTTTAGGATTTGGACTTAAGAGTTTATCTCCCCTCTCTTACCATTGAGATAATGCGATAGGGTACGCTCATCCTGGAAATTCAAGGAAGTCGATACCTGGTACCTGCAACCTGCATAAAATCCACGCATGTACAAACACAATATTCTAAGCTAAACAGACAATGGCAAGAAGTGGTGCATCGTGTAGATCTCGACTAGCAGGTGACTACGACTCCCTTCCTTAACCACATTAGAAACACCATACATAAAGAAAACAAACACGCACACCATACACATGCAGTATGGGGTAAGTATCCATAAGAAAGCACATGTGATAATAAACCATCTAACTAATCATCATCGATAACTGAAAACATTGAATAATCATCATACATGCATGAAATATAGAGTACCAGGTAATCTCATCATATAATAAACTGAGTGTAAAACCACATCTGATAATCTCTAAAATAATAATACTAATCATCAAACATAAAATTGGCCTAAAAGAGTTTGGCAAGATAACTGAAAAATACGACTTAGGGGCAGGCACTACACACTGCTATTACGACTGAAGAAGAGGAATTGCCACAAGTATTGTTGGTAAGTCTCATTGACTCATGGTTTTCCAACATAGCATATTACTTAACTTATGGAGATTGTCCAAAAGGGATGAATCCCAAAGAGAAAAGAGATTTGAGGCTAAAGGCTATGAAATATGTAATTGCTCAAGGCATCTTGTACAAGAGGGGGATAGACAAGACTTACCTAAGATGTGTGGATGAAGCTTAGCAGAAGAAATTTCTCAAAACATTTCATGAAGAAGTATGCGAAGATCATTTATCTTCCTCTATCACAGCTTATAAAATTCTTAGGAAATTTTTTTATTGGCTTGGGATGTTTCGAGATGCTTATCCATATGTCAAAGACTGTGAGAAATGTAAAATTGTTTATAGGTAAATGTCAACTAGTAACATTTCCCCTTAGACCAGTAATTATCGACGAACCTTTTAAACCTATGAATCCAACATCCAGTGTAGGACACACACACACACACACACACATATATATACATGTATATATATGCATACATGTGTATACATGTATATATACACATGTATACATATGTATACATGTATATATACATACATATATTTATACATACATATATATATATGTATATATATGTATGTATAGATATATATATGTATGTATATATACATACATATATATCTATATATATATATACATATATGTATATGTATGTATACATGTATATATATACATATATACATACATATACATATATGTATATATATATGTATATATATACATGTATACATACATATACATATATGTATATATATACATGTATACATACATATACATATATGTATACATATATACATACATATACACATATGTATACATATATACATACATATACACATATGTATACATATATACATACATATACACATGTATATATATATATACATATACATATATCTATATATATATATATACATACATATACATATATGTATATATATACATACATATACATATATGTATCTATATATACATACATATATGTACACACACACACACTAACAACAACCAACTATTCTACTAAGTGGGTTGAGGCTATTCTGACCAAGAAAGCAAACACCCAAGTAACTTGTGAATTCCTAACGAATCATATCTTGTTAAGGTTTGGAGTACCTACAAAGATAGTTGTTGATAATGCCTTTTATTTTTCTTCTAATGAAATCACTATGTTCTATTATGAAAATGGAATCACCCTAACACACACTTCAGATTATTTCTCACAGGGTAATGGTCAAGCCAAGTCGAGTAACAAATTTTTTGGTCTCAATCATGAAGAAATTGGTGAGCAGTAATGCAGGGATAACTTTAAGAAACCCCCTCCCCGAAAAATATATAAATTCGTGGCAAATCCAGCATTACTTTCAGGAGAAAAAATTAATTTTTGTTGGCAATTTTTTTTTCAATGTCATAAAAAGTTTAATGTTAGATGCTAATTTTCTTTAACCATTACAAAATTTCATAAAATCGAGGCGATTTTGTCCCTTTTGATACAAAGGGTATATATTGTAGATGGTGATTTTCCCATTCATTGGAAAATAATATATATTACATTAGGCAATTTTTCTCATTTGTTGTAAAAAATATATATTGCATTAGGATATTTTCTCGTTTATTGGAAAAAATATATATTTGATTAGGCAATTTTTTCTTTCTATTGAAAAACATATATGATATGTTGGTGAATGTGGCTGGATGACACGTATGTGGAATGCCCTATTGCATTTATGGCATGGTGGAATCTATTTGAAAAAGCATTCTTTAAATTGCAGACATCCTACTCAATGGTTACCATTATCAGAAAAGTAGTTGGTTGCCAAAAATAGGACTACCTGTGGAAGAGGGATCCTCAAATGAAAATCCAACCCTGTTGTCAACCCAAATTTGTCTATGGAGGAGGATGAGGAACAAAGTGATCTTTCTATTGGGCTTATTGTAGCTTTGCAAGTTTCCTCTGCTAATCCCAAGGCGCCATCAACGAGCTCAAAAAGGAGATGGAAAAGATAGAACTGTGAGTAATGTTTGTTGAAATGGGTCTCGACCTTGCTAATTTTGAAGATCAAATTGCAAATGTGGTGGAATGACAAATTTGGAACTTCAATGCTTTTGGGATGTTTTGAAGGATAAAAGAAGTGTTGCACAAAGAATCATCGATTTAATTTTCAAAACATATTATCAAAAGTGTATGCTTTTGAAATGTAACAGTTCGAAGCTTTGTCGCTTCCCTTTTTGAGGGAAATCACAACCATTATTGGTATACTATATTCTATATATATATATATGTATGTATGTATGTATGTACGTATGTATGTATGTATATGAAGATGAAATGTAAAGTGGATGCAAAGAATATAATGCAAAGTAAAACCCTTTTTGTTGACATTTGATATTTCAATGGGCATGGTGTTTTTTTTAGGCTCTAGTTATTTAATAGTAATTGTAAATTTACTTTCTAAATTTGTGTGAATCATTATTTCACTTTCTAGTAAGTACTTACTAGTTAGTAGTAGTACACAATACACACTACACGTGCTGAATGCAACTAGGAATTGATGTATGTAGTAATAGATTTTTGGGAAATGTTTCTAATATCATTTCATATCTCCACCATACGTGTGTAACAAGTAACATCCATTTATAGACTATCGTCCGTTGGATGATAATATATCAACCGTTGAAGGTTAGTTTCGGGCCAAACATCTGGATGAAGCCTTGACCTTGTTCAAGTCTCTAGAATGGTGACATGTTTCCTTCCAGCTTGTACCACTTGCAATGGATAGTACATACATGTCTTTGTCACTCAACTTATTTATAGGAAATGGATGCTACCATTTCTTAGCCACTCGACTTATTTATAGGCAATTGAGCTACTTCATTCATCATTGCTCATCTCATTTTTGGTACTTAATAGTCTAGTAATAGGTACATACTTTTAGTGCATGTTCAATTATGGTCTAGTTTACTCGGTGGTAGTCTGGTAGAGTGGTTGGCCTTGTTTTATAGTCAAGATGGCCACTCTAGTTTACCTGACATGCAAATCAAAAGAGGAACAGAATGCCTTTTTAGGTAAAGTCCTTGATGAAAACCTCTTATCAATGTACAATGAGGTTGTTCCTGCTACAACTATTATTGTGAACTTAATTATTCATGCTGTAAAAATGGTTTTGGGTGTTAGTTTTTGGAGAATGAGAATAGGTACCATATCAACATTGACATTACGTCCCATTTTCTATCCTCTCTACTTGACCTCAGAGAAGCAAGGGTCAACATTTTTGTTGCTCTTAAGGAAGACTTTTAAAGTAGAATACTTGGATGATGACATTGATATTGTTGCTCATGCAGAATTAGGGGTGGGGATCTCTTGGGCGGGATCAACAATTTAATATATTTAATATATTTTAATATTTAGTATATTTAATATATTTTAATGTTTTAGGCATGTACAATGATTGCAATTTGATAAAACAAAATAGAAAGTGAAACCAAACTTTAGAGGAAAACTCTAGTACTACTGCACTAGTCATTGTAGAAAGCACAAGACCAAACTAAGGTTGTGAATTCTTCTAGCCACGGGTTGTCATGTTGCCACTTTGTCCAAGTTATACCATTTTCAAAGAAAATCCAAGCCAATTTGTGCCCATTTCTTATGGTAGAAATATTAAAATATATTAAATCAAACACCATGATAGGGACCATTGTAAACAAAGTTGCAACATGGACTAGTGGAATGGCCTGCTTGGGGTTGCCTCAAGTATTCCCTTGTCCAAAATTTGTAATAGTTTGTGCTGAAAACTATGATGAAAATAGAAAATCAATTGTGAATTGAAACACATAGGAGGTAATTTTTTCTATCACACAAAGTAAATTTGGTAGACTATTGGACCTATGGTTTGAAGAAGAAAACCCAGCCCACATTGACCTAGAAAACTATTAGAAACATATGACAAGTTAGGTTCAAATAAAAAACATTGTTATATCAAAGGGTTAGTAGATGCATTCAAATTGCCTTGTGATCATAAACCTCCTTACGAATTGAATTTTTTTTCTAGTGGGTTCAAGATACTGTATCTTAGCTATCAATGTGTTTAGATTTGGAAAGTAACGAGAAAGTGGGTGCTGACATTTTGGAAATGATTTTTAATATTCATTGTCAAAAACAACCCATAAGATATAATTATATTGGGCACATTGTACATCACATGAATGAAAAATTTTTATTGATTAAAAGAGGGGCAAACCCACTGTCATAGAAGACATTTAGATACACGACCTACTTGTGCTATCTTCTATTATCAAAGCATTGTCAAATTTTTGAAACAAACAAGCTTTAACTTAATTTTGGTAAACCAACATTTGAATAGACAATTGTGATTAGGATGGGTGATCCCCAAGGGAACTACAACCAATTTATAGACTTCTTTTTGGCACTGCTTTATCATAAAATTATAGGCACTTCAATGCCTAGATTTCCTATGTCTTGTAAATGATTAATTCAACTGGGAAGTCAAATTCAATTGGCTGATTGGTACTTTATGGAATAGTGTACTATATTAATATTTTACAGTTCAGTTGTAAAACCCTACAAACTTCCTATACATGTGATAGAGAGGGTATTTGCATTGGAATATGCATGACATATGGAAAGTACAGATGTATAATTTCATAGTTAGCAATAGAAAACCATTTTCCCTTCCTTGCCTGCCGGATGTAGAGGGTTCACATTTGAGAGGAGAGCATTCAATGTGGTACAATAATTGTTTGCAGTTTTTAAATTTGATGTTGCTAAGCACTAGCAGTATGACCCACTAAGCATAATTGGTACAAAGCTTGTATAGAATGTGAACTCCACAAGAAAATGTCAACATGAGAGTGTGCCATTGATTGAAAGATTTAAAATTATGGACTCATGGAAAGACATCAAAATAGAGATGGAAAAATACTCCAGTGAAAAAATATTTCAATACATGAATCGTTAGCACAAATTAAAGAATTGCATAGATAGAAAGAAAAATTGTTGCTCATGAAATCCTTCAATTTCTACTAGAAAGTGAATCATCCAAGTAAAAAACATCTTCTAGATGCCATAAATCATGATTGCGTAGCTGCAAAGTGGTGTTGATAAAAAAAATAATGCATTTTGGGAGATGAGGAAGAATCTTGGTGAACCAAACACCTCTGCAGATTTTGAAGACTTGGCTGAGGATGAAACATTTAGCAAATTATGGGATAATGAGCATCCAAATGTAGCAACAACACAATGTGATGCAACTGATGAAGGCAATGAGTATGAGGTTTGTAAGGATCCTTCATCCATAGCCATAGGCATTGCCATTGGTTCCATTAAATCCACTGCTCCAAGTAGTAGTACATTTGATTCAACAACAACTAGACATGATGTTGTACTTAATCAAAAGACAAGGGAAAAAGTATGGCATAGGGGAAAATATGATAGAAAAAATGGGTTATCTAGGTGATGGTGGGCTAGGCATAATAAGTCAAGGAAATTAGTATCCACTCCTAGTACCATATGTACCAAAATGTGGTCATAAACTAAACATTGGAGATGAGTCAGATGACCCATCAGGCTCAAAAAAGGGTGAACCCAATCAATTTTTCATCCTAGGTGGATTATAACATCCCAAGTTGTTTCCTCTAGAAAAGGTACGATGCAATTGAAAGTTGACAAGATTGCTGCCCTTGGAGTTGAAGGTCACTGTGTAAAGAACCAAAAGGTTTCAAATATTGATACTGATACAATGCCGATCTCAACTCCCTCAATACAAAACCTTTAGAATAGTCCAATAACTCCACTTGTTAGTGGTAGTGGGGTAGGATTAGGAAGGGGTGATGCCGTTGGTATTGGTAATCCTCAAAATGCAATTATTATAACCTTAGGCATTGGTGGAGACAAGTACAATGTTGCAAGTGCTCTTTCTCCTTTCAAACATCAAATTTTATCAGCAGATCCAAATTTTGAATTCAATAATTTTGTATCAAAATTTCAAGAAACCACAAAGATGAATAGAAAAAATAATAAGGTATTCAAGAAGGATATACTTGAGGTGGTTTGATCTCAAGAACCTGCATCAAGTAGGATATTTCCAACATATAACACCAAAAAAGAAATGATGGAGTTTATGATTGTTTGTCCCCCATAGCTAGATAATAATCCACCAGAGAGT
This sequence comes from Cupressus sempervirens, assembly GCA_028749045.1. Taxonomy (NCBI): domain Eukaryota; kingdom Viridiplantae; phylum Streptophyta; class Pinopsida; order Cupressales; family Cupressaceae; genus Cupressus; species Cupressus sempervirens. The sequence continues at coordinate 571,437,643 of CM053785.1, forward strand.
GAGGTAAATCCATCAAATTTTCATGTTAGCACACTATCTATGGATTGCTCCAAAGTACAAAATGTGGACAAAGTCAACGTAGCAAAAAATACCAACTTTGTGGTCTACAATTCACTATTCAAGGTGGAGAGAGAGAGAAAAGAGGGTTGGAGAAGGCTATTGAAAAGTTAAATTAGACCTGGCAAATGTAAAGGCAAAGGAGAAAGTAGTAGATAACAAGTGCAAAGAAATCAAGAAATGGGTTACAAATGCTTCCTCTCAAGGACTGAGTGCATAGTCTCAGCCAGAAAATATGGAGGCATAAATTGTTTTTTTGAAGGAACAGTTGGAAGAAAGCAATAAAAAGCTATCTGATGTAAATGTAGAGAGAGAAGTAGAACTCCAAATCTTGAAGGAACAATTGGAATAAAAAAATAAGAAATTTAGTGATACTCTTAACCATGTTAATATGGAAGCTGATGAAAAACTCAAAGAACTCAAGGACAAATTGCAAGAAACAAATAAAAAACTTGACAATGAAAGAGCATCTATACTAGATATTTTCAAAAAGTTGGAGTCTAGTGGACATACAATTAGTAACATAAATAAGGAATCAAAAAATGAGAAAGAAAAAGTAAAACAGTGGGAAGAGAAAGCAGAGGAAATAAAGAAACAAACTAAAAATTAGTTGTCACAAATGGTGCAAGAGGTTCAAAAGGCTAATAAAACAATCAAAACCTTGGAGAACAACTTGTCTGATTCAAATGAAAAAATAGAAATTTCAGTCAAGCTAATTAAAGAAAAAATGTGAGAGGAAATTATGAAAAATACTGATAGGTTGTGTGATTGGTTTGAATTGCATCAAAGTTTTTGAGCTATTTGTGGGAGTATCAAAGAGCAGATTGAGAAGAACAATGACCTTTTTAAGCTCAAGAAGACTGCAAGACATATTATACACATAATCAATACACATAGTGACAGGTATTTGTCCAGCCAAGGAGTTCATGACCGCATTAGTGCATTAGTAAAGACATCAACTATTATTCAAAAATGCTAGAGTATAAGGGAATGAGAGGAATATTTGAACTCAATTGGGAGAAAACTCACCAAGATGGAGGACAAAGAAAATTTAATAATAAGTCTTAGTTTTCCTACTCCTTGCTCTAGTAATTCATCAATGACATTCATTGGTAGGGAAGCTTATCAAAAAGAGTTGGAGGCCAAAATGATCTTTGAAGTAGTCAAGTTTCCTCAGGATTCAACTCCTGGAGGCATTTTGAATTGCATCAAACTAGTGGTGAATCTGAAGGCACTATTGGATGTAGCATTGCTTTCAAGTAAATCTACCAAATATGAAAGTCTGATGAAGTTAAAGGTCATTTATTATAACATAAAAAAATGTGAAAACACCAAATAAAGCAGACTTCAACATCCTAAAAAAGCTGATCAAATCTTTAGTCATATCATTAGACATCCATCAGGCATTAGAGTATGTATAATGTGCCACTTGGAAAGTGATTTTAATCATCTTTGTAGAGTTTAATTTATTTCAATTTGTAATTTTTTAATATGATTTTAAAGTTTGAACTTTATTTCTTGAACAAGATAAATGTAGCAGAATTAAAATGTTATTTTGCTTACCAAGCGGAGGCCTCTCAAATGCAAAGGCAAAAAAAGCAATTGATACTAAATTTGATGCTAGTATAAGAGTCTAAGACTCTTCCCATGAGGCAAAATGACCTAAAGTTGTTGTTGCTTGCTTATTTCTATATTTGTATAGAAGGAAATTCAGGGTCATTTACTAAATGTTATAGTTGTAAATTTAGTACTTTTAACTCATGATTATGAAATTGGGCGTTCAAATTTAACTTTGAAAATTGAAATCATTGAATTTTATCATTTGATTTTCTCTATTTTCACAAAAATCATCAAGGATTGTCATTGTACCATAAGAATGTATCATATGAGCATAATAAGGCAATAAAAAAAATAGTATAGTAATGGTAAAATTTGAATGAACCTTGATTCATGAATCATGGCATCATCTAACTTAAAATGTACTTGTTTGTTTGACATTAGACATTTAAAAAATTATATAACTTATTATGCATGATAGCAGAATCATGATTAGATTTAGATAATAATTTAGAATTGACACATCATACACATCATACCATAACTATTAAACTTGCCACATCATCTCATCATCTGATTCTTCTAATTCCTCGGCATCAAGTTCAAATAGTCCATCATGCTCCATGTTTTCTCCAATAGGCATACCTTCGTCATCCTAATAGTAATCCTCAACTTCAACATCAATGCTACCACTACCAGTAGTAGCACCACTACTTGAGTTACTGATTTCATTATTTGAAATATTGCCCAAACCTCTTCTTTAGCATTTATTCTTCCACAATTTTAGTGCCCTTTTGTAAGGAAAAGTATTGATTTCATATTTGGATGTGTATAGCCTCAGACAAATTTCAGAATTCTTGTCTAGTTTATTTCTTACCTTTGATTTTAGGAACCCCAAAGCACTAAAAACTCTCTCATCCTCCACAGACCCCAATATCATGGTAAAAAAAATTCTAATATTGAATCTTGCAACACTTCGCTCTGAGCTAGATTTGTCCAAAGTTTGGTTATTGATCCTTCTTCTCTAGGGTTCCACATAAGATCATATTGTTTCATCATTGTACAGGCAAAATGATGGAATTGCTCTTTTAAATGAGATTCATCTAAAACTCCATTTACACTCACCCCATTGATTTCTTTGCTTTTGCAAAATTGATCTATCAAAACCATTATCTTATCTTGAAAATCTTTAGCACTTCTTAAACTCCAGTAATGGGGAAAAACAACACACATTTATTCAAGAAATTTAGGTTGAGGCAATCTTTCTCTAATTTATGAGGAAATATTATAAGAAATATCCTTCACAAAATTCATTACAGACTCAACAAACTATTCAAACACTTCTTTTGTAATAGTTACTTTTTGCTACATGGGTTTCTTTCCTTTTCTCGTGGACATGGGCCTTCCATAGTAGTGCATTGGTATCTCAACACCTTGTATATTGGCACATAATCCCCCATTTGCTTTAATCTTTAAAAAGTTATCAGGATTATCCAAATCTATGATTCTCATCCACCTGAAAGTTTTTCATCCATAGAAAATGAATCCAAATTTCTATAGAGATTATCAAGGGCTGCACATGTCATTTTATGTGGCTATTAATATTTTTTAATATACATATATCTTTGTTGTATCTTCTTCACTATATTTTACATTTCCTCTAGCATGGGGAGAATGACCACTAACATTAAGAGTGTCTCTACATTACTTAACCTTTCAAGCAGATCACCATATTTTTGTTGACCACCCTAATCATCGCGAGTTGATTCCATTGTACTAAGGAACAATGGATATTTAGAAAAAACTTGATGAGCTAGTCCATCTAAAAAGATCCATTTGGTATCATTATCCTAAAGCAACTTTCTCCCATTATTTAGGCTTTCAAAAAACTATTGAAATTCCTTGAATCATTTAGGACTTTGACAAAAGTGCCTATAGATCTCTTTGATTAAAACTTCAACTCTATATATTTGTGGAGAGTTACTGATAAATCCAAAAGCTAGATTCATATTGTGGGCCATGTAGTGAATGCCAACAACTTAAGGTGCAAAAAAATCTTTTAACTTTCTAACAAGACCATTCTTGTGGCCTTGCATTACTGAAGCTCCATCTACTCCAACACACACCAACTTTTGAGCAGTCTTTATTTCATCTATACCTCCATATTCAATTAGGGAACTCTTTAATAGTTTAAATATGTTTTCTACCATTAAATTATCCTTCATTTTAACAACAGTTAGTAGATTGGGTTGGCGGACAAAATTGTGTACAGTATAGACATGCATGCATACCCTAGAAGTATTGTCTATTGCTATCACTTCATCTAAAAATAATGCAATGAAATTTGACTCTTTAATTTTTGCTATGATATTTTCCTTTTCAATCTCAGCAAGACAACTTGTCAATTCCCATTTGTTGTTTACTGACCAGTGACTCCTCACATAATAATAAACTTTCGCAAAGTGTAATAAAGTAATCAATGATGGGTAGTTTGTCATGGAATGCCCTTTGCTTAAAATATAGAAGACAACACTTAACTGAAGAACTTTACGCATTTCTTGAACTTCCATTACTTTTCTAATAAGAGATTCCATGGAGCCCTTTACTTTAGTAGGATTCGTTTGCATTTTCTCCTAAAATTCAAAGATTTTTGCATTCTTAATATGTTGACATTCCTCCATTTTCCATCTTGCAACTAATTTTTCCACTCCATCTATGATTTTCTTCTCATAAACTTTACCCATATGCTTTTCTATGGTATCAATTTTTAGCTACAACCTATTTTCCTTTTTATTTATCCTTGAGATTCTACCAGAGGTTCATCTTCTTTTGGATTGCATATAGGTTCAATGAATGGATACTTTGAGGCCTAGTCTATTTGAAATTTTTTGATCAATACATCCCAATGCTAATTTTTGTTGGATTTCGCACCAATCTTCTCATTGTATTTCCTTTTTCCCTTCCTTGGTCATGCACCATCACCATCTTTGGAATTATCATCCAAGTTTATTATATTATTTTGGCTACTCTAACTATTGACCTGTAGATCTTGGCTACTCTAGCTATTCACTTGAATATCTTCTTCAAGTTCATCATGATTAGATATATGAGGTTCACCAACTTCTTCAATATGTGCTAGTGGAACTGGTAGTGACAATGGTTGGGAATCTTGTAAATGCACTTGTGACAATGTTGCTTTCTAATTTTTGCCACCAAAATATGATGCCAAGGTGTGAGTGTGCTTGGATGGCCTTTCTTGACTTCCACCACATGTAGGAATCTTACCCTTATTCATGCTTGACATCTCTGAAGAAATATAGGCTGCCATAAAATTCAAGTTATTAAAAAATTGACAATTGAATATAGTCTATTACATATATTTATCTAAATAGTATTCATTGGTTGTTACACAACCTACACTTTAAAATATAAATAGTATTCATTGGTAACTCATTGTAAGTTATTTAATAAGTGAAAACATTACACTAAATGGGGATTAAAATGAACCTAATAAGATAATTGTATGTTCTTGCCCATGCCTCGAGTGCTAGTATAGACTAGGATGGGAGTAGAGAGAATGCTTGGTTGTGACCTTGCATTCCGTAGTATGCCTCGTCAATATGAGAGGATACTAGTGGCCGCATAGGGATCACTAGGGGGCCAAGGTCTATTAAGAGACTACCAGGGTAACTCTAGCATGATTTGTGCGATGACACTTTCTCGCTTATATAGTAGGTTTCCTATGTGTCTTTGTGTGCCTCTGGGAATTAGATGTCATTTTGTGTTAAAACTTTGAGTTAGTGTACTTTTATGATTTCTTGGACTTAGAGAGTTCTCATGTTATGTGATTTGATATCCTATTTGGGACTTGAGACTATCTCCTCAGCGCGGTGGGAGTGGGCCATTTAGGTTCCACGTGGTCAGGTGGTAGTGCTTTTTCAATCTTACCATTTGAGATTCGTCCATAGACACCATGGCTGGAGCATTCTTTGTTGGAATTTATCTTCATTCTGTTCTTGGATCTTATGATGGATGTTATTTACTGGTATGTTTCTTTATATTGATGATTAGCATGTGATAGATGATGTTATCTATTTCGTAGGATCATCTTATGCTTTATTCCTTGCATGCTATATTTCTTTCTGCATATGTTGTAGTATGTTTTAGGAGTGACATCCCTACTATGATAATGCTGATGATCCCTTTGGTGACTTGGGATGTTAGACGCGGAGGGATGGCTAGGGTCCATGATGGTCTAATGATGCTATTGATGGTTGGGAGGTACCACACACTTAGTTAGTTGTGTTTTATGATGGATGTTTATCTTTTACGATGGTTGTTATATCTTTATTAATGGATGGATGTATCATGTATGTTAATAGTTTCATTTACTTTATTGCACTTGTATCATGGTTGATGAGGATGATGTATCTTTATTTTTACATATGTTTAACCTTTTAAGCTTTTCATACCCTATGACATGTATAGTGGATGATTGAGCATTCCGAATTTTAATTGCCAATAGGCATTCAAAGCAAATGTATATTATGGGCATTGGAATTTTTAATTATTCTTTCATATGGATGTGGTAGTTTTTAGACTTAGTATTAATTAGATTAAATGTGACTCAATGTCTTGGGATCCTTAAGGAATGTAACCTATTATGTATGCTTATAGTTGATTGTATGTTATTTCTTCCGCTACTATGTGTTTGATATGAATGGCTTATCTTTCATGATAAAAAAAAAATTGTTTGGCAAACTTAGTAAAACTTTAGGTTAATTCTTTTGGATCCCTTGGCGGGGCATTACAATTTTTTTGCTACTACATGATTATGATATTGTTACACAATTTGTAGTAGGGAGAATCTATTAACAACAATGAATATTATTTAATTTTATATTTTTGAAGTACGAAATTCTATTTGAAATTTTTCTTCCTTCTCTTATTCTTTGAAGGATAATCACTTATTGAGTTTGTGGACACTTTTTCTAGATAAGGCTAGATAAGTATTCTCTAGAGATGCCTAAAATGATGTTCTATTGATATAGACTATATTTCATCCATGTATTTCAAAAATTTGCATTCTTTCATGATGGTGTCAAGATATAAAAGAGATTGTGATCTTGGAAAGAGCATGGGTTGCGAATAAGGAAGCACACACAAGATTAATGCGAATCTATTAGAAAAGATAAAGTGTAGATTTATGAAGGCTTCTATGGACAGATTTATGAGTATATAGAGGATTATGCAAATTTACAAAGCATTTTGAAGAGAGTATTCTGAGAAGTTTCTATGGAAGTTTTACAAGAATTGAAATAAGTTTGGTGGCAAATTTGTTCTCATCATAATAGGAATTTGAGGAAGAGGGATTGTGGAGAATAGATTATTCATCATCTGTAGGAGAAGCAACATCTCGAACAATTTCTTGGCACCTCTTTAGGATTGTATCTAAACAAGTTGAACTTTGCATTATATTGACCAACTCTACATATTAGTGGATATTTAATACTAATTTCATATGTGTCATCTAACAACATGTGCATTCAAGAAAGGAAAAAAACTATTAAATTTATCACCTTTTTTGCAAACTGCACTAGACACTCTTCAATTGTAGCCTGAAAGAACTTGTTCTAGTTGTTAATATCATCACTGAGATTGAAATACTTGTAAGTACAATGCATGCTCTTGCACAAATGCCTTTCTAGGTTAGACATGACATCAACCATTGCTACAAAAGATTGTATTTTTTGAATGTTGTGCAAGGATGGCAGAAATTTCAATGATATTAATTTGCATTTGAGAATGCCCTGCAAAGTGACCAGTAGAAAAGCATGAAATATCATAAAATATGAAAATAAAAAGGTGAACTTGGCATTTGGAAATAGTAAATTAAATATTCACATATAAATTATAATTTAACTAAAGTATTTTGTAAGTAAAATTCAAAATTCAAATAAATAGATATCATGTATAAACCTAGCTAGAGATGTAGCCAATGAAGTTTGACTTTTGCACATTGTAATTTGCAACAAGGATTATAAATTGTGAAATTATAAATGTTACCTATTTTCTCCATTAAGTGTTGCATGTCATATATAATTTATGATCCTCTACTTCCTCCCTGTAATATTATTCAACATATCACCACACTCAAAAGAAATAACGAGAATAGTTCATGAATTAATGTATACTTTAGAATAATCTAATATCATTTGTTTCCACTATTCAAATTCCTCTTCATGTTTCCCAATTTACAACATAAGTTATCAAATGCAATCAAACATGATTGCAGATAAATAGAAACAATACAATACCTTAGAGAGGAATAATTTGAGGCAATCCCATAGAAAGCCATTCATGCACTGCAACTAAATTTCATAAATAAATGAGTTTGTCTATGGCATCCTTCTGCATTTCCTAAAACCAAGAGATTCACATAGTTAGTTGTCATGCAATCATAGGTTAATGTTGAGCTTCACTCAATTTCAAGAATAGTTTAATATTCTCTACCAATCAAGGATAACCACATGAAGGAGGAAGCTCATTTGGCCCTAGCCCCCCAACATCTACATTCCTCATTAACATCTAAAATCCATTCATTCTATTAATAAAATGTAACATTCATGAATTATCACATGATAACATTTGTTAACACATTAATTTCATTAGATCATTCACATTAACATTGAAACATAAGATTCATTAGAACATTCATATGAACATAAATAAAACATCTATACATAAACATCAGTCATTATCAAATAAGTTACATAAGAACTCATGAATCATTTATTTTTTATTTTTTATTTTTTTGTCCTTCCCTATATTGTTTTAGAGGCATATCCATGTTGTCATTGATATTTCTTCTCACCCGTGGATGTGCACTTGCTGTCCTTTGCAAAGGTTGGTCCAATACAATAACAAATAAAAGTGTTAAATTAAAAAAAAATTGAGACTTTAAAGATTTTAAAGAACATTGTAGTGCTCTTTACCTTGTCCAACCACATCATCTTGCCCACTAACTTGGACCTCAACACGCTCATCATCTGCATCCCCTGCAACTGCAATACAAGATGTTTTCTTAATCCCAATACATATTATAGTTAAATTTGTATTACTACACCAAATTCAATTTAAAATGTTTACTTGTATTAATAATTTAGAAATAAAAAATTGGATAGAAAATATTTACTTGTATATACATTGATATTATTCTTCATCTATCTCATCATTAGGATCATCATCGTCATCGACATTGTCACCACCACTATCTTGGTCATCGTCATCATCATCATCATCATTGTCATCATCATCATCCTCCTGATCCTCCTCCTAATCATCATGATCAGTCGAAGCATCATCATCGTGATTATTAGTAGCATCATTTGCTTCAGGAGCATCATCAACTAACTCTCAATCATAATCCACATTTTTCGCTTCCTTGGTTTCTTCTTCTTCCATCACATTATACTTTATCAGCCTTCCCCTTGGATCATGTCTAACAAAAAATGACCAACCCAGTTTACGTGGAACCTTTGAGTGAAACACTTGCTCACACTAGCTTGGAAGAACATAGGGCTCATCCTCAACTAGCTCAAACAACATTGTATTAATCATTGGAAATCTGTTCTCATGCTCAATAACAATTCTATTAGGATCATTTTGATTGAGTCATAGTCTATACCATTTGATGACAAAGAGAACTAATTTTAAGGAATTAAAGTCATAGTCAAGTATATCAACCAAAATTCCATAGCATTGATTTTGAGATTCTCGAGGATGTAAGCCATTTCTAGATGAAATATTGGTCACCTGGAAGAATACACTTATCCCAGAATCACAAGTTCTCTTTGTGTCATCTAAATCTTTGATGCAATATTTATAACCATTGCAGAACATAATCTTGTGGTGTTTCACCCACAATAATGTCAAACATGTATAAATTATTCCATCACGAGTTCAAAAACATACAGTTGATTAACAAACTTATTAGTACCTGGAGATCTCTTAAACCATATGCTAAATCTATTTCATTTTTTGTAACATTGGGATCTCCATTAAAATGAGCTTGTTTAACCAATGAAGACATAGATTCCCATTTTAATCCATGACTAGAATGTTGACATCGTTCAATCCATACCATCATCTAATCTTGATTTTTTGCAGGAAACAAATGTATTGCATCCAACTCTTTAGTGGCTGTACAAAAGTAAATAGATGACTTAGAATAGATTTATTTTGAAGATTAAGAATTAATTAACTATAATAACATCTCATAATTTATTACCTTTCATTTTACTAAATCTACCTTTCCCCACCAAGTACTCCCCTTCTAATTTTTTAATGGAGTCGATATCCCAAATGCAATCTATATGGGTCTTTGCTACAAGACTAGGAAGATATTGAGTAATGTACACCATCATATGGTATGCCATATATCCCTCAATCATAGAACCCTCAGGACATTCTCTTTGTTGAACCAAACCCTTCAAAAATTTCAAGTGTCTCTCAACCATTCACATTGACCTAGACTGTATAGGTCCACACAATTCAATCTCCTCAACTTGGTGTATGAGGTAGTGTTCTTGTGCATTGGAAAAAGTTGAAGTTAAACACTTTTGCATTTCACACATTAGTAGAGGAATTATTTTCTTCCAATATTTTATATCTTCTTTATGGATTAATTTAGATGACAACCACCTACAAGGGATTCAAGACACAAAAACATATAAATACAAGACTTTACAATATATTACTTGTTTAATATATTGAACAAATATCACTACTTACCTCATGTTTTTTCTGAGCTCATATATCACTTGTTTGATATTATTGTCAAAGTTATTTGGGAGTGATAGGGGTAGCACATACTGCAACAATTGTCAACTAATCGTCTCATTCTTTTCTAATGTAATGCAATAAAAATTGAAAGCATTTTCACAAATATATTGTAAATACAAAAGACCATGACTTACCTTGATGTAGGAATGCCAATCATGCATTTTCAACCCTGGGCCAAATTTACTTTTCTTTGATATGAGATTGCTTATATTCATATCAAATCCTATAGGAAATCTCATTTTTTGTATGACTTCTTTTATGGCATCACTTTGCTGCTCCATTAATAACCAAGGAAGGGCACTTGCATTAATCTAGTCTCCATTTCTATTTGATTCAATGATATTTTTTATTGCATGATTGGAATTATGAATGTCACTATAAATTTTGGCAAGTTTTTCTTTGTCATGCCTTCCATCCAATATTTTCCAATATGCATGGTATCAAACAAATGCACAATTTGTAGCTGCTTGTAGTAGGGAAACCTACTAAATTCTCTGGGATAACATTTTACTCTCTTTGGAACGTGATCAGTACTGATGCCTTGACGACCTTGAATTCTATTATATTCCAACTACCATAAGTGAGGCATCATTCTTTGTGGCTTTGGTGTAGCCTCTTCTTTCCCATTGAAAAGATGTTTTTTGACACTTCAAAACTTATGGTTTTTGTGGAGGAAGTACCTATTCCCATCAAACACCTACTTTCTTAAACTTTGGGAGTGACAAGATTTCATCTTTGGACTACACATTGAACATGAAAATTTTTTCTTTGTTTGAAGACCTACAAGATAATGATACAATTGGATTAAATATGTTCATTTTTAGAATTAATATTATTGTGTACAACAGATTTCAGCATAACATACCATAGAAATGTGTCAACACTGGGGCATTATGAATTGTCCACACAAGCATTACATGGAATTGAATTTCTTTTCGTCCAATTGATCTAGAGATATCATACATAGTTAAACCATTCCATAACACTAGCAACTCATCGATAAGAGGCCCAATTTATACATTCATATCTTTCACTTAGTATTTTCCTAGTTGAATGAACAACTTCAGATAATTATTGTGGTCATTTCACTCCAAGACTTATAATTACATGTAGGTAAAAATAAAATAATGAAATACCTAGAACAATCATTTCCAACATAATGTGCTTCCTCTTTATTGACATTTATGGAGGAAGGTTATTGTTAATAACAAAAATAGGCCAAACCAAGTAAATGGATCTCATCTCACGATATGGATTGACACTGTCACTTGCCAGAGAAAGCCTGAGATTTTGAGGTTCTTCTTTAAAGTGTGGCCACTTTTCCTCTATGTCCTTAAATGGTGAACCATTCGTAGGCATTCAAATAATGTCATCTTCATTTCTATTGCATGCATGGTAATCCATAAATTGTGCCAAGCTACTACACCTGAATAATTGTTTAAGATGTGGAATAATAGGGATGTAATGAAGAACCTTGCGAGGCATATTTTTTGTCACTTGTTAATCTCAATATCTTCTCATATGGCATTTGTATCATTCTGTTGCATTTTCTTGTTCTTTATGATAAATTACAATTGATACTCCATTCCAATATATTTTATAGTGGTACATAATTCTCAATACAAGCAAGGGAGAACATTTGATGGTGGTAACAAATAGTCACCCATCAATCTACAACAAAAATTATTAGTCATTAGTAAAAGCAATCTTAATGGTACATATTTCACCTTTTATAGACTATAATGACATATATCACAAACCTTAGCATACGTGACATTGTTATGTTGGATAAAACATTCATAACCTTCAAATTCACCAACAATAATACAACATAGAGAAGAGTTGATTGGGAACCTTCGTAAAGGGTCATTTTTTCCCTCTCAAGTAGAGTTATATCATGGATGACCTCAATGTCATCTTCATCATCATCATCATTAGCAACAACAACACTAGTATCAAATATTTCATGGATCAATGCATTCGTACCATCATCTTCAAATGTTTTTTTTGGCACATGATCATGATCTTCCATGAGATCGTGATCTTCTCCTTCAATAGTCACACCTCCATGTTCCTCCATATTCACACCTCCATGTTCCTCCAAGATTTGTTGGTCCATATCATGTACTAACCTAGGAAGATTGACCTATATAAAAATTATGATAATCAAACCCCCATTCTATGGTTCATAAGTATATTAATTGTGAAAATAATATAACAAACAACTTACCAATTGATGATAATCAAACACCCCTTCAATGTGACCATTCTTCCAATAATCTCTCTTAGTTGTTTTGATTTTGATTCTTCTTGTCTTTAAGTTGTTACAACTCTTGCAAGGACAATAACATTTGTCATTGCATGCTCTTTGAAAGTTGGAGATTAATCTACCGATAGTCTCCCTATTTTGATCAAACTCCCTTGTATTATTTGACATGATCCTTCTTCATAGGAATAACTTATTCATGTACCCTTATTGAGTTTGTTTGGTTAATGTTGATTGTATATCTGCAAAAATATTAGACATGTTGTACTTAATGTTTATATCTTCTCATATAGTTTTGAAAGAAAATTTGGTGTAATTAATGTGTATATCTGCAAAAATATTTGACATGTTGTAGTTAATGTTTATATCTGCACCTATGGTTTTGAAAGAAACATTTGGTGTAATTAATGTGTATATCTACAAAAATATTGGACATGTACTTATGTTTATATCTGCACATATGATTTTGAAAGAAAAATTTAGTGAAATTAATGTGTATATCTACAAAAATATTGGACATGTACTTAATGTTTATATCTGCACATATGGTTTTCAAAGAAAAAATTGGTGTAATTAATGTGCATATCTAAAAAAATATTGGACATATTGTACTTAATGTTTATATTTGCACATATGGTTTTGAAAGTAACATTTAGTGTAATTAATGTGTATATCTACACATATGTTTTTGAAAGAAACATTTGGTGTAGCTAATATGTATATTTGCAAAAATATTGGACATGTTGTACTTAATTTTTATATCTACACATATGGTTTTGAAAGAAACATTTGGTGTTGAAACAATATAGAAAGTTTTACAAAATTAATGTTTTACAAGAAAATGCACTTGAAGAACTATTAGCTTAGAAGCAAGAACATGGTGTTGAAATAGTATAGAAAATACTTGACATGAGAGGTCTATAAGTGAGGATGTTGACCAATCTTGAAAACGTGAATGTTGAAATGAAAGCTATTGAGAATCAAACACCTATGCCAGAGTTACAACACAATGTGAAGTTGAAAGTTATCAAGGATCAAACACCTATGTCCCTTGTCCTCTATCCTCTTCCTCTTCATTCCTCTTGTTTGTAACTCCTTCTCACTCCCTCCATTCTTCTTCTTGCTTTGGCCTTCTTGTTTTCTTGAACATTCAAGGAGTTGTTCATATATCCTCATTAGTTGATATTTCAATCGAATTCTTTTTTCCTTCAACTTAGCAATCTATTGGTTTATCCATGTGCAAGTGAATGGTGTTAAACATGAATCATTATTGTGTCAAATCTTCATCTTTTTTTAACCAAACTATAGCACGAATTACATTCTTTCTTGGTCTGTCACGATCACCTTGTAAATAGTATTTGCATTTTCTTAAACTAGTATATCCTAATATCTTAAATGTTGGTTTCTCATATTTGTTCATTTGAAACATTTTGCTGGTTTTTGTGAATGTTCTTTATCTTCTTTCTCCTTTAAAAGTTTGTGTGTATGGGATCTTTAAAGAAAATACACTTCTCACAAAATTCTTACTGTCCAATTTATTACATTTATGATATTAAGATATTAGGATATGCGATCACCTTGAAATTTTTTATGTATTGCATCCACATTTGCTTTGCCATTTCTTATAGGAGTGTTTCAAGGTTGGCAACCACTTCAACATCCTTTGCATGGTTTAGAGGTAATGTCATTGTGGTAGAGGCTTCTAAAAGGGAATGAGCCTCATGATTATGGCATTTACAAAGAACTAGAAATTTCTTCTTCAACTCCTTTCACTCAACTCTTTACTGAAGTTATTCTTCCAATAGTGAGAATAGTTGCTACAAATTCCCAGGAGGCAAGGGACCTTGAACCTATGCTACATGTTCTAGAGAGATGGGAGAAGTTACTACCAGATTCAATACTTCATAACATTTTGGATCATATAGTGATGTCCAAATTAACAACAACAATAGATACTTGGGATCCTCGTAGGGAGACTGTGCCAATACATTCATGGTTACATCCTTGGTTTCCATTGTTGGGATAGTGTATGGAGCCTTTATATTTGACCATTTATTATAAGTCGGGGAATGCACTTCATGCCTGGCATGCAAGTGATGCATCTATATATGTAATTTTATCACCTTGAAAAATTGTATTTGTTCCTGCTAGATGGGGAAAAACTAATTATTTAATTATTTTCAATTGAAAATTTTTTTCTCCATCTTCAAGTGACCTAAATCCTTACTTCTCCCATCTGTATTGTTTCTCTATTGTTATATATATTCTATAATAGATTTTTAATTTCTTTCTCCATGTTTTTATGATGCATAGAAAAACCTATATCATCTTAGGATAACACTAAGGAAAGTGGTTGCAAATATATGAATAAAGAGCTCAAAAAGGAGTTAAAATAAATAAATAATTTGTGTGTCTAATGCTATTTAATGAAATAATAAACCAACTAATCATCATATACTCATAATGATCAAAGTATGGACAAAGTAAGATCTTGGCACATAAAATTTCAGCAAAAAATAGAGGGAAAAAAGTTCAAATAGGGAGTCATATAGTATCTAACTATAATTATGAATTAAACATAATATCAAATACAACCCTGTTTACAATGTAATATCATTGTGTTTATTTTGTTAGTCCACATCAAAATCAATAACCTTGTTTTTACTATACAATTATTTTTTAAGTCAATAACCTTTTTCTTTTTTTAATTTGGGAAGCAATCCCCTTGAATTGGGCATACCATGTTTTTTATCCATGTTTTTTATCCAAGTAGTATCAGGATAAGCACAAATAACTCCTAAAATTTGTGTTCATAGACCTAATGGATATTCATGCATACCCAATTTGAAAGCTGCTACCATTAGATCTCTCTATTTTAGATAATCATATAAGAATTTGGGTTATTGTAATGCCCCACCAAGGATCCAAATAATTAACCTAAAGTTTCACTAAGTTGGGTAGCATTTTTTTTTTTAAACATGAAAGTAAAACCATACACAATATAGTAGTGAAAGAAATAACATTTATCAACTGAAAGTATACATAGACAGACATAACAAGTTACATTCTTCATGGATCCCTTAATGTTGAATCACATCTAAATTAACTATTAATAAATCCATCTAATATTACATCCACTTGAAATAATAATGATAAGTCCAATGTTCATTAATTACATTTACGATTGCTCAATCATCCACTATACATGCCACAAGGTATGAAAGGCTTAAAAGAATATACATCCGTGTAAATAAAGTACATCAGCATACTAACTCTAATCTATGATGCAATAACATAAATGAAACCACAAATCATACATGATACATCATCATAGGAGATAACCATAAATTACAAACACAACTAACTAAGTGCACGATTCCTCCCAATCGTAAATAGCATCATTAGACCATCATGGATCCTAGCCATCCCTCTATGCGTAACATTCCAAATCATCAAAGAGATCATCGGTATTAACATAGTAGGAATGTCACTCCTAAAAACATCCTACATCATATGCAGAAAGAAATCTAACATGAAAAGTAAAGCATAAGATAACACCATCTAACATATGTAAATCATCAATATAAGGATACGAGTCCACCATCATAATCCATGAACAGAATGAAGATAGATACCAACAAAGAATGCATCAGCCATGGTGTCTCAGACAGATCTCAAATGGTAAGAGTGAAAATGCACCACCACCCGACTGCGTGGAACCTAAGTGGTCCACTCCCACCGTGTTGAGGAGATAATCTCAAGTCCCAAATAGGATATCAAATCACATAACAAAAGTACTCTCTAAGTCCAGGAATCCTAAAAGTATACTAACTCAAAGGTTCCAATCACAAAACTAACATCTAATCCCAGAGGCACAACAAAGACATGTAGGAAACCTACTCTGTAAGCAAGCAAGTGTCATCACATATATCATGTAGAAGTTACCCTGGCAGTTAGCTTAGGACTCTAGGGTCCCTACTGATCCTTATGCAACTACTAGTATCCTCTCATACTGATGAGGCATACTATGGAATGCAAGGTCGCAACCAAGCATTCTCTCTACTCCCATCCTAGTCTGTACAAGCACTCGAGGCATGGGCAAGAACAAAACAATTATCTTTTTGGGTTCATTTAATCCCCATTTAGTGTAAATGTTATCACTTATTAAAACAACTTACAATGAGTTACCCTGGCAGCC
This sequence comes from Cupressus sempervirens, assembly GCA_028749045.1. Taxonomy (NCBI): domain Eukaryota; kingdom Viridiplantae; phylum Streptophyta; class Pinopsida; order Cupressales; family Cupressaceae; genus Cupressus; species Cupressus sempervirens. The sequence goes on from CM053785.1 coordinate 571,454,565, forward strand.
ACTTAGGGCCCCGGCCCCCATTGCAAGCCACTTCCCAACACTACAAGTAGATAACCTACCCTAAGCTCATGGAATCATAAATCTCAAAATCACCACAGTCCTATACAAGCGATTGGAAATAAATACCAAAATATAATCCATAAAAAGAGCATCAAATCACCATGAGCAAATGAAAAGCATCCATAGATAATCATGACCACAACAGTTCTCTATTGGCAACTGAAGGCATCACTGATAATCAAAAGTATCCATTGGTTCTCAATAACCAAAATATATCTCAAAATCATACTGATCAAAGACTCCAAAATGGTTGAGTCAAAACATGTCACAACATGACATCATCAAGAAATAAATCAACATTTCAATCCCATCATGGCGACTGGAAAGTAATCCAAGGATAACTGATCGATGACTCAAAAATGGTTAAGTCAAATGTCTCAGATACATATAACTCAGCTTCACTCAAGAAGACTGATGAGCAATAACAATCAGTAAATACAAACATCTCATAGAGCATACCATCACATTACCATGGTTGGGTTTATAAAGATCAAATTCATGACATCATCATGACATCACACTCATAACGCCTGAGCCTCTGGTAGACATCCTATAACTGGTCAACACTAGTCAACCCAAAAACCCAAAACAAGAAGCATAGAGAAAACACAATGCAAACACATGTTTTGGTTTACTAAAATCACATAGTTAAATTGAGTATGGAGGTTTCAGTTTCTGTTTGCAAGTATACTTCATGTATATAAGTTTCATCATTCGACCTACAAGTTAGCCCATTTGTTCCCTCGATAACATTTTCCTTCCATTATTTAAAATTACATTCTAAGAATAACGGAAGGATAAATAGTTACTCATTAAACTAATCTTCATTGACCCTTAATCAATGTTATTAATTGAATAACTCTTCCTTATCATTAATTCAACTTCTCCAAATAAAACCAAAGGATCATATTCTTTTAAATTATAAGAAAGCCAGTTATCAATCTTCGAATAAGAAGATTATAACAACAAAATTAACTAGTCTTACTTTAACCCCATGCTTTATTAATTAATCTTAATTAAATCATATAATTAAAATAACGTACACAATCCATGACTCTATATCATTCTAATAGGTCTTAATTAAAACTCAATTAAAATTCAGGTCTTTTAATTGCTATAATAATTAAATCATCACTAATAACCATTAAAATATCTAAAGTCATTATTCAAGTCATTAGAATAAGACTTATCAACTTCGATGTAAATACTTAACAACTTCACTAAAAGAATCAATATTAGCATATCAATTAAAACTCTATTACATAACTTATTTATTAATTAAATTTAATCAACTCTAATTAATTAATTTAATTAATAATTACATATCCATACCAATGACCCAATGAATATTAGTTGATTAATAACTAACTATAATTTTGTAAGTAAAAAGTCAACTATAATCCAACTTACTAATATTCATATTAATTGTTCAATAATAACTTGTTAATATTTAATAACAAGTTATATTGGGAATCTTATCAATAAATCTATAATGACCAGTCATACTAATATTTCCTTAACAAATTCGTATTATCGATAATCATATCATTTTAACTCCATTGTATAACTTAATTATCAATTAAATTTAATTAATTCTATAATTAAATAATTTAATTAATAATCACATAACTGTTATAATGATTCTTATCAAGCAAGGAGTCTCTCTCTATGATTTATTCCCAATTAAATTCTCGCTTAATTAAATTAATTAATGGACTATATAAATCTCCATTTATGACTCCAAATCAGTTAATAATATCTTAATTGCAACTTTACTAAGAGTTTTCATAATTTAAATAACTCAAACAAATAAACATTATTTAAATGGATATTAGTAATATCCCATTTTAATTTAATTTTATTTTTTAATATTTTATATATATATATATATATATATATATGTATATAAATACATAATATATATAATATTAATATTTATATATATGTATATAAATACATAATATATATAATATTAATATTTAATATCATTATTTATAATGATGAATATATATATCTTAAAAAGCGATAACATATCATAACATAAACGTTTATATAAAAAAACGTAACCAAATTGCAAATTAAAAAGGGCCCAACTGTACCGTCGCTGCGATTGTCACTTATGTAATTTGCTGTCGTGGGTACCCTGCTACGCAGGTACCCTGCGACTTATACATTAAATGTAGCATCGCAAGTACACTGCGTATGCAGGTACCCTGCGACTAATGGATGCAATGGAATGTGGGGGGGGGGGGGGGTACGGGGTATAACCTGCCCCTCCATATTTTATAATGTGTTTTAAAATTCACTTTTCACGATTGCGATTCGATTTTTCAATAAGGTTTTTCCTCTGCGAAATATGTAGCATTTAATTAAATATAAATATAAATATATGTGTGTGTGTGTGTGTGTGTGTGTGTGTGTGTGTGTGTGTGTGTGTGTGTGTGTGTGTGTGTGTGTGTGTATGGGTGCAAATTTAAAACTTATATGTAATTTAAGAAAACATATAATAATTTTCTTAAACAAGAAGGGCTTCCCAAATCTCTAAGTTAAGAATTTTCCATTTCAACCTTCTTTCTATTTTCAAATTTAAATCCTTGTCAATCTAAATTCATAATTGTAATTCAAACCCGAACCTGATTTTAAAACTAATTTCTTTCCTAATTGGAACTAGGGTTTTCTATTGTTTTCTTCTCAACCAATTAAGATTAACATACATATCTAGATTCCAATTTCAAGATTAAAGATTCATTCATGGAGTATATTTAGACACATATAACCGACACGGTGAAGACAGGAAGAGAAAGAGTGCAAATGGAATATGTGAAAATCATGAGTGCACCTGGACACTGATGCTAATTTGCGATCCCTCAGAAGTCCATAGAGAATCCCTTCCTTCTCCAACATTTGCAATTCCTCCAAGATCTGAACCAACTGCCTTGCATGACTAAGAGTGCTTGTAGAAGTATATGGGCATGTTGAAGCATAAGAGCTTTTCAAATGCATCTCCCCCTTGTCCAAACACACTAGGAGAGCCTCTATTTAAAGGTATCTAAGATGCATCTAGAATGTGTCTAGAAGAACTAGGAGATAAGCATGACAACCAAGCACATAACTTCCATGATAAGAAGATATACATGATGAGGTCTCTAGAAGGTTGTAGACACCATGTGCTCAAATAATATGCTAACTCCTAAGTGTAGACAACATGTGCATACTTAGAGTGCAAACTTTTGTGTTGTCTACATGACAACTCCCGAGAATTTGCAAACTCCTGAATATTAAAATAATGCACATTAATTAATTTAATATTCACTTTACTCTTTCCAACTTAATTTATTAATTTTTAAATCTAATGAACTCACTTTAATAATTCCACTTGTTTTATCTTAATATATTTATATTTTAATCACATGCACACATCATGCAATCTAGAATCTTTTAATAATTTTAATATCTTTTCCACTTTTAAATTCATTTTCGAGACTTAATTGATAAAATATTTATTAACTTAAATAAATATTATCACATTCCAACTTTAAAATTATAACTTTTATCTTCAAATTTAATTATTTTATTTAATTAATTTCCTAATTAATTAAATAAAATAAATATTAAAATACCATATTAATTTTCTATTAAATTAAATCATTAATTAAATCTTTTAATTAGGCTTAATTAATAGAAAATACACTAAAGACTAATAAAATAAAATACGAAAAACCCATCATAGCCAAAATACATACAAAATCAAACCAAGGGTTAATATCATGAATTACGTCATCTAACACATTCTGAGGGTACTCAACTCAGATACTTGTCCTAATTTCCAATTAGGACAAATGGCTTAAAGGGTTGGGATTTGGACTTGAGAATTTATCTCCCCTCTCTTACCATTGAGATAATGTGACAGGGTACGCTCATCTTGACAATTCAAGGAAGTTGATATCAGGTACCTGTAACCTGCATAAAAACCATGCATGTACATACTATATATATATGCTAAGCTAAACAGGCAATGGCATGAAGTGGTGCATCATGTAGATCCCAACTAGCAGGTGACTATGACTCCCTTAACCACATCAGAAATGCCATACAGAAAGAAAAAAAACACATACACCATACACATGCAAGTATGGGGTAAGTATCCATAAGAAAAAACATGTGATAATAAACCATCCAACTAATCAATAACTGAAAATAATGTAATAATCATCATGCATACATGAAATGTAGAGTCTAAGTAATCTCATCACATATCAACTAAATCCATAGCACAATATCTGATAGTCTCAAAACAATGCTGCTGACCATCAACATAAAACTAGCCCTAAAAGAGTTCGACAATGATAACAAAAATGCGACCTAGGGGCAGGCACTATAGTTATGGTGCTAAATCCATGAGCCCTCTAAGCCTTATCTTATCCTGGATGTCAGCCAGGTACATTCTATTTCTCCTTTGATTAAATTAGCAAAAAAGACTTAATCCCCACACACCTTTCAAGGATCAATTACATTCAACATTGAGATCATTGCAATTCTTTTTTATTAATGGTGGAATTTAGTTTTTATGATTACAAAGGAAACTATTGGAGTGAATGTGTTTGTTGATCAACATCAATAAGCTAGAGAGTAAAAACTCATCCATATGCCAAAATGACCAAGGAAATCAAAGGCTTAAGAAAACAAAAAATAAAGTATATCTTAGACGTAGAAGATCACCTAACATTTGGTGGAGCTAAGAAAAGAGTCTAGGGTTGATAGAATTCAACTAGTATTTCATAGCTCATGCTTTCAACTCTATTTATTTTTCTATTCAAAAAATAGGAAGAGTTTGTATAGTAAAAAAATCATTATGTGTATTCTATAATATCTGCTATGATACGTTTCTATAAAATTTCTTGCAAACTCTGCCGATTTTTTGTGGTCTGCATTATTTTTGTGCAGGATCTTGAGGTAAGTCCCTTAGTATGGGCTGAGTGAGTTTTATTGTTTTATTATTTTGATTATGGAATATGTATGCAGCTGGATCCTTTCTTCTATTGTGTAGATAATATGTAATAAGCACCTTAAAAAAGATCTCTTTGAATATATAAAAGATACATGTTTAGAAGGAAATATAAAGACATACATGTTTAGAAGGAAAGGAAAAGAACATTTACATATGTACCTCTTCTCTCACTAGAAGAAAATCATAGAGCAAGAGCACTTAGTCATAAGGGCATGACACAACAATAAAATCATAGAGCAAGGGCACGACATGACAATGAAATCATAGAGCAAGGGCACAACACAGAAATGAAATCATAGAGAAAAGGCATGACATGATAATGAAATACCAGAGCAAGGACATAGAAATAAAATGCAAAGATCATGAGGGCACAACAACCAAATGCACTAATCACAAGGGCCATGACAATGTTCACAACACTACACCTCTTTCGCTCGCATCTCACTCCACCTCTTTTGTACACAACTCTCCACAATGAAAATCAAATGGAAAATGATTGTCATATTTTTTTTTTTTTTTTCAATGCTTGTGAGGGCGCTGCAATTATGACCCGAACATCAATATTGTGACAACATCAAGGACGATTGCAAAAAAAAAATGAAAATCACCACAAATTACGCCGTCATCACAAATTACCATTGCAATTTAACTCCAAATGTTGTAGTGAGTAGACCAAACATTCTTACATAATTACATGCAGAATAGAATTGGGAGGCCCAAATCCCCCAAAAAGTGAACATTCATTTTTTCTCTATTAAATATTATATTTTGATTGCCTCCAATCTCAAATCTTATAGAAAAATTATCATACTTTAGTATTTCATTCTTCATATTTTGATGAAGTAATTCCTTTTTCAAGAAACAAAATTATATGGTTTCCTTTACATCTATATTTAGGGATTACATTCCAAAAATTATATTTTAGAAACCCTAACATTCCATTAAATTTATTTTCTCTTAAAAAGATTTTGAAACCATATAACTTGCTTTCTGATTTTGCATAATTTTGAAGAAGAAAAATTTGTGAATTATAATCCATTCCCTATATAGTATTTATAATTTGAATCACACTATTTATAGTGGGTTCCACCTATTCTGCATAATATTTTATTATATCCCCATCTTTTGAATATGTCTTCATGCTTTCACTTGATAGATATTAATTTTCAAAATAAATTTGCACAAAGTTTTGAAATATATCCTCATGTATTATTTCTCCTTCGTTCATAATCTTGCTATATGGTTCTTAAATATACTTCTCTGTCTTTTCTTCCATAGAGAAATTTTAGACACACGTCACCTTTACAAGTATTTTGGAGAAGTTTTTTAATTTATCTCTTCATTTTTTACTTTATTTTCTTCAATGTTCATATCATATATTATATCTGAAAAATCTATATCATTTTCAAATATAATTTTCTTTGCTTCCTCCTTAGAGAATGAATTCAAAACCATAGGAAATTTATGCATATCTTCATAAGAGAACTCATCTGATTCCTCAACAAGGATGGCATCTTTGTCAACAATATCTTCTGAAATTTCTTCTTATTTACATATTGTATGCACTTTTATTTCATCTTTATGGTTTAGAAGGATTATATTAATTTCACAAAAAGGATTAAAAAATGATTTGGGAATATCATTATCAAGGAAATTTGAAAAAAAAATTAAAACCATTTGGAATCTGATTTCCTCCATCATAATCAAATATTTTTTTGGTCTTTGAGATTTATTTTCCTTTTTACCTAACCCTTCCTAAATATGCATTGATTCATTGATATGCTTATTTTGGTGGGCAAAGAAAAAATTTGGACAATTTTTTTGAACATGCTTTTGATATTCAATATCCAATAAATCTAAAAAAATTATACACACTAAGAGAATTCTCTTCTTCATCTTTCAATTTGGTGTAGTTTATTTCCACAAAAAATTCATCACGGGTAGATTCCTTCTCAATGTGATCCAAACCTCCTTCTTCATTTGGAATATCATCATGGTTTTTTGCTACTTCTATGGATTTCAACCTACATTCATTATCCTTTACAACTTCATCACATATACACTTAATCAATTGATAGACCCAAGGGACATGATAGATTCATAACTCATACAATTCATTTTGCACTTCATAGAATGAAGGCTTGATTTCTAAAGGTATCTCTTGGTACTTGTTGAACATCCTCATGAATAGTTTTATTGGAGATTCTTCCTCATATATTTTTACATTCATAAAAGAATCCAAAGGAGACCTATAATATTCTTCTCCAATAGTGTCTTCTTGATCTTCTTCTTTTTCATAGCACATATTTTGTTCTCCATTATCTGCATAATAAAATACGTGAAGGAACCATTACTCAAATTGTCTCCATGATGAGATAATTCATATGGGTAATGTTTCATATTTTCCCCTTGCATAATCTTTTAATATCCTCACAAAATGTTTCATCAGATAATCTTTTGTGCAAATATCATGATCATCTATAAACTCATAAAATGCATCCAAATGTTAAAGTGTCAATTCATGCCATTCTCCATGGAACTTAGGTATAAGCTTTAAAATCTTTGGGAACAATCTATTAGGTTTGTTATAATGACTTAGAATAACTAAGGGGGGGAGGGGGGATGAATCAGTTATCCTCAGGTCATGATGTACCAATTCAACTTTCAAATACATAAAATAAATTAATAAATCTCAAATACCCACTTAATCTCTATAACATATAATCAACAATTGAACATTTCATGCAATTACTTAATTCACGGTCTCTATATGTGTCAATTTCCAATAAATAAACTATTATAATCTATAGTGTACAAAATAATAACGTCCACACATAAAAATAACACTTTAACACTAGGATTTAATGTGGAAACCCAATTTAGAAAAAACCACCAAGTAACATGCTACCAATTTTTTACTCTTCTGAAGTGAGCTTGGTTCAGAGCCAACACTATTAAAGGTTATACAACACACTACTAAATGTGAACCTGTAACAGATTTTATCACCCTGTTAGGAGTGGTCTTGTTAGAGGATTTTAGAACATTCTATTAGAATGTCGCCTTGATTAAAGGATTTACAAAATGATTGTTAGGTCAACCTTAATTAAAGGATATTAACTAATACAATGGTTATAACATAATAGTAGGTTTGATATGTAAAGTACAACTCACATTGAAAATTTAGATTTCCATTTTCTCATCCACTAGTTCATTGACTGGCCTCCATTCACATCTCCATGATTGATCTACTTGGCATCTCCTCAAGTAATCACTCTTCACACTTCACCTCTGATGTTCTACTCTTCACAACTTCTCCTTAAGACTACCAACCAATAATGAACCAACCTTAGAAAACATCTTTTATGTCTCCTTAAATAGGTAATTTTGATCATTTCTTGCTTAAGTATCACTGTTGATCTTAGGGTTAGGTCATATTCATTGAATCCTTCCATTTTTTTGTCCTCCTCCTTCTTCTAGAAACTTATGATCAAATCATTTCATTTAATCACATAAGAAACTCTCCTCATGCATTAAATATGCCAACTAATCAATCCTTATCTTCTACACACTTTGACTAATTCAAAATGTCAACTGTGTCGACCTCAAATTCAAATCTTTCTCAAACTATAACTTTTTTGTTACTCAGAAATGACTATTTCTTTTTCTTGGTTGTTACTATGTAGCTAGAAACACACTATACTTTCTCACTCAACATCAACAAGCTCACTCAATCATTACTATGCTCAGTTGCTTCCAGCACTTCTTCATACATTTTTTTGACAATAAGTAACACTCGGCTTGAATTGTTTCACTCAACTTCTACATAAGTTCCTGAATCTTATGCCTCAGTTCCTTCATTGACCAACCAATATTGATACTCGATCAAGCTTATCCTTATGACTTGTTTCAACTCTTAGCTTTATCCAATTATCTTCTTTTCTTCATCTATTGATTAAACAACACATTATCTTGTCAAGGACTACTTGATCAAGTGCCCAATGTATTTCCATGATACTTAATACATCTCAACTCAACCTTTCATTAGGTCATCTCATGATCTCTTATTTTCAAACCCTCTTCATAAATCAAATGATATGACACTCTATACTATTAGTAAATGTCTCTTTAGTAGGTTTAGCACTATGTCTTACCAATAGGTTTGACATCAATGACGCCATAACAATTACTCCAATTGTAGTTTTCAACAATCTCCCTCTTTGGCATTGATGGTAACACCACATATACTTTACTAGTTACCATGCAATCCAAAAAGATTGAATACCATACTATTAGCTTTTGTCTCTCTTTCTTAGTTTTGTTCTGACTCTCATCGATGTAGTCTCAAGATGCTCTCTCTATTAGGTCAATACATACTCTTTCTTAGTATCAACACCTCAACATGTGTCAACATGACAAAATATGTAGCAACATATGTCTCCCTCTTTGTTTCATGATAATCTCTCTCATTTTATGTATACTTGTATGATATATCATGCATATTATCCCTCTTTATCTAATAATTTGTATGCTAACTCAATCATTCTAATCTCTCCCTCTTTGAAAACAATGCCAAAAACATACCATGCATACATCTTCATGTCATTTCTTTGATTGATATAGAAATTTCATCCTAACATTAACTCCTTGTAGCTTCTTCTACTCATAGTTTAATGTCTTTCTTTTCACACCTTTAGGTAGCTCCAATAGTATAACCTCCTGCATCAATGTTTATGATATTCTAATTTACAATATTTTATGAATGCAACATCTCTGCTTAGTTTTCTTTAGGTAGGGGGATGGCCCCTAACTTACCTCTTGGATACTCATAAGCATCCTTAGGTAGTGATTTTATGAATATGTCAGGTAATTGTTCCTTTCTATTCACATATTCCAATCTCACTTCTTTGCCTTGTACCAACTCTTTCAAGTAATGATACTTGATCTCAATATGCTTAATCTTTGTATGCATCATATGATTATTTCATATGTTAATAGCACTTGTGTTATCATAGTATATCACAATATGTTTAGTGATCTCTTCCTTCATACCTTCCAATAATTGATTGATCCATACAATGTTTGAAAAATTTACTATTGCAACAACATATTCATCTACTATTGTAGATTGTGAAATACAATTATGCTTCTTCCTTGTCCAAGAAGTCAATCTTCTTCCCAAGAAGAAAGCTCCTCCACTGGTACTCTTTCTATCATCAACATTTATGCCCAATCAACATCTATATAAACCCTCAACTCAAATTTATCACTTCTCTTTTAGTGTAAACCATAGTCCTCTATTCCTTTTAGGTATCTCAATATCATGTTTACTACTATCATATGATTTTCTTTGGGATTAGCAGAGAATATAGAAGCAATACCAATAACTAATGCAATATCGGGTCTACTATGTACAACATATTGTAGTCTCCCAATCATAGGCCTATGTAATGTTTGATTCACCTCAAAAAAATCATCATTCTTTGACAATTTGTGTCTAGTTACCATAGGTGTTCCAACTGGTCTTGAGTCTTCCATACCAAAAGTCTTCAAAATTTCTTTGATATACTTAGATTGAGTGATGAAAATACCTTTGTTCATCTGATATATTTGCAAACCAAAAAAGAAATTAATCTCTCCAAACATTGTCATTTCAAACTCCTTTTTTATTTGATCAGTGATGGAGATGTGAATGGAGGCCAGTCAATGAACTAGCATATGAGTGAATGGAGATATAAATTTTCAAAGTGAGTTGTACTTTATAGATCAAACTTAATGTTACATTCTAACCAGTATATCATTCAAAATCCTTTAATTAAAAATGACCTAATAGTCATTTTGACATTGATCTTAGGCTTAGGTTAGATTCATCGAATCCTTCCATCTTTTTATTTTACTTCATATAGAAAATTATAATCAAATCCTTGCCTTTGATCACATAAAAATCTCTCCTCATGCATCAAATATGCCAACTCATCAATCATTATCTTCTAAATGCTTTGACTAATTCAAAATTTTAATTGTGTCATCCTCAAATTCAAATCTTTCCCAAAGTATAACTTTTTTTGTCACTTGACAATCATTGTGTTCTTCTACTCAGTCGTTACTATGTATCTCATAACTGTACACTTGAAAGTGTCCCACTCTAAACCCTTCTATCCAAACGATTCCATGAGTTGGAATGCTTGGATGCCGGCTTAGAGCTCCCTATCCACGGAGTGCAAGGAGTTAGTATTTCAGCATGAAGGCTCTCAGCCAAGCCTTATAAATGTACTTCTTGCTAGTAAACCATGCAACGGGAGGTTCTTTGAGACAAGAGAAAGAGTGCAAATATCTTCAAGGAATCCCTCAAGAATGCAATGCAAGTATGGAAACTAAGCTAAGATGATAATGCAAAATGCAGCTATACTAAGCATGTATGAGATTGTTACAAAACCAAATATTTAAACTATGTGAGATTATTGCAAGAAATCAAAGTTAAACTAAAATGCAACTATGCTAAGAATGCCATATGATCTTATGCTAATGTGATGGAATGAGAGAATGAGACAAGAAATGAGAAGTTCTCCACAAAGCTCCAAGGAAACCTGTTAGAAAACCTGCAGCATAACAATATTAAAAAATGAGGATCGATCCTTTGAGGGGGAAAGCTCTCTCCCTTTTAAAGATGTATGGACGGTGGAGATCAAGATGAAGATGGTGGATGATCAATGGTTGAATTCAAAAATAGGAGTGATCCATGTGCACACACAAGTCAACCAATAGAATATAAGTTGACTTGTCATATAAGACAAAAGTCTCACAAACCTTTTCTTTTAATTGTAAAATAGAAAAAGGACTTTATGTGTGCAATTTAAGTGGGTTAGAAGAATGGGGTCTTTTATTTAATTAAAAGGGGACATGTTCTTTTAATCAAATAATGAACTTAGGATAGCATAGTCAAACTATAGGTTATAATCAAATAAATTGATTATTAGCAATTTGGCTTAGGTAAGTGATTAAATTAATTTAGCCAAAATGTTGAAAAGGGGGCTAATAGTCTAGATGACCATTTTTAGGTGATTACAATAACATAGTATACTTTCTCACTTGATAAATCAACAAGCTCTCTTGTCCATTATTATGCATCATACATTTTCTTGACAATAAATAACACTTGACTTGAATTATTTTTCTTGGTTTCTATATAAGTTCCTTAATCTTATGCCTCATTTCCTTCATTGAATGACCAATATTGATACTCGGTCAAGCTTATCCTTATTACTTGTTTCAACTCTTAGCTTCATCCAATTGTCTTCTTTTCTTCATGTATTGATTGAACAACACATTATCTTGTCAAGGACTAACTTTTCAAGTTCCCAATGTATTTCCATAATATTTAACACATCTCAACTCAACCTTTTACTAGGTCATCTCATGATCTCTTCTTTTCAAATCCTCTTCATCAATCAAATGATATGGCACTCTACACTGTTAGTAAATATCTCTGCAGTAGGTTTGACACTTTGTCTTACCAATAGGTTTGACATAAATGACAATATAAAAATTGCTTCAATAGCAGTTTTCAACAAAATGGCTTCATCCCACTTAGACAAATTCTTAATTCAGTTATTGCGGCCCATGATAATATTCACTCTTTGTCTTGTTCTAATAATTAGGGGTTTATTATAAAAGCTGATATTGCGAAAGCATATGATAGAGTTGAATGGGCCTTCGTTGCTAAAATTTTACAAGCCTTTGGTTTTGATCATAAGGTTGTTGGAGCTATTTATCAATTGATCTCTACTTCATCAATTGCTGTCTTGGTCAATGGTAGTTCTTCTCATTTTTTTAATCCTTCTAGAGGTCTGAGACAGGGCGCCCACTTATCCCCCATTCTTTTTGTTATTATGGTGGACTGTTTGGGGAGATATATAGGGGACTTGGTTAAAAAAGGAGTTATTAAAGGTCTTCAATCTTCCTCTCATCCCCTTACTTGTTCTCATGGTTAGTTTGTAGATGATACTATTTTTATGGGTAAATCTAAAGTTATTGAAGCAAGGAACCTCAAGCAAGCCCTTAATTTGTACTCCTTAGCCTCGAGTGAATTGATTAATTGGAATAAAAGTGTTGTGTTTTTTATTAATACTCCTATCCTCAGACAGAACAAAATTCCCAAAATTCTTGGGTGCTCTATAGGATCTTTTCCCTCTATTTATTTGGGCCTTCCTCTTAGTCTGAAGGTTCTTGATTCCTTCTGGGAAGATCTCATTATGATTTTTAATAAGAAGTTGGTAGGCTGGAAAGGAAATATTTTGAGCCAAGTAGGTAAAATTACTCTTCTTAAAGCATGTCTTCAAAGTATTCCTACTTATGCTTTGAGTCTTTTTAGAATCCTAATCAAATTTGTAGATACTATTGATAAAATTCAGAGGAATTTCTTATGGACTAGCATTGAGGAAAATAAGAGAATGGATCTTATTGCATGGGATCAAATTTGTAAACCTATCAAAGATGGTGGATTGGGGATTAGGTCTATAAGAAGTATGAATAGAGCTCTTCTAGCAAAACAAGGTTGGAGAACTTATCATGATGATGAGGAATGGAGCACTATATGGAAGCATAAATACCTTTTTAATGCTAACTCTTTACGTGATTTCCTTTCAACTCTAGATGTTCTTTCTCCATCTACTATATGGGGAGCTATTTAGGGAACAAAGGACATTCTTGGTAAGGGTTGTTCCTAAAAAATTGGAAATGGGAAAAAAGTGAGATTTTAGGAAGATGTTTGGTTGCTAGATCATCCTCTGATTGATGACTTTCAAGATACCACTCAAGTAGACAGATGTAAGTAGATGTTTGGTATTTTAGTGGGACATTATTGGTATGATAATACTTGGGTGAACTTGATTGATGTTGACCAAAGTTTTAATAATATACAACTAAGTCTAAATGCTTTTTCTCTATATCCTAACCATGAGGATGAGATGATATGGTATGTTGATCCTAGTGGTCAGTTTAAAGTCTCTTCTTTGTTTACTTCAAAAGAGAAAGGTATCCAACCTCTATGGTCTCAAGCTTGGATAAAGGGTCTTATTCCTAAAATAAACATCTTCTATTGGATTTTGCTTCAAAAAAAAAATCCTCACTCAGGATAATCTGCAAAAAAGAGGTATTAATGTAGTGAACAGATGCATACTATGTAAAGATGGATTTGAAGACAGAAATCACTTGTTCTTGAATTGCTCTTATAGTCAACACATGTAGAATATTGTTCTCACCTATTGGAACATAACTTGGGTCCATCAAAATATTGTTGAACTTTGTTTTAAAAGTTGGAGGTGTCCTTCAAAGGATCTTGATGTGGATTTTCTATGGAAAATTACTCTTCCCCATCTCTAGTAGGGCATCTGGAAAGAAAGAAATAAGAGAATCTTTAGAAATAAAGATTTGCTAGGATGGGTGCTTGGATAGAATATTGTTAGAGCCATAAAGGAAAATTTCAAGTCTCAGATGAAAAGTTATCAAACATTCCAAATTGATAATTCGATGCGATCACAAGTCTCTCATGTGAACAAAGATAAGCCAAGATTGACTACCAGATGGATGGCTCCTCCTATTGGTTGGATCAAAGGAAACTTCGATGGTGTTGCTAAGGGTAATATGGGAAGAAAAAGGGTGTGGAGGAGTCTTAAGAGATGATACAAGTAATATAATTGATGTCATTGCTATTCCTATAGGTAATTCTAACAACCACATAGCAGAAGCTATTGCTGCTCTATTTACTATAAGGTTAGCAGCTGAAACTAGTTGTCTTTACCTCTGGTTGGAAGGTGATTCATTAAACATTATAAATATGCTCAATAATAAAAACTCAATCACTTGGTCGATTGAGGAAAGTGTGATGGAGATTAAAACTTTATTAAATAAATTTGAAAAAGTGATTATAACCCATACTTACCACAAAGGCAATGGGGTGGTAAACTGGGTTGCCAACTATGTAGTTCAAATGGGTCATAAGATGATGTGGAACAGTGATCTCAAAAAAAACATGGATCTTAAAGCCCTCATTAATTATGATGCTACTCACGCAATGGTGGGAAAGATATGCCAAGATTAGCAAATTAATGATTTTTGGAAATGGGCATATGGTTGTCAGAATTCCTTCCCTAAGGAAGTACATTTATGTGATTGCAATCCTAGCAATGCACGTATCTAGCGTTAAGTGGGTTTAATTTTTTTTAATGAACAAACTCTGTATGCTTAACCCATCTGCTTTCCACCTACTAAAATTGGTTTGGTATAGCATTTTGAATTCTCTGGAAATGGGAGGAGAGCCATGAAAACAAGAACCCCCAAATTGCAAAGCTTGGAAGGACAAAGAGGATGTTTGGAAGATCCTACAAAAGGGAAAACTAATTTCCTAAAGCATCTTCATGGTTTAAAACCCCATGTTACCACGACCTTCTTCAAAAATTAGACAGAGGACAAGGTTTCTTTGCATGGCGTCACAGTGCAATTGATATAGAATTTTATAGCGAAGATTACGGGTTTACCCATGGAAGGCATTAAGTTCAGCAAACAAACGAACATCTCAAATGCCGTGTTCAAGAAGTTCCCCAAAATAGAAGCAGAACAGAAAAACCTAGAGAAAAATGGGGATTTCTATGAACTAGACCAAATCAAGACCATATGGTAGGATGTGCTTTCGTGTACTTGTGAGTATTTTATCCTAGACGGTACAAATAAATGAGTGCATAAGTTTCATTTTGTCTTCCTTAATCGTTTTAGGCATAATAATAGACTTTCCTTTCCTTTTTATTTGAGATTATTTGTTCTTCAAAGTTTGCAAGCTCATAGGAAAAAGGAGTCGCATCCTATATTGCATGAAGGGTTGATTCTTCTCATTGAAGGCCATTGTAAAAATATGGCCATTGTTTCTTCTCCTTCAGTAGATAAAAAGAAGGGGCCTGCCACTGAAACCCACTCTAGGAAGAGTAAGGGTGAGGAAATTATTAAGGGTAAGAGGAGGAGTCTGAAACATGAAACCCAACAATCTCCTCAGCATATTGTGGAAGAGGCCACTGAACTTGAGAACTCGAAAAATAAGGAGGACAAAAACTTGGAGGAAGAAGAAAACATGAATTTGAGGGAGATTTTAGCTCCAATTTGGAAGGCTACCTGAATAGCAAGGAAAAAAGTGGGAAGGAGGATGAAGAAGGAAATAGTGAGGAGAATACTGAGATGGGTAATGTTGGTGATGAGGGAAACCAGAGTGACCATTTAAAGAAGTAAGGGATGATAAAGAGGAGATGGAGAAAGCTAAGGAAGACCCTATAAATATGAGGGAGGAGGAACGGATTGAAAAGATGGCGTCTCCTGCCAGAGTTGATGTGGAGGAGGATAAAAATGGCTCACCTCATAGAGATTCTATGCTCTCCTTTTTTTACATTGCAAAACTAAAAGCTGATACCATGCTGCAAGTTGACTCATGGTTGCGTAACAAGTTAATGAGTCTAACAAAGAAAGTGGAAAATATGCAACAAAATTAGGATATGGACCGAGATAAGCCCAGTCAGATGGAAATCCAGGTGGGAAACATACCAGTCAAACTCAAAGACTATGAACAAAACCTTTGGATACTTATCAAGGAAAGCAATAATAAAATGGAACAAGTTACATCTAGTATATGTGTTACTTCTGCAAGTCTTGGAAAGTGTACCAATGAAGAAATTATGTCACCAAGGGGTCCCAGTAAGAGAACTAGGTAGAGCTCTAGGAAGAGAGTTGTAGAGGGTGCTAGTGGATCGGCTGCTGATTCCATTCAAGATACTGCTGAGATTGGTAAAGAGGTGGTCAAAATGATCAAAGAGCTATAATAGTAGCTTTTTTTGGTCTTTGGTCTTTGGTTTTTTTTCTAGTCCCGATCTTATTTACTGGTCCTAGTAAATGGTTTCTATTTATGGTTGTGATATTTGGTTGTTAATCAGTTGTTTAAACTAGGTTCCAGGTCCTTGTAAAACTTGGGTTCATTTTTTGGATATTTTTTGTGGTTTTAGGTCCTTATAAAACCTAATTTTGATATTGTTTAAACAATAGGTTTTAGGTCCTTGTAAAACCTAGTTGTGCTTCATGCTTTATCTTTTTTGCTTTTGTTAAAGGGTTTCAGGGCCCCTTCAAAACCTGTTTTTACCATAATCTAAAACAAGGTTTACACTCAAATATTTTGAGATCTAATGGTATGGTACCATCTAGAATAAAAGGTTTACTTCAGAATGACCGATACATCCTAGAAAACAAAAAAATTCCTATTTTAAAAAAAGGAATTATATCATCTTTTTTCTGAGCCTTCTCCCTTAGTAGAGTCACTGATCATTATTTGGATAGAGTCACCACCTCTCGTCAAGGAATATATTAATTTGGCAGGTCTTTTGGAGTCTTCCCTCTAACACAATACAAATATATTCTAGTTCTAGTCTGTAAAACAAGGATTTCTGTGTAACTTCACAATACTTATTGTGAGTGATCACTCTCCCCAGTAGAGTTGTCAAATTTATTGGTACCCAAAATTCTATTATCAAAATCCTATGAGCTTTCCAACTCAATTTTGGGATCTTGCAATGAAATATAACCATTTTGAATGATCTTCAAAGAACAAAGTCCGTTGGACATTAGGTTCTACAAGAGCTAGTCGGGTGGATCTATACCTTGACCTCTAACAAAGATCTAAGGCTTTTCATAGAAGATAACTTATGAAAAAATTTGGGATGATTCTCCTTGGAATGGCAAGAGAAATCAAAGCTGAAACTAAATGGTTTGGAATGATTGGAATTAATTTGAAAGTATAAATAAGAATGATTTGATGACATGGAGATGAATAAGGAAACAAATTTCACCAACTAGAAAAGTCAAACTTATACCAATTTGTTATCATCAAACTCTTTGGAGATAGTTTGTGTACACCATCAATTACTAAATGAAGAACTTAAAGTATAAAACCCTAGTCTAAATTAATTTAACTTTAGCGAAAGAAGATCAATTAGAAAAATATTACATTGCATACAACTTTGATGATCAAGAGCATATACCAATTTCAATCTATCAAATAGTAGTAATGAATCTAGGACGACAATATTGAGTGTAGATAACTGAACATATAGTTTTCCAAACTAGAAGGAAACAAAGTCTTTGCATTGATTTCAAAAAAGGAAGTACAATTGATGGTGTTTAGTTGCATATACCTGTATTAAAATTGCAAAATCTTCTATTTTTGATGTTCTATTATATTATGATGTTGTATAACTTCTTTTATTACAAATGGTCCTAGAATCCTTTATAGAAGAAGAAAGGATGTGTTCAAGGTACAAGCGTTTACGACTATTCATAACTATAACTAAATGCAATTGAATCACATTATTTTCAATAAAAAATAAAAGTATTAAAATATTAATCCAAACAATTTGTACTATAATCACCATTTCTCTGTTTGGTCATGTCCTTTGGTTTGAAAATAGTTTAATGTTTCTTTGATTTCCTTTATTCCATCTATAAAAAGTTTACACACTGTTGATCACTTATCATCTGATAAAAAAATTCTTTCAAATTTTTCTCCTCTATGTTAATATTATATCCTATAGACAAAATAATTCAATTACATATCCTTTTAATCAAAATAAATATAATCTTACCTGAGTTCTTTTATAGCTTTGCAAAAAATCTACCAATGCCCTATAGAAGATTAGACATTATATGTTAGGGTTTGTCTCAAAAGGATATATAAATTAAAAAACGAGAACATTTATCTTTAGAGAAACCTTTATTTAACTCCAAATAATTTCACTCATTATTATTTTGTACAAGTAATATTTTAAATAATATATCCTCTCAAAGACATTAGAACATTGTCATAGTTGCAAAAATATTTAATTACAAAATTTTCCCATAGTCCTAGGTAAGAATATATTATCAATACACATTTTATAAATGCATATTCAAAAATTTGTTTCCAAATAATAAGCATACAAAATTGCCCTTTTTATAAAAAGGCTACAAAATATATATTTCACCTTCAAAGATTAGAGCACAACTATAAGTTTAGATCAATAATTTCGTTGAAAGGATATTGTACTTTAATAAGATTCAAATTTTTTTTGAAGGAAAAATTAAATATACAGTGAATGCCAATATTGACAAAGTATTTTATAATTAAAAATTTATTTGGAAAAGAATATTATTTATATCCTTTTTCTATCTTGAGAATTATTTCCCAAGCATGAGGGTTATTCTTGAAAATATAAAACATCTCTCACAGATTTCTTTATTAATAGAATTTCCTATTTTCTATTGGGACAAACAACATTCAATTGTTAGATTAACTTTTAAGAGTATTTAACCCTCATGTTTTAACTAGGGCACTTCACACATATTATTTATATTTTTAATTATTTCATCTTGAAAACTATATTCTCACAGGAAGATAAGACATTAATATTAAAAACAATATCTCCCATAAATTAAAATTAGAGCAATGCTTACCTTTTAAGTTTAGAGTACTACATACCTTTTGCTATTTTGTAAGGCAAGATATTTGGACTTGCAAAGCAGTGATTTTTCTCCATTCACGACCTATGTAAAATTGCTTCATGATTTGATTATTAGGTTATTTAGGTTTAGGGTTCCATAAATATATTAAAATAATTCCTTTTATAGCACCAATTTCATCATGCCATTTCTCAGAAACTTAGATTGCTTCCTCAATCATTGATTCACTGTTTGGTCTGAAATCCAAAGTAGAAACTCAATCGTGCACTCGACATTGAAGACCAATATTGTGCATGAAAATATGATGCCTAAGAAGAGTAAAGATATTGGAATAGATGCTGTAGATTTGCATGGGAACAATAACAACACATACTGTAGGATTAGTCTAAACATATAAAGGTGAATATCTCTATCCTAATATTCCCCTTGGAAATAGTACACAAGTGATATTTGAGGGTGCAGTAATGTGGTAGACCAAAAAAATATTATGATAGTGTTTAGCCTATAGAAATTTAGAATTTTATCTCCATCCTTCATCCGTGACTGATGATGCTTAATGTTGTGTCATTTCATATTAATCATGCCAGTGTGCATGAATAAAATGCATAGATAGAAAATTATTTTCATCAACATCAAATATATATCTTGTTGGTCCCAACCAATACTAAGAGGGGGGTCAATTAGTACTGGTTTCAAAACTAATTAATCCCTTAACTACTCTAGATAAAGTAAATACAAACAACTTAACAACTAAAACCAAGATTAATGTAGTGAATTAGAAGTAAGTAAATTCAAATTTAAAGGAATTCATCAAGTAGACAAAGATATTTATATGTGGAAACCCTTGATTATAGGATGAAAACCAGGTGGGGATAATATACTCACCTCCCCTTATAATGCATGTAAAGGGTTGTCGTATTAAGAGCTACAGTTGTTTCTATTGGAAATGCATCCTGCTAGGAAAGTCTGTAACTTGTTAGAGTTACTCAAGCCTATGAAAGATACCTTGTTGATTTACAAATCTCCTTTTGAGAGACACCATGATAGAGAATTTAATAATAATATTAGTGAAGCTTTCCCTATTAAGATCTAGAAAGTAGATGCAATGATAAGAAAGAAATCTATTGTGCATGATCTAAGTGTGGCATTGGTTTGTCTTGTAGATCTCTACCACATATCCTTGAAGATGCTTTGATCTCCTTGTTAAATTAGTGAGTTCTCCAATCTCAACTCTAAACTTGGTTGTTCCTAATAGCCTATTGTTTTATCCTCTTTATCTGCAAGTTTTTCTTTTATACCTTGCACTTAAAAAAACAACTCTATGAATTTCTTTTACACACTTCTGTCTGCTTCTTCTCTTTTGCACTTCACGCTCTATCAAAACTACCACTTCTTTCTATTTGTATACTAAGAACTTAATTAATTATGTGATGTTAGGGAATAGTTACCCATGATGAAAATATCCCACTTGAATTCAAATTTAATTCCACCTATGGTTTTCTCATAGGAAATCTGTCACCCCTACTCCTAGGATCTAGACTGGTAGCTCTACCAGTCCGTTTGTGAACCAACATGTGGCCTTTGTCCTTTCCTTCTACCACTTTTTGACCTTACTTTATATCACATCAACTTTGGTTCTGTTGGTGGTTTTTCATGTCCATGATGACTCATTACATATATTATTTGTGATCAACTACCCTTTCACTTGATCTATTGATGGTGGCATAGTGGTTGTGTGTAGATTAGTTTACTCTTCTATTGGTGACCATGCTTGTTTGTAACATCTTCTTCCTTCGATTGGTTTCCAATGAACGACAACACCTTTTCATATTCTTCATGCCAATGATATTTGAGGGATAAAAAATCTCCCCCTTTGGTATTTATGGCAAAACCTTTCTTATACCATCATTTTGTGAAACATACCAATCTTTTAAAATTCTTTGTACCAGTAGAAGATGATAAAATGATGTATCAACTTCTCTCTTTATGTTGTACCTCTCTCTAAAGTATATTTTATTTCTCTTTAGTCTTCCCCTTTTCATCAGTTGGTGAATATCTTCTATCGCATGTCTCCCCTTATGAACCTATCTCTACTCATTTATTATCTCTTTTGTACTCATCTCTTCTACTTTGCATTTCTTCAATTTATATAGGTCTCCTATTTTTATATATTTATCTATCATATTCTATATATTTATCCTCCTTTTATATATATCTCCCCCTTTTTTTCATCAATGAAAAAGGGTTCTACAGGGTATCAAAGACATCTTTGTATAGACCCATTGTGTTCGTAAGATTTGATTCCCATCTTGCCTTTAGACTAGTGAGTCTAATTATCACACTCTGATGTAGGAGTATCATGACATGAAAAACTCCCTAAAGAAGACAAAAGATGGATTAGGGGCTAGGAGGAAATTAAACCAATCAATCGGCATGTGTTGAAGCCAATCATGGCCTTAGGAGGCTTTAAAGATAATAACAATGTAATAGGGCCTATTAAGGACCTTAGGATCTTTAATGATGAAATAGGGGTAAAGGGGAAATATGGATTCAAATAAGTCCCAAGTGTCTTAGGAAGGTTTAGGATTGGTTAAATTGGCCTTGAAAACCTACTAGGCAAGTTTAATGGGTTAAATAGTTGATCTATGCAATGTTTTGTAAGTTGGAGAATTCAAATATTTGAATCCCAATGGTTACTTCATTTTTGAGGAAAATTGGTTTAAAGAATATTTAGGCACAAATAAGCATGGAAAATGATCCCAATAAGTTGGGGTAGTTGTAGGGGATGTTGTTAAGTCAAGTTGGAGCCATTATATGAAGGGCAGCATTGCGAACGATCCATTATATGAACTGTGCAAGAAAACTCAATAAAACTCCATTTTGATGTTTGTTTATTTGTAGTTTGTGATCAGAGGATTGTTCTAACCCTCGGAGGACTTTATACTCTATATTTAATCATTATTAATGCTGTAAGTTCATTTTAAATCTCTCATTTTGCAAAATAGTGTTGATAGCCATTAGGATTTTATTTTTTGGTTAATTTTGACAAGATCTAATGTTTGGATGATCATTCCATGAATGAAACCAATGATTCTCATGGAATAATCCATCCCTAACTTATGAAATACTATTCTAACACTTACATGTGTAGATGAGAGTTAGTTTGACGTTGATCACCCAAGAAGTAGTTGAGAAAGGTCATTGAGAAGTTGGGTATGGAGCAATAGCAGAGGATCTGTCTAAAGGAGGCCTAAGTTTTATGTCTAGAGGTGTGTAGATGCACCCTACACAATGTGAATCCACCCTTGTTTGATCCCAGAAGTGTTGGGAAAACACATAATTAGGAAGCCCTAGTTTAAGAGGATTTTTAGGACTAATTTGGGGCTTTGCTACTTGGAATCATCTAAGGACCAAATTGATTGGATATTTGGTGGTTTGAAGTCATATGTAGGGACTGTTGAAATTCTTATAGGTTGAGAGTTATATTTTCTTATAGTTGGTTTGGAAAATCACCCTATTTCATGCTTGTTATTTGAGGATAGTTTGAAGAACTTGATTTTTATCTAAAATAACCTGGGCTTGGATTTGGATATGTTGTAGTAAGGCTTAAAGGGTATCTAAAAACCTAGAGATTTAGGTTTGTGCTTTGGAAAAGTTGGGAGAAATCTAAGCTTCTATCTCGTTGGAGACCTAATAGGGGTAATTAGGCCTAGAGGGTAGTTTGAAGAGTTTGGAAGAGTTGGGATTAGTTTGAAACCTTGAAAGTCCTTAAATCTAATTAAATACCTTCTAAATACATCAATCCTACACTTAGGATCTTAGTGAAGAGTCCTTATTATTTTTTGAGGACATTGAATTACTTGGGGATTTGGAGAATAATAGTCTTCCTTTGCAGATTGATAAGCTCATTGTTGGGCTATTCATCCACTGCCCTTACCGCTATATCACACTCCTTATATTGGTCAATAGTTCTTCAATGTTGTCCAATATGTATTAGCATGAATGATGATGGTATTACTATGGGGGAGTACCCTAGCATTGTTGGAGACATAATTCAGAGGTTATGTGTTACATTCATGATAGAGTCTATCATTGATGTCAACATAGTGGTTATTCTATGAAGACTAGTAGAGAAGAAGATAGAGTTTGGCTTCATGTAGTTCAAGGATTGAAGATCAACTTGTGTGCACATGATATTATGTTCTAGAGTATGTCTAGATGATATAGTTAAGAGGACATACAAAAATATGAAGATGGGAATGATTGATGATGAATTTAGTGAAGGAAAATTTCATACAATGTTTCTAGAAAGAGGGTAGTGATGTTTGTATTATCTCCTAATAAAGATGGAATATGGTTGAAAAAAATTAGATATAGGTTGAAGACATGTTGAGGATATTGTGGTTAATCATGCACATTCAAATGAATAATGAGTAAAGAGTTATGAATATTGTAAGTCAACAAATTACTCGTAATTGTGAAAAAGATGCAATATTGTAATGTAACATGTAATGCAATATCTTAAGTTGGTCCTATATTATTATTGTAAACTGGTAAATCCTCAAGGATAACTCAATAATTTATTATAGGACTTGGTATAAAGGAAAGGTCATTTTTTTTGATGGAAAGAGTGATACATGGTCATATCTATGTTACTTATTGTGCAAACTTACATGTGAATATCTCTTGGAACGGAGAAGGAATTGGTGTAGTTGAGGTACAATGAAATAATTTTTTTTTGAAGTAAACTTGTATTATTCAATGAGGATAGTATTGAATCTACTTGGAGAGTGAGTCCATCTATCTTCCTTTCAACTCCTAATAGGGTTGGCATGATTCCTAACAGGGATCCAAAGTATCCTAATAGGGAATCATATGTACTGATTATATTTTATTGACTCCTAATAGGGTCTATCCTTTCACAAGAAACATTTATATTAGTACATCATCTTGTGGGTACCATCCCCACCTATGTTTTTCCTAGTTAATAGATCTAGTGCTATTGTGTATGGTTGTCTTTCTATAATTATTGTACCTATTATTTACATGTTTAAGAATTAATAAGGATATTGAGAGTTGTTTTAATTGTATAAATGATTCACCACCCCCCTCTTAGTTACCTTGGTAGACTTTAATTTCTAACAATTGGTATCAAAGCATCAGGTCCTTGAAGGAAAATCTTAACAACTCAAGGAGTTCTATGGTGTAGTTCAAGAAAGAAAATCTAAGGTCTGATAGAGTTAACTATGATAGTTGGAAGGAAAGTATGAAGACACATTTAATATGCATGGGCCTAGGTTACTAGTTGATTACTAAAAGTAAAAAGGATGTGATTAAAGAAGACAAGCTTGAAGGTTGTGATGAAACAAAGAAAGAAACATTCATGTTCAATATGCTTGGTAGAGAGGCACTATTATGAGCTCTTCTTGAAACTAAATTTGTCGAGGTAAAATCCTTAAGACTTGCTCATGAAATTCAGAAAGCTTTGTAAAGTACATTTGAAGGTGATAATCATGCTTATAAAGTTGGATTACATAATTGGATTTTTTTTTGAAGATGCTAAAATGATGGAATATGAATCAATAAGAAGTTACTTTGGTAGAATAATAGAGATTGCTATAGAAATTGAGAATTATGGAGAAGAAAAATCTGAAGATGAATTTGTATGGAAGATATTGAAGAATTTGACACCTAAATACATACATCACAAATGATAGGACATTTTATTCACTTATCATATAATTTTACAAGAGAGACTCTTCTTGGGAGATTATTGTTAGCAGAAATGTAGATGAGAAAGAGTGGAGAATTGCCTAGAGTTGAAACTAATTTCAGTGCATTAAGTGTTCAACTTATGTTGACAAAGGGTGCAAGTATAAGTGGATATTATGCTAGTAGTAGATTAAAAAAAAGTGGATGAAGACAAGATGATTGAGGAAGGACTTTCCCTACTTATAAAAAGATAACCTAAAGGTAAAAAAATCTTTAAGTGTTGGAATTGTAATGAACTTGGTCATTATTCTTCTAAATTTCCTAAAAGAGTAAAGAAGTTCAAGAAGGCATATAAATCAAGAATGCCTAAGGATTTCCTTTTTGCTAATAAAAAGGGATTAAATGCTAGACTAAAAGAATTCTTGAGTGAAAGTGATCATGAAATAGGATTTGTTGCTATTAAGGAATAAAGACTTGAAAATGAAGAAGATAGAGAATTAAAAATTATTATCAAAAGTTGAGAAGAAGAAATATGATTGGATTATAGATAGTGGTTGTTCCCATCACATGATTGGAGATATAAATAAGTTTTTAAAATTCAATAACTACAATGGAGAAATAGCTAGAGTTGGAAATAATGTAATCTATTATATAAAAGGAAAATGATCTATTACACTTGATGGAAAGACTAACATTGATCATATTTACTTTTTTGATGGTTTGAAACATAATCTTTTGAGTGTTGGATAGGTAGTGGACAAGGGTTATTAGTTACAATTTATGAGGAATACTTGCATTATCAAAGACAAAGATGGTTCAATGATTGGTACTAGTACAATGAGAAGAGGTAATATATTTTAGGTGAATCCTAATAAGATGACGTGCTTAGATGCTAAGGTGGACGATAGTTGGTTATGGCATAAAAGATTTTGTCATATCAACTTTGATAACATTGTGAAGGTTAGTAATACATTTGCAGCTAGAGATTTACCTAAGATTGTGAAACCTTCTAACATGATGTGTAAGGAATGTGTAATGGAAAAACATAAGAAAAGTTCATTTCAAAGCAAGAAATTCACTACTTCAAAAAAGTTGGAGATTGTACACACAAACTTGAGTGGTCCATTCTATGGTGAAAAGTATTTTATGATTCTCGTTGATGATTTCACTACAATGATATGGGTAGCATTTTTTAGAGAGAAATATGAATCTTTTGAGAAATTCAATATTTTTATAAGTAGAGTTGAGAATGAATCTAGTTTGAAGATTAGATGTTTGATATCTGATAGACAAGGAGAGTTTACTTCAAATGAGTTTCACAACTTTTGTGAAGACAATGGTATGAAGAGACATATTTTAGCCCCTAAAACACCTAAAACAAATGGAATAGTAGCAAGGAGGAGCATTATAGTGACAAATGCAACAAGAGAAATGATATTTGAAAAAAATCTATCTAAGATCTTTTTGAGAGAAGAAAAAAATACAATAGTGTACACTATTGACATAGTATAAATCAGACAAGACATTGGTAAGACACCTCATGAACTTTAGTTTGGACATACACCTTCTATGAAATATTTTAGAATCTTTGGAAATAAATGTTGCATTATAAGAGATGACGATGTTGGAAAGTTTGATTCAAGAAGTGATGAAGACACATTCCTTGAATATTCATTGAAAAGTAAGGCATATATATGTTTTAATTAGAGAACTAAGACTATTGTTAAGAGCGTTAATATGAGAGTTGATGAAAATTTTAGAATTTAGGAAAGGATTCTTGATCATAATTACGATGAAGACACTAATTCAAGGCCTAATAGGGAAAATGCTAAGAAAGAATTATTTTATGAGGTTAACACTGATTTACAGAATGAAATTCAGATAAAAGTTCATAGAGAAGAACAAAGAGAACCTAGATCTAAACCTAGACCTAAAATTTGTGTTGAAATAGTAACACCTAACAAAAATTTGATAAAGAATCACCTTGTTGAATAGATCATCAAAAGAAGAGACAAAAAAGTGATGACAAGAAACAAGGTAGACGAAGAACTATGTTTAATTTCTCAAGTTGAACCTAAGGGTGTTGATGAAGCTTGCAAAGATGATTATTGGATTACAACTATGAAAGAATAACTAGAGAATATTGAGAAGAACAAATCATGGGAAATGGTTCCTAGACCTAAGGATAAGAATGCCATTGGAACTAAATGGGTATTTAGAAACAAGATGAATGAACAAGGTGAAGTTTTAAGAAACAAGGCAATATTGGTATGTATTATTCACGACAAGGAGTTGACTTTGAAGAATCTTTTGCACCCATTGCTAGATTAGAGATAGTAAGAATGTTTTTGGTATATGCAACTAACATGAACTTTAAAGTTTATCATATGGATTTCAAATCATCTTGTCTAAATGTAGAGCTTGAAGAAGAGATATACATTGAGAAACCTGGTGGTTTTCCTTTGATAGATGAAGATGATATGGTTTACAAATTGAAGAAGGCATTGTATGGACTAAAACGAGCACCTAGAGCTTGGTATGCAAGATTGGACATGCACTTGACAAACTTGGGATTTGTAAAGGTAATGCTAATAGTAATTTGTATATGAGGAAATATGATAAAGGATTACTGATTGTTGTGGTATTTTTGGATGACATTATTTTTGGAGGCAATGATGAAGTAAGGTATTTTTAGAATAAATGAAGAAAGAATTTGAAATGAGTATGATTGGTGAGATGAAGAAGATTTTACAAAACAATGATGGTATTTTCATATCATTAGGTATGTATCTTAAAGACTAATTGAAGAGACTTGGTTCGAAAAGTTGTAAATCTGTTTAAACACCTATTGTAACTAGACATAAACTATCTAGCAAAAATGAATCCCCTACTGTTGAACAAAAAAAGTACAAATCTATAATTGATGGATTGTAATATTGGGTACATACAAGACCTAATATAGCTAATACAGTTGGAATTATGGCAAGATTTCAAGAAGATTCTAAAGAGACACATTATGCAATAGTAAAAAGAATTTCAAATATTCGAAAGGTACACCTGATTATGAATAATGCTATGTCAGATCAAATGATTTTACTTTATGTGCTTACACTAATGAGGAGTAGGCAAGAAGTGTAGATGGCATAAAAAGTAGTAGTGGTTGAGAATTTTTCTTGTGAGGACGATTGGTTTCTTGGCTAAGCATGAAACATGACTGCATTTCACAGAGTATGACATAAGTAGAGTACATAGTACTAGCCAAAAGTTGTAATCAAATTATTTGGATGAGAAAATGCTAAAAGACATTGGAATTGAGTTTAAAAAGCTTGTTATCATACATTGTAATAATACAAGTATAGTGAGTATGTCAAAGAATCTAGTATTATACTCAAAGACAAAACATATATCTATTAGGTATCACTTTTTGAGAGAGAAAGTTACAAAAAAGAGATTGAATTGGGCTATATTAGCATAAAGGAAAATAGAGTATAAATATTTACAAAACATTTGGAAAATGACACATTTGAGTACTTGAGAGTTATCCTTGCTGTCATTCCCAACCTACTTTTGAGTAGTTGATGTAGAGATTGCATCAATCCAATGGCAGAGAGCACCATTTCTTGTATCTAGACTGGATGCTTGATGCTTCCTCTATTAAGGAGTATCTATACTTGAGTCATGAAGGACTCTTGGTAACTGGTATGTAATAGTGTCTTTGGACACTTGAGCTTATTATAGATTATACTTAGAGAATTAACGTAATGATACCTTTTTCATTGATGTCAATGAGGGAGAGTTATACATGAAAAACACTTGTATCAATGAGGTAGAGTAGCACATGAGAAAACATCCTTTGATATGATTTTTTAGAGACATCTTATGGGAGAGAGTAACATATGAAATATTTTGATATGTATGTTTAGGGAGAGTAGCATATGGATGATTATCTTTTGAGAGAGAGATGTTCTTGAGAAATTCATGGTTGTTTATGAAGAGGATTTGATGATTTATTGATGAAGAGGATTTGAAAATATGATGATGTATGGCAGATGTTAACACCTTTCAAATAGTACAAATGACATTCACGAACAACATGAATGGGGGAATAGATACAACATAGACATTTGGTATTCATGGAACTTAGATGTTTTTCATCTATGTTGTCATCAACACCGAAGGGGCAGATCATTAGCATGAATGCTGATGGTATTCCTATGAGGGAGTATCCTACCATTTTTGGAGACATGATTCAAAGGCTGTGTGTTGCATTCATCATAGAGTTTTTCATTGATGTCAACATACTAGCTATTCTATGAAGACTGGTAGAGAAACATATAGAGTTTGGCTTCATGTAGTTTACAGATTAAAGATCATCTTATGTGCACATGGCATTATGTTCTAGAGTATGTATAGAAAATACAATTAAGAGTGTGGATATAAATATGAAGATGAGACAAAGTTATGATGAATTTAGTGAAGACAACTTTTAGACAGTGTTTTTAGAAAGAAAGTACTGATGTTTGGATTTTATCTCCTAATAGAGATGAGATATGGTCAAAAGAAATTAGATAGATGTTGAAGACATGTTGAGGATTATGTGTTTAATCATTTACATTCAAATGATCAATGAGTAAAGAGTTATGAACACTGTGAGTTGATAGATTATTTGTAATTGCAAAAAGATGTAATATTATAATGTAACATGTAATGTAATATCTTAATTTGGTCCTATATTATTATTGTAAATTGGTAAAGTCTCAAGGGTGACTTAATTATTTATTCTAGGACTTGGTATAAAGAAAAGGTCATTTTCTTCAATGAAAAGAGTGATATGTGGTCATATCTATGTTATATATTGTGTGAACTTACATGCAAATATCATTTGGATCAGAGAAGGAATTGGTGCATTTGAGGAACATTAAGCTTACAAGGAAATATATTTGGAAAATAAGTTGTTGTTGGATAACTGTTAAAGTACACTTGTATTTTTAGTAAGGACAATACTAAAGTTATTTGGACAATGGGTCCATTTGTCTTCCTTTAAAATCTTAATAGAGATTCAAAGTATCCTAACAACGACTCATATGTACTCATTGTATTTTATTGACTCCCAACAAGGTCCATCCTTTCACAAGGAACATTTATATTATTACATCATCTTGTGGATACTATCCTCATTGAGGGTTTCCCTCTGATCAAGGGTTTTCCTAGTTAATAGATCTGGTGTTATTATTGTAGGACTAGAAAATATGTGGGATAGCATACTATGAGCAACCAAAAACTTAAATAAAATATGCCAACTATTCTAATCTATCATGAAAATCATTGAAAATAAAGATATTAAAAACAATCAAAACCCCTTTCAAATTAGTTTCCATGTTCTCCTTTCTTCTCCATTATTGATGTTGATGTTGATGTAGCTCCAATTGCCTATAGTATACCTACAATTGAAAGAAAAATAAAATGAAAAAAATTACGATGAATGACAAAGAGAATACTAGAAGTGTGGTTAAGAGGCAAACGAGTACAAAATGGTTCAATTTATAGCTAAAATGCAAGAAGTTAGACATGAATGAGGAGATGGACATTTGTCATTTTTAAGTGTACAATTTGGTGCAATATTCCTTGGAACATCTATGATGAATATGACATAATATGTCATATGTAAGATCCTATGATGAATATGAGTCAACATGACTAAAAGTAGAAGATAATCTATGACAAGATTATGACACATCATAGCCATGCATAGAAAAGAATCTATTACAAGTGTGGCTTATTATAGTCATCTATAAGAAATAATATATGCCAAATATAACACATATTAGCCATATGTACAAAGATAATCTATACTCCTTATGGCCATATGTCACGACTGGCTACAATTTTGAATTAAGAACTCATAATTCTACAGTAATGGAAATTAGTAAATTAGAAATTAGAGATGGAAAAATAGGAATTAGGAAATTAAGAATTTCCATAATTCACAAAAATGGATCAATTAATTAATTAAGAACACTGGTTAGTAAGAATAATTAGTAAGGTGGGATGAAAAAATGATTGAAATGACATAGGAATAGATTATGGGTTATCCAATCCTATAGGAAAAATTAGTAAATGATTGGCCAATTTGATGAAATAAATGTAGCATTACCCTTTTGATGAATTGTGATGATTATGTAGATCGACTAGGATGATGGTGGGTAAATCAAAGCCATGATAAAATTTATTGGATGATTAGGATTGATGAAATATCAAGGAGATATGACATGGATTAAGGACAAGTGACATTTAACAAACATTGTAAATTCCACAGGATCAGAGTTAATTGATAAGATTGATCATAATAACATAAACAAACATTATCAATGTTATTAAATTTATTAGATAAGGCCATGATCTAACACTGAGGGACTTGATAATGTCGATTATTGAATGATAAAAATGACATGCTGACATAGCACCAAGGGACATGGGGGTGCTAAGGTTAGATTTTATAAATTGACAAGCACCGAGGGATATGAAAATTCCTAGGATTGGATACATGGATTTTAATTTGGGATGTTTGACATATTTCAGATCGATTAAGGTTGATTCAAGATGGTTTAGGTTTTGTTCAAGATGGTTTAGGGTTGATTAGAAAAGATTCTGATGATATTGAAATGGTTTAGATTTGATCATATGAGATTTTGATGACATTGAAATGATTTAGAGTTGGTTCTAGAAAGTTTAGATAAAATAGGATCTGATTTTGAAATGATCTGCAATTGATTTGAAAAGGAGGTGCGAAAGATGAAGAATATGTCAAAATATGATTGAATGATGATCAAGTTGGTCAAAAGATCATAATTAGTGAAATGAGAAAATGAGACATGTTAGTATGAATATATGATGAAATAGTAGGCACGAACCATTTTTTATCATCTACATTTTCCCCCTCTTTGATACAATGCAATTTAGAGCATTGTGTCAACGAATAGCTAATGAAAAAGCCACAAAAATATGCTCCAATAGGGGTGGTATATGTGGGTTCCTCCTCAAGAAATTGACCAAAAAATTCAAATGATAGGTCAATTTGTCGACAACAGAGAGATGAATCCATAACAATTGATGAATTGAGAATCAAATGTATTATTTTGAGATTTTTTGGACTTTTGACATATGCAAGAATGTAAGATGAGGATGTTTTTGGTGTATCCGAGTACTACACCATGGTGGTGGTCTATTACTCTTTTTCTTTCATAAAGAACCCTATATGTTAAAGAAGCTTTATTTTGATATGGCAAATGGAATGCAATGCATTGTGGCATAAAGGGCCAGAGTTCAAATGCAATCCTTTTGCGTAAACAAGCATGATGTAGACAAAGAATGGCCTTATCCCTCCTAAAGCATATATACAAGCCCTAGAGTCTCAAAGAGACATTCAATAGATAAAAAAAATATATCACCATGCACCATCCCAACCACTCTCATGGATCAGTTTATATCATTGAGTGGCATAGAAACACGATCAAGGAAAAACAAAGAAAAAATAAAACACTCACTAAACAACATGATCCAATAGCTATTCTCATCCATTATTACTTGCCTTTTAGTATTTTTTTTGTATTTTATATAGTTTTTTTTTCTAGTCCTACAATTGGTGAACTTGACATGAAACATAGGTACTAACTTGTGTTTTCTTTGTTTGTGCTTGTAGGTGAAAGGAGGGAGCTCATTTGAAAGATTCTAACAATTTTTTTTTCATTGTGATCACACATAACCTAATTAGGATGTCTAGTAACAAGATTTTGTTTATTTTTTATTCATTTTTGTAGCTCTCAATCCCAAGTGTGCACTTGGTATTGTTAGTGCACACTTGGGTGCCTTATATTTTCCAGTCCTACCCTTTTTGAGCATCTACACTTTTTAGATAATGTTTGTGATGAAATAGTAGATGTGGAGTGTAATCACCTAAAAATAGTCATCTAGACTATTAGCCCCCTTCTCAGCATTTTGGATAAATTATTTAATCATTTACCTAGGCCAAATTGCTAAAAATCAATTTAGTTGGCCTTAACCTATAGTTTGACTATATGATCCTAGTTTCCATATTTGATTAAAAGAACATGTCCCCTTTTAATTTAATAAAATACCCCATTACTCTAACCCATTTAATGTGCACATATAAAGTCCCTTTTCTAGTTACAAATTAAAAGAAAAGGCTTTTGTCTCACATGGAAAGTCAACCCCTTTTCATTGGTTGACTTGATCTTGCACATGGATCATTCCAAAAATCAACCCCCACCCTTGATTACCCACTTCTTGATGTTGATCTCAACCATCCATCTACCTTTAAAAGAGGGAGCTCTTTCCTTCTCAAAGGATCCCGACTTTGAGCTATTGTTGTTGTCTAGGTTTCTCAACAAATTTCTTAGAGCTTTGTGGAGAAAATCTCATTTCTTGTCTAAATTTTCTCATCAAAATTATCATGCTAGCTTAGAGTCATTTGAAAGTAGTTTAGTTCATTTTGCAATAGTTTAAATCAATTAATTTAACTAGAATGGATTGGTAACTTAATTTAACTAAAATGGATTGGTAACATTATCATAATGTTAGCATAGTTACATTGTTCATCTCATTCTAGTATAGATCATACTTGCATTGCATACTTGAGGACTCCTTTTGGACACTTACATCCTTGTTCTTGTCTAAGGAACCTCCCATTGCATGGTTTACTAGCAAGGGATGCATCTATAAGGCTCATTTCATACTTGTCTTATGCCCCTTGCACTCCATGGATAGGGAGCTCTAGGTCACCATTCAACATTCCAATTCATGTGATATCTTGGATAGAAGGGTTTAGACTAGAAAACTTTCTTAGTGTACATGAACCATTTTTGAGTTTGTGGTTTCTCATAGTATGCTATCACCAATTGTAGGACTATAAAATAGGTAAGATAAAATACTATTAGAAACCAAAAACTTAAATACCATATGATAACTATTCTAATATACCATGAAAACCATTGAAAATAAATATATTTAAAACAATCAAAACCCCCTTTCAAATATAGTTTCCATGTTCTCTTTTCTTCCCCATCATTGATGTTGACATAGCTCCAATTTCCTATAGTATACCTACAATTGAAAGCAAAAGATGATGAATTTTTTGTGATGAATGATGGAGAAAATACTATGTTGGAAATATAAGAGGAGTAACTAAGAGGGGAGGAGTGAATCAATTAACACAAAAATAAATCCCAGATCCCTTAAATGTCAGTACCAAACAAACTCTGATGAAAATCAAACTCTGCTGAAGCTAGGCAAACACACTGAAAAATGTTGTAACTTGGTAAAACTGAAATAGCTTGGTAAATGCTTAACATAAAAATCTTAAAATATTATCTATGATTAATATTATTTTTAATTTAGTTGCAAAGACATAAGAGAAATAACATCAACACACTTGATACCATGATTTAACGTGGAAACCCAATTAAGGAAAAAACACCAATTGCAACTAGTTATTGATTTTGACTCTTCTGAAGTGAGCCCTAGTAGGAGCCAATCCTTTTAAAGGTTACAAAACACACTATTAGGTGTTACCCTATTAGAGTTAATCACCCTATTAGGAGTGGCCTTGTTAGAGGTCTTTAGACAATTCAATAGAAATGCCACCTTGTTAGAAGATTTACAAATAGTTGTTAAGCCAACTCTGTTAAGAGATTTAGATCACTACTATAATGGTTAGAGAGTAACAATAAATGACCCAATTTTTGATGCAACTGAATTGGTGATTTCAGATCTCAATTCTAGCTTGTATACTTGATCCTCTTGATTGAATGTATCTTTGCACCACAACAAGGATATTCTGCTTATCCTTCTAATTCACTTCCTCTTTGCATCATCAAATCTTCAATTATGTTCCACATATTCAATCCTCAACTTGAACTTATATTTATATATTTCATATTTTCAAGTTGGCTTGAATACAACTTACAATAATTAATATTCATCTTCTCAGTTGGTTAGAACCAATAGATAATTTAACTGAATTTAATACATCAAAACAAGAAAATCCATCGTTAGCCGACCCTGCTCAGTAGACACTAACTTAGAAATGATTTTCCTATGTTAACCAAGTGAACTTAGTTAACACTTCATATTCACAAAGTTCCTTTCATAACTGAGTGAGCTTAACATTGGTTCCATCCAACATTTCCTTCATTAACTAAGTAATCTTGGTTATCACTCAACTTTTACAAACTTTCCTTTGTCGCTTGAGTGAACTCGGTAGACATTGTCTTCTAAACTAGGTAAACTCGAGAATGCTCGATAGACGTAGGAAACTATCTCCAATGCCTGAGTGAGCTTAGCATACACTAACTAAGAATGATATGACATTTTATGTAACATCAAAGACAATACACAATCAATCAATTGTATTCAATAATCTCCCTCTTTGGTATTGATGGCAACACAACATGTCATAATGCAATGAAATTTTAGAGCAAGAATAAACTAAGGAACATATCCTTAGTTTTATTCTGATTTTCATCCATGAGAAATCCTTCTATCAATGTAATCTCCTTTTTCCTTAAATTTCTCTCTCTGTCAGAAAACTTCTAGCTTCAATTTCTTCTTTTGATAGCAAACTATATCTTTGATATCAGACCAAGTTCATTCTCCCTTTTTGACATCTATATTTCCTTTTCTTTATAAAATTTCTATGAGATATGACAGTAAACTTCTCCCTCTTTGATATCTCATGCCAAAGACAATATTCAATGAATATCACTATACCTCATTTATTGATTCATTTGCGATATGCTCATTGTCAATACTGCACCAACTGATTGATCTTCAACATACTCTAGTTGATGCATCACTAAACTTCATTTAGTGATCTTTAGATAGGGGAATGACCCCTAGCTTACTTCTTAAATACAAAAAAGCATCGTTACATAATGGCTTGGTGAATATGGCTACAATTTGTTCTTTAGTAGTCACATATTCCAATCTTACTTCTTTATCTTGTATCAATTCTCTCAAAAAATGATATTTCATAGCAATGTGTTTTGTTTTGGTATGCATCACTGGATTCTTTGATATATTGATTGCACTGGTGTTATCACAGTATATAACCATTGGATCCTTGATCTCTATCTTCATAGCTGCCAATAGTTGTTTCAACCAAACAATAAATAATTAACTACTGCTGCCACATATTTTGCCTCTGCTATGGACTCAGAAATATAATTTTGTTTCTTGCTTGTCCAAGACACTAGTCTTTTATCAAGAAAGAATAATCCACCACTAGTGCTCTTTCTATCATCAATACTTCCTACCCAATCAACATCTGTGAATACTTTTAATCCAAATTACCTCTTATTTTATACCATAAACCATAGTCTTTAGTACCTTTCAGATATCTCATGATTCTTTTGATTGTCATCATGTGATTTTCTTTGGAATTTGTTGAGAATCTTGCCACCATACCAACTGCTAATGCAATATCAAGCCTTGTATGCACTACATACTACAAATTTTCAATCATTGATCTGTATGTGGTTTGATCTACTTCTTTAGAATCATCATTTTTGGAAAACTTATGTCTAATAGTCATAGGGGTTCCAACTAGTCTTGAGTCTTCCATTCAAAATTTCTTTAGCATCTCCTTGATATGTTTAGATTGAGTAATGTAGGTATCATCTTTCTTCTGCTTGATGTACAATCCAACAAAGAATTTTATCTCTCCAAACATAAACATCTCAAATTCTTTACTCATTTCTTTTGAAAATGCCTTGCACAACTCATCATTTCCTATGAATAAAGTGTCATCCATGAATATTTCTACCAACATAATCTTCTTGTTTGGTCCTTCTTTGATATACAAACTACTATTATCATTTGTTTTTTAAAAACCAATATGTATCAAGTAGTTATAAAGTCTTTCATACCAAGCTCTTGGAGCTTGCTTGAGACCATATAATGCTTTGTGTAATTTGTAGACCATATCTCTTTTGCTGGGATCTACAAAACCTTTAGGTTGTTCCATGTAGACTTCCTCATCAAGAATTCCATTCAAGAATGTAGATTTTACATCCATTTGATAAACCTTAAATCCTTTGTGAGTTGCATATTCTAGTAAAGTTCTAACACCTTCTAATCTTGCAACAGGAGTACAGGTTTCATCATAATCAATACCTTCTTCTTGAGAGTAACCTTTACATACTAACCTTGCTTTATTTCTGAAAACTTCTCCATCTTTATTTAACTTATTTCTAAATACCCAATTTGTGCCAATTAATTTTTTATTGTTGGGTCTAGGAACAAGAGTCCTAGTGTTGTTCTTCTCCATCTATTCTATTTCTTCATTCATTTATTTGATCCAACTTTCATTATCCAAAGCATCTTTAACATTTCTAGGTTCAAATTCAGAAAATAAACATGTACCTTTCAATTTGTTTCTTGTCATTATTCCATCTGACTTGTCTCCAATAATCTGATTAGGTGCAAGATGGGTTTTAAAATATCTTGCTAACATAGTTACTTTAGATTTGGAGTTTGTTTCACTGGTTTCTTCATGATCTTCTATGATAAGCTTGGGTCCCACTTTCTGTGACTCGAGTCCATTAGACTCAATTTTCTCTAGTAACAGCTCAATGGCTTCTGACTTTGACTTAGGTTCTTCAAAATTTGACTCGAGTTTATAATTTGGTAGCTTTTGGAGATTTTGGGGACTTAGGAGGTGAGGCCTCTTATCTTCCAAATAGATTTGGTAGAGTATCAAGTTCATAGTAAATAAATCTTCTGTAATCCTTAGGCTCTTTGTTGCTTACTCTTTTCTACAAACTCATCAATTCTCACATATGCACTTTCTATGATTTTATAAGTAGACAATTTCTAACATTTGTATGCTTTACTTCTATAGGAGTATCTTAAGAATATGCCTTC
Source organism: Cupressus sempervirens (assembly GCA_028749045.1). Lineage (NCBI taxonomy): Eukaryota > Viridiplantae > Streptophyta > Pinopsida > Cupressales > Cupressaceae > Cupressus > Cupressus sempervirens. The sequence continues at coordinate 571,492,802 of CM053785.1, forward strand.
ATCACCTTTGACATGAAATTTACCTTTCTTAGATTCTTTTAAAATATAACATTTGTTGCAAAATACTTTCAAGTAACTTCTATTAGGTTTGTAGCTATACCATAGTTCATAAGGAGTTTGATTTGATTATTTCTTCAACTGTACTTTGTTCAAGGTATACACTATAGTACTGATTACTTCCTTCTAGTATTTGATTGAAACATTCTTTTCTATCATCAATGTTCTTGCACAATCCATGATGGATCTATTCCTTCTTTTAGTTATATCATTCTGCTGAGGTGTACCAAGGGCTGATATCTATCTCTTAATTCCTTTTTCAATGCATAATTCATTGAACTCATTAGAAATGAATTCATCAACTTTGTTTGATCTTAAAAATTTCAACTTCTTTCTAGTTTCTTTTTCTACTCTTGCCACATACCACTTGAATTTTTGAAAAGCTTCAGATTTTTCTTTTAGATATATTACAATCATCATTCTAGAATTGTCATCAACAAAAGGAATGATATAATTATCTCCACTATAACTCTCTATTCCAATAGGTCCATATAAGTCTATATGTACAAGCTCTAAGACTTATTTTGAATGATAGTTCTTACTTTTGAAACTAGTTTTTCCCATCTTACCAATTTGACAATTTTTGCATAGACCCATATTAGGTTTCCTTAAGCTAGGAATACCTCTTACACTTATGTATTTTCTTATCTTGACCAAGTTATCAAAGTTCACATGACATAATATTTTTTTGCCATAACCAACTTTCTTCTACATCAGCAATAAAACATGAACTTTCACTGGGATCTAGATAGAATAGATTACCTATTGTTTGTTTTCTAGATCCAACCAGATTTCCTTTTCTATCTAGCAGTTTGGCCTTCCCATTCACAAATCCTACCTTGAATCCAATGTTATTCAACTATGCCACACTTAGTAGATTATGCTTTAGTCCTTCAACCCAATAAGCATTGTCACATCTAAGTTCATTGGTTAATGAGATACATCCTTTTTCCTTTATGTAATGAGGTTCATTGTTTCCAAATCTCACACTACCTCCGTCATAATGTTCCATGTGCTCAAATTTTGTTTTGTCTCTAGTCATATGATGTGAGAAACTAGTATCAATAATCCTTGTATCATTTTTGCTAACATGAGAAATAAGTGTCATTTTATCTCCTTCATCATCAAATTCATCTTTTACAACAATATATACCATTTTATCTTCACCATTTTCAAAATCTTTGGCCATAAAACAAGATTTCTTACCTTTATCCTATAGTCCTTGTAGTTTTTGAATTCTTTCTTGCCTTTGTACTTATTGATTTTCTTTTCATCCTTGTCTTCTTTGTTTGGACACCTTGCAGTAATACGACCAACTTCTTCACAAGAAAAATAGATTAGAGGAATCTTATATTTGTACTTTTCTCTACCCTTGGAATATTTCTTTGCAAGCAGGGATTCAACAACTTCAAGATCACTATTTGAAATTTCTTCTTCTTCTTCACTTCCTAATTGATTGGCCTTTGATTGCTTACCCCTTTTCTTGAGTGAAAGCTTGGCTTCAAATGTAGATTCAATACCTTTGGAACTAGGAACATAGTTATCATAGTTATTCAACTCAAAAGCTGTCAATCTTCCAACTCTAATTTCATAGATAGGAAGAAGGATTATGAGTACCTTGCTTACAATTGTTTTGTCATCAATGTCTCCTCCAAATGCTTTGATTATGCTCACACTTGCTTTAATTCTCTGAACATATTTTGCAATGTTTTCATCTTCTCTCATCTTCATCTAATCAAATTGTCCTCTAAGCCTTTTATCTTTAGCTCTTCTTACATTATCATCTCCTCCATAGATACCTTTTAGTTTGATCCACATATCACAAGCTGTAGTACAATTTTTGACTTCATCAAATTCATCATTATTAAGAGCAAAAGCAATGTCAATCATCATGATGTTATGATTTTTCTTTTTAGCAACATCTTCAATCGATAATGTTCCTGTAGGAATCTTGTATTTATTATCAAGATACTTACAACTTGAATCTATGATAGTCTTCAAATGTAACCTTATAAGTCCTTTCCATGCTACAAAGTATTCTCAGTTTAACTTGGGAATCTCTCTTTTGAAAGCCATCCTGATCTTTAGTTTTGGTCCGTAAAACCTTTTCTACAAGCACCAAATGCTCCGATACCAATTGTTAGAAATATAAGAGGAGTAACTAAGAGGGGAGGGGTAAATGTTAACCATATCCATCTCCCACCAAAAAATTGAATTTGAATGACGGCCCACCCAATGGTCTTTAACCATCTTTAATATTATTTAAATTCCCTAGAACTACGAGAGATACACAAATAAATTTTTTATGGTATTTCCTATTTTCCTAAATTTGTTTCCCTTGGCTCGTAACTTTCCACGCTATCAGATCTTACATAGATCTATGGTGGGTGCTTTCCCGCTTTCTCAAAACAAGAGATCTTTGCATAAGGCAGGGAAGCATTGTCACTATTCATAGCAAGTGGGTCCATGCTCTTCTTGTGGGCTCCAAGTTGGGAAGCTACTGGGTCAGCTGGCAATTTGATTAGTCAGCACTTTCTCGCATTCTCTCAGACTTCTTGACAATGCGAGCAAGCGCTAGGTCGCCACATGTGCTCGCGGGCCCAAAGGAATAAAAGTTATAGTTCAGGCATTGTGATCATTGATTTAGCAAAGATCAAGGGCTGGCGCTTGCCTGCAATATGAAAGTGCATGAGTTTTAAGTAATGCAGGCAAGCCCCTTCGTGACACGTAGCTAATAATGACATCATGCATCCATTCTTCTCAAAGAAAGATCCACTATTTGATGCAAATAGATCTACGGTGGGTGCTTCCCTGCATTATGAAGATGCAAGGATGTTAAAAAATGTAGGCAAGCGCCTTGCTGCCGCATGTCCTTATGGGTTTAAGTTGATTTCATAAGCCACAGGGTGATGCTAGGTGGGGCCAGGTCATGCTGAGGTGTATGCTGAGTAGTTCATGGGCCCAAAAGTATTAAGGGCAGGCGTAGTGTAATGAAGATCTTTCACGATCATTGATCTTACAAAGATCAACAATCAACACTTTCTCGCATTATGAAGATGCAAGGTAATTAAACAATGCGAGAAAGCACCTGAAGGACATGTGTCCTTATGAGCCCAGGTAAGGCATTAACAGTTATTGTTGACGGTTATGTGACATTGCGGTTAAGTTGGGAAGGTGGCTCAATTAATTGAGAAGATGTGGTCAACCACGTGGAGACTTTACAGGTGGCAGAAAAATAAAAAACCATTGGCCCACGTGGTCCATTTTGGTTGCAGGATTTAGTTGACTTTTTGACTTTGCTAACTAATGAGCTAGAAATAAAGGAAATCGAGTTTTCTTGCACGATTTGATCCTCATGATCAATTCCAACTACTCTCGAATGAATGCTGAACCCAATAAACAACAGGAGAACACTCCACCACCCTAGTTTATCCATCTACTTGGTTAGAATGGTTTAATGGCATCATTTCTGTCAAGGCCCTATTTCAACAAAATATCAGATTTCATTGTATCTGAATCTGTGTCCAGATCAGATTTTCTCTAGATCTCTAAAGTGTAATGTCCCGTTTTTGAACATTTGCTGATTTTCCCATTTTTCATTTGTTATATTCTTTCTATATGATGATTCTTCTCCAAAGTTGATTCAATATATATAATTTTATTATAAGTCACGTCCTTTCATTATATCAATAATAATAATATAGTTATATTATATTAATTATATATCTATATTAATAAGTTTTTGATTAATTAATATAACTATATTAATAAGTATATCATTTATATTTTTTTATAAGATATAAGTATTAAATATGTTATATAACATTGTATGTTTATAATAACATATTCAAATATATGTTGTTATAAATATAATATCATATTGTATTAGTGTTTATATTAATTCTTTTATTATTAATATATATTATATTGATTAGTCTATTAATCAATTTATTATTATTATCATTAGTTATTAATATTATTCAAATGTGAATACATTATAATCTTCTTTGGTTTATTAATGTAATTATAATATTTATTATTATCTGTTTATTATTATTCTTAATTATTATCATTATGTAATATGTTATTCAAATATTCAAATATCCTTAAATTTGGGGTCATGACAAGTCCGCCCCTCTCGAATTTGCTTGTCCTCAAGCAATAATCATTTTCATATTTGTTCCACCTTATATAACGAAATTGACTACTAGATCCTATTCAAATTTTTTACTTATAAGATTACTTCATTCTATTCTGTAAAGAGCCACACATGTAGTATGCATTTGAATGCAAAGTATACATATGAATCCATGAAGACACAAAGAAAACATGAGGCATACACTTTGATGCATGAAGACACAAAGTAGACACGATGTAGACACATCATACATAGCCTTGATTAAATCCTAAAATTAACAATGCACAATGACTATATTTCTTCATTAGGCTTATGAACCCTACAACCTTAAAATAAGCATTAGTTCAAGCATGTAAATATATATAAACAACAAAGAAATTTGAATGATAATAAGTTAATCCAAGCCAATTCCCTGCTAAGCCCAAGAGTGAAACTTTGGCCCCCTTGGCCCCGGTGGTAGGTGTTAGGCATCCACATGAGGTGGTCTACTTAGTGGATTACTTGTTTGGCTAGAAAGGTTCTTGTGCAAAGGAGTCATTACTATCTTTCCCTTAACTAGCACTACAATAGGGTGTCCTAACCGCTCTCCCTTGATTGCAAACTCCATAGGAAAGTTGATAGGGTGCCCTTACTATCTTCCCCTTAACTAGTACTACAATAGGGTGTTCTTCCCTAATTGCAGACTCCATAGGAAAGTGGTAGGATTCCCTTACTATCTTCCCCTTAACTAGTACTGCAATAGCGTATCATAGTAGCTCTTCCCTGATTGTAGACTCCATAGGAATTTAATAGACGCCCTTATAGTCTTTCCCTTAACTGATACTACAATAAGGTGTCTTAACATACCTCCCTTAATTGCAGACCCCATAGGAAAGTTTAAATATGGCCTTTCCCTTAACTGATACTACAATAAGGTGTCTTAACAGACCTCCCTTAATTACAGACCCCATAGGAAAGTTAAATATGGCATTTCCCTTAATTGATACTACAATAAGGTGTCTTAACAGACCTCCCTTAATTGCAGACCCCATAGGAAAGTTAAATATGGCCTTTCCCTTAACTGATACTACAATAAGGTATCGTAACAGACCTCCCTTAATTGCAGACCCCATAGGAAAGTTAAATATGGTCTTTCCCTTAACTGATACTACAATAAGGTGTCTTAACAGACCTCCCTTAATTGCAGACCCCATAGGAAAGTTAAATATGGCCTTTCCCTTAATTGATACTACAATAAGTTGTCTTGACAGACCTTCCTTAATTGCAGACCCCATAGGAAAGTTAAATATGATAGGGTTTCTATATAGTCTTTCCCTTAACTAGTACCACAATAAGGCGTCTTATAGACCTTCCTTGATTGTAGACTCCATAGGAAAGCTACTTGAAATCCCTAAATCATTTCTCAAATAATCAATTTTACACATTTATGATTACATTAAAAAACTTACAATTTCATATTTTTAACTATGGTTGAACTCCCTCAAAGCTCCCTTGGCTTCCCTCTCTATTCATTGAATAAATGTTATTGATGTTCCCTTGTGAGACATTTCTTTATAATTCCAAATTTATTTGTCATAGACCTTCAAAATTTAATTTTATGTATAAGAAATAATTTTTCTTCCAATCATACCGAACATAATCATCATTTGTGAATCAAGAAATATAAAAATCATTAATATGATCACAAATATATATATATATATATATATATATATATATATATATATATATATATATACCAATATTCTATCGCCATTGAAACCAATATTCTATATGCATAATGTGATCAATACTAACATCAAATATGCACCATTCCACATCATATTCCCTATTAAATATATTTAATAATATATTTAACTACTTTATTTACCATACAATAATAAGATTAATACACCTCATGCTTCTTTATAAAATATATGATATGTATGACCAAATTCCCTTTTTGGTATTTATGTTAATTTTAAAAATAAAAAAATTTATTATTATCAATAACGTAAATAATAAAAATAAGAATATACTTACCTTTTTGTGACCCAAATTCCACAATGTATTTACCTATATTATTTTCCAAGTAGTTTCTTAAAAAATCTCATGTCTTGGAGGACTTTGGCTTTAATATCCATCTTCCTTATATATTGGCATGTAATTAATTATTGTTTTTTTCTTTTTCTTACTCTTTTCTCCGTGCAAACCTATCTTAAACTTCATATATGGCGCCATTCTTTCCTGAGCAACTAGCTTGTCTTGATTTGTCTTGGACATCATAAATGTATCAGCATTGATTTGTCTTTCTATTCTCTCATTAGAATTCGTTTGGACATTGCAGAGAGATCCTCCGTATTCTGCCATCAATCCCAAATTGGCAAAGTCTCTACAATACCAAACTATGAGATTCACATTAAAATCCATATCTGCTTCAACCACAATAGAAGCAACAATATTTCCAGTATCAACCATCCATGAGCATCGCTTTATAATAGCAAGAGTAGTGAAGAGTATATTGCTGTAGTGACACATAAAAGAGAATCCACAGCATATACTCCATCCTATCCATGCGCTGAATATCTTTATCTTGATCAATTTGCAATTGTAGGAATCATTTTCCTTCCAAAAAACTGGTGGATCCTTTTATCATTCAAGAGTTTTAACCTTTATTATTGAAAGGATTTAATGCACTTAATATGATGTTGAATCTCATAAGTATAAGAGTCTTATTCCTGGTCTGCAGTTTTTTCCTACTCAGATATTCCATACGTTGACAATGTGTCATCCATTGATATCTTTTGCAGACTTCAAGAATGAGCTCATCACAACAATATTGTCATAGGTTGACTATCACCGATTATATGCTATGTCTTATTGTGATGGAAAACTATATTTCTTTGTCCATATGTGTATGTTATTTTGCTAGTGTCTTATTTATTTTATTGATTCAAATATGTGAAGAGTACGTCTCATCTTGCTTGGTCTATCACTGTCGATAATAATATATTCTCATAGTCATTCTCCTTATCTCCCTATCAACCTCAGTTTATTTTGATGAACTAGTTGGATTAATGTGTTGTAACATTATTTTAATTTTATGCTATGCAGGGAGATAATGCATTCCATGTGGAAATCTCAGAAGTTCAAATCAATTTATTTGTTGACAACTCTCAAGTCTCCATTTATTGATATTGGCTCTGTCATCTGCCATAACTGTCTACTGGGCATTTGGGGGTGAGCTTTGACTCATCCTAATTCTTCTTCTATGCTAACCAGGTCTGTGTTCCATCATATTGCAGTCATCCTCATGCTCATCCATCAATTACTAGAATCCCTTTTTGGAATGCATGAAACAAAAAACATATTTCTCCAGGCTTTGACTAGGTTGCCTGTTGTGATCCCAATCTGGTTCCTTGCAATTATTTTTCCTTTCTTTGGTCCTATCAATTCTCCAATTGGTGCTCTTTTGGTCAGTTTCACTATCTACAATATACCATCTATGTGCCTTAGCTCGACGTCCCCAAATGATATCTTGAGTTGAATACGATATGAGAATCCTCCTACTGCTCACAGGTAATGGATATAGACTAGTGATGGATAGAGAGCCGTAACGCTTGGATCTACCTCTGGATCTAGAAGCAAAGTGAGAAGAGGTTTGGAGTGAAACCTCGACTCGACCGCTCCCCTCTCCTCGTTTTGAGTTTTCGATCGGCCCTCACATTCTATTATTTATAAATGGATTAGGGGAATTAAAAGTGAGTTAGTCCTTCTGCACCATAGCATGCTATGGAAGAGCTCCCGGAACCCCATGGGATCTTCGTAAAGTGGATCATTATGAATTTTATGATGGATTCGATTGGGGGATCCAATGGAAAAGAGAAGGAGATACCGATTGCAATCTTCCCAAGCAGCAGGCCGGATCTGTCCATATAACAATCTCAACTTCATTACTCCCATACTATCCCTCTTACAACTTCCTTCTGAATTGTCTCTTTCCTTCATATATTCACTGCTCCATTCTCTAAATATCTCTGTAGTTCACCAATCTTCTTAAACCTTCTCCCACATAGGATGGCAAGATCATGGCTCTGATACCACTTGTAATGTCCCATTTTTGAACATTTGCTGATTTTCCCATTTTTCATCCGTACAATTTTTATATTCTTTCTATATGACGATTCTTCTCCAAAGTTGATTCAATATATATAATTTTATTATAAGTCATGTCCTTTCATTATATCAATAATAATAATATAGTTATATTATATTAATTATATATTTATATTAATAAGTTTTTGATTAATTAATATAACTATATTAATAAGTATATCATTTATATTTTTTTATAAGATATAAGTATTAAATATGTTATATAACATTGTATGTTTATAATAACATATTCAAATATATGTTGTTATAAATATAATATCATATTGTATTAGTGTTTATATTAGTTCTTGTATTATTAATATATATTATATTGATTAGTCTATTAATCAATTTATTATTATTATCATTAGTTATTAATATTATTCAAATGTGAATACATTATAATCTTCTTTGGTTTATTAATGTAATTATAATATTTATTATTATTCTTAATTATTATCATTATGTAATATGTTATTCAAATATTCAAATATCCTTAAATTTGGGGTCATGACATAAAGAGACTTAATAGCAGTGGTTGTGGTGTAACTTTAGTTAGAGAACATCTCAGTTATGCCTAAGCTATAAAGGCAATTTTTGTAGATTTTGTTAAGGTTGACTCTTCACTATTTTCTTTGATATTACTCTACAATTTCACTATAAATCCCCTTTGCCTCTAAATTGTATGACATTCTTATCTCCTTCAGCGATTGATGTGAAGTGCAAGACCTATTTGCCCCTCATTGATGTATTGTTGATATCTAAAATCTTGCATGACTGTATCTCTTTTGGCTTACAAATGGTATATAAGTGAATCCTCTCTTTCCTTGTGTCATTCATTTGGGTTTTCTGATCTGCATGTGATTGTTAGATTAAAGCAAGTCTGGATGTGTATATCTTTTGGTGTCATGATGGTTCTATAGTGCATGTATGGGAAAAAATTGGTTTGAACACTCTATTTTTCGTGCATCACCCCCCTTAGTTTAGAATAGGTAGATTTGATTCTATGCATTCCTTCTCCCTTTTCCTCTCTAAGAGTAGTTAGGTGCATCCTGATAGTAAAGGAAACCTACCTTCTCTAGGGACTCAACCTCACAGTTCAAGTCCCACAACTTGGAGGCTGTTTCCATGTTTCATAAGGTTGTGATTAGGTAAAAAATTTGGACAAGGGTGCAAACTTTTGTGACAACAATTTTTGGCATGCTCGGTGGGACAATATTCAGAAAATTTCAAGTCTACTGGTGTCAAAAGGAAGATTTCAAGATTAATACTGAGGATACAGTACTAGCTCTAGTGTTCAAGCCTTCAAGGGATTCATTATTCAAGTACTTGGTGACTCTGAGCTTCAAATAAATCTGGTTCTAGACCAAAGTTTTAGTAATTCATGCCCAAAGCTAAAACAAGAGCATCTTCTAGAGGTAAATTTTAGTACCAAGAGCTTTCATTTTAAAATCCTAGAAGAAGGAATACTAGAGTATCTTTATCACCAGTTAGGAGTGCAATAGTAACAAATACACTTCCAAGATCCATCTCTACTCCTCTTGCTATTAGATCTCAGCCTAGATTGCCATCAACACATATCAATAGATCACTTGTCTATATGGCATAGCCTAGAGCTCATGCTTTTGACACCTTTAATGGTGGAAGTCCTCTTTTATTAGCCCAAAGACATGACATACCAACAGCTACACTCAAAAGTATACCAAAATTTACTGGTGAAACTTCTATCTCTCCATTAGAACACATTCAAGAAGTTGCAAATATCTGCAATATCCATGGTATTACAAAAGATAATGTTGTAGTTAGGGTTCTAGCCTCATCCTTGAAAGGAAAAAAACTACAATGGTATAGAGGTTTGGCTCATGGTTCTATAGAAGATTGGGATGGATTAGGAGTAGGACTGTGCAAACACTTTGAGGACAAAAGTGACCATTTGTTGCTTTTAGAATAGTTGACTACTATAAAAAGAGCCCCCCATGAATGTATAATTGATTTCAACTATAGATTTCAAAAGACATGGGATAGAATACCTACTTCAGTAAAGCCTACCCCTGGTAATGCCTTCTTGCATTACCTCAGAGCTTTTAACAGTGACATTGTCACTACAATCTAAACTATGGGAGGAGATACCTTGCCTAATGCTTATGACATAGCAATAAAGTCAAAAAACATCCTAATACAAGGATCTAAGCTAGCTCCAAGGCCTCCTATGCCTTTCTTCCCTAACGTTCCAAATCACCAATCAGCAATGGCTCCTCTTCCCACAACTTCCACATCACAATCCCTTGCTCTAGTCACTCAAGCTTCCACATCTTCAAATGGAATAGATGAAATCAAGGAGATGATGCAATCTATGATGCTGAACATAGAGAACATAGATAAAAGACTGCAGGGCCAAGAGAAGAAGCTAGAGGATAGCTTCTTTGTGATGCAGAAAGTGAGCAACAAGGTGGTGACTTTAGAGAGACAACAAGCTCAAGGTAGTAAGACTCATAAATTGCAATATCAAACTCTGAACAGTGGTAGGCCTCCAAATCATAATCATGGGAACATTTTTTTTGATTAGAATAGGCATAATAGCCATGCTTCAACCTCAAATGTAAACCAAAGTAGGGCCATAGTTCCTCAAAACAACATGGCCCAAGATCAAGATTTTTGTCCCTCCTATAACTACTCCTATGCTCGTTGTGTGTGTTAGAAGGCGGAATCTTAATTTTCTTTTACCATCCAAGAGCCAACAATAGGACAATCATACAAGGAGGACCAATTTAAAGATGCCTCGTATATGCAAGGACAAGGTGATTGCTCCTTTATGAATCATCAGGTGGAGGAACATTATAATGTAAACCAGGATTCCATTGCTCACAACACTAGGAGAAAAAGAAGAGCTATTGAAGATGCTACCCCTCCTCCTCCCAATCATGCCTCATCTTCAAATGAAATACCTCATGGACAAGCAGCAAATGATAAATCAAATACCTTTCAGCAACAAAGGTGAAATAATGGCAGAAAGGATGCATGTGATCCTCAGGTTGTTCCATCTCAACCTCCTACAAATGAAGATCCCAAGGCTTCTACCAAAGCACCTACTATGCCATTTAGTGTGGTAGAAAAAATGAAGAAGAAAAATGTGAATATTTCCATGTGGAATGTTGTTGCTACTATACCCATGCAAAAGAGGTTGTTGCAGCAAGAATTGGAAAGTATTGAACCAAAGGGTCAGCCACCCAGTATGGAAAGTGCCACAAGCCTAGTACATCCATCAAAGGAGGTAGAAACAAGTAAAAAGGTTAGACCCCCTCCATTTTATGTTTCTCTAATTATAGGAGGTAAACTAGTCCACAATTGCATGATTGATTCAGGGGCTAGTAGTTCAGTGATGCCTAGGTGTGTTGCTGATATTTTGGAAATAAAATATGAGCCCATTGTTAGAGATGTATTATAGTTGGATGGTAGTACTATCAAGATTTTAGGGATCCTTAGGAATGTGGAAATGGCCCTACATGCATGCCCTGGTTGTACTATAACTCAAGATATATTTGTTGCTGAAGTCAAGCCACATTTTGCCATCTGTTTGTCAAGAGACTTCACTACCCAAATAGGTGGTTACATATCTTCTGATTGGTCATATATGTCTTCTAGAACAAGATATGGGACCAAAGCTTCAATTAGAGTAGAGCCTCTAGTCCTCCATCATACTAAACCCTATACCCCTAATCTCATCAACATGAATTGTACTATCCTAGAAATGGAGGAGAATGATATAATGAATGAGCCTACTACTTCCCTAGCAGAGACACCTAATTTTCTCTTATATGAATGGGCTAATTCATATCAATTTGATCCTATGTCAGAAACCCTTGAGATAGGCCTCTGTACATATTATATATTAGAGAAGGATGCTCTAGTTCCCAATCTTGTGGAGACTAAAGAAGATGTGAGTGAGATATGGAGTATGTACTTTGATGGATCAAGGAATAAGAATGGACCAGGGGCTAGTGTGATGTTGATTTCTCCTGCACAAGTAAGGTACTACTTCTCCTTTAGGCTCTAATTCAGTTGCACTAATAATATGGCCGAGTATGAATCCTTGATTCAGGGCCTCCTACTTGCTCAAAAAAGAGGAATTCAGGCCTTAAGTGTATATGGAGATAGTGAGTTGGTGGTTAATCAAGTGAGAAATCGGAGTATCACCAAGAATGGTTTTCTCAAGTCTTATAAACATAGGGTATGAGATTTTCTTGACGATTTTGATGCATTTAATATTCAAAGTATCCCTAGAAAAGAAAATAGATATGCTGATAGACTTGCAGCAATAGGTGTATCTCATGATGTGCCAAAGAATCTTGAAGAGAAGAAGAAGCAACAAATCAAAATGGTAGTAAGGCCTACCATCCCTAACAACAACATTCATTGGCAAATGTTTGAATCTGATGAACAAATTGTAAGCTTCTTGTAGAATGATGCAAAATTTTTAGATAGAAACCATTCGAGACTATAGGATCAGTATGGTGATCAAATCATTAATCTTAGTTCCAAAAAAATTCCTAAGGGTCTCATTACCTTAGAGAGTGTTTTCAATCTTGATGACCAAGAAAGAGGCAGAGTCATGAACCTAGCTACTGATGAAGATGATCACACCCCAGTCATGGTTGGTAATGGAAAATCCTTAAACATGGGGAAGGTATGTTTTGAGATTGAGAAAGAAAGTTTTATTCATCTATGTCAAGAATTTAATGATGTATTTGCTTGGACATATGATGATTTGAAGGGTTTTGACCCAAGGTTTTTTTAGTATACCATAGATTTAATTGATAATGTCAAACCAGTAAGACAAAAATAGAGGCCAGTGAATCCCAAAATTGAACCCTTAATGAGAAAAGAGCTATCCAAATTGATTGAGGCCAATATAATTTTCCCCATCAAGCACTTGTCATGGGTAGCAAACCTTGTCCTTGTTAGGAATAAGAATGGAGAGATTAGATTGTGTGTGGACTTTAGGGACCTTAACCAAGCTTCCCTTAAAGATCACCATCCTCTCCCTTCCATGGAGCAAATTTTGTCCAAGGTCAGTGGTTCAAAGAGGTTTTCATTTCTTGATAGATTTTCTCGCTACAATCAAGTGCTGGTCAAAGAGTCTAATAGGTACAAGACTACATTTACCACCAAATGGGGTACCTATTCTTATTGTAAGATGCCATTTGGACTAACCAATATAGGTGCCACATTTTAGAAGGTAATGGAGATGGCCTTCAAAGATGTGATTGAAAAGTTTGTATTAGTTTACCTTGATGATATCACAGTGTATTCAAAGAATGTAGAAGATCATTTTGATCATTTGAGATAGGTGTTCTTAATGTGTAGAGAGTTTGAGGTATCCCTTAACCCAAGCAAGTGTATCTTTGCTACCAATCAAGGAAAATTATTAGGACACATTGTATCTAAGGAGGGTTTAACCATTGATCCAAGAAGAAAAAAGGCAATACTTGCTCTTCCTCTTCCTAAACATGAGAAAGGGTTACAAAGTTTCCTTGGTAAGATAAATTTCATGAGAAGCTTTATCCCTAATCTTGCTACCATGGTAAAACCCCTTATGGCTATGCTGAAGAAAAGTATGGTCTTTGCATGGACCAAGGAAGGGATGGAAAGTTTTGAAGAGATCAAGGTAGCCATAGCCTTAGCCCCTACTCTCATTAATCCAAATTTTGAAAAGGATTTCATCCTTTATGCCCTAGGTGGTGAGTCAAGAATTTCCGCTGTCTTGACTCAAAAAAATGATAAAGATGAAGAGCATCCCATAGCCTTCTTTAGTGAAGGGTTTAAAGAGTATGAAAATAAATATAGCTATGTATTGAAGCAAGCCCTTGCAATCACTAGAGCTTTAAAGAAATTTAGACACCTCCTATCTTATAATAAAATTCATTTGTTAGTACCTTATGTGAGTGTGAATGATTTCCTTTTGAGCAAAGATATTAGTGAGAAGAGAGCTAGTTGGATTACTAAAGTAATGAAATATGATGTTGACATCCAGATCACCAAGCTGGTGAAAGGGAGGGGGTTGTGTAAATAGATGATATCATATCAAAAATTGGATGAGGAAGTCGCTATGATACTAATAGAACAACAAGAGACAAGAAATGATGACACAAAGAATTGGATGGATGATATGATGAATTTCTTATTAGGCAATGGATATCCTCAAGGATTAGATAGAACTAAAAGGAGAAAGTATAGATTATAGTCAATTCCTTATGTCATAGTTGATGGTATCCTTTTTAGGAAAGATTTTAATGGAGCCCTATTAAGATGCATTGACATAGACCAAGCTGGAAGAATGGTCAAAGAGCTTCATGATGGTCCTGATGGTGGTCACTTCTCAGCAAGGACAACTGCAATGAAGATCATGAGGGCTAGTTACTATTGGCCATCCCTGTTCTATGATTTTCATAGGTATGTGAGGAAGTGGGAAAAATGTGCCTTCTTCTCCGATAAGGAAAAGCTTACAGCTCTTCCTCTTCATTCCATTTAGGTGGACCAACCTTTTGCTCAATGGGGATTGGATTTCATAGGCCCTATCAATCCTTCTTTTAATTCTGGTCACAAATGGATTTTAGCTGCTATAGATTACTTCACCAGATGGAAAGAGGTAGTTGCATTGAAGGGCACCACAAAATCTTTAGTTGTTGAGTTCCTTGACAGAATTGTGACCAGGTTTGGTGCCCCTTCAACCATTATTTCAGATAATGCAAAATCTTTTGTAGGAGCTTAGATTTGTGCATGGGTAGTTGACCATAATATCTACTTGAGCACATCCTCAAATTACTATCCTCAAGGCAATGGTTTGGTTGAGTCATCCAACAAAAGCCTGATTAGGATTATGAAAAGAATTATAAAGGATAACCAAAGGTGTTGGCATCAAAAGTTGAGGACTGCACTGTGGGTTGACAGAATAACACCTAAGAGGTCAATAGGAAATTCACCATTTATGTTGGTATATGGCAAAGAAGCAAGGCTTTCAATTTCATTAGAATTCCCATCCCTAGAACTAGCTCATCAGCTGGAGCTAATTGAAGATGATGCCATGACAGTGAGAATGACAGAGCTAATGGAGTTGGAAGAGAAAAAAAGTCAGGCCATGCAGATCCTAGAAGCACATTAGCAGTAGGTGAAAGGGAGCTTTGAAAAGAAGGCTAGCGCTAGAATCTTCAAAGAAGGTGATTTGGTTTTGAAATGGGATGCAGACAGGGCAAAGCCAGGGAGACACTCAAAATTTGATGCACTATGGAGTGGTCCCTATGTGATTGTTAGTTGCAAGCAGGCTAATGCTTTTCAATTAAGCAAGCCTGGTGGTGAAATTTTTCCTATCCTAGTCAATGGGATCTATCTCAAACCATGTTTTTGATAGGGGTTGAGGTTTCATGTACATAGATAGCATAGTTTTCTTCTTTTTGGTTTTTGGCATTCCAAAAAGTGCACGAGCACATGTGTTTTGCTTAGTTGCAGAGGAGCAGAGATAGAGCTTTCAGTGTTTTACTACCATAGAGGTAGGGTTAGGGTTTCATAATGCATGAGATCCAAAATTTTTATGACTCTATGGCCCAATGAATACATAAGGTCACTAGTCATACACATAGCTAGCTTGCATCCCCTCTGAGTTGCCAGAAATGTTAACCATATTCACCTCTCGCCAAAAATTTGAATTTGAATTATGGCCCACCTAATAGTCTTTAACCATCTTTAATATTATTTAAATGCCCTAGAAATATGAGAGATAAAAAAATAAAGATTTTATGGTATTTCCTATTTTCCTAAATTTGTTTTCCTTGGCCCGCAACTTTCTGCGCTGTTAGATCTTGCATAGATTTACGATGGGAACTTTCCCGCTTTCCCAAAACAAATGATCTTTACATAATGCAGTGAAGTGTCATCACAATGCATAGCAAGTGGGTCCATGTTCTTCTTGTGGGCTATAAATTGGGAAGCTACCGGGTGAGCTAGCAATTTGATTGGTGGGTGCTTTCCTGCATTCTGTGTTTTGTTAGACTTCTTGACAATGCAAGTAAGCGCTAGGTCGCCACATGTTCTTGTGGGCCCAAAGGAATAAAAGTTATAGTTTAAGCGTTGTGATTGTTGATTTAGGAAAGATCAAGGGCTAGCGCTTGCACACAATATGAAAGTGCATGAGTTTTACGTAATGCGAGAAAGCCCCTTCGTGACATGTAGCTGATAATGGCATCACGCATCCGTTCTTCTCAAAGCAAGATCCACCATCCGATGCAAACATATCTATGGTGGGTGCTTCCCTACATTATGAAGATGCAAGGATGTTAAGGAATGCGAGCAAGCACCTCATTACCACGTGTCCTTGTGAGTTCAGGTTGATTTCATAAGCCACAGGGTGATGCCAGGTGGGGCCAGGTTGTGCTGAGGTGTATGCTGAGTAGTTCATGAGACCATAAGTATTAAGGGCAGGCGCAGTGTAATGAAGATCTTTTATGATCGTTGATATTATGAAGATCAATGATCAACGCTTTCTCGCATTATGAATATGCAAGGTAATTAAACAATGAGAGAAAATGCCTGAAGGAGACATGTCCTTATGGGCCTAGCTAAGGCATTAACAGTTAAGGTTGATAGTTATGTGACATCACGGTTAAGTTGGGAAGGTGGCTCAGTTAATTGAGAAGATGTGGTCAACCACATTGAAACTTTACAGGTGGTAGAAAAATAAAAGACCATTGGCCCACATGGTCCATTTTGATTGCAGGATTCAGTTGACTTTTGGACTTTGCTGACTGATGAGCCATAAACAAAGGAAATTTATTTTTCTTGCACGATTTGATCCTCATGATCAATTCCAACTACTCTCTAATGAATGCTGAACCCAATAAACAATAGGAGAACACTCCACCACATTATTTTATCCATCTACTTGGTCAGAATGGTTTAATGGCATTGTTTCTGTCAAGGCCCTATTTCAACAAAATATCAAAATTTATTGTATCTGAATCTGTGTCCAGATTAGATTTTCTCCAGATCTCTAAAGAGACCTAATAGCAGTGGTTGTGGAGTAACTTTAGTTAGAGAACATCTCAGTTATGCCTAAGCTATAAAGACAATTTTTGTAGATTTTGTTGAGGTTGACTCTCTCTATTTTCTCTGATATTGCTTTGCAATTTCATTGTAAATCCCCTTTGCCTCTGGATTGTATGACATTCTTATCTCCTTTAGCCATTGATGTGAAGTGCAAGAACTATTTTCCCCTCATTGGTGTATTGTAGATATCTACAATCTTGCATGACTGTATCTCTTTTGGCCTATGAATGGTATATAAGTGAGTCCTCTCTTTCCTTGTGTCATTCATTTGGGTTTTTTGACCTGCTTGTGATTGTTAGATTAAAGCAAGTCTGGATGTGTATATCTTTTGGTGTCATGATGGTTCAATAGTGCATGTATGGGCAGAGATTGGTTTGAACACTCTATTTTTGGTGCATCACCCCCCTTAGGTTAGAATAGGTAGATTTTCTTCTATGCATTCCTTCTCCCTTTTCCTCTCCAAGAGTAGTTAGGTGCATCCTAATAGTAAAGGAAGCTGGCCTTCTCCGGAGACTCAACCTCATAGTTCAAGTCCCATAGCTTAGAGGTTGTTTCCATGTTTCACAAGGTTGTCCTTAGGTAAAAAATTTGGACAAGGGTGCAAAATTTTGTGACAAAAGTAAATTAGTTACCACAAAAATAAATCCCAGATCCCTTAGATGTCAGTACAAAACAAATTCTGATGAAAACTGAACTCTGTTGAAGCTCGACAAACACACATAAAAATGTTGTAACTCGGTAAACACTAAAATGGATCAGTAAATGCTTAACATGAAAATCTTAAGATATTATCTATGATTAATATTATTTTATCTTAGTTGTAAAAACATAAGAAAAATAGCATGAACACACTAGACAACAAGATTTAACATGGAAACCCAATTTGGGAAAAACCACCAATTGCAACTAGTTACTAATTTTCACTCTTCTGAAGTGAGCCCTATTAGGATCCAACCCTGTTAAAGGTTACAAAAAACACTATTAGGTGTGACCCTATTAGAGGATTTAATCACCCTGTTAGGAGTGGTCTTATTAGAGGTCTTTAGACAATTCAATAGAATTGCCACCTTGTTAGAGGATTTACAAATAGCTGTTAAGCCAACTCTTTTAAGAGATTTATATAACTACTACAATGGTTAGAGAGTAACAATGAGATGATCTAATTTTTGATGCAACTGAATTGCTGATTTCAAATCTCAATTCTAGCTTGTATACTTGATCCTTCTTAATCGAATGTATCTTTTCATCACAAAAATGATATTCTGCTTATCCTTCTAATTCACTTCCTCTTGGCATCATCAAATCTTCAATTATGTTCCACACATTCAATCCTCAATTTGACCTTATATTTATATCTTTCATACTGTCAAGTCAGCTTGAATACAACTTACAATAATTAAAATTGATCTTCTCAATTGGTTATAACCAATAGATAATTCAATTGAACTCAATATGCCAAAAAGAAGAAAATCCTTCATTAACCAACTCTGCTCAGTAGACACTAACTCAGAAATAATTTTCTTGTGTTAACCAAGTGAACTGGGTTAATACTACATATTCACAAAGTTCCTTTGGTAATCAAGTGAGCTTAGTTAAGATTGGTTCCATCCAACATTTCCTTCATTAATCGAGTGAGTTCGGTTATCACTCAACTTCCACAAACTTTCCTTTGTTGCACAAGTGAACTCAATAGATATTGTCTTCTAAACTAGGAAAACTTTGGAATGTTTGACAGACACAGGAAACTATCTTCAATTCCCAAGTGAGCTTGACATACATTGACTAGCAATAATATGACATTTTGTGTAACATCAAAGACAATACACAATTAATTAATTGTGTTCAACATACTACAAGTGTGGTGAAGAGGCAAATGAGTACAAAATGGCTCAATTTATAGCTAGAATGCTAGAAGTTAGACATGAATGAGGAGATGGACATTTTTCATTTTCAAGTGTGTAATTTGGCACAATATTTCTTGGAATATCTATGACTAATATGACATAATATGTCAAATGTAAGATCCTATGACACATATGAGTCAATACGGCTAAAAGTAGAAGAGAATCTATGACAAGATTATGACACATCATAGCCAAGTGTAGATAGGAATTTACAACAAGGGTGGCTTATTAGAGTCATGCATAAGAGAATATATGCCAAATATGACATATATTAGCCATGTGTAAAAGTAGAATCTATGATGCCTTATGGCCATGTCTTAGGACTGGGTGGAATTTCGAATTTAAAACTCTCAATTCCACACAAATAGAAATTAGTAAATTTGAAATTAGAGATGGGAAAATAGGAATGAGGAAATTAATAATTTCTATAATTCTAAAAAATGGATCAATTAATTGATAAATATTAATTAATTTAGAACATTGATCAATAAGAATAATTATTAAGGTGGGATGAAGAAAATGATTGAAATGACATAGGAATATATTATGGGTTATCTAATCCTATAAGACAAATTAGCAAATGATTGGCTAATTTGATGAAATAAATGTAGGATTACCCTTTCAATGAATTGTGATGATTATGCAGATTGACTAGGATGATGATAGGTAGATCAAAGCCATGATCAAATTGATTGGACGATTAGGATTGATGATATGTCAAGGACATATGACATGGATTAAGGATATGTGACAATTAACTTACATTTTAAATGCCACAAGATTGAAGTTGATTGATAAGATTGACCATAATAACATCAACAAACATTGTCAATGTTATTAAATTGATTGGATAAGGCCATGATATGACACTGAGGGACTCAAAATTGTCGATGATCAAATGATAAAAATGATAGTTTGACTTAGTGCCAAGAGACATGGTGGTACTAAGGTTGGATTTGATATATTGACAAGCCATCGAGGGATATGGCAGTGCCCAAGACTAGATAAATGATTTTTGATTTGGAATGTATGACATGTTTCAAATCGATTAGGGTTGATTTAAGATGGTTTAGGTTTTATTCAGGATGGTTTAGGTTTGATTAGAATGGATTCTTATGATATTGAAATGGTTTAGAGTTGATCAAATGAGACTTTGATGATGTCAAAATGATTTAGAGTCGGTTATGAAAAGTTTAGATAAAATAGGAATCGATTCTAAAATGATCTAAAATTGATTTGAAAAGGGGGTGTGAATGATGAAGAATATGTTGAAATATGCTCAAATGATGATCAAATTGGCCAAAAGATTAGAATTAGTAAAATGAGAAAATGGGATGTCTTAATATGAAAATATGATGAAATTATAGATGCAAACCATTTTTGAGCATCTATAATTGTGTATGGTGATTTTTCTATGGTTGTTGCATCTATTGTTTATATTTTTCAATATTAATAAGGATATTTAGAGTTGTTTTAACTAATAATTGATTCACCCCACCCCTCTTAGTTATCTTGGTGGACTTTACTTTCTAATAGTATGTTGGTCAGTGCTCTGGCAATTAGTACTTCTGCATCATGTGTCCTTGTATGATGCTTTTCATATGTGTTAGCATGCATTTTACTTCCATCAATATAATTTATCTTTTCTCTTATTCTATCTTAATCTGATGAATTATATTAATTGTTCCTTATGTCTTGGGTAGATAGTCAACTACAGGACCAATGACTGCATTTAATGTGCTTTTTATGGCTTGGAGCTCATGTTGAGCTTTATGCAACTTCCGTGCTAATTCTAGTGAGAGTTCACTCAGATCACATGTCTTTTATAAAAATTTTGCACTTGCCTTGAGTGTTTTAACTATATTATATCTTACTCCTTATAGAGTGACCTTTTTTTGTTCTACCATTCTTTCTAGTTTCTTTGTGCTTCTAGCTTCCATATTCTTTTCAACAAGATTTTCAATAGCTCCCATTTCTTCTTTAATATTATCAACTAGAGCAATCTATTGACTGATTAGATCCATATTTATCTCATATGAAGCATCTGATGCTAATTTTCCAATGATATCCTTGGTGGCTACTAATGTTCTTTTCCTTTTTTGTTTCTTACATTGTCCTTCTAGTGATTCTTACTTTTTAGAAGTTTTCTATATTCATTGATTTCATCTATTTCCATATCTTTTATCTTTGGTGTCTTTTCTTCAATGATAACATCTAAGTTCTTCTTTTCTTCTATTATATCCACATCTTTCTCAGAAATTTATCTTTCATATTTCTAGCTTGAAGATAATGTTGGAGTATTGTGTCATATATCTACTTGATCTTCTTTTCTTCCTTGCATGTTCACGACTTGTCATCTTTGACATGCTTGGTGCCCTTTTTTTACTATATTGTCTATGCTTCCTACCCTTTGACACTCTAGACCTTGAGGATATCATAACCACAACTATTTCTCTTACTTTTACTTTCTTCTCTTCCTTTTTAGCAAGTACTTCACCTCCCTTTTGTAGTGACTCTTGTTCTTGTTCCAATTCTTGAGACTTTTCCTTTGGGTCCATTGTCTAGTACTTGTATATTTTTAGGTGATTTCTCCTTTTTTGCTCCATTCTTCTTAGGTGAGGAATCAATGGTGAGGGTAGTGAACTTGATGATCTCATTTCTCTATTGTTGAGTCATACTTGTAGGTGACTTGACTCTCTCTCTAGTAATCTATGTAGCATCACGAGTCACATGTGAGGCATCTATTGTTTGTTTGTCTTTCACAATTCTAGTTGTAGGTTCATTCACCTCCATCTGAGTTTTAGTTGAATCTCATTAAGTCACTTTAATTTCCTCTTTCCCTTCTTCCTTTTGTAATTACTCCTCTCTTTGAAGACTTGGTGTTTGTTGTATTCTTTCTTTAGTTCATCTTCTTATCTCAATCCTTACACTCTGTTCTTCCTCTATTTTTTTTTCTTTGTGTTCCTCTTTTCTCTTCGAGCTAGATGGTTTCTTGGTTCCTCCTTGGGTGTGACTTCCCTTCACATATTAATCTATTTCCTAAATCATTTCTTTCAGGTGTTGATTGATGATTTCCTAGGTTTGGTCGATCTGATTGGTTATCATATCTACCATATCCTTTGTACTACTAAAGTTTCCTTTGTATACTTTTATACATATTGTCTTGTGAGACTTTGACAGTTTTGGTCTCATTTTTATCAAAGAATATTGTACCATTTTCTCATGATTTTTTACACCCATACTCCATTTTTAATTGAATATCTTTCTCAATTCTTTAGATATCAATAATCCAATATCATATGGTTTCTTTCTAGATTCTCTCAGCTTTCCAATACAACCTTTATGGCTTTGTTCTTATTATCCTTTGAAAATATTGTAGATCTATTCTTCAAAATTTAGTAATAATGCTTTTTGATAATTGTATCTACAATTTATTCAATGGGAACATGTTTAGATTTCTTCTTACCTTTCTTTGGTGCCCTTGAGATTTCAACTTTTGCTTCCTTAGGTGCTCCCAAAATCCCAACTATTCTTGCTACTTCATCATCATACTTAGCCTCTGATGATCATTTGTCTGGTTGAGCTAGAGGTGACTCCTTTTCCTCCTCCCAAGATTGAGTCAGGTGAGGTGGACTTATTTCTAGTTCTACTTCCATTTATATAGTGCTTAACACTTTGAATGTTGCCTTCTTAATTGGCTTTAAGACTTGACTTCTAGTTGCCATCTGAGGGGTTATCTCTTAGACTTTCTTCTTCTATATGAGAAGTTATTTTTTTATCTCTACACATGTGCCAAACCCTCGTAGGATGGACCTTTCCTCCACTTTTGGTAGCTACTCTATGTAGGGCTTTTCCTCTTCCTCCTTTACCTCATATCTGAATGGTGTCAATAAGTGAGTTCTTGGTTGAAATGTACATATAATGCACTTGTTTGTGTTAGAAAGAAAGCAAATATTTTCTTTGAAAATTTCCACTAGAATAATGAGTATCCTTTCTCATTGCTTCATTTCCTTCTAGAAAACTTTGAAATAATCCCATAGTATGACATTTCCTCTACCTTTCAACTTTTTGTAAAGTTCATAAATCTGTGTGATGATCGATTGGTCTTCACTCCATTTGTAGAGTGGGGATCATGTAAATTCTTTTCTAAGATAGAAAAATATACATATAAGTGCTGATCAAAATCTTAGGGTTTGATCCTTGTGATCATTCATAATCTCTCCTAGATTTTTTTTATTATCTACTTGTGTAAATATCCACATAGATCAATTTGTGACTAGTTATGAATGGTTTGAACTTCTCTATAAGTTGTGTTACGAGGGATTAGATTCTACCTACTTGTGTGTCACATCATGTACCCCATTACCATAGCTACAGACCTTATCTTTGGGCTTGGTATCTCATTCACTATGCATCCCATTGAATCCTAGGATGGCTTCCTTCTAGTGATTGTGGCCGCTTGCTTTTTTGATATAATATTAATGGATAGGTCAAGTCTAGTCACACTAAAACTAGTTACCTTCTATAGTAGGGCCTTTGTAATCTTATGGGGTTTATCCATCACTATATATTGTTCATGAATTTGACTCAAAATAAGCCTTACCCATTCTTTAGGGAAGAAATTGGATATATCCACCACTCTACTTAGCCTGGAACTTTCCAGATTGATAAATCCATTCTTTAGTACTTCTTTAGAGTAGAACAAGATATACAACTCTTGTATCTTGTTGATGCTTATATCTTGTATTTAAACTTCTAGGTATGCGCTAACATCCTCTGTGAGAAAAAACATCACCGAGTGATGACAATCTTGTCTCATTGACCACATCCTTCCTATTTGCTATGATGGTCTTATAATTTGGATGGTCAATTTATCTATTGTCAATCAAATTAATCTTGTTGATTTATTCTACCATTGTGTTCTTTCTTATCTCTAGATTTGTCACTAGGTTATGTTCTTCAAGGTTCCTCTTGCTACTCACTCTTTCACAAGTTCACTATGAGCTCTTAGGGTTTTACAATATGAAAGCATGAATGATTTGAATCTTGCAAAGTATAAAATGATTTAAAAATTGCTTATTTTATGTTGTGTAATTGTAATTTTAGGGTTATAATGGTCAACCAAAGATTCACCTACCACTAGACATGTATATTAATGTTTTTGATTTGTCTTGCAATGGTTACTTTTCACCCTTTTTTTTTTATCAACAGGTTGCACTTACTTTTCAATGTCAACATCTTTTCTTCTTACTTGTGTGTTTTACTAGTTTAGACTGAGGGACCTATTTGCGATTAATTATTTATATCATCTAACCCCTCTAAGCTTGCTGATCTTAGTCTATTTTTGAGGTCCCATCATTGACTAGTAAGTTGACCACCTCTTGGGGATTTACTACCTCTTCCATTTCAATCCTTTGTGTCCACTTTGTGGTAAAGTTCTTTTCATTTTGTTCAACAACTCTGGCGCTCTTTCCTTTCCAAGATGGGACTTGTTGTTTGGCCTTCTACTATATCTACAATCACTTGAAAGATGGCCAATCTTTTGACATATATAGCAGGTCACTTTGGTACCAATGATCTAAAATTTGATACTAATTATTGATCCCAACTAGTACTGAGAGGAGAGAAGGTAATTCTATACCGATTTCAAAATGGATTATTCCCTTAATTGCTATAAACAAACTAAAAACAAAATACTTAGCAGCTAAAACCAAGATGAATGAACTCAAGTAGAAGTAAGTAAATTCACATACAAAAACATTCATCAAGTTGACATAGAGATTTATATGTGGAAACCCTTGATTAGAGGATGAAAACAACTATGGCAATAATATACCCACTTTCCCTTATAATTCATGTAAAGGGTTTCCCTGTTAAGATGTACAACTATTTATTATGGAAATACATCCTACTAGGAATGCATGTATCCTATTAGAGTTACTCAAGCCTATGAAAAATACCTTGCTAAAGGGTTTACAAATCTCATTATGAGAGACACCTTGTTAGATTCTTTTACAATAATTTTACTAGTGAAGCTTTTGTTGTTAAGAGCTACAACTAATTTCAATGATATGAAAGCAATCTATTAAGCATGATCTAAGTGTGGCACTAGCTTGCCTTATAGATCTCTATTGCATATCCTTGAAGATGCATTGATCTCCTTGTTAACTTAGTGAATTCTCTAGTCTTACCTCTATCCTTGGTTGTTCCCAACAACCTATTGTTGTATACTCTTTCTCTACAATTTCTTCTCTAGTTACTTGCACTTTAAAACAACTCTATGCGTTACTTTTATGAATTCTTCTCTCTTTTTGTCCACTTCTTCTCTTATGTACTTCACTCTTTATTAGAAGCAACTACTTCTTTCCTTTTGTATACTAAGCACTTATATCCATCATGTGATGTCAAGGCACAATTAACCATGATGAAATTATCTTGCTCAAATTTGAATCTGAATTCCATGTCAGGTTTTCTCATAGGAAACGTGTGAACCCTACTCCTAGGGTTTAGATTGGTAGCTTTACCAGTTTGTCTATGAACCTATGTGTAGCCTTTGTCCTTACCTGTTACTATCATTTGAATTTACCTTCTATCACATCAACTTTGGCTATGTTGAGGGCTTGTCATGTCCATGATGATTCATCTCATAGATGATTTATGATCAACTACCCTTTGCACTTTCTTTGCCAATGGTGGCATAGTGTATACACACACACAAATTTACTCTTCTACTGATGATCATGTTTCTTTGTAGCATCTTCTTTTTTCAACTAGTTGCCAATCAATGACAACAACTTTTCATATTCTTCATGCCAATGAGACTTGTGGGATCAACATTTCTCTCCCCAATCCAATTTGTATTGGCACTAGCATCCCATGCACAAGTCATGCCTTGATAGACATTAAAAATATATCTCATTTTTACATGCCCCCAACCAAGATTATGCAATGAGATTTTAGATAGTTTGATTTGCTTGTGTAATTTACAAAATCATGTAGTTTGGCGGTTACATAAAGTGCCTACATGATTATCTAGAGAATATATAGAAAAAAATAAGATGTATATAGTCTTTCTTCAAATGCAATAATTTTATTTTCTTCTCTAAGATAATCAATATAATAATTTCTCATCATTTTTAATTTTGATGTATGAGAGGATCACATTATTTTCCTTAGACTGATTTTGGTCAACCACTATTTGTTAGGGTATCTATTTGCTAGTGCAACACCTTGAACCATATATTTTTAGAAGAAAAAGAAAAGATATTCTTAGCTCCTTTAGAATTGTGTGCATCCAACTCATTGACATAAGATTTTTGATGGAGTCTACAATGAACTCATGATGAGACTAATTCAATAATGACGTCAGATTCAACCTTGATCACCTCAATCTTCCCCACATCAAGAACTTGACCATCTTCTTGATGTTCTCCCTCTTGCTCAAAGTTAAAAGTAATGAGTAACCCATTTACATTTTTAGAATATTTTCTTTTCTTGACACAATTTCTATTCACAATTGCCACTTCAATATTCATAAATCTTTACTACAATTAAGTGATAGTAATTTCAAATTAGGATTTGTATAGAATGATGCTTTTTTCTATTTTTCTATCATTCAAAAACTAATGCAAAAATAGTGATAAAAAATCTTGTATAGTGGAAAATAGCTCAAGCTCATCATTATATCCTACTTCAACACTGGTAAAACATATTAGAATCCATTAAACTTATATTCCCTTTATCTTAAACTTCTAACATGATAAAGACTTATTTTAGAATTTAGAAATCTTTTAAAGAAAGACATGTTTCAATAAGATTTCTAAATATTTTTGTATTGGTAAGGCACTATGCATCTTATTTTAGTACCTTTAAATAGTAATTTTCATACAAAAAAACATAATATTTAGTAGGAAACAATAAAAGTTGTGTCATTTTTCAATGTGTAAGAGGATAGACACATCAATAATGTAAAGGAATATCTTCAGAAAAGATAATGAATAATATTGCATGAATTAAAAAAATTGACACATAGATAGTTGAATGTACATAGAATATAACATAATAACCAAATTAATATAAGGATACTCAAAGGTGATGAGATTATGACTCTGAAATGCATAAATGGGATGATTTTGTGTTTGGAAATATATACATACCTGAAGATTTACTGCTCAACTTTTAGTTGGAAATAGAAGAGCATACCTAAATGCAATCATACATAGAAATTTACTTCTTGGTCACATTTTTGAACTCTAAATTTGCAAAATATTTAGGGTTCCATCACAACCTACTTTAATCATTGTTGAACAATAGGACCCAATTGAATTTATAATGTAAAATTATCTTATTAGCCTTACAACATGACTTAATTTGATTACATTTGACACATAAATGATCTATTATACCTTATTGAATTAAAAACTAAAGGGAAAAATACTCCTTAGAACCTTTGTCTCATGGGTGCTCTTGTATCATACTCTCAAGGACAAAAGAATCTAAGTCCCTTGGATTGTCCTTCCTCTTTCTTTTCTTCCAAGTATTTGATATTGATGTTTTATTATTGTAAACAAATTTCATATTCAAATTTCAAATTTCATATTCATTCTGATGAAGGGTGCTCTCCTTAATACCATTAACTCATAATAGAAATAAAGAAACAACAAAAAATGCGAGAAAAAAAATGGACTTCTTATTTGTGCCAAAAATACAGGATTACCGAATTCACAAGTACAATATGCTAACCCACATGGGTGCCTTCATTATAGTAATTTGCAAGACAAGCTGTGAACTATCACCCAGAGTTGTCCTAGACAATGTTAAGGCCTTTCTTAAATAGGCAATTTTATGCTACCTAGGAAGGTTCTAGATGCTCAAACTTAATACCTAGGGCTGACAGACCCTAACAATACATATAGAGTCAACTAAATACATCGAAAAATTATTTTAGAAATTTTAGGTAGGCCAACTTCGAAAGGCCATAACTCTCAAACCGTTGCTCCAATTGGCTATTATAACCTCTTTTTAAAAATGCTAGCTCTTGATCTACATGCATAAAAATGTGCAAGCACCCTTTTGTTGAGTTTTCGAACCTCATCTGGGCACTCTAAGGCCTCCAATAGTGAGCTTGAAGATTTTTCTCCTAAATTTTCCATCAAAAATTTGCACTAACTTCTCTGATACTTAAGCTAGAGCAATGAGATTTTTATGTTAGGCTTATAACTCTAAAATGAACCTTCATGTAGAAAATGAGAACATTCCAAGCTCGTATGACAAACATATTAAAAGTAGCAAGATCACAGAAATAGTAACCACCCTGTCTACTAGTCCTTATGAAAATAGAAAAGTCTGAAATTTTTTATTTTTGGGTGATGCAAAGTTTCTCTTACACCCATGATGCTCCTACATTATAGTCCATTCTATAAGTCACAATCAATACATGCTATATTTTAATGCCTGTCAAAGTTATTTAAATTTTGATCTACCCTTAATGACCATTCATCATCTTTTCTACATCAAATTTACGTATTGTCAACTTTTTATGTTAATATTTTATTACATATTGACAAATTTTTGTCTGTCTTTAAAATATGACCTTAAAAATGATACATCACCATAATTAATATCAAATAAGATTAATTTAATCCTTTTAAATCAATCAACCTACTTTAGCCATTGTTGAACAATATGACCCAATCAATTTTATAGTGTAAAATTGGCTTATTAGCCTTACAACATAACTTAGTTTGATTACATTTGACACATAAATGGTTTAATAGACCTTATTTAATTAATAAATAAAGAAAAAAAACTCCATATAACCTTTTTCCCATGGGTGTACCTGCATCATACCCTTGGGGACAAAATAATTAAAGTCCCTTGGATTGTCCTTCCTCTTTCTTGTCTTTCAATTCTTTGGTATTTTTGTTTGACTATTTCAAACAAAATTGAATCTTCATTTTTTCTTCTTCTTTTTATACCTTCTACCACTCAAGTGGTGTTCTATGTATAGGATTGAATATTTTAAATTTTCAAGATGCATGCCCATCTCCTCATAGGCATCTTTGGGATACTCATCTACATATAATATGTTAGGAATCATAATCGCAAAATCATCATTAGTACATACTCATCATGGACATAAATTTTCCCCTCCATGACACTATTAGTGTCATCCTTTCTCATGATTTCATCAATAATAACAACATTCATCTCTTGATCATAAATCTCATTATGAGTTTTAACATCATGTTCATGAATTGGTTCTTCAATAAGTGATTCAACTTGTCCATCTTCTTGTTCAACTTGGATAATATATTCATGCTTCACCTTTTCTTTATTTTTCCTTCTTTTGATAATCTTCCTTATAGTGCATTTGATCTTTGTTCTAAATCTTAGATACCATAATTAATTGACCCATTCTATGGTTCTTTCCAACTCTTTTTTAATCCCCTCTAACTCCACTACATATTGGTTCTCTTCTTCTTCCCTTTTGTCCCTTTCTTCTCCTCTTTCTTGTTTATTCCTCTTTGTCTTCCTTTCCTCTTCTTGTTTCTTCTTCTTTTGTGAATCCTTATAAACCTTGCATGCAAACTATGAATCCCATAACTTTCCTCTTTATAGGACATCTCCATCCTTTTTGCCTCACCCAAGTTTCTCCACTTTTCTCTCCCTAGTCTTTTGGCATACACTCACCTAGTTATCTCTTAAACCTATACAACCAAAAACTTTCTAGTGTTGATTTCCTCCTTTGTCACTCTATCTACACACTCAAGATATTCTGGCTCTAATACCAATCTGATGCAAGAAAGCATAAGGATTCAAAAATAAAAAATTATTTGATAGATTAATAATCTAGAACAAAATTAGAATTATTTAAAGAATCACTCATAAATTTTAGAAATCAATAGTTAGAAAAAAATAATTTTATGGTAATGTTCATATTAATGAGTTAAACATGTCTTTCCAAAGCTACAACCTAATACAATGAGTAGAGTAAAAGTTATTGCATATTTTCTAAAACTACTAACACAAAAACTAGATTCAGACTAGTCTATGCTAAAAACAACCATAAATTATTCAAACCATGATGGAATTAAACCAAACCACAACCAAATTAAAGCTATCTCAAAGAACTCTCTGAAAATACATGTTTTAGGTAAAAAAATACAAATAAAAGTGTTGGAAACTATGATTGGAATAATTATTTTATTGTCACTTATGTCAAATCTATTGATAAGACAATTTTCTATTTGATCTAAATGTCACATCTATTTATTGTGAAGAGAATTTAAAAAGCTTCTCATAACAATAGCTCCTAAAGGAAAGGTTGAGTTATGAAAAGGAAGCTACAATGGACATTTGATCAGTTAGACTTTGACAAGACAAAGTGATTGTTTAGATCATGTTGATAAAAGAGAAGACAATAATGTTCAAGTCTTGATAGTGCAAGCCAAGATAGATCACTTATGTAAGGCTTGATCAAGCAACATAGTAAAAGATGAAGGAATTTTGAAGTTTATGCCAAGTGATGCTAGTGTCAATTGAGACACAATAAGTGTCAAGAAATTTAGTGTTGACTGAGCATCAATATCAACTGAGTAACAATGTTGATGTCAAGCAAGAAATTCTAAAGTGATTGAGAAATTTAGTGATGATCAAGTTTCAAAACTTATTGTTGGTTGATGAACAATATTTTATTTGTTTGCAAGAAATTGTCATTTCCAATTGACAAAGTTAATTTCTTGGGATATGGAAAATATGTTTAAGATAAGGATTAATGAGTTGGATCATTTAATTCTAGGCAATGATTAGCTAAATGATCTAAGAGATAAATTCAAGGAGAAGTTTCTAGAAAAGAAGAGATAAACAAAATGGTGATTAGATACATTGTATTTGATGAATTGAATTGTGAACCCTAAGATCTATGGTGTTGATTAAGTGGCAAAAGATCAAAACTACCTATTTAAGGAGGCATATAGGTGAAGTTTCAAAGTATATGTGAAGAAGAGAAAAGAGAAGAGAAGATATGCATGTTTGAAAGAGTTTCAAAGAGTTGGAGCTATTACTGATGTTGTTTACTAGAAAATCTAAGTAGAAGGCTTAATCAAGTTGAGAAGAAGTGTAGGGTGATTGCTTGAAGAGTTGAGATGACAATGGAGGTCAAATAGTGAATCAATATGAGGAGAAGAACAAAGATCTAAAATTGAAAAAGTGAGCTATATTCATACAGATCAAACCCTACTATTTCTTTCCAATCATTGTAAACAATACATATTGAAATCCTTTAATCAAGATCAATCTAATAGTCATAAGGACCTAACAATCCATGTAAATCCTTTGATTAAGTGACATTCTAATAACATTTTCTAAAGTCCTCTAACAAGACCACTCCTAATAGGGTGATTAAATCCTTTAATAAGGTTACACTTAACAATTTTTATTGTAACCTTTAATAGGGTTGGCTCCTAATAGATCTCACTTCAGAAGAGTGAAAAAGTGGTGACATGTTGCTAGTGGTTTTTCCCAAATTGGGTTTTCATGTTAAATCCTAGTGTTAAACTTGTGTTGAATGTTATTATGATGTTTTACATTTTAATGTTTACATTATGTAAGTATGTTATATTAGGGAAATGAACTACTAGTTAATATTGTTATTAAGATTACAATAGAGACTAAGCAACATGATAAGGAAGACATAAAACTATTCAAGTGTTTTGTTTGTTCAATTGGTACATAACAGACTTTGGATAATTGATTCACCCCTCCAATAAATTATTCTAAACATTATAACAATTGTTATTAGAGCTTGGTGCCTATAAGGAGAATTTTGAAGGTACTCAAAGCCAAAGACCATGACTCACAAAAGAGAGATACCAAACTTAAGCAAAGAGAGCTTTCCTACATGATAAATGTTGATGAGGCTACATATATCTAGTATTGGTGATGTTGCCATAAATTTTGTGGATAATGAATATGTGAAGATAACAAATTTTTCTCTGATTGCTCAATAATTGAAAGAAAAGAAAGAACATAATCAGGCAGTGTTGGTGATTTCTTTAGCCCTAAGCTATGCCAAGTTTGATTATATAAAAGAATGTGATAGTGAAAAATAGATGTGGGATAAACTAAAGACAATATATGGAGGAGATGACAATGTCTTTAGAGCCAAATTAGAGAACTTGAGTGGAAAATTTGATGAAATGAGAATGACAGAAGGTGAGAACATAGTACAATACTACACAAGAATCAAGGAATTTGTCAATGCTATTCAAGGTACAAATGGAATGATTGAGGATGAAACAACGATAAGAAAGGTATTGAGAACTCTACATCCTATATATGCCATTAGGGTTTCTATAATACAATATTTGAGATGTACTCTAGGTAACAATTTGACTTTGGAAGGTGTAATTAGTAGAATTACTACTTTTTAGATGTCTAATTTTGATAATTACACACTTGCTACCATTGGATATGCTTTTAAGTCACAATTGGTTCTTAGCATAAGAAAAGGAAAACATGTGAAGAGTGATAGTGATAGTTCTGATGATGAACTTGATGAACTTGAAGAAAATATTGAGAAAATATTTGGAAGAAGTAGAGGCAAATACAAAAGTAAACAACCTATTATTTGTTTTTCATGCAATAAGGTTGGTCATATTGCTACAAGGTGTCCTGACAAAGAAGACAAGGATGAGAGAAAGGAAAGTAAGTACAAAGAAAGGAGAGATGACCTAGACTACAAGAAGAAAAAGGATAATAAAGGTAAGAAATCTTGTTATATTACTAAGGAATAAATTGACACTAAATCTAAAAGTGATGATGATGAAGTTGTTTATGTTTCTACGAAAGAAGATTTTCATGAAGATGAGAAAACTACTTTAATTTCTTATGTTAACAAAAGTGATAAATGGATAATTGATAGTAGGTGATCTAATCATATGACTGGTGATAAAAGTAAATTTCAGGACATTGGACCATACAAGGGTGACTATGCTAAAATTATTAATGATATTCCATGTCTTATGAAAAGTAAAGGTACAATTTAATTGACTAAAAAAAATCAAGTATGACAACGTTTAGTGGGTTGAAGGACTTAGCTACAATCTATTGAGCATTTCATAGTTAAAAAAATTAGGTTATAGAGTTAAATTCCATCATAGAAAGGAAAACATCTATGATGCTAATGGAAACCTGATTGGTAATGGTGATCAAATAAGAGGTAACTTTTTCTATCTAGATTTATCTAACGAGGCATGTTTGTTTGTACAACATGAAGAAATTTGGTTATGACACAAAAGGTTATGTCATGTAAACTTTGACAATCAAGTAAGCATTAGTGAAATGGAAAAAAAGTATGAGGGTTTCCAAAACTAAAGAAACCTAAAAATGCTATGTAAACAATGTTAATTGGGAAAAATGATGAAGTCTAGTTTTAAGAGGAAAACATAAACATCCAGTGATACTTTGGAATTGGTTCATACTGACCTTTTTGGACCTATTGATGTTAAAATCTATTTTGGAGATAAGTATTTTATTCTATTTGTTGATGATTACTCTAGGATGATGATTGTGATGTTTCTCAATGCTAAATTTGATGCTTTTTAGTTATTTAAGTGGTACTTGGCCAAAGTTAAAAAGAAATAGGGAAGAGTCTAAAGTTCTTTAGATTCAACAAAGGTGGTGAATTTATTTCTCATGAGTTCAACACATTTTGCAATGATAGAGGAATTGAAAGACAAATGTTAGCACCAAGGACTCCTCCTCAGAATGGAATAGCTGAAAGAAGAAGTAGATAAATAATGGATTATGCTAGAACATTGATGATGGAGAAGAATTTGTCACAAAAATATTGGAGAGAAGCTATCAGTAGTATTGTCTATACCTTGAATAGAGTACAAGTCAAGAAAGATACAAATACTACACTTTTTGAACTATGGTATGGTTATGCTCCCAATGTGAAATATTTCACAATATTTGGAAGAAAATATTAAATATTCAAAGATAACAGGAATGGAAAACTTGATGCCAAGAGTGATAAAGGTATATTCCTAGGATATTCCATGAAGAGTAAATCTTACAAGTGTTTAAACTCTAACACTAATAAAGTTGTAGAAAGTGCAAATGTGAAAGTTGATGAATTTGTAGAAAGAAATGATGTTGATTATAAGAAAGAACCTGAAAATTACAATACATTCATATATATGGAAGATAGTGCTCCCAACACTTCAACTGATCAAGAAAACAAAGTTGTAGTTTCCTAGTAGACATGGAATACCAAGGCGCAACAACAAGTTGTCAAGAAACAAACATTTTGTGTCAAGCAATAGGCAGACAATGATGACCATTAGGTAGATAATGTCAAGAATGCAAAACTAGAACTAGAGCCAAAACAAGAAAGAGACAATGAGCCTAAGATTATTTTTCAAGATGAACCTATTGAAGAACATAGAAGGAGACCACCTATGCTAGCCAAGTATGTAAGAAGGCATCATAAACTAGAAAAAATAATTGGAGATGCATAATCTAGTGTTATAACAAGAGACTCATAAGTGAGCAAAGGATATGCTCAAGAAGAAGGAGTTGACTATGAAGAAACATTTGCTCTTGTAGCCAGACTAGAAGGAGTCAGAACTCTTCTTGCATATTCAACCTACAAAAACTTTAAGGTATATCAAATGGATGCCAAATCTACATTTCAGAATGAGATACTTGCGAAAGAATTGTACATAGAACAACCCAAAGGATTTATGGATCTAGACAAGAAGAATATGGTATGTAAACTACACAAAGCTCTATATGGATTGAAACAAGCTCCAAGAGCACGGTATGAAAGACTGCACAATTACTTGGTGAAGATTGGTTTTGAAAGGACAAATGATAATAGTAATTTATACTTAAAGATTGGTAAGAACAATGAGGTACTGCTATCTGAAATCTTTGTTGATGACATAATATTTAGAGGAAAAAAAGCATTCTGCAAATCATTTACTAATGAAATGAAGGAATTTAAAATATCAATGTTTGGTGAAATCAAATTCTTTGTTGGCTTACAAGTATATCAAATGAAATCTGGTATTTTCATTACTTAGCCAAAATATATCAAGGAGATATTAAAAACTTTTGGAATGGAAGAATCAAGACCAGTGAGCACACCTATGTCTATAGAACATAAGATATCTAAAAATGATGAATCTGCTGATGTGAACCAAACACAATACAAATCAATGATTGGTAAACTATAATATGTTGTTCATGGAAGACCTGATATTGCATTAGCTATTGGGATAGTTGCTAGATTTTTAGGAAATCCTAAGGAGAACCACATGATGGTAATATAAATGATATTGAGATATCTAAAGGGTACAAAAGACTACAAACTATTTTATGAGAAGAGTGATAGCTTTGAATTGAAGGTATTCACTGACTATGATTGGGCATGGAATATTGATTACAGGAAGAAAAAAAAAAAACACTACTGATGTTGCATTATTTATAGGAAATAAATTGGTTTCATGGACAAGAAAGGAACATAACTATATTTCCCAATCAATAGTTGAGGCCAAGTAGTGGTAGCTGTAGTGAATTGTTCAAAAATTATGTGGATTAAACAATTACTAAAAGGAATGAAGGAAGAAATTATAGATCCAATGGTTATCTACTGTGATAACACAAATGCTATCAACATATCAAAAAATCCTATGATGCACACATAAAATAAGCATATTGGTATCAAGTATCATTATGTGAGAGAACTAGTTTAAGACAAAGACATGAAGTTAGAATATGTGCATACAAAAGAGAAAATTACTGACATATTCACTAAAGCTTTACCTAAATATGCTCATGAATATCTTAGAGTTAAACTCGAGGTGATTCCCCAAACAAAGCTACTTAAGCTACATAGATGCATTGCATCAAATGAGCTGAAAACCTATCTTACACATTGATGTAGATAGTTTTACTTTAGGAGTTGCCTAAGGTAGTAGTGAAGAACAACATATTATTCATATACTGATAACATATGAAGAATACAAACTTGACATGCCATTATCTACATAATCAAGATGTATGAAGTATAGAGATAGTATCTTTTTAATTGTTGTTAAAGAGGAAGAGATTGAATAGAAATATCAAAAAGAAAAGGGAGAGATTGATTGCACAAAATGCTAGAGGGAGAGATTTCAATATGGAGAGATTATCTTCAAAGAGAGAGATCATTCAATAAAGAGAAATTAATTACTTAGAGGGAGTTCAAAATGTAACTAAGGATATTAATTAAAAGATATGATACATTGAGAGTGTAACTCAAAGTCTATACAATTTGGATTGTATGGTAACCTGAAGTATTTCTACAAATACTCTTGTTGAGATGTTGAGGTGTTTCCATTAATGCCAAAGAGGGAGATTGTTGGAAACTATAATTGGAACAATTTTTGTATTGTCATTTATGTCAAATCTATTGATAAGATAGTTTGTTATCTGATCTAAGTGTCATATCTATTTGATTGATGAAGATGATTTGAGAAGTTGCTCATAACAAAAGCACCTAGAGGAAAGGTTGAGTTATGAAAAGGAAGCTATAATGGACATTTTATTAGTTAGACTTTGACAAGAAAAAGTGATTATTTAAATCATGTTGATAAAAGAGAAGACAATAATGTTCAAGTCTTGATAGTGCAAGCCAAGATAGATCACTTATGTAAGGCTTGACCAAGAAATAGAGTAAAAGATCAAGGAATTTTGAGGTTAATGCTGAGTGATGCTAGTGTCAACTAAGCCACCATAACTGCCAACTAAGACACCATAAGTGCCAAGAAAATTTAGTGTTGATTGAGCATCACTATCAATCAAGTGATAGTGTTGAAGCCAAACAAGAAGTTCTATAGTGATCGAGAAATTCAGTGATGACTGAGTGTCAGAACTTAGTGTTGTTGGAAATATAAGATAGGCTAGGTTTCTGAGAGGGGAGGGGTGAATTAGGAACCAATAAAACTTATTCTTAATTTTCCAATTAATCCTTCATATGTATTCTGATCTAATTACATGAAAAATGAAAAGCATTAAAACATTCATAACACTTTGACACAAGATATGGTGACCCAAAAACCCAAATAAAAAGTAAAACTTGGGTGGGGATGATAGCCACAAGCTTTAGTACTACAGTATAAAGTTGGCTAGTTAAGGCTTACAATAATCACTTCTGATGATTTACCTTGTTAGGAGCAATGAGGACTACTAGGTCCACCTTGTAAAAGGATTTACAAAACATAAAGTGAAATATACACTTGGTAAAGAGATTTACAAAAGAATGTTAATTCTATCTTATGAAAGGATTTAACTATTCCACCTATTAGGATGAACCAGTGGTTAATCTCTGATATACAACTTTGATTTGCTGGTTGAGATTCCTTTGGATTGTAATGATCACCTTGTTGTGATAGATAAATCTTTACTACTCCTTATACTACTCGTAGCCTTCTTACTTCACACTTCTACTCCTATTAAATTCACATCATATCCATAGCATACTTCTTTGGATGTGATACAATAAATTACATATATACCAATCCAAATAAAAAATCATCAAAGTCAGCTACAATACAAGTTTCACCAAAATACACAAAGTCAGCCCAATTGTTGGTACTCGGGTGCTGAAGACAAACTCACTGAGGTTCTAATCCTCAAACACCATTATCAACATTTGGTATCATTATGCTCTTAGTAGATGTAGAAGAAGCTTGGTTCATACTAATCACATCTAAGTAGTCTAAACTTAGTCAACGCTGGTGACTCAATGAACACTACGAAACTTGGCATATAAACTGAATCACTTGGTTGACACTGCATAACTCGATCAACACTATCACTATGAGCTCGCTATAAACTGAATCAATTTGTTGACACATCTTGGCTTAGTCAACACTAGATTCACATCATTGAAGCTACAAACTCAGTAAACACTAGAGAACTTAGTTTGCATTGAGAAACTTTGTAAAAACTATGAAGTTCAGTTTACATTGATAATCATCAACTTGGTAGATACTGCTCAGTGTGAATTGAATACTATTTCTAGAAATTGGTTGCAACTATAGAACTTAGTAGAACCTGAATTACTTGGTTAACATTGTATACTACAAGATAAGCTTGGTAGCTACTAACCATTTGATTAAGTGTGTGTCACTAATAAACAAACTTGAATATAATGTCAACAATCTCCCCCTTTGGCAATAGTGACAAAAACACTTATCAAGAAAAAATTGAATTCTCAAAATTTTAAGTTCAAAAAAATCTTTAGTTTCCATCCTGTGTGTTCAACTCAGTAACTTTGTTTTTGAGATTTTTCAAAATTGCTTTTGTAAGAGATGTTTTCTAATTATTTGTACATGTATATGTATAATATTATGATGCTCACTTATACATATATATACATTTTACTTACTATATATCTCATGTCTTTATATTACATCTTCTCTTTCATCTTCTCATCCTTATGCATCTTCTCATTTTCTCCCCCTCTTTGATATTAATGCCAATGGTGTATTCCACATGGCAATGCCAAATTTTGATAAGAAGTTAGAATGTACTTTCAAAATCAATGACATTGTCTTGTCCCAATTTTCTTGTAAAACCTTGCTTGCATGTAATGTAATCTATACTTCTATTGATAACTCCATCATATGATTAGCTACGAAGAAGTTATTATCATGGATGAGAGTTTTGGCATGTGCAATGTGTTTTTGCAATGCATCCATGTTCAGAAGAATCATGCCTTGGATGTATACAAGTGTGGTCCTAATCCTAGCTTCTTCCCTTAATAATTCTACCTGCATATTAGTTAGAAATCTGATCTTTGGGTAATCAGTAGAGCTATATCTCTACTTGCGTTCAAGTCTTCATCTATATTAGAGAGTTTATCTTTGATTTCCTAAGTGAAGATAGATGTATAACATAATTTGTTAAATAATGAAGTAACATTATTGATAGAGGTTTCTAATGAGTTGAGGATAGTAGACATGTCTATTTGATATATAGGAATTTTCTATGCAACTAGATCTAATACTTTATTTTCAAATTTCTTCTCTACTCTTTGCAACAACTTTTCTTGCCCATTCAGATCTTTATTGAATTTTTTAATAGGTTTTTCTGACTGAACCAAAATAGGTTGAGTACTATCAACCTTAGTACTAAGTGCATCCGCAAGTTTGTCCTTTTCATCTTCTAGCACTTGATTTTCTCTATTTTTCTCTTCTCTAAGCCTCTACTACTTATCTTTCTTCTGCAATATTTTACCTACTATATGCATTTGATAAGGATTCAGAGTAGAGATATCCCAATTTAGGATAACTATATCCTCATAAAGATCAATGTCTTCTTCTTTACCTTTGTCCTTGCTAGAAAATTTGATACTCGGTTGAGGCTTTCCCTCAACTGTCCTTGTACTGACTATTTGTACACTTGGGATTGTAACAATAATATAAAGACTAGCAGAAAAATTAGATATTGCACTGACAATAGAAATACCTAGTTTTTGTGTAGCTAAATTTGATGAAGGAGGAAGCACTAGCTACTCAGTAGATGAAGTGCTAATCACTTCAGTCAATGTAGTACTTAGCTAAATGGGTGTAAAGATTGGTTGGGTGCTTGTAATTGTAGTGGTTTCCAAAACCAACTTGGCAAAGCTTTCTTTAAGCTTCATGGCTGTAAAGCTTTTCTTAGAGAGTGAGAAAATGAGGCCATAACTTCTGCTATGATCTTTTCTAGGTTAGTTTCCTCAATACTCTGAATCTTAGGGAGATTCTCCTTGATAGCTTCCTATTCTTGCTCCTCATCATCTAGATTAACATCATCTATTTCTTCCTCATCAATATTGTCCTTTTCCTCCTTGTCATCTTCATCATCATTTTTATCACTGACATGAACAACAAAATCACTCTTTTGATGAAGATTGTAGATATTCTTCCATTTAGTAGTAGCTAACTTCACCACATATTTAATGTCATTTACCAATATCATGCAAGTGTAGAATTTCAAAATAAGTTTTTCTTCATTTTTCTTCATGGACTCTTTTACTTCTTTATCATTAAGACTCAACATGAGCTGACTTAGAGTTTGTTCAAATATATCCTTTTCAATCTTCTTAGCATGTTCACATCTTGGTTTGATTCTTTTCATCAATTCATTGGGAATTTTCTACACAAGTTGATCAGGTGAGTATTTCCATTTACCCAACTTGGACATTATCATATCTTCAAATTGGTTCTTTTCATTTGCATTTCTAGTTTCATATCTAAGAGATTTAATGTTTTCCATGCTAGCTCTTGTATCAATCTATTTTAGTTTTTCTTGGAGGCCTTTTGAAAATAACATCCTCTACTTCTTCTTCACCTAATTTTAACTTCTTTCTTGAATACTGTAGTAGATGACTTGGTAGGTCTAGTTATGATAACCATACCTTTTTCATCATCTTCTTCCACATCATCTCCTTTTCCTTTTGTCAATAGGAGAGTAGAACTTTCTTGCCTCAATTTTTCTATCCTCTTCTTTCCTTTTTTGACTGTTTGATGAAGCTTTATTTCAAGTTCTATTTTGGCTTTAGCTTCATCATAAGTACTAAAATATGTAGCCTTGGGATCCATATGTTCATTCAATAGTGCCTCAATGATGTCCTTGGTGTCATCAATGTTAAGCGCATAGCTTAGAGGCTTAACCTACACCACTCTAGGTTTAACTGCTTGAATGTATACCTTATCACAGTTTACCATGAAACAAACATCATCCTTGTAATCTTCTACAAGTTTCTTAGGAATTCTAAATCTATTATTCATCTTTTCCTTAAATGAATCAAAATTATTATCCATGATACTGACAAAGTTCTCAACCATCTCTAATATATACTCATTAATCTGATATAATATTGGTACATCTTTTCTCTATATGACTGAACCTTTTGAAGGGAAAAACTTTTGCAAAAAGAAGAATAAATAATTTAAAAGTGAACCAAACTTACATAGGTTATTCTTTGAACTTTTGATGCTTTCCATGTTCTTATTAAATTGATTTAGCATTAGCTCGACAAGGTCGAAGGACATGTTGTTGTTCACCACCTTGAGATCCAAATCAACTACCTCACATGACATGCTGTTGAGATGAGTGAAGCTATAGATCTTATGTGCTATCACATAGATTCCAAATTTTAGCTCCACGTCAGTCACATTGTTGATCTTTATACCTCTTCCATCCCATTTGACAAGATTTTATATTGCCAGTTCTACTTGACTAAGGGTTTTGGTAGTCTTTTCCTTATTCAACATTGGGAGCCCTGTGATTTGATGAATCATTTTTTTCATTATTGGAATAGGCTATTCCAACCATAGCTACCCATTGTGTAATGGCTAAAGATAAATGTTACCCATTTGATCTAAAATTCTTGGGGTATATGTGGAATGTGGGTTAAACCCTTGGTCTCCAAGTGTTGATGCTCGAGTTTCAACACACCATTCACATATAACTTTTCCAAAGCCTCATCCATCTCTAGCATTCCAATGTCTTGAATTGAACAATAGAAATGTGAGGAAATATCATTAATTAGTAGTACCTTTTGGTAGAATCTGTGACTAAGCTCTAGTTGGATTAAGCATTTCTACAATTGCCAAACTTATCTTGAAGTCTAATGCCTTCCAATCAACTCCTCGAACCAACATCTCAGATCCTTTCTTGTTATTACTACTAGAGGATGCCA
This sequence comes from Cupressus sempervirens, assembly GCA_028749045.1. Lineage (NCBI taxonomy): Eukaryota > Viridiplantae > Streptophyta > Pinopsida > Cupressales > Cupressaceae > Cupressus > Cupressus sempervirens. The sequence goes on from CM053785.1 coordinate 571,534,872, forward strand.
TGATCAGTAGGGTTTATGAAAACATGAAAATCTTCAACAATAAATCACATAGATTGCTTGGAAGCATAGAAATCACTCTGAAAATAGCTCTTTGAAAATTCATGGTGATAAATGAATTTGATTCCTTTCCTTTTAACAAATTTCACTTTCCAATCACCATAAATGCTTAGTACAATCACTTTATTGGTGACAAATTATCTTCCACTTGGTTTGGTCTTAGTGCTTGGCAGAGTCAACCACAACTTGATGTCCATGCAATGTTTAGTTACTTCTGACCTTGCTTGGTAGGGTCTTACAACCTGACCTAGCTCAGTAAGGTCTACATTTTTTGTAGACACTTGGTGACCCTTTGCATCTTGAATGTTGATATGTATCTTTCCTTCTAGTTGACTATAACTGATGTAAGATGTCTACGTTAGAGTCTTAGTTCCAATTGTCCTTGTGGGAGATCAAGTAGAAATGCTTAAGTCACTCGATTCTTAAGTGACATGTGCTTCATGGCTTGGACTTGCATTCTTAGAAGATTTTAGAATCCATTTCTATCTCATATGCTTTATGATGTTGTCAACCTTGGCTTTCTTTTCAGATTTTATCCTTCCATTATTCATATAGTTCTTGGCAAGGTGTCCAAGTTCTGTACAAATAAAACATCTTCTAGTGGGGTCTTTTCCTCATGTAATGTTTTACACAGTTTTCTCCAATGTTTCCAAATTCTCCACAGTAGTGGTATCTACACCATGTGTTATAGTCCCAACCAAATATAGCTTTCACAATTTGTTTTGCCAAGTTTAATATCTTGGTTTTGTATTTAGAAGATTTGTGCCCATGTTTCTTGTATTTGTGACATTTGCCTTCAAATTTTGGTTTCTCCTTGCATTCATCAGCTCTATGACCATGCTTATTGCAATTGTAACATTTTTTATTGAATTTATCTTTACCATTACTCCAACATTTCTTTGATGTATGACCTAACTTACCACAGTGATTACAAGTAGGCCTTTGACTCTTTTGAGCTCCTTTCTTGGATGATTCACCTTCTTCTATGTATCCTATCCCTACTTCACCTTTCTATTTGTATTGACTTTTCTCATTCAACTGATTCATGTCTACTTGATATTTCATCATCCTTTCATTAGTTTTCTTTTCAATGTTACGATCATTTTGCAATCTTTTATTCTCTAATCTTAGATTCATGATTTCTTCATTTGCATTAGTAAGCTAATCAATTAAGTCTGCTTATTGAAGGGATAGATGCTGAACTTCATTATTATTTTCTTCTATCTCTTCTTTGGCCTTGTCTTTTTCTTCCATGACTTCACAAAATCTTACTGACTAAATTTCTTGTTCTCTTTTCAGCTTTCTAACTTCTTCTTGAAGGTTACCATTCTATTCTAATAGTTCTTTGATTACCTCAATAGCTTCATCTAAATTACTTTCTGAATAGATATCTTCAATTCTTTCTTTAGTGTAGAGCTTTTCATTCATCTGTACTACATGATCTTTTCTTTTTTACAAGGGTTGAGAGAGTTTCTCCTTTTCTTTTTTAAGTTTCCCAATAGGAAATTCCAAATCTAGCTTTTCATTGTCAATAGCCTTATCAAGTCTAAATACCTCCATTGCCTCTGATCTTTGCTCAAGCTATTAAACTTCTTCTTTAAGAACCACAATGCTCTGATACCAATTATTGGAACTATAAGATAGGCCAGGTTACTAAGAAGGGAGGAGTGAACCAGGAACTAATAAAACTTATTCTTAATTCTCTAATTAATCCTTCATATGTATTCTGATCTAATTGCATGCATGAAAAATTGAAAGCATTAAAACATTCATAAGACTTTGCCACAATATATGGTGACCCAAAAACCTTCCAAATAGAAAGTAAAACTGAGGTGGGGATGATGCCCATAAGCTTTAGTACTACAGTATAAAGTTGGTCAATTAAGGATTACAATGACCACTTTTGATGATCTACCCTATTAGGAGCAATGATGGCTGCTAGGTCCACCTTGTAAAAGGATTTACAAAACACACAGTGAAGTATGCACTCGGTAAAGAGATTTACCAAAGAATGTTAAGTCTACCTTGTGAACTTGGATTTAACTTTTCCACTTGTTAGGATGAACCAATGACTGATCTCTAATCTACATCTTTGATTTACTAGATGAAATTCCTATGGAGTGTAATGATCACCTTGTTATGATAGATAAATCTTTGCTACTTCTTATACTGGTTGTAGCCTTGTTATTTCACCTTTTTGATCTTGTTAAATTTGCATCATATTCATATCCTACTTATTTGGATGTGATACAATACATTAAATATATACCAATTCAAATCACAAATCATCAAAGTTGGCTATAATACAAATTTCACCAAAATACACAAAGTCGGCCCAACTGCTGGTACTCGGGTTCTAAAGACAAACTCAGTGAGGTTCTGATACTCAAAAACCATTGTTAAAACCTAACATCATCATGCTCTTAGTAGATGTAGAATCTTGGTTCATACTAATCACATCCACATAGTCTGAACTCGGTTAGCACTAGTGACTCAGTGAACACTATGAAACTTGACATATAAATTGAATCACTTGGTTGACACTACATAGCTTGGCCAAAACTATCACTAGGAGCTTGGTATAAACCAAATCACTTGGTTGACACATCTTGGTTTAGTCAAAACTAGATTCACATCACTAAAGCTGTGAACTTAGTAAACATTGTAGAACTCAGTTTGCACTGAGCAACTCAACAAACACTATGAAGCTTGGTTTACACTGATAATCATAAACTTCATATATAATGCTCGGTGCAAACTGAATACTATTTCTAGAACTTGGTAACAATTGTAGAACTTAGGTGAACCTAAATTAATTGGTTAACACTATAAATTACAAGATAAGCTTAGTAGCTACTAACCATTTGATTAAGTGTGTGTCACTAATAAAAAAACTTGACTATAATGTCAACAAGTGTTGGTCGAGGAATAACATTTTAATTGTCTACAAGAAATCATAATTTATAGCCAACTAAGCTTATTTGTTAGGATATGGAAAATGTGTTTAAGCTAAGGATTGATGAGTTGGATCATTTAATTCTAGGAAAGGATTAGGTAAACAATATAAGAGATAAATTCAAGGATAAGTTTCTAGAAAATAAGAGATAAACAAAATATCAATTAGATATATTGTATTTGATGAATCAAAACATGAATCCGAAGATCTATAGTTTTGATTAAGAGGAAAAAGATCAAATTTTCCTATTCAAGGAGGAATAGAGGTGAAGTTTTATAATATATGCAAAGAAGAGAAGAAAGTAGAGAAGCTATGTGTGTTTGTAAGAGTTCTAGAGAGTTGGAGCTATTACTGATGTTGTTGACTGGAGAATCTAAGAAGAAGACTTAATCGAGTTGAGAAGAATTGTAGGATGATTGCTTGAAGAGTTGCCAAGTGATTTTGGAATTGAGATGACAATGGAGGCAAAATAGTGAATTAGAATGAGGATCAGAACAAAGATCTAAAATTTCAAAGTGAGTTATATTCATACAGATCAAAACCTACTATTTCTTTCTAATCATTGTAAATAGTATATACCAAAATCCTTTAATAAAGGTTGACTTAACATTCATAAGGACCTAATAGTCTATATAAATCCTTTGATGAGGTGAAATTCTAATGGAATGTTCTAAAATCCTCTAACATGACCACTCCTAATAGGGTGATAAAATCCTTTAACAAGGTCACATTTAACACTATGTATTGTAACCTTTAATAGGGTTGGCTCCTAACAAGGATCACTTAAGAAGAGTGAAAAATTAGTGACATGATGTTGGTGGTTTTTCTCAAATTGGGTTTCCATGTTAAATCCAAGTGTCAAACTTGTGTTGAATTTTTTTGATTAGATAAACAAGTTTTACAGGGATCCTAAAACCTGAGAGTTAATACAAATCAGGCTGAAAATAAGCGTTAGAAGCCTAGCCACAAAAGAAACAAGCGTAAAGGCTGAAATAGCACAAGGCCTAGCCAAATAAATAAAAGCCAAAGAAAAGTCCAAACCAAAAAGACAAAATGAAATAGTCAAAAGAAAGAACAAAAAGCTAGCCAAAAAGGAAAATAACAGGAACCACTCCTCGATCTTTCTTTCTAGCTCCTGCATGACTTGTGCAGCCTATTGTGCCATCTTGTTCTCCTCGGCCTCCTGCTGGTGAGTCTTGAGATCTTCCTAGTCCAGAGTAGAAAAGGTGATACTAGTGGTATTATCTTCATTAGATCTAGCTTTACCCTTGTCTTTTCCTTCCACATCCCCCTGCATGTCTCTATCTTTAAGCCACTCAGTTAAAGATAAAATGTTGTTATTGATCGAGTTGAGCAATGAGATCATCTGGCTCAACAGATTGTGGATCCTCCTTTCTACCAAGCTATGCCTATCATCATAATCTATCCCTTTCTCTAGGCCCTTAAGATTCCTGGCTCCTTCCATTTGAACCACCTTCTCCTTAACCTCCTCAAGCTTGTGAAAAAGCCACTTGATTGACCTAAAATTATCAACCATGCTATTGTGGGCATTGTTCAAGAGATTCATCCCAAATTCCCTGGCATTATTAGAGATAGCCACTATCACAGGGTTAATGAGCTCTTGAAGATGCTGTTCCTCCTGATTGTCCACCAGGATCTGGGGGTTCATCACTTCCCCAAAAATACCCATTTTTGAGGTCCTCACATTAAAATTTATCCATGCTTTCCTCCTATCTTTGGCCAGCACCTCCCCACACTCAGCACCAAAACTATCTTAAATCTGCTCCTCTAGATGGGCCTGGGGATAGATAGGGGAGAGAGGGATCGAGGAAGAGCCCAAGTCCTACTACAACCTCTCATCTTCTGTGCCCACCCTCTAACTTGTGTTGAATGTTATTATGATGTTTTACATTTTAATGTTTACATTCTACAAGTTTGTTATATTAGGACAGTGAACTACTAGTTAATATTGTGATTGAGATTATAATAGAGACTAAATAGTAGGATAGGTAAGACAAAAAAATTGTTCAAGTGTTTTGTTTGTTCAATTGGTACATAATGGACCTTGGATAATTGATTCACCCCCTACCCTCAAAACTTACAAAAATAACCCTCTTTTCACTTCTATTCTCTTTCAAACCTATCCAATCATTACATTTTGCAAATCATGACCAATTCATGAAATTTTTGCCCTTCCAAGTTCTTAACCTAATTATCTACCCCTCATGACCATTCACCTTCCTTTCTACATCAAATTTATGTATCAGCAACTTTTAATGATAAAATTTTATTACATATTGACAACCTTTTATCTATCTTGACAATATGACTTTAAACATGTTAAATGACCCTAATACATATCAAATAGGATTAATTTAATCATTTCACATCAATTGACCTATTTTAGTCATTGTTCAACAATATGACCCATTGGCTTTACAATATAAAATTGGCTTATTAGCCTTACAACATGAGTTATTTTGATTACATTTGACACATAAATGGTCTAATAGACCTTATTAAATTCAAAACTAAATAAAATACTCCTTAGAACTTTTTTTCCATGGGTGCTCTTGCATCAATGAGGTATAATTACACGTGTATTTGATTTTCACTATTCTATTTTGCCCTTGATTTGACTTATGCGAGATTTACTATAAGGATACATGTCAAAATAAATTAAGCAGTCAACAAGAAAATTATATATTGTAGGTTCTCATAAAGAATATGGATGTGGATGTCAACTATGTGTATATCCCTGCTACAAGTGCTTCATCTCAAGAAAAATATAAGACTTCTAAGTATGTAAAAAAAAATAACGACTCTTTATTTGGAACTACAAAATAGTTAGAAATGACATGTCTAGTACTACATTAATAATCATAAATATATTATTATGATAATATAGATCAACCTCTAATTGATTACCTAAAAAGACTATGAGGAATTATAATTAAGAAGAAAAGGCAAAATTTCATAAAGATCAAGTATGCAATGAAGTTTAGTGGGAGCGTTGTGTGACAAACAAATAAGATGCATCAAGTGGTAAAACCACAATACAATGATAATTTTAGTATGGTTTATTCAAGCTCAATAATGTGTTCAATAATCAATAGTATCATATGTAAACTTAGATTTATTGAGCATGTGAAACCCAATTCTTATAAATCCATGCAAAAAATTGTCCATTTGCATTCATATACAATCCTTGGAAACTTCTATGCAACACTACTACGACATACTTGTTGTCTTATACATGTCAATTTATAAAAAAATCATACATACAAATGATACATGAAGCATTCACAATCATGTTTTCTACTTCCATATGTGTGTATCAAATATTTTTCATTGTGCTACAACTGGCATTATATATTGTCTCTAACATGCAACAATGGCTACATGTTGTTAGAATGTGATGTTTCTATTATTAAATTATTGGCATCATTGATGTGAACATATCTTAGTTATTTGGATAAGGATTTGATGCTTTGATGATTCAAATTAGTGTTATTTGGATGATGTGATGAGTTGATCTACCTTTTCCTATGTTTTTCCCAATCTCATGCATATTGCAACATAATATGGTACACTTGTTTAGGTCCATGCCAATTTGGAAGTTGGTTATCATGCTCTAAAATATTGTTTGCATTGAAATGTATATCATTTTATTTGGCCCCATATATCATGGTAATTATATAGCACATTGAGTTGAGTGAAAGGGTTCTATGTGGTCCCTATTTCATTCCTTATCATCATAGGCATGTTTGTGGTGACCTATTTCAAATTATGTTTGGTTGACTTAGAAGTTTATGTGGCACGACATGGTACAAGTAAATGATCATTTCTTGTTCAATGATAATGATGCAAGTATGATGAATGAGAATATAGAAAAAAAAATCTTAATAATGTGAAGTTTATGAGTGTGTGTGAATGGAGGTAGAAGATAGTGAGGTTATTCTAGTGTTGTTGTTTGTGACATTTATTTCAATGGTCAATTCCTTTTGTTATTTTTATTTTGGTAGTGAGTTGGGTTCTTATTACTTTTGAACAATGAGCCCTACCAATAGTGAGCCTTTCCTATGATGAGCACCTTGAAAATTCTCTTTTACAAAAATCAGCTTAATCAATGTTTTTATTCATGATAATTTGTTTCTATATGGGTTTTCTCATCTTTGGTTTCTATGTAAATCATAGTATTCACGATATATGATATTTTTTCTTTCATGTTCATATTGATTTTAATAATATGATTAATTTAATATTACTCTATATTATTAAAGGTTGAGAAAATTATTTTAGGATAACCGGTGCACACCTTGCCCCCCCTCTCTTCTCCCCTTTATTAGTTAGATTGTTCAACAATTGGTGTTAGAACTTTGGTTCCTTGAAGAAGAGATTAGTTTCTTGAGGTAGATACTATGGTACATAAATTGAAAATTTCATTGTTTGATGGATCTAGCTACAATCAATTATACAATAAAATGATGTTTTATCAAACACCCAAACTAGTTAAGTATTCAAACAACTAATCTATTATAACACTTATGCAAAGACAAATGAGAGAGAATCAAACAATACAAGAGAATGAAAACCTCAACAAACACCAAGTAGAGCTCCGTTTATATTATGTCCAAGATTTGGAATGTGTGCTCATATGCTCAAGCTTAAAGGATATGATTATTAATATTTTTAGGAATTATGATGATATGTAGATAGTTTTTATCTCTTAAATAGGGATTATAAGTTTAAAAATGAAGGTGGATAATTTTAAACGAATAAGGGTATACAATGTGGAAAAGCAATGCAATCTCTTTTAAAGTGGAGAAAGAGGGAGAGAACAATGGGAAAAAACCTCCCCAAAAAAGAAAGATGGAAAATATCTCCATTATGACATACATCACACATATACACTCAAGAACCATCATCTAAGAGAAAGAAGTGGAAGATAGACCAAGTAGCCCCCTATTCATGTAAAATATACACCTCTAGTAGATGCTCCAAGATCAATGTAGAAACTACTCCATGAGTGTAGGACAACAATTATCCACTTGGGAAGAAACAAAATGAAAGGTGCACCAATGAAGCCTCCTCAATCAATAGGAAAAAACCTTAAAAATTAATGGAATCTCTAAAACCCACTCAACTGTCCCCATGTCAATACTAAAAGGTTACTCCTCCAAATTATTATGCCAATCTACTAAAAAATATATGATCAACTAAGTATGAATGTAGAACATGTATGAAAGACTCAAGTGTCTCCTCTAAAGATAAAGTGACCTCCTCCAATTGTTGTATCACATTATTCATCATCATGACAACCTTGAAAGAATGATCAAGTAGAGATAAAGACAAGGGTCAATATATTACCTTAGAACAATGTCTAAATAAAGATTATCTTCACCAAAGAGAAGATGAATGCCATCAATAGTATCTCCCAAATCCACAATAAAGGACCCCACAAAAAAATGTGCAATATCTATCAAGTAGTCATCTCATGGAACTAAGTCTGGATATCTTGCTAAATTGAATCACCTAAAACCATAGTTGTGTGAGTACAAGCATCATCGAGAACAACAACATATGTAATATAAATAGGAGGAGAAGAAATGAACGGCTCAAAAAAATTATCACATGCAATAATACCCAAGTTCAAGTAACCAACTTCCTCCTCAAAGTCTAAATTAGCACTAGAAGTGTACTTAAAATCTTCTGAAGAAACTATTGAAGAATCAATGTCATCATCATGAGAGAAGTTTGAGAAGTAATATAGCCAAGATGAATTATAAAGAATCAATGTAGAAAGAATCTCTCTAGTCTCTAAGTCTCCACTAATAATTGAACCAGGTGTGAATTCCACAGTCCCCTTTGTTACCCCATTAGTGAGTTAATAGATGGAAATAAGATTATGACTTTGGTGAGGTTAAAAAAATACATCATTGATGTATCCCTCCCCCTTATAAATATTTCCTTTCCCAATCACATTTATGTAAGTATGATTTTCCATCAAAATTGGTGGAGTACAAAAAGGATCAAATGATGAAAACATAAACTATGAAAATGCTATATGATGTGAAGTCCTTGAATTGAGAAGTCATCTTCTTGAATCATGACTTGAAGTAGAAATGAAGGCTTTTACTTTTCCCTCATGATCCTTTCCTCTATCAAAATTCAATTCTTAAGAAGATTATGAAGTATTCATTCTTGAAGGTAGACTGATTTGATTCTTCTTAATTAGATTCTTTAGTTCATCTATTTCCTTCTTGTAGCAATAATGTTCTTTATCTCCATTATTCTTACAATCTACACAAGTAAGAAACTCCCTCTTGGATTATTTACCCTTAAAGTTGCTTTGTGGTGAGGATGTTGAGGGTTCTTTCTCCATTATTTTTCCTTCTCGTTAGACCCTTTTCCTTGATTCCCTTTATTAGCCACCAATTCTTTAGACTTTAGAGATTTCAGAATCCACATGCTCTTTATTTTATTTTTGTACCATCAACATCTATATGAAGGTATGGTGTATGAAGGACCCATAGTACAATTGTGGGTAGTGAAGCTAGAAAAAAATGTTGAATACTTAGATGGAAGAAGATGCAAATTTTTTTAAATCAAGTTCTCATCTAATTCTCCATGTCACGATCCTTAAGTCTAGCTCTAAGTTCTATGGCTTTATCTACATAATCATGGATTGTATCAAAGACTTTTGGATACAAAAGGATGAGGTCTCTATCAAGTTGAAAACCCCTAGATTCATCAACTTGACCATACACATTACTAAGTTTTTCCCAAGCTTCTTTGACTATGTTACAACCATTAATATGAAAGACAAGCTCTTTTGAGACATATTGCCTCAAAATTCCAACAACCTTTTTATTTTTCTTTTTCCATTCTTTTATATCATCAGTATTAGATGGTGCATTTATAGTTCCATTAATTAATCAACATATGGTTTTTTGATTAGCTTACTCCATGAATCAATTTTCCATGTAGCATAATTATGTCGAGTTAAAAGTGGAATTTTAGGAGAACCCATAATGGAAAATGAAAGAACACAAGAGAAAGAGAAGGAAAATTTCTCAAGATACCCATCCAAATTCACTTAATCAAAGAACCTTTTCCAAATAGATGCTTTGGCACTTTATTCTCAGTGCATGTACAGTTGCCACTTGTCAAAATGGACCAAAATTGACTTCTAATTTTGATGATTGTAACACAAAATATGAAGCTATAGCAGATTCAAAAATATAACATACAAGATCTCTCAAGGATATTATCAATTACAAGTGTCAAATTAGGCTGAAAATGACCAAATACTTAAAGTACTATGTCTAGTTAGAAGTGCTCAAAACTCATATTAGATCTAGAAAGTAGAGATAAAAATCATGTACTTAAAAAAATATAGCACCTAAAAATGTGTTTGTATGAGCCTAAAAGAAGCCTATGAAGTTGCAAAAATCAAGATTAGATAAATACAATTACTAAAAAATGCAAATTATGAAAAATCTATCCACCAAAACTAGAAAGTAGCTACCTTAATGAAGTACTTAGGAAATTTAGACCCAAAAAAATAATTTGCACCCATTTTGGAGCATAAATGACCAATTTATGACCACTTGATGATGAAATGCCCAATCAAAATTAAATATGGCGAAGGGACAATAATATTTTAAACAATCGATGATGTTAGTGATCCTATGAGCATAAATTTGACGATTAAATAACTGTCACTACAAAATGTTTTTGCCTAGAATTGATAGTTTGATGGATATGAAATTTAACATTTGAAAAATATGATGATGTACATTTTGTGTCAAATTTGATGGTTTGGGTATCGTTGAGGCAAAAAATAAACTAGCTTGATGATGCCCAAAATGACATCAAAATTAACAATGTAAAAAATTGTCTAAAATTGAAAAAGAAAATTAATAGAAAATACTAGATTGTTCACATAGGAGGGAACATATTTGTTTGATAATGATCCAATCTACTTGCCCCATGTTTGAAAGTCAATTAGTTAGAGGAGGAGAATTTACCTATACAGTGAGCTTGATCTTTTTAGATTTGAAATATTAGATTGGCACATATATATTGTATTTGTGTAGGGATTTTTTTGGTTTGCTAGCATGGTTCCTAACATGGTCTACATGAGTGCCATGATCAATGGAAAATACACCCAAAAAAAATGTGTGCCTAGCTAGGAAAATTTGTGGTAATATGTCTCATGTCCTCCAATAGATGTAGTTTTTTTTTCCAACAAAGCTATGAAGAACTATGTATTAGTCTCTCTCAAGCATGTTGGGATCAGAAAAATTGGGAGGAGGCATAGGGACATGCTATTATTGATTTTCTATCAAAGAAATCAATGTTGGCAAGTGAGACAGGTGGGACTAGCTTGGCTCTATGGGTTACTAGGGATAATTGTGTCACGTGCATAGTGAACCTATCTCCCATCTCTTTAAATACAAAATTCAATAGAGTATCAAACAAATAATGTTTATGCTACTAAGTGGGAAATATGTGGTGGGTGGGAATGGTGGTTGTCACTAATTCAACTTAAATTGACTCTCTAGTCTTTAGATTTGGCTTGTGATAAATGACAAATGCCATTTGGCCAAAAAAATTACAGAAAAATATGTCTCCACAGATCCAAAAATAAAATTAATGCCAAAAAATGACTGATCAAAAAATTGAAATTCTAAAAATAGTACCCAAATTTGCAGGTCAAGTTACTAAATTCAATCTATAAAATAAATATTCTCAATTTTGACTTTTACCAAATATAGGCAAATTTATAGTCAAAATTCATAGAAACAACCACTCAAATGCAATAGTAAGGCTAGATCATGCTCTGGAAACTCCCAATAATTTATGATATCCCTCTAAAATATGAAGCAAATGATGCTCTCTAATGGCTAATCAATGGAAATTCTTTATCTATAATACAATGTAAGAACTTGCGTGAGACAAAGAATGAAAATACAAAGATCAAAAAACTCAATTAATAGCACAAAGAGAAAAATGATAGGATCCTCAATTGACTTGATTCAATGATAATTAATAATTAGAATAAAAATGGACAATGAGATAACAATGCACCTAAATGTGCCTCAATATATAGGCAATGCATGATAACTAGGAGTAATACAAGTGGTACATATAAAAACTAAGGATATGTCCACCAAAGGTAGAATGCCCACCATCATACATGAAAGTATGCACAATAATGATAGGATAATAATATAATTGTGCATCACACAAAAAGAGGTGTGAGACAACGTGTGCTTTAAAAAGTGCAAATTCCTATGTGTCTACATGAAAACTATTATAAAAATGCATTATCCTAAATAAACTTAAGTAAAGTTTAATTATTACAATTTATAAGCAAGGAGAGGGTGAAATGTGTGGTGAAGATGCAAACTTGAGGAAGGGTCATGATGCATTTGTGAGAGAGCACATAGATTGTGCTTTCTCAAATGCATTGCATTGTGACAAGTGCCACAATGGAAGTAGAATTTGGGGATTGGAGTAGGATTAAGGAATATGACCATTTTGGAAAATGGGAAAGGAGATAAGAATAATATGATTGTGAAAGAGTTGTGTAAAATATATATAAGATCATTTAAGGAAGACTTAAATGCAAGGGGTTGGGATTGGAGTTGAAAGTGACTACTCTGACTTTGGGGTTGGCTTAGGATTTCTTAATCTTTGGGTTAGGAATGTACAAATGTTTGAGGTGAGATTAGGCTTGAATTAGTGGAAAAGTAGGAAAACTAGAAGTATGTGATGAGATGAGAGAGAATGAATGGAGAGTTAATTAGCTAGTTGAGAGTAACTAACTAATTAAGAGGAGATTAGCATATGAGAATGGGGTGGGTTGAGTTAAAACTCTAGGTTAGGTGATTTAGGGTTTAGTTGAGTGAAGGTTAAAGTTAGGAGCCATGTACTCAAATAGATTAAATAAGTTTTATTTTTATTTATTCATAAGAGGGATAATTGGAATAAAGTGAATTAATTTATATAGATAAGTTTGTTTATTTAAATTAATAGAGGAATGGTGGACTAATCAATTGAATAGCTAAAGGTTACATATTTCATTAATTTGACTATTATTTATTAATTAAATTATTTAGTTAGTTGGTTTACATAAGTTTGTTAAATAATAAATATTTAATTAGTAGTACCTTAGGAGAGGACTAAGTCTGATTATGAAATTGGGAATTAGATTTAGGTGTCTATACTTTTTCCCTCTTTAAAATGACATTATTATAAAATTATTTCAAAGATGTTTAAAATTTGGATGAAATAAAGAATAAAATAAACTATGTTACCTAAGACTATAGAGGGATGGTGTTAGTTAGACTAGGTGATGCCCCCTTGAAAGAGTGAATGGGAAAAAGAAAGAAGCCCATATGACATCTCAAAAATAAATCTGTTCCAGTGAGATAAAATAAGGGGAGAGAAAAATAGGATACATAGATGCACATGATTTGAAAAAAAAGGAGGTCCTAGGAAATTGTGTGATAAAAGGTCATTTAGGGGCTAAAAAGGTGAAAAAGGTCCCCTAAAAGGAACTCTAGCAAGATTAGGTAAGGAAAAAAATGGCCTTATTCACATCTTGATTTCTAAGATATTTGAGTGATTATTGAACCCTTTTGCACCCCTAGAGAAATTTTGACTGAGTGTAGAAATGACACATAGAGGATGAGTGAGGAACCAGATGGATGTTATTAGTACATTTTTTGTTACATAGTGGAGGACCAAGAGATGAGTATCAAAAACTATCTTTGTCAATTAGTAATTTTCACATTTATTGCATTTTGTAGATTAGAAAAATGTTTTCCCATGAGTTCATGTTCTACATGAACAAGGTCATGGTAGATGACATCATGATCCCATTAATCTAGCAAAGAAATAGATTTGTTAAGGATTTTTGGGGTTTCTAGGTGTTTTGTGGGAATGTATTCCCACACATGTGGCAATGAGATAGGTCAGTCAGATCACAATCCTATTGAGCATAGTCTACAGGATCATTAGCCCACATGGAATAAATGACATGTGACAAGATCATAATCCTACTAGATATGGCTACCAAGGGGAATCTTGATAGGATTAAAGGAAAAATTTAATATTTGTGGAAGAATGAGGGGCTAGTTATTTAGGAAGAATAGGAGGTTGGGGTAGTTTTCTATTGTGTATAGAGGTTTGTGGATGTATTTGTGTTATTTGGAGTAATATGAATCCATTTTGAGGGTGCTAGATAATTTTACATTGACAGATTTGGTGAAACTTGATGGAGTTAGGCTAGGATATCTAGTGAGGATTCCACATGTGTGGTATTACTTTGTTATGGTTAAAATCTTGTGCAAGAGGTAGAGATCTAAGACAATGAACTTCCATAATTTGACAAGGTAGATAATTTTTATCATAGAGGATATTTATTAGATCTTCTAGCTTCCAATTAGGGTGTGATGGGTGGTTATAGGACAAGTGTCACCTACAAAGGTAATGCGAGCTTTTCTTAGACATGCCACACAATTGAGGCTTGGGCATTGGCATTGGAAAAGTACTTGGATCATGTACCTATGGAAAGGAGAGTTTACTTCTATGTGTATGGGCTGGTGGGGGATACATTTCTCCAAATATGCGTGGGACAAGTGTGACCACATGGTTAAAACTAGTTATTTGTAACATTTTGGATGTAGAATGACCAATGACATTGGTACATTGATTTTGTTCTAGTTCTACAAAAACCTTTATTAGATTGTATACCATGAAGGAGAGCATCAATGATGCAACATTAGGTTTGTGATCTTTTTGTAGACTTGAGAGTGAGAGCATATTATTATACTTAGATTGCTAGGGAGAAGGGGTAGGCAAGCAATAGAGCCTATGGTATACAACTGGAAAGAGCCAATAATGTACAATCATATGGATAACATTAAACACTATATGGAGGTCCTAGATGGACTAAGGGATGGGATTTTCTAGAGACCATACATAGCTACAAGGTCTTGTTAGGAGGATGATCATGAGGTACAATTCATGATCACCCCAACATACATAATAGGCCAATGAGAGAATTTGATGGAGTAGTAGAGGCTAGATAGGAGAGGAGAGTATGATAGTTTGGATACATTTATGGTGTACCTAACTGAGAAAAATATTATCAACAATGACTTAAGATAGGAGAGGAGAATTTGAGTGTAGTGTCTCTCATGTTTGCATTTTATTCCATGGTTATTTTGATTTGAGAGATACTTTGATGGTTATTACATGTTTACTTACATACTGAGATGCTTCGATGACAATACACTATTTTGATTACCATTACCATAACTGCTAGATGTTAGATAATGTTGCTATTCAGTTTGATCATATCTACATGATGATTTAGTAATGTTACATGATGATTTATGATGATATCTAGTTTATTTTGTATCTGAATATGGACTATGGTTTATATGTTAGCAGATGGATATTATTGGATTCATTTTTGGTGTGCTTAAATATGTTGTGGATATATGTCTTTTACCTTTAATAGATATATTCTCAAATGATCAATAATAATTATTTAAGTGATTTAATTTAAAATTATTATCATGTGATTATATTTTGTTATGTTTTAATGTACTATTTCTATGTGTGGATTGCTCATTGGTGCTAGTACAAAGTGGGAACAGTGTCATACTCACTTTCTTGTAAGATCAAAGCAATGCCCCATTCTCCTTCATGTAACTACATGTCTTAATGTGCTTTAGATATTTATATATTGAGAGACCACACTTGATATTTTTTTTTTTATTAAATAGGTGCTAGGTACATTCACCCTAAATTTAGGATCTTAGTGTGTACCTATATCCCTGACAGTGACACAAGGACATAGTGACTTCAATTATTCATGTTGAGCCAATGCCATCCTTGTATGGGTAACAAATCCATATAATTGTTATTATTAACCCTCTAGTAATTGGTAAATCCAAAATTATAATGCATTATGACATTAGACTTGTGATAATATCTATTCATTTAGGGTTTCACAGTTGTCACAAATATTTCAATTAAAATGTTTTGAATAAGTAAAAATAGGTTTTGAAAGGACTTGGAACCTTTTACAAAGAGTGAAGTAAAGTATTGATAAAAGTCCAAGAGAAATTGTGCATCAACACCAAAAAAATAAACAAGAAAGAACATAATGCCCTAAAATAACATGCATATAATAAAGACAACAAAAAAACAACAAAAAGACAACAACATGATAGCTATAAAGTCTTCAATAGGTCAGTATCCTAATTAGCCAAAATTTTCATGTTCACAATAAAAGCCCTTAGCTCATCGACCTCTTTATCATCCATGACATTTGTCTTCTTTGAGTTTTCCCTTGTGCACTTTTTGGGGCCCTAATCATCCTTCATCTCCTTTGTACCTTGGTTCTTTCTCCCCTGCTCCAACTTATCCAACATAACCTTGACATTTTCAGCAATAACTTTCAAAATGGAACAACTCTGATCAACAATCTTTTTTAAAAAATTCTAAGTGCCCTCAACTCCGATGTCCAAAATATCAATATTCTTCTACATATCCTTTACCATTTGATCCATTGCTTTGGTTTTGACTTCAAGAGGTGGGACTCTCTTCATCATGTTAGTGACATCTTCAACATTCCCAATCACATTCGAGAGTCCATCCAGATGTTGGCCTAAAGTCTTCTTACCCCTATTGCTTTTTCTTAGATGATAAAACTCCCTTCTAAAATCCTACATTTTCCCATTCATAATGTTAATGTCCCTCCTCATTGCACTAGGATTGCCAAAGACACCCTTCATATACCCATGATCATCCAAGACAAAACTCTGATTCACATTGTCCTCATCTAGGTCCAATTTATCTTTCTCTATATCAAAATCATTATTATCTTTGTCCTTAGTATCCCCTTGAGGTGTATTATTCTTACCTCTCATATCCTTCTCATTATTTTGTGTCAAGGGATCATCATCCAAGGGGATGTTCATGCATCTTTCAGTTTTCTTCATTTTATTTCTAGTTTTAACTTTGCTACCAATTGTTCGTGTGATATATCAATTAAAATGTTGATTTAATTGGTTTGGAGGATTTTTATTATTTATTTTATTTTATTTTAATTATTGGTTAATTATTCATAGTTGAATTCCAAATAATTGGAATTATCTCATTTAATTTGGGAAAGGGGCCAATTAGATTATTAAGTGATTTAATTACCTAATTTATAAGTCACTTTAATGAAAGTGATTATATTAGGAAAAAGTGAGTTTTATTACTCACTTCTCACTTTGTGATTGGATGTTTTGAGGAATTCTCTCCAAAAACCCTTTTAGAGAGTTCCTTGTTTTGCTCATTGTGGGAGATTGGCTCATGGGATCATTGTGAGGATAGGCTCTTTGGATTCATTGTGGGATTCTCCTACTTTGCCGAGGTTTTCATTCCATTTGACACCCTCATTATTTTAGTTATATATTTCTCAATTTTCAAAATTTGGTGAGAGGAAAGATTCTAACATTTCTTCTAATTTACTATTCTTATTCTTTACTCCTTTTTTCCGAGATTATTATAGGTTGAGAACTAGTGTTCCCCTCATTTTTATGTATTTCCATAGCCTAGTTGGTTGAGTATGAGTGTTTGATAGTTTTTGGGTTTTAATTGATAGTATTGGTAATTTTATGCTATAATATTTTTGCATGTGATCTAAGATTGAGAATTTTATTTAATTTTTGGTAGTTTACCACATTTTGGAAGTGATTTTTCATTTTTGTTGAAATATGAGAAGTTAAAATTTTAGGCATTTTTATCTTTGCCTCATTTTTCATGCCACCCAATTTTTTTTGGGATTTTGTTGTGTATATTTGGATAATGAAAATGGGTTTTCCTCCATGTTATCATTCATAATATGGTTTTACTTTGTAGGTTTTGGATTTGGTGGCAAATCCATATTCCTGACACTCGTTTGAAAATTTGTATCATGTGGAGTTGGTTATGACCACCCATTAGCACATGTACATGCATACAGTGGGATATTGTAAGACCTAAACTTTGAGATTTAGTCTGGTTTAGTGATTTTTCATTTGGGAGTGGTTGGGAATTTTCATTTCTTATGGCACTTATCATATGATGATAAGCGTGTGTTAGAAAGTAAAGTTCACCAAGATAATTGGGGGGGAGTGAATCAATTATCCAACTATTAAAACATTTATCAACCTTATTAATCCTTAAACATGTGAACAATATAATCAACAATGATAAAAAGTTACTCATACACAATACACCAAATATGTTAACTAGGAAACCCTTGATTAGAGGGAAAACCCTAGTGGGGATGGTACCCACAAAATGATTTACTAATATAAATATTCCTTGTTAGAGGATGGACTATATTAGGAGTCAATGAAATACATTCAATACACATTAGTCCCTATTAAGAGACTTTGAATTCCTATTAGGAGATTCCAACTTTGTTAGGAGTTATGCCAACTCTGTTAAGAGTTGTAGAAAGAAAAATGACCTACTGTTGAAATAGCTTCAGGGGCAAGATCACTGAACTTACTGTTAGACTAATCTATGTATTATTCTTTATAGAATAATAGAAATAGAATAACTTCATCTCTTTCTCTATCCTCTTGACTTGACCAAACCTCTTCTAATCTCAATAGCAGATCACCAACTTTACATCCAAATAATCTCTTGGATCACTTACACATATTTACCAACTTCACATATCACTTGCATAATTCACACTTCATAAATCAATCACATACTTCACCAAAAGGAAAATAACCTTCCTTTATACCATATCCTTAAAATAATTCCTTGAGTTGGCCTTGAGACTTTCCCAATTAATTATAATAGGACCTCATTAAGTTTTTACATGTTTTTATAATTACAAATCCCTGTCAACTCACAGTCTTTACAATGTTTCGCATGTGTGACCTTAGACCTTGCATACTTGATGATTTCATCATCAAGCTATCTACTATCACTATCTAACTACACTCTTCATGATTCTATCCCCGTTAAGAGATACAAATCAATCATTAGAAACTACTTATTAAGTACTTTGTCTACTTACTATATATGTAAATCAAGTATATCTTCTACATGTTTTTGACTCTTTGTATGTACACTTATCCACTTCATCAAGATATAGTGTGTAACATGTCCTTAACTATGCTTGACCTAATTATTAATACATAATTTTTATGACTTCATTCTCTATTGGCTACTTTGCCAGTCTTCACAGAAACAATGCTATGTTGACATGAATAAAAAACATAGTCATGAATGCAAGATTTCTGTAGTGCCTGCCCCTGGATTGCATTTTGTTATCATTGCTGAACTCTTTTAGAGCTAATTTTATGTTTTTGGTTAGCAACATTGTTTTGAGATTATCAGATATTGTTCTATAGATTTAGTTTATTATGTGATGAGATTACTAGACTCTACATTTCATGTATGCATGAAGATTATTTTCAGTGTTTGCAGTTATTAATGATGATTAGTAAGATGATTTATTATCATATGTGTTTTCTTATGGATACTTACCCCATACTTGCATGTGTATGGTGTGTGTGTTTGCTTTGCGTGTTTGATGTGGTTAAGGAAGGGAGTCATAGTCACCTGCTAGTCGAGATCTACACGATGCACCACTTCTTGCCATTGCTTGTTTAGTTTAGTATATATTGTGCTTGTACATGCGTGGTTTTTATGCAGGTTGCAGGTATCGGGTATCGACTTCCCTGAATTGCCAGGATGAGCGTACCCTATCACATTATCTCAATGATAAGAGAAGGGAGATAAATTCTCAAGTCCAAATCCTTACTTTTTAAGCCATTTGTCCTAATTGAGAATTAGGACAAGTATCTAGGTTGAGTACCCTCCGAATATGTCGGATGACATAATTCGTGATATAAACCCTTGGTTTGATTTTGTATGTATTTTGGTTGTGATGAGTTTTCATATTTTTACCTTACGAGTCTTTGATGTATTTTTTATTAATTAAGCCTAATTAAAAGATTTAATTAGTGATTTAATTTAATGAAAAATTAATATGGTATTTTAATATTTATTTTATTTAATTAATTGAAAAATTAATTAAATAAAATAATTAAATGTGAAGATAAAAGTTAAAAGTTAAAATTTGGAATGTGACAATATTTATTTTAATAATAATATATTTGGAGTTCATTTTTAAATAAATGACTAAATAATATTATTATTAAAGCTAATAAATATTTTAGCAATTAAGCTTTGGAAAATGAAATTTAAAAGTGGAAAATATATATTAAAATTATTAAAATATTCTAGATTTCATGTGATTAAAATATAAACATATTAAGATTGAAAAGTGGAATTATTAAAGTTAGTGCATGAGATTTAATAAATAAATAAATAAAATTGGAAAGAGTAAAGTAAATATTATATTAATTATTGTGCACATAGGAGTTGGCAAATTCTCGAGAGTTGTCATGTAGACAACACAGGAGTTTGCACTCTAAGAATGCACAAGTTGTCTACACTTAGAAGTTAGCATTTTATTTGAGCACATGGTGTCTACAACCTTAAGACTCATCTAGAAGGTTGGAGAAGACTCATGCTTGGTTGTCATGCTTATCTTTTAGTTGTTTCTAGAGACACTCTAGATGCATCTTAGAAGCCTTTAAATAGAGGCTCTCCTAGTGTGTTTGGACAAGCTTAATGGAAGCTTAATGGAAGCTTCAAAGCTTACATGAATTGAGAAGCTCATATGCTTCTACATGCTCATATGTTTCTACATATTCTTATGCTTCTTCTAGCACTTCTAGTCACATTGAAATTTTGGTTGGCTTGGATCTTGGAGGAATTGTGAATGATGGAGAAGGAAGGGACTTTCTATGGACTTCTGAGGCATGGCAGATTAGCGTCAGTGTCCAGGGGCACTCGTGATATTCACATATTCTCTTTGCACTCTTTCTCTTCTTGTCTTCATCGTGTCTGTTATATGTGTCTGAATCTTCTCTGTGATTAAATCTATAATTGAAATAAGAATCTAGATATGTATGTTATTTGGTTGAGAAAAAAATAATAAAAAAATCCTAGATCCAATTAAGGAAAAATAATTAGATATGAATCGGGTTTGGGTTCGAATTTATATTAAATTAGAAAGACAAGATTTGGAATTAAAATGAAAATTTTTTGGTGAAAATTCGAATGATTAGATGTAATCTTTCTATCAAATTATATTTTCATATGTGTACGGACAAACCTATTAGATGGATGAATGGGTAAATTTAGAGAACAATTACCTTTTAGGAAAAATTCTTAATTCATCACAAACTGTCCCGTCGATCCCCTTGGATAGACCCGAACTCAGTCATTCATAACTTTTTATCGTGATTGAATTTATTCGATCGCTCCGGTCAGAATTGGCGTAACTTGGCCCTCTCCAACATATTTCAATTTCAGCTAGATCCAATGGTTCATTAGGGAGATATGGCTGTCATACTGAGACTATTTTATTCAAAGATAGATATTTCTCCATTTCCCATAACCAAGAGTTCTTTATGCTTAAATTTCACAAAAATAATATATCAAAGTATGGAATGGATTAAAGATATTATTGCAATCTTCCCTTATTAGAATCTTATTAATATGCATTAGTTTTATATGATTTATTATCTAATCTAATTAAATCAAATTTAATTAAGATTAGTTAATAGTAGAAGAAGTGTAATTAATTATTAGTCAATCTAAGTAAATAGATTTTTAAAATGAGAGAAAATTAAAAGAAAAGAGATTTTAATATAGTTTATAGAGTGGACTTTTTATAATATATATTAAATACTATTTAATATATATTAAATAATTTAGAGATGGTAATTTTATATTACGTTTTTAAATGAGGAGACTTTAATAATAATGGATTAAGATTTAATTGACATGGAGTCACTATTATAACATTGTTATAATTTGAATTACTATGGTATTATTAATACGTCATATATTATTAACTAAATTATTGATATACTTTAATGGTATTAAGAGTTAGCTAATGAAGCTTATGTAAAGTTCTTTAGATCGATTAATAATAGTTTTGATGAGTTTATTATTTATTAATGTTTGTTGGGTCTAACAAACTATTAATAAATAATAGTATAAATAGTTTAAATAGTTATCAATTAATACGATCAGAGTTAATCTAGAGGAGATTAATTAATGATTGAAGTACTGTAAAAGATATTAATCAAATGGAATTGGTTAATAATTTGGAGGAGTATCAATTAACTGAATCAACGTACATAGGAGAAACTTATTTGAGATAATAATACTTGGTATTGGAGATTTATTATAACTTGTTATTATTAAAATATAAATGAGAACATTGTTGCAGAGTGACGAATGTAGTCATTATAGATTTATTAATAAGATTTTCAATATAGCTTGTTATTAAACATTAATAAGTTATTATTATTGAACTATGAATAGGAATATTTGTGTACTAGATTATAGTTGACTTTTAACTTACAAAATTCTAGTTAGTTATTAGTCAACTGACATTAATTAGAACATTGCTATGGTTAAGCAATTATTAATTAAATCAATTAATGAGAGTTAATTAGATTTAATTAATAATTAAGTTATGTAATAGAGATTTATTTGATATAATTCTTTTAACTAGATTGTAGATTATCTATATTGAAGTTGATAAGTCTTATGACTTGAATTATGACTTTAGATATTATATGGTTGTCAACGATGATAACGATTAAATTAAAAGACTCAAACTTTAGTAATACTTAATTAAGTTTCTAATTGAAAACTATTAGAATGTAATAGGTCATGGATGGTGTACCTATGTTAATTGATTGATTAAATTGATCATTTTAATAAAGTTATAACTCTTCTTAGATTGATAATTGACTCTCTTATTATGTAACGAATAATGATCCTTTGATTATGTCGAAAAAATGGAAGTAACAATAAAGAAGAGTTAATCAATTAGAATATGGATCATAGTTAAATAAAGAGAACAAGTTGATTAAAGGTCAATGATGATCAGTTTAATGAGTAAATAATTATCCTTAAGTTATTCTTAGAATGTAATTCTTAATAATGGAAGGATAATGCTATCGGGGAACAATTGGGTTGACTTATAGGTCAAATGATGAAACTTAAGACACTTGAAGTATACTTGCAAACAAAAAAATTGGAAACCTCTACATTTGATTCAACTATGTAATATAGCAAAACTAAAACATGTGTTTGCATCGTGTTTTCTATATGCTTCTTGTTTTGGGTTTTTGGGTTGACTAGTGTTGACCAGTCTTAGGTTGTTACCAGAGGCTCGGAGGTTATGAGATGTGATGGTATGCTGATCTTATTTGGTCTCGATCTTTATAAGCCCAACCATGGTAATGTGATCGTATGCTCTATGAAATGTTTGTATTTACTGATTGTTATTGTTTATCAGTCTTCATGTGTGAAGCTGAGATGTATGTGTATGAGACACTTGAGCTAATCATTTTTGAGTCATCGATTAGTTATCCTTGGATTATTTTCTAGTCGCCATGATGGGACTGAAATATAAATTTATTTTTTGATGATTTCATGTTGTGACATGTTTGACTCAACCATTTTTGGAGTCTTCGATCAGTATGATTTTGAGATATTCTTGGTTGTTTGTTGAGAATCAATGGATATTGTGATTTATCTTGAGATATATTTTGGTTATTAAGAACTAATGGATACTTATGATTATTAGTGATACCTTCAGTTGCCAATAGAGAACTGTTGTGGTCATGATTTTCTATGGATGCTTTTCAGATGCTCATGGAGATTTGATGATTCTTATCTTGGAGATTTGATGATTCTTATTATGGATATTTGATGCTTTTATCATGGATATTTGATGATTCTTTTTTATGGATTATCTTTTGAATTTTTTTACAGTCGCTTGTACAGAACTGTGGTGATTTATGATTCCATGAGCTTAGGGTAGGTAATCTACTTGTCGTGTTGGGAAGTGACTTGCAATGGGGGTCGGGGTGGTTGCCAGGGTAACTCATTGTAAGTTTGGTTAATAAGTGATAACATTTACACACTAAATGGGGATTAAATGAACCTAAAAAGTTAATTATTTTGGTTCTCGCCCATGTCTTGAGTACTTGTACAAGCTAGGATGGGAGTAGTGAGAATGCATGGTTGCGACCTTGCATTCCGTAGTATGCCTCATTAGTATGAGAGGATACTAGTGGCCACATGAGATCAGTATGGACTCGTGGAGTTTAGCTAACTGCCAGGGTAACTTGTAGGTGATAAATGCGATGACACTTTCCTGCTTGCAGAGTAGGTTTCCTACATGTCATTGTTGTGCCTCTGAGAATTAGATGTCAATTTTGTGTGTGTTGGAACCTTTGAGTTAGTATACTTTTAGGATTTTTGGATTTAGAGAGTATATTTGCTATGTGATTTTGATAGCCTATTTGGGACTTGAGATTATCTCCTCAGCACGGTGGGAGTGGACCACTTAGGTTCCACGCGGCTGGGTGGTAGTGGTTTTTCTACTCTTATCATTTGAGATCCGTCCGAGACACCGTGGCTAGAGTATTCTTGATTGGTATTTATCTTCATTCTGTTCTTGGAGCATTATGATAGATGATATACCTTATGATGAATATATTTATTGGTATGTTTCTTATATTGATGATTTGCATATGTTAGATGATGGTATCCTATGCTTTACTTTGCATGTTAGTAGGAGTGACATTCCTACTATGATAATACCGATGATCTCTTTAGTGCTTTGGAATGTTACGCATGGAGGGATGGCTAGGATCCACGATGGTCTAATGATGCTATTAACAGTTGGGAGGAACCGTGCACTTAGTTTATTATGTTTGTGATAAATGGTTATCTATTATGATGTTTATATCTTTTGTGATGTTGTATCATGTATTGTTTATGATTTCATTTATGTTATTGCATCATGGATTAATGTTGGATGATGATGTACTTTATTTACACAGATGTATGTTCTTTCAGGCTTTTTCATACCTTGTAACATGTACAGTGGATGATTGAGCTAAACTAAAATGTAAATTATTTAAAGGATACTTGTCTATTGTTTAAGAACATTGGATGTATCATTGTTATTTCATAAGGATGTGATGTTAGATGATTAGTTATGTTAGATGTAATTCAATGTTAAGGGATCTTTAAAGAATGTAACCTGTTATGTTATGTTTACTTTCAGTTGGATGTTACTATTGCTTCCGCAAATGTTATGAATGGTTTTACTTTTATGTTTAAAAAAAAAAAAATTGTTTGGTAAACTTAGTGTAATTCTTTGGATCCCTTGGTAGGGCATTATAATTTCAATCATGCTAAAAATATCCTTAAGTGTTCCAAAAATTCTTAGAATACTTCCCCAAAGGAATATCATCAAAATTTGTGCTAATAATATTTTCCTTTGGTATTGATGGAAATATAGATGAAAAACATGTAGTTCCAAGAATACCAAATCATACTTTGTTGCCACTGTTGTTTATCTCTTCTTTTCAAACACTCTTCATCAATCAAATTTGAAATCCACTAGAACACTGCTTTGTCTATGCTTTCTCATTCTTATTGTTTGACATTAGTTTTTTACACTTCTTGCTTAGAGGAATAACTTATTCATCTATGTTTTCACAATCTTACATGGTTGGAAATTAATTATTCGCAACTTCTCCCTTATTTGATTTTTCTCTCCATTGACATCAATACTACTTATCCCCCATACATAGGAGATATCTTCTATGTAATTTCTCCTCCATTCATAGGAGATGTTTTTCATGTATACTTATCCTCCATTGACATCAATGCCAAAGGCTTCATTGTGTCAATCATCTACTCCAAGTCTTCAACTAGCTCAAGTGTCCAACAACGCTATTCTATACCAACTACCAAGAGTCCTTGATGACTCTACTCATCTTAGATACCCCCCCATATAGGAAGCATCAACATTCACTCCAAATAAATAATAGTGCTCTGTACCACTAGACTGATGCACTCTTTGCATCATCTATTTAGAAGTAGGAAGGGGCATAACCCCAATCATACCTTGCAAATACTCAGATGTATCTTTAGGCAATGACTCAATAAATATATCTACAATATTCTCTTTTTCACTTACATACTCTAATCTAATCTCTTTCCTTGTAATTTTTTCTCTCAAAACATACTCACTACTTAGTCTTAGAATGTAATATTATTAGAAATAGGAATTACTAGGGGGGAGTGAATCAATAATTTACAAACTTTAGTCACCAACTAAATATTATTTGTTACTTTGGATCATACATGAGAAAGTAAACAAGTAATGCTGAACAATAGCAATAACTATGCAAAAAGATAACTCATAGCACCATATTTTGTTAACTAGGGAAAGATTGGCCAAGGGAAAAACTTAGGGGGGATGATACCCACTAGATAATATACTGATATATATGTTCCTTGTTAGAGAATGGACCCAACTAGGACTCAATGAGAAAATTCAGTATGAAGAGTCCCTGTTGTTGGAAATATTATTAACAAAGCTAAGTTACTAAGAGTGGAGGGGTGAATTACTAACTTCTAAAACTTCTACAATTTTAACTCTTAATCCAACAGTCCAATTGGCATTTAATCCTTTACATATAATTTGATCTATTTGTATGCATAAAAAAATGAAAACATGAAAGCATTCATAACACTTTGACACAAAGATTTGGTGACCTAGAAACCTTCCAAATAGAAAGTAAAACTAGGGTGGGCATGATACCCACAAGCTTTAATACTACAATATAAAGTTGGCCTGTTAAGGCTTACATTGATCACTTCTAATGATCTTCCCTATTAGGAACAATAAGGACTGTTAGGTCCACCTTGTTAAAGGATTTACAAACATACAATGAAGTATGCACTTAGTAAAGAGATTTGCATAGGATTGTTAGGTCTACATTGTTAAAGGATTTGACTGATCCACCTATTAGTATGAAGTAGTAGCTGATCTCTAATCTGCAACTTGGTTTTCTATATGAGATTCTTTTAAGTGTATAAATCACCTTGCTGCGATAGATGAATCTTTGCTATTCCTTATACTGCTGTAGCCTTTGTAATTCACACTTTTTTCTCTTCTCTTAAGATTACACTAAATATGCATGGTTACTACTCACATTGGATGTGATACAATACACTACATATATACCAATCTAGTTATACAAATTATAAAGTCAGCCACTATACAAGTTTACACAAATATTATAAAGTTAGCTCAAGTGTAGACAGTTGGGCTCTGAAGACTGACTCGGTGAAGTTCTGATACTTGAAATCCACTATCAATGCTTAGCCTCATCATGCACTTGGTAGACATAGAAGCTCAATCTATATTGATCAGTTTCAAGTAGTCTTGAACTTAGTCTACACTGGTGACTTGGTAGATACTGTGAAACTCATCATATAAACTAAATCACTTGTTTACCTTTGCATAGCTCAATAAACACTACCACCTTGAGCTCAGTATAAATTGAGTCACTTGGTTAACATTGAGTAGCTCAGTTAACACTGGACTTGCATCACATTAACTATAAACTCAGTAAGTACTGCATAGCTCAGCTTGCACTGATAAACTTGGCATACATTAAGATGCTAAGTTTACATTGCTGATCTTCACAATAACTATAATTGCTTAGTAAACACTAAAATTTGTCCAAAGTACTTGGTAACAACTGTAGAAATTGGCAACAACTGAAATTCTTGGCAAACATTGTTAAATGTATAATAAGCTTGGTAGATATTTATAATCTATATAAGTGTATGTCACTAATAACAAACTTGATTGTTATGTCAACATGTGTTAGGAGAATCCAACCCTGTTAGGAGTTGTAGTACAATAGATGCAAGATAAGCCCATTGCCTAAACAATCACTTCCAATTACAAGAATAGCTCACTACCTAAACAACTAATTAGACCTCTGACATTTAGGTGCTATAAATTATTTCTTAACTAATCTCTAATCTTCAACTAGATCTTTGATCACAAAAATAGCTTCTCAAGACTTTACATATATTGCTTTACATAAAGTTCGCATATCACAATACATCACTCACTTTTCACTTTTCTTTGCAAGATGTCCTTTGCATAAATACCATGCCTTTTCACAAATTTCTGCTGGTTTTTCTAAGACCATAATACACTTTTCCAACTTAGAGTAAACATTTAGGATGTTAGCTCTAATTGGTCAAGTAATTATTTCGTAAACAAAATAATTCCTTTCCTTTAATTTCATTGTCCTATTTCACTGGTAAAACATGAATATCTTTTTTCTATATAGTCCATACTAATGTTTGAGGTTATACACATCATCATCAACATATATACTATCTCCATATAAATTTTTTAGTCACAATATGATGTCAGTAATAAGTTACATACAAGACAATATATTGTTGTAAACCAAATTCATACTTAGACAATTTTCTAAGTACCAAAAGCTAAGTATCTTTATTTCCAAGGTTTCTTGTAAGCATGTACATCATGTCTTGCCATAAATGAAAACAATTAATATCTTTATTAGCCAATTTTTAACAATATCCCCCTTTGGTATTGATGGCAACAAAATAGGGAAAATTAGCTAAGTATCAAAAACTTTTCAAAAATGATATAGTAACAATATATTAATCATCTATTACAACTTTTCCATCTTACATATACTCCCCCTTTCAATATGATTTCAATTTTATCTTCTCCCCTTTACCTTATTTACAATTTTCTTATGCATCTTCTCCCCCTTTGACATCAATGATAAAGGTTAGAATGTCAAAAAACTGTCAAAAACTGTTGTCAAAAACTGCAATCATTTGCCTTAAACTAATAATATCTTCATACAGTCATCAAAACTTGCCTTAAGACTATCCAAACCTTTTATCCATGTATCCTTGGCTGATTTTTCAAAGGTGAGAATTACACATAAGGCATATGATGCAATCTCAACTGCATTAAGATCAGAGTATAAAAAGTTTGAGTAGGCATCCTTAGCTTTGACACACTCCTCCAACTATCTCTCAAAAATAAATATCCTTAGAGCAATAGACTCGCTTAATTTTGATACTCTCTTAAAAAAAAATTCTTTCTAAAGTTCCAATTTTTTGATATCACTATGAACACTGGCCACTTGGCCTTCAAAGTCATCAATTTTACTAGAACATTGTTGTATCTGGTTAGACTAAGCCTCTAGCTCACTTAGATTACCTTCAATATTACTATCAAGATCCTTGGTCAACTTATGAGATAAGGTATACTTAATGTACAATACCTTGCTATCCTATTGATATTTTCAAAGTTCCTTGATACAAGTATCAAGACTTAGCAAATCGTTCTTGATATTTTGATAAATAGTGCTAAATAAATTAGCATAATGTGAAATCTATAACTTTGACTATTCAACATTTAGAAAATTACTAAATTCTTCATGAAAATATTTCAACATTAACTGTGCCCTCTATTTAGGATTTTCCTCTTTATGCTTGACTACCAAAGCACTATGTAATCTATCAGTAACCTCCATCAAGGTTATTTGCAGGCTCTTAACTTTCCTATTCTTCTCAATAAGCTTTGTTAGAGATGAGATCAAGTCTATTTGATCATCATCATAACTTGTTAGGAAAGCAAGAAAAAGAAAAGCATATGAACTAGAAGGTTTAGATTCATCTTCCCTTTGCTTCATCTCAGCTACCTCTTTGACTCTTCATTCTTGTTTCTCTTTCTCTTCTTTTTCTTTTCTTTCCTTTTCTCTATTTTCTTCCTTCTTTATTCTCTTCTTCTTATCTTCCTCTAATTTCCTCCTCTTTTCATTTCATCTTGAAGCAATTTTTGCTTGACTTCTTCTATTTTACTCTTTTCTTCCTCTAATAGCATCTTCTCCTCTTCAATTTGTTTCAATTGATCTTCAATAACATTAGCATGAGATTCAGGCTGTTCAAAACTCTCAAAAGGGTTAGTATCATCAAAGTTAATGGTAACATTGGTTTGATCAATTTGCATAGTATCACCACTTACTAACACTTTCGAGGTTCTAGTTGTTGATAAAGGTGCTACCTTAGATTCTATTATCATTTGACTTATAGCTACCAATGTTTCATTTCTTATCTTATCCTTCTTACCCACCATAAAAAGAAATGTTCTCACCTTGTTTCTCAAGTAAGGTGCCAAATTGGTCAAAAAATTCCTAACTTCATCATTAGTCTTGCATATTGTGCTTATCATATACTTTTGAAGTTCTATGACTTCTTCTTGAGTTGGTGCCTCCTTCTCTATGAGTCTGTCATAGACCTTCTATTTTACCATGTCTTCAATATCCTTAAGTTTTAGATTGTTATCAATTATATATCTCATAATAGAGATATCAATCTACTATTTCTCAATATTATTATACAAATCATAATTTTTTTTCATTTGAACCAAGTTCCCTTCATTAGCAATGGTTGAATTTATCTTCTTAATCTTTGGCTTCTACGGTTGTTGAGCTTTTTCTATTAACTATTTAGAAGTAGTTACTTTCTTTTCCTATTTTTCTTCTTGTTCTTCTTCTTCACTAGATTCAATAACTATCAACAATGTATTTTATCTCTTTCCTAGTCCAGTGGGTTGTTGCTTGACCATTTTTGTCTTGGTAGTCACAACTTCCACTAATCTTTCTAATTTCCTCTTCGGCTCACTTGGCTATACATTTGACACTCCTGCATAAGGAATGCTCTATTCTGAAGATGTCACTATAATAGACATTGACAAAGGTTGTGCATACACTATACCTTGTTTCATGGTTTGTCTAACTGCATGTGACTCACTTTCTATCATACTATTCTCTATTGAAGTTTTCTTCATTATTGTCTCTATCTTCTTATGAGATGCTTTCTCTAAGGATGTTTAATGAGCTAATTGGGTAATTTCTTCATAAGTTCCAAATCTATACTTAGCTTGGTCCTTCTTAGAATTCAACAATAAGTCAATGTATCCAATTTTTATATCATCACTTTATTCATAACCTAAGGGATCAAGGAATGTTTCTCGAGTTTCTACTACTTGAATATGAGTAAAATCTATATCCACCATAACACATATGCTATCTTTAAATCTTTCTACAATTGTAGCTGAAATTTTGAATCTTTGTCTCATTCCATTCTGAAATGTTTTCGTTATCAAATTCCCACTATCCAAGATTTTATTTGCTAGATGTCTTCTACATACATCTATAATCTTCTCCATTGTATGTCACTCACTACTCATAATCTTTGTGACTAACAAATAAGGAAATCTCTTAAGTACATGAAAGAATATAT
The DNA here is from genome assembly GCA_028749045.1 of Cupressus sempervirens. Classification (NCBI taxonomy): domain Eukaryota; kingdom Viridiplantae; phylum Streptophyta; class Pinopsida; order Cupressales; family Cupressaceae; genus Cupressus; species Cupressus sempervirens. Next base: position 571,566,244 of record CM053785.1, read on the forward strand.
GATTTATTGGTGATTGAAATCTAAACACACCATTCTTGGTCCTCTTGATTTTCTCTAAGTTTTCAAGAAGTTGCATTCTTAGAATTTCACTAAGGTTAACTTGTTCCTTCTCAATACATATCTTATAGGCTGCATAGATGAATCCGACTGACAATTCATCAGTCTTGGAACTTGCACATATAGAGTAGGAAATGAATTTTCTTAGGTATCTTACATCATCTTATTTAATGGTGCTAATCACCATGGCCTTCCCATTATAAACTACTTTTGGGTAGCTCTCAACCTGCTTCTTAACAAGTTTCTCATGTATAGGTACACTACCTTGTTTGCTAAGACTAGTTACCTCATGAATAAGGATGGTTGAAATATCAACTACATTATCTTGCATCCACAGTTTTCCATCATGTATTCTACTTAGTATTCCAACTATAGAAATGATATTTGAAAAGGTCTAGTTCTTTCAAATGTTCAAATTTGGGCTTCATAGTCATACCATGATTAAAGACTATTTCCATATCTTTATTCATATACTTGCTCCCAATAGATTCAAACTTGTTGTTAAGATAAATTCCTACATCTTCCAAATAAACTACATTTTTTGGAGTAATGGATGATGCTAAATTAGGGCTTCCTTCTATGGGTTTCATTGAAACAACCTTCAAATTTAGTCTCTCCTCATCCTCAACATTATGAACTACTGAAATATCCATGACTCTATCAAATATAAATTTTATCGAACAAATTTTGTAGATAAACAATAAATACCTCTTTCCAAAAGTAGGGTTTACTTCAAAATTGCCTTGTCAAGTTGCTTCTGAGTGCTCTATGCTTCTAATGTAATTGCAATGAAGTGGTAATCAAATTTGTACTCCATTTTATTCATTCAATTCAAACTTGTATTAATTGCATCATTGCAAACATGAAAAAGTTGTCAATTACATTCTAAAATCAAATATCTACTCAAGATCTTTTATCCAATCTTCAGATGCTACCTAAGGTTTACCATAGCTTCCTTCCATCATTATAATGCTCCACAAAACTTTTCTTCACAAAATTCTCTGTAAAAACATATTTTTTCATCTTCTGCTACATAATTAACTTTCTCTATAATAATAGTAACTCTTAATTCCTTTATAACTAGTTCAGATAAGATCCAAATTTCAAGCAAGCTTAGATATCCCCTAAACTTATCTTGATACATCTTTTCCCAACTTCGCTACCTCTGGTTTGAGCTCTAGATAAAGTTTCAAATTTAAGTGTTGTGAACAAGCTTAATTCAATTTAGTTGAATCAAACTCGATTACTAAATTTGATCTTCCTGTCTCACCATCTTCTAACTTTTCTTTTGAGATGTCTAAACCTTTTATGAATATCTCATTGTTTTCTTCTCTAAGTTCACTGACTACATTTCTTTGTTCCTCATTGTGTTTCTTAGTTATAGAGTTTCTTTCATGGTTCCTTCTATCATTTCCAACATTTCTTCCATCATTCCTTATGTTTTTGAAGTTTCTTCCATTGGTCCTTCTATCTCCAAAGTTTTTTTTCTATTCTACAATATTTTGTTGTATGTTTGAAGTTGTTGCATGACTAACATACTAGATTTCTACTTCTAGGATTCTCTTGATCATTAGGTGCATACAAATTTTGAGCTATGTGTCCAAAGTTGTTATACTTATAACACATGATATGTCTTCTATCTTCATAAGGTCTTCCTTCTCTCGATGTCCTTTTGTTAGATCTTCTATTTGCAGGGCTAGTATTTCTAGACATTCTACTATTCCTTCTATCATTATCATATTTAGGTTTCCTACAATAAATTTATCTATGACCCATACTATGAAAATTATGACAATAAAAACCCATAACATAATTAAATGACTAATTTGTACAATTTCTTTTCATATGACCTATTTCATTACATGAAAAAAACTTACCTCTAAATTCATACCTAGTTTCTTTAGGAGATTCCACTTGCTTTGGTTCATCTAAAATCTCAACTTCCTTGTATTGTCCAACTTCTTTAGGTTTATCAGAAGATTGACTGAATTCAATCTTATCATCGAATTTTTCTTTTTCTTTTAGATCTAATCTATTTTTAGGTTTCTTTGTAGATATGTTAAATAGATAACCAAGAAAAGTCTTATCATAAGTAGGTGTTTGTATTGACATTGAATCATCAAGCTTTTCTCTTCTAGAATAAAGCTTTTCAAGTTGTTTCTTGCATTGCGTTAGTTCACCTTTCACAATAGTGTTGTACTTATGAAGTTCTTAATGATCTTCTTTCAATGTTTCAAATTCAAATGTTTTCTTCCCCAGACTTTCTCTAAGATCTATATTCTCAATCTTCAAATCAGTTTCAACTTTGCTAGGTTCACTCTTCAAACCCAACTTTAGATTGATAATCTTCAATTCATGCTTCAAGATCTTGTACTCTATTTTCAGCTTTGAATAATCATCATCACTAGTTTCAGATTCAGTAGATTTAGGATTGGATTTGAGATGTTCAATATTTTCCTTCAATTGTCCAATATATACTTTGGAGTCTTCATAACTATCCTTCAACTTTTCTCTTTCTTTAGTAAGGAGATCAATTTGTTCAAGTGCCTCTATAAGGTTCTTCATCAACTGTTCCATATTCATAAGGATCTTACTCAAGTTATTAAGCCTCTTTTGAGTAACTATGCTTTGATACCAATTGTTAGAAATAGGAATTACTAGGGGGGGATGAATCAATAATTTACAAACTTTAGTCGCCAACTGAATATTATTTATTACTTTGAACCATACATAAGAAAGTAAACAAGTAATGCTAAATAGTAACAATAACCATGCACAAAGATAACTCATAACACCATATTTTGTTAATTAGGGAAACCTTGGCCAAGGGAAAACCCCTGTGGGGATGATATCCACTAGATAATATACTAATATATATGTTCCTTGTTATAGGATGAACCCTATTAAGAGTCAATCAAAAAATTCAGTATAAAGAATCCCTGTTAGGAGTTGTAACACAGTAGATGCAACATGAGCCTAATGCCCAAACATGAACTTCCAATTACAAGAAGAGCTCACTACCAAAACAAGTAATTAAACCTCTGGTATATAGGTGTTGTAACTTCTTTCTTGATTGATATCTAATCTTCAACTAGATCTCATATCACAAAAATATCTTCTCAAGACTTTGCATATATTGCTTTATGTAAAGTTTGCATATCACAATACATCACTCACTTTTCACTTATCTTCGCAAGATGTCCTTTGTATAAATATCATGCCTTCTTAAAAATTGGTTCTGGGCCAGCTAAGACCATAATACACTTTTCCAACTTAAAGTAAACATCTAGGATGTCGACCCAAATTGGTCAAGTACTTATTTTGAAAGCAAAAAATTCCTTTCTTTTAATTTTGATGTCCTATTTCACTAGTAAAACACAAATATCTCTTTTTCGTATAGTCTGTACTGATGTCCGAGGTTATACACATCATCATCAAAATGTATACTATCTCCATCTAATTTTTCTAGTCATAATATTATCTCAATATACTGCTATAAACCAAATTCATACTTAGACAATTTTATGAGTACCAAAAGATAAGTATCTTTATTTCAAGGTTTCCTGTAAGCATGTACATCATGTATTTCCATAAATGAAAATAATTACATATATTTATTAGCCAATTTTCAAAAAATACAAGATTCTTAGACATACTCACTTTACTTGTGTTATCACAATTTATGACAACATGATCTAAAAATTCTATCCCAATATCCTTCAACATCTGCTTCTTCCACATGATCTGATTACAATTGTTTGTTGCTACTACATACTCTAGTTGTGCTATACTTTGTGAAATACAATCCTATTTCTTGCTTAGCCAAGAAACCAATCTTCCTCCAAGGAAAAGTTCTCCACTACTAGTGATATTTTTGTCATCCATACTGCTCGCCCAATCTAAATTAGTATATGCACACAAGGTAAAATCACTCGATCTATCATACCATAGTCCAAAATTAGGTATACCCTTTAGATATTTGAATATTCTCTTTACTATTGCATAATGTGATTCCATTAGGATCATCTTGAAATCTTGCTATTATCCCAACTGCATTTTCTATATCTAGTCTGGTGTGAGTCATATATTGGTAATCTCCAATCATAGTCTACACTTCTTTTGCTCAACTGTAGGAGTCTCATCTTTGATAGATAACTTGTGACCATTTATCATAGGTGTACTAACATGCTTACTATTTTCTAAGCCAAATATTTTTAACAATCTTTCAAATACTTAGCTTGTGATAGTAAAATACCATCACTATTTTGCACAATCTATAAACCCAAGAATTTTTTTATCTCACCAATCATACTCATCTCAAACTAAATCTTCATTTCATCAGCAAAATTATCACTTGCTTCATCATTACCTCCAAATATTACAATTATCAAAAATCAATTCTCAAATTTTCTTAAATACAAGCTACTATATGCCATACCTTTAGCAAATCCCAATTTTGCCAAATATCTATCCAACCTTGCATACCAGGTTCTAGGTGCTTGCTTTAAACCATACAATGCTTTCTTTAATCTAAATACTATGTCTTTTTCTTTTTTCAAAGGAAATAATTTAGGCTTCTCAATGTAGACTTCTTCTTCAAGTTCTCCATTTAGAAATGTTGACTTTACATCCATTTCATACACTTTAAACTTCTTACTTGTTGGATAAGCCAAGAACATTCTTACTGCTTCCATTCTAGAAATAGGGGCAAATGTCTCTTCATAATCTATACATTTTTTCTAGGAGTATCCTTTGCATACCAACCTTTCTTTATTCCTCACAACTTCACCTTGTTCATTCATCTTATTTATGAATACCCATTTAGTCCCTATAACATTTTTCTCTTTTAGCTCTAGGAACCAATTCCTATATCTCATTCTTCTCAGTCTGATCTAATTCTTCCTTTATTTTTTGAATCCAATTATCATCCTTACATGTCTTGTCGATGCTCTTAGGTTCAACTTGAGAAATCAAACATAAGTCCTCATGTACTCTATTTCTTGTCATCACTCCTTTTTTATAAATAATGCAATGGGTTTCAAAGTGACTTTCATTGTCCTAATTAAGATGTAGACAATCAATAATATTATTGATACAAAAATAAACATAGTTTTTCAACATAAACAAATTATAATTAATTGTACATATAACCTATCATACTAACCACACTATTTGGTAGCTAGGGAGCACCCTATTCCTATTAAATATTGCAAAAAACACTATCACATACATATAATCTATTAGCTATATTTAAATAAAACCACCAAAAAATTTGAAAGTCAATTGTAATCTCATTTTCTTCTTCTTTGAATTAATCCCATTTCCCATGATAATCTACATAGACATTTCAATCTTATTCAACTTAATTGTCACTTGGCATCGTTTTGATAAAACCTAGGTACAACCAACAACAAAGTGCAAGTCAAGGCACATGTACAAGCTAATTAATCTATTTATTACATTATTATTTTCAGCACAAAAGCCTACAAAAATATTGGGTTGTATGACATTAACCCCTATATAAATTTTCACATTCACCCAAATTTTTTAAAATAATAGCATAACAATTTTTTTGGTCTTTTCAAAGGATATTTGCATTCATTGCAATCTAAAAAGTGATGCTCAACATTAGCATTAGTATTCTCTCCAATTTCCTTTATTCCTTCCAAACCACCTTCATCATTTGGTACACATGGATTAATTCCCAAAACAATGTTGTGGTGTTTCTATTTTAATAGGAATAAAATAGATCCACAACTCCTATTCAATTCCTTGATCATCAAGACACTCAATCCTTCACCATGTCTATAGACTAAAATTCAAGTAATTTTGTCATCCAATAATATTTTTTCTATTAAGATAGTTTAAAAAAAAGATAAGTGCAATAGTTTGATGGGAGTAAGAAAAGGTTTACAATGTGGCTAACTATCATATTACAAAAAGATAAAACACAAAAAGAGTTTTTTCTTCAAAATTACAACTTAATTAAACTATCTAATATTTCAATTACTTTGATTGTATTTAGGTTTCTAATTGACATCATTGTTCCACTCAGGATCACTCTACTAGTTAAATGCATAGCCTTAGACATTCATCTTCTCCCATCTATTGAAAATCCTTCTCTCCTTGTTGGAGGCATCAAAGTTGTCGGCATTATGTATAGTGTTCTCATTGTTCTAGACTAAAAGATCAAGTAGATTGGAACTATGCAAGTTCCCTAGTGTCTCAATGACATAATGAGTTTCTTGTAGTTGCTTATAATCCAATGGAATAAAGCTATGCACCTCATTCTTGAAGAAAATCATAGCCCATTCTTTGAGAAGCTCCTTGAATCTTTCTTTGGGCACTTCAATAGTGGTTAAAACTTAAGAGACAATATAAAAATATGTGAGTTTGTGTAGATGCTCAAAAATGGTTTGCGTCTATAATTTAATCACATTTTCATACTAACTCATCCCATTTTCTCATTCTAATAATTCTAATTTTTTGGCCAACTTGATTATATCTCAACAATATTCTTCATCATTCATATCTTCTTTCGCATCAATTGTATATCATTTCAAAACCATTTCAACACCATGAAAATTATATCAAATTAGTTCGAAATCATATCAAATCAACCTAGAATCACCCCAAATAAACCCAGAATAACTGAAATCAATCTTAATAAACCTAAAACATGTCAAACATCCCAAATCTATCATCATTTGTCCAACCCTAGGCATTATCATGGCTCTCGATGCCTTGGAAATCTATCAATCCATCAAATCTATCAATCTGACCTTAGTACTGTCATGGCTTTTAGTGCTAGGTCAAACTATCATTCACATAATCCAATCTTTGACATTGTCAAGTCTCTCAGTGTCAAATCATGGCATCATTGAATCAATTTAATAACATTAACAATGTCTGTCAATGTTATTAAGATCAACCCTATCAATCAATCTCGAGCCTATGGCATTTACAATGTTAGTTAAATGTTACATGTCCTTAATTCATGTCATGTGTCCTTGGTATGTTATCAATTTGAACCAATCAATCAATTGGATCATTGCTTTGATCTATCCACCATCATCCTAATTGATCTATGCAATCATCACATTTTATCTTGCATTTATTTAATCAAATTGGCCAATCATTTACTAATTTCCTCTATATGGTTAAACAACCAATAATTTAATCCTATGTCATTCCAATAATTTACATTATGCATTACTAATTATTCATTCTAATTGACATCTCCATTGATTAATTTTATTAATTAATTGATTCATCATTCACAAAACTATGGAAATTCTCAATTTCATAGTCTCATTTTCCACCATTAGTTCCATTTTTACTAATTTCTATTTGTGTGGAATAATGGATTTTTAATTCAAATATTCCACATAATATTGACATAATATTGACATCATCGTGACACATGGGCATGACACATCATGGATTCTCCATCTACACTTGGCTAAGCATTTTTATAATCTATATATTCTTATTCCTTATGCATGTCTATATTTGGCTTCCATTGTCATAGATTCTTGGCCTTAAGTGGGTTTGAGGTGTCACATGACACATCATAGATCCTCTTCCATTTATAGCCATGTTTTACTTCCAAGCATCATACAATCTTACATTTGGCATCTTGTGTCATATGTGTCATGGATTCTCAAACGAATCTTTTCCAAGTTGCATATACAAGGTGACAAGTCCAATGCTCTTATCTTGCATGTTGGCTATATAATGAGCCACTTTTATCTTATTTTTGGTCCCTTGATTCTTAACCTTCAAGTCCTAACTTCTTAGTCTCTTTATGCTTCAAATCACTTCTTCTAGCACTCTCATATCATTATCATTATCATAGACTTTTGCTTCCTAGTTGTGTGCAATATAGGAAATTAGAGCTACATCATATGGAGAAGAAATAAGAACATGGGGGCTACAAATGAAACAAGGGGTTTTAGGGTAGGGCCTACAAAAATGCTCCACAATGGGGAACTTTAATTTAACCTCAATTGAGGACAATGAATTAATTTTTATCCTCTCTGGAAAACTCATTTTTTGCTCAACCCAATCACAGGCCACTCCCCCGTGGCTGACCTTCATGGTAGACTAGAGGGTATCAATGTATGTTTATTGAGTTTGTGATTTTCTCATAGTATGTTAGATATTAGCCCATTTTCTGGTCCTACAGTTGGTGAACTTGACATGAAGATCATGCTTAACTAACTTGAGTTTTCTTATTTTTGTGCTTGTAGGTGCAAGGAAGGAGCTCACTTGGAGGGGTATAATGATTATTCTCTCTCTCTCTCTCTCTCTCTCTCTCTCTCTCTCTCTCTCTCTCTCTCTCTCTCTCTCTCTCTCTCACTCACTCACACACACGCACAAGCACATGCACACACACACGCGCGCGCGCACACACACACACACATCACACCTATTTTAATTAGGGGCCTAGTAATATAATTTTATGCTCTCATTTATGTATTTTGTTAACTTTCTATCCTAGGGTGCACTCTGCTTTATCAGGGCACACTTGGGACCTCTAAGAAGTAGTTTTAGGGGCCTAGGAGTCACCATAACCCTCATATGCTATTCATACTTAACCAACTACACCCTTCTAGGCCCCAAGTGCACCATGGGTCCACTCTACACTGTTTGGGTACACTTGGTTAGGTAGCTTTCGAAATTTTAGTTTTTGGGTCTTATTTATGCACCATTTCCCCACAACCTACTTCCACTCTCCCAACTATGCCTAGAAACTACCAACTAGACCCTTCTAGGCCCTAAGTGCACCATGGGCATAGTTAGCATTGTCTAAGCATACTTGGGGGCATCCTGGGTCATTTTGGCCTAATGTGGCACAATCTACTTTGTCAGAGTGCAGTTGGTTCACAAAAAGCACACATTTCACTTAGAATCTACATCTAACATTTATGTTTCCTTCTAGGACCTAGATTAGATGTTTTTGTGTTACTAATGATCTATTTGTAGCATGTGGTGATCGTTGGATGAAGATATAATCATTACAAACTACTAATTCTTGCTTGTATGGCATTGTCAAAGACAATATGTGCTTGTCTAAACTATGTGTGTGGATTTCCTAGATTAGACAACACTTTGTTTGGTGCACTAAAATGAACTTTCTATACTGCTTGGTGTCCATTTATTGTTTAGAACCCTAGGAGTTACATGGATGTATCCTCTCCCCTTGCCGAATCTTATGTGTAAAAGAAATTCATGTGACTTGAGAGGCATGCCTTGGACCTAAGATTCACCACTTGGTGAGCCCCATGGGATGACATCAAAGTAGTAACAAGCCAAATCCAGGTCAATGTTCCAACCACTATAAAAAAATTGATACAGTTAATGTCATGTCAATAGTATTGCTGCATGATAGCTCTCCTCCAATACCCTTGTGGTGCATCAAACCTTAATTCTTAAGTTTGGGAGACCTTCTAAGGAAGTTTATCATTCACTTTCCACATGGAATGCCCACACTAAATAAATTGTTTTAGAGGCCAAAAACCTTTCTATCCATTAGCTCAAGGGGTCACCCATGCCTATGAAGACATCCCACATTCTCGCAGTCCTTAGTAGAGACAACAGTCCCTTGGGAAGTGGATCTTGGTAGCCCTGAGAAGTGAGTGTGCTATATAGGGGAGCCTATGATGGAAAGATTCTAAGTTTTCCACTCTAGATAAGCACAAATGAACTTCACTTCAAGTGGGAATTCAGTGGATACAGTCTTAAATCCTTGGTCGTGTTGTGTCTTTTCACTTTAACAACAACTATTTTTGTCGTATTGTGTATTGTGTGTGTGAAACATTAATCAAGATAAAAGACAACTTGAAAATGTACACCTTGGATACTATTTTAAACCTTGTCAAAACATTACACATTATCAAAATGTTACAACCTTTGTCAAAATGTTGCAACTTTGGTCCAACACATTTAGGACTTGGAAAAAATGACAACTTACATCCCTAGAAGTACTTGGCTTGACTTATATTGCACTCTTGCATAGTATACACTTACATTCACCATAGTTTGGATCTCATACTTGCATCATCTAGGCTTCATTTTTGCATCCTATTAGTCCTCATTTTGCATCCCTCATCTTTCATATTGCATTCATTAGGGTTTAGTTTGCATCCCTTAGTCTTTGTATTTCAACCACAAAATTTGCATCTTGCATCTTCCATCTTTCATCCTTGCATGCCTAAAATTCATCTTTCACACTTTAACCCTCATTCTATGTGTCCTAACCATCATTTTGGTCTTAGCACTATCCTTTGCTATTTGGCTCACTTTAATATCAATTTGGAAACACCAAAACCCAAAAATACCTTAGTTTTAGCCCAACTTACCAACTGCACTCTGAAACTACCAACTACACTCTAATTGGCCCCAACTACACCATGGATGTAGTTGGTACTATCTAAGAACACTTGGTAGTCTAAGAACCTAGTTTGAAAATTTGGACAACATTTTGAGACTTTAGAAGTGTCGATAGGTACCTAGATAGACCCCCCTTTCTCAACATGTCATGATCTACATTCTCCATGTCATAATCTTCATTGTCTTCACTAAGGGCTTCATTCCTTAGGTCATAACCTTTATTTTTCGTCTCATATCCAATCATAACATCATCCCTAGCATCCTAGCTCTATGGTATAGTAACTTAGCAATCACCTATTCCTGATTCAACAAACATTCAACCCAGTCTCCCAACTATGCGATGAAACTACCTACTGCACTCAAACTAGCCCTATGTGCACCATAAGTATAGTTGGTTTGTTGGAGAATACTTGGTGCTATCAAAGAACACTTGGTAACTAGCAATACCATTTTGGGCCTCCAAACTACATTCTGGGACCCTAAAATTGCATCTAGAAGTCTTTGTAGGTCCTCATCTTGCACATGACCCAAAACTTCATCCTTCACCCCAAACATCATTTTACATCTTAGGACCTTTAAATATTTCATATCCAATGAGCATAAGTATCATTTTGATCCCCCTAAATGTTATTTTGAACCCAAACTTTGTGAATTTAGTCAAAAATCTAAACAAATGTATGAACCCTAGAGTATCTCATTATGTCAATGGATAATGGATCTTGACCATGGTCATTTTGTCATTTTACTTTATCATTTTCTTTACTCTGTCTATGTCAAGATGGATTTGACCTTGTCATTTTGATCTTTTCACTTTTATCTCTTTTTGGTCAAGATCCAATGTCTATTGTCATAACATTTAACTCTTAGGTTAATACCTTTCCAAGATTTCACCTAAGTTCAAAACCTTGCATATACCCTTATCATAGAATTTTCATATTCCTAGGCTCCCTAAATTTCATTCCACCTATCCCTAGTTGTATAATCACTCCATTTTGCATAGTCTAAAACCTTAAACATTCACTCCAAACATCAAATGCCATCAACAAATCCAACAATCATCTTGTCCAAATCTTGTATCAAACCCTTCAATTTTATTGATCTCATGTCCTCATATTGCACATCCTAGACACCATTATCAACCTCATCACACCTCCCTTTTCATGATCCAACTTGCATACATCAACCTCCAACATCATTCCCAAGTCCAAAGTCCAACCCTAATCTTCATTTTGCATATCATAGAGTTATTTTCATACCCTTTAGTCAAAATCCAAAATGTCATCTACATTTGCATTTGCATAGTTTCCCTAAGAAAATTTCACCTTGCATATCAAAACCATAGTTCATTTGGCACTTCCTTAGGTTGTATAAAATCCCTAAACACCTAAAAATCTAAAAAATACTCATCTTGCATACCCACTTCTAGATTTCCAAGTTTTGCCCTATTTTACCAACTACACACTTTAGGTGCATAGTTGGTAGTTTTAGTGTGCAGTTGGTAGCTTCAAAGAACACTTGGTAATTAGGGATTTCATTCTAGGTTTTGGAACCCTAATATACACTTCCATAGCTTGCATTGCATCCCTAAACCCTAGAAAACATTCAAATCATTCACATTGTGCATATTGGTCACCCTAACACCTCTTTTTATCAATTGCATACCTTTTGCTTATCAATTTCTTACCTTCAGGTCCCCAAGTGCACCAAGGGCACACTTGGTACTATTGGAGCATAATTGGTAGTTTAGAAAGTCCATTTAGGTTTTCCTCCATTACATATGCATCCTTAGGTATCATGCCAACACTTACAAGGACACAATAAGCTCAGAGACCCAAAGCACTATATCAACCCTTATTTTTTGAGGTACAAACACAACCAAAACCTCATCCAAGAGGAAAGAAGAGCAAGAAACTTCAACAAAGATTTGACACGAATAATAATAAAGCCTCACAACCTTTGCTCATAGACCCATTAAGCATGTATGCATCAAACCTTAACCATCAAGTAATGACATAGCTAGCCACCAACAACACATCTATCATGACCTTCCCTCTAAAAAATTCTCCCACACACAAAATGGTTTAATGGAGCCCTAACATTAAACTTATATTTATACTGATATCACCTGGTGGTGGTAGCGTACCATCCTCAGGTACCAACCACACCTGAGGATGAACAAACAATCTCCTTCAAATTCAATGAACCCAACACAAGTACCTTGAACCCTAACATATCAAACACACAACAAGCTACTATACACCTAAGTGATGAATTTGACACTAATTACCATCACTGATGAAGAAATGGCTAGGGCATGCCAAGATAAAATGTTTCAAAAGAACTTTAAACTTTTTGCAACCCAAGAAATTGTCAAATTTAAACCAAACTTGTCGTCTAAACATCAAGATGTTCACACATTCAAACACATCCAACCTATGATTAATTTAGACTTAGAAAAGGGTAAAAAACCTTTGGAATTCTCAAACATAATGATGACACCTATAAGATCCCATCAAGAATCAACCATTGAAATCTTGCAAAGTACATTTGAACACATCAACCTCAATCCCATGTTTGACGAACCTCCATCTATCAATGGAAACAAGATTTTTCCTAAATATCCCAAAAGGAAATTAAAACTTGATCTCAATCACATAATGCAACAATAGGATGTGCCTAAAGGGACTCATACTCTAGGGATGCCAAACATACCTCCTTTGGAGGAAAATCAACAAGGTGCACCCTTGCTCCTAACTTAACCAAATTTTATGACATCAAATATTATGGAGCCTCCCATGAGTATACCATGTGAAACATCAATCATAACAACTCCTATTGACATACAAAGGAAGAGCTTTATTGACATTTCACCCATCCCCAAAAGAATCACATCTCATTGCCAAATCAATATGATATCCCAAGGATAAATATTTAACACACAAAGGTATCAAAACAAACACCCAAATATGATGTTCAACTCTCAAGGGCATAACCAACTTCCAAGACAACAACAACCTACAGTGGTACAAGGACTTAAAATTTCTAGTACACAACCGAGTCAAAATCCACTTAAAATACATTCAACATATCAACAACAACGTCAACTAGAAAAACAACCTCAAGTGGTGCAAGGATCCAATGGCCCTAACACACACTCCAATGTAAATCCACTTAACTTACATGCAATGTATCAACAACAATTCCAACAACAACTAGCCATGTTCACCAAACAACAAGAGAAACTATAACAATAGTTGGAATACCAAAGATGACTTGACAAAAAAATTACCTATCAACAAAATTTGTTACAACAAAAAAATACACCATCACAACCTCAATAGATGCATCTACAACAATAGTCACACACATGGTCTCACATGCAACCAAAAGAGGTATCCCAATAACAACCACAATAACTGTCATGACAACTACCACAACAAGTGATGCAACAACAACACATGGTACAATAATCATAGTCGATACCACAACAAGTACCACAAAAAATACCACAAAAAACACCACAACAAAGGACCTTTTGTCTTTAAGGTACTAACATACCTCCAGCACCTAGTGACACATCACCTGACTCTTCAGACACAAAAATGTTAGAACCAAGTAGACATAGTTCTCACCATAGCAAATGATCTACTCATAGGCACAAAATACTTGAAGAGAAGACTATCATGCAAAAACATAATGAATAATTACTATAATAATTCAAACAAATTTCCAAACAAGTTGAGGCATTGGGAGTTTAGAAGAAATAGGTTTTATATATAGAACAAGACTTACATCCTAATCCATTTGATAAAAGTCTATCTATGCCTCCATTCTCAAAATACTCTGAGGCTCCAAGATTTGGAAAATATAGAGGAAAAGGAAACCTCATTGATCACATCAAGGAATTCTGTGCCTCTTATACAAAACTCACTGATGAGCTCACCTATCTCATGAGACTATTCCCTTGTTCTCTAGATGGGCCCATACTTGAATGGTACTCCAAGCTTCCCAATACCACAAAATATTGGTCAAAACTGGCGGAAAAATCTATCTCCCACTTTGCCTTCAACATTACAAATGATGTGACACTCTTTGATTTTTGCTTAACTAAATAGAATGTAGGAGAACCATTTATCACATTCTTATTAGTTGGATAAAATTAATCAATCAATGCTCACTAAACATTCCTAAAGAATAACAAGTTAATCTGTGCATTGACAACCTAGTTCTTGACTTAATGTACAAACTCAAGATCAAAAGCCCAAGCACCATTCCCAAGTTGATGAAAAAGGGGATATTGAAGACTCCCTCATCCATAAGGAAATCCTTAAAACAAAGAAGGAAAACACCAACACAAACTCATCCAATGACAAGGAAAATTTTTTCTCCAAAAACAAGAATGTAGCTAATGATGGCATTGTAGATGCATGAACAATCAATGCAACACAACCTCAACTAACTATAAAAAGTGCAAACCCCACAAATTCACAAACTCACAATCAAACAACATCTCAGCAATAGATAATTGAGACTTCCATGCAATATAGACCTCAAAGACATCCTTGAATGAAAGATAGAAAATTTACACCCTTGGGGATACCTCTTGAGACTTCACTCCAACAATTAGTTAGTAGTAACTTTCTACAGTTACCCCTGATAAAAAATGAACCATTAACTAAGGTTTCTTGGTGGGATGCCGAATTTTTTTGTGAGTACGATCACATCAAGGGTCACAAGGCCTCATCATGCTTTTAGCTAAAACATGAAATACAAGACCTTATTAATGATGGTATAATTATTGTTGATCCTTCCTTACTAGCATCCAATGTTGATCATACCATCTTTAAAGACCCTTTGGGTAATCATGACAAAAAAAAGTCCTCTAGTTCAAATTCAAACTCACAAGCCAATCTGAATTATACACACCCTGGATATGACTATACCATAAATTGTTTCAATGAGTCTGACTCCTGCATGTCCACATTCACCTTAAAGATTGAAGACCCTCATTGCACTGTCACTATGCATCATACCAAGATCACCCTACCTGAAGCTCCTTCTAGACCAAATGCCTCTACTAGACTTGCACTCCCTAATAGACCTAATACTCCTACTTCATTTGATTATAACCTTGTTGAATAGCTTGGCAAGACCCTTGTACAAATATCCATCTTGGACCTACTACATGCATCTCCCCAACATTAGAAGATCTTGGATCAAGCCCTTAAAGAGGCAGTAGTCCCAGACAAAATTGATTTTGTCCAGTTCTTGGCCATTGTTGGAAACCTATCCGTATTTCAATATATCACCTTTTCCCCTTAGGATATTCCTAAGGACAGACCCAACCACAATGACCCCCTTCACCTTGAAACCTTTATCCATAATGCCAAAGTTAGATGCATCTTGATAGATGGCAAAGCAAGAGTGAACATCTACACCCTCAAAGTTGTCAAGGGTTTAGGTTACTCTAAAGATGATGTGGATCCCTCTTGTAGAATCACAATAAAGGCCTATGATTATGGAGAATGCTTCTCCAAGGATATTATTATACTACCCATTAGAATTGGTCCATCTACTAAAAATACATTATTCTAGGTCCTAGATATCGAAATGAATTGCAACATGACACTAAGATGCCCTTAGATCCATGCTATGAAAGCAGTGCCCTCTACATACCACCAATGCTTAAAATTTTCCTATAACAATGTAGAGGTTACCATCCCTGGTGACCTAGACCCATTCCAACTCTGTGCCAGTCTTAGAGGAACTACTACATAGCAAGTCCTAACAAATCATGCAAAAAATCCACTTGAGTCCTCCAAATATGTTGATCCTTCCACTCTCATGCTCACATTCAAAGGAAAGCTCAAAATTGAAGACCACGGTTGCAGTGAGTATTCCATGTCACATGCCTTTCACATTGGGAAACTCCCTCTCTCTCCTAAGTCATATGGTAAACCAAATCTTATGAAAAACAATCCTAAGTTCACATTTGAAAAGAAACCTTCCATGACTTTCACTAGTGGAGGTGGACTACATGAAGAACATGTCTATGAAAACACATCTACATGGATTGAAAATGATAAAGTAGAACAAGAACCTACTCCTATATCCTCAAATAAGTATGGACCTAGATTCACCATCATGAAACATAAGGGATATGACAGATCTAGTGGTTTGGGACCTCAAAAATTAGGAATGATTCATCCTATTACTACAATAGGATGGCCTCATAGGTTAGGACTTGGATTCAAACCATTTGTTTGGTTCTCCATAATACCGAGTCATCCTCGTCTAAAAATGTGAATGCTTTGAATGATGAAAAGGAATTTGAGAACACCCAAATTGAACCCAAAAAACATGTATCCAACATTAATGACCCTAATACCTCCTTTGGTCTTGACCACATCTTTGATCTTGATGAACTACCCATATAGGATAAGCACAACACTAGCAATTCTATTGGTCCTTTAGCTCATCCATAATCTTGTGATGAAATATGTTGGGACCCAAGCCCTCCCACCTCTAAGCATGGTGCTTATGACCCCTTTGATATTGATACCCATATCCTTTCCTTTGACCAAAGCTTATTCAACACCGATGATGACATTTCCCTAGTTTACCCTAAACTTATTGATTGGGACAAACAAGGACCATCAACATTTGACCAATTTGAAAATAATGACACTATCACATAATTCTTTGAGCTCTATGAAGACTTACCATGAGGAGATCACAAGTCAATATTTTCCATTGACCTAAACATCATGACATACTTTGGGGAGTCAACTCCATCTTCTAGTCACAAAATTGGAAAAATAGCAAAAAAGGACAAAAGTAGGTCTCTTGGTGAAAATTGAAAGGTGCCATTAGACCATGAAAAAGTAAAAATAAAGGACATATCCAAGAGTGAAAACATCTCTGAGGTGCCCAAGGAAGGAAGATTGGACATACCCCCATTGAAGGAAAGATCAACATTACTTGTGGAAATGATAGAAGAGATAAATCTAGAAACACCTAAAAACCCTAAGATCATACATTTTACAACCTCATTATCACTAGAGGAAAGAGATGAATTTGTTAGATTCTTTCTAGTGAGGTAGATCAACTTCAGTTCATCTTATGTAGTCATGTCTAGACTAGATCTTGAGCTAGTCCTTCATCACTTTCCATTAAAACTAGGCATGAAACCAGTAAAGCAAAAGTTGAGAAAGATGCATCCTCAGTTTGTTGTCCTTGTCAAAGCTAAATTCAAGAAGTTATTGGATGTTGGCTTTATTAGACCCATTGGCTATGAAGAGCGGATATCTAATCTAATACCAATAAGAAAACACTCTAGGGGAATCAAGATATGCACTAACTTCCATGATCTTAACAAGACATGTCCTAAAGATGATTTCCCATTAGCAAATATAGACATCCTCATAGACATGATTTCTAGATATGAGATGTTATCACTGATGGATGAATTTTTTGGCTACAATTAGATAAGAATTTATCTTGAATATCGACACAAAACAACTTTCACATGCCTTTGGGGAACATACTACTAGAATGTCATGCATTTTGACCTTAAAAATGCTAGGGCCACATATCAAAGAGAAATGACTACCATCTTCCATTATTTCATGTACATCCTCATGGAAGACTATGTAGATGACTTACTTTGTAAATCCCCCAGAAGAAGTGATCATTTGAGCATCCTAGATCGAATATTCAATAGAATGGAAAGCTATAAGCTCCATTTAAGTCCCAAAAAGTGTATATTCAGAATTATTTCTGGAAAATTCTTAGGGTATAGTGTTTCTCAACAAGGCATCAAAGTGGATCCTCAAAAAGTAAAAGGAATACTTGAAATACCTCCATGAAATATCAGGACATTAATAAGTCTACAAGGGAGATTATAGTCCATTTGTAGGTTTATTGCACAACTCATAGACAAGTGCCACTCCTTTCAACAACTATTACATAAGGGAGTATCTCTTCAATGGAACAACCAATATGATGAGTCCTTTCAATAGATAAAAGACTATCTTTTTCATCCACCAATTTTAATGGCTCCTATTCCATGATAACCATTCATTTTATATATATCTACTATATAAACAACATTCAAAACTCTTTTAGCCCAACATGATGAACATGGGAGAGAGCGAGCCATATAATACATTAGTAGAACACTTGTGGTGTATGAAATGAATTATTTAGTCATTGAAAAGCTTTTCTTGCTATTGTCTTGCAGCCCAAAATATAAGACATTACATGCTCCATCAAAAAATAATGCTTGTCTCTAAGATTAACCCACTAAAGTATCTCCTAAGCAAGGCCGCTCTCACAGGGTACTTAGCCAAATGGGTTATGGTCCTTAGTGAATTTGACATCGAATATGTAGACAAAAAGGCAATCAAAGGGAAAATGATAACATATCAGTTAGTAGAAGCACCTATAATAGATGATCATCCCATGTTGATAGACCTTTCAGATGAAGCCATATTTAACATGGATATAGCTAATGAATGGAATCTTTACTTTGATGGATCACATACAAGAAATGGTTTAGGAACTAGCATAATGTTTATCACTCCCCAAGGTGACATAATCCCCAAGTCATATTGGATAACATTTAATTGTACAAACAACATAGAAGAATATGAGGCAATTATCATAGGACTCAAGCTAGTTGTCTAATGGAACATACAACATTTACAAGTCTTTGGTGATTCATAGTTAGTCATCTACCAAGTTAATGATGACTATGAAACCAAAGATGATAAGTTAATGCCTTACAAGCACATGGCATATTTTCTTAAATCTAAATTTATCACTATCTCTTTTTGTCAGCTACCAAGAATACACAACAAGAAAGCTAATGCTATGGCTACTATCACATCTATGATTGATATGCATCAAAATGTGGAGCATTCTAAGTTTCTTGTCAAGCAACTTTTGATTCCAACATTTGAACTCTCTCAATCTGAGTTTGTGTGCAAACTTGATGCTCCCACTTCCCCTAGTATCAAGACATTTATGATTACCTACATGCCCAAATCCTACCCCCTAACTTATCTAAGAACAAACATCAAGCCTTTATCTACCAAGCCACTAGATATGTCATCGTTGGTGACACCCTTTGACCAAACCATTCTTAGATGCCTTGACTCACAAGAAGCTAAACTGCCTTACACAAGGTTTACGAAGGTATATGTGGAGGTCATTTCAATGGTTTCGAGTCTAGCCAAGAAACTTGTCAAAGTTGGATATTATTGGCCCACCATGGAACAAGATGCTCATGATTTTTCCAAAACATGTCATAAGTGCTAGATACATAGTAATCTGACCCATGTAATAGCACAAGAACTGCAACTAGTCATATCTCGATGGCCCTTCTCATAGTGGGCATTTGATCTTGTTGGAGCTATTTCTCCTCCTTCCTTGGATAGCCATAAGTTCATAATCACATCAACAAAATATTTTACCAAGTGCGTAGAAGCCATCCCTCTAACTTTCACTATTGGAAAGTAGATTTCAAGGTTTATTCTAAACTATAGCATATGTCAATATGGAATTCCTTTAGAAACTATTACTGATCATTGCAGTTCATTTCAAAATAAGGATGTTGATAAGCTTTGCAAGAAATACAAAATCTACCATAAATATTCTAGTATTTACCATCCATAAGGCAATAGCCGAGTAGAAGCATCTAATAAGACCATTGTCAAGATTCTCCAAAAGAATGTCAATGATTCTAGTTGAGACTAGCACTTACAACTAAATACAACTCTTTGGGCCTATAGAACAAGTTTGTGTGCTCCCATTGATGTAACACCATACTCTCTTGTCTATAGAACTAAGGCAATACTTCCCATTGAAGTTGAAATTCCATCATTGAGAGTCTCCCTACAAGATGTTATTGATGATGAACACTATAGAGTATCTAGACTCCATGAACTTGAGATGCTTGATGAGCAGAGGTGAGCTACCTTAACACAACTGTAAGCTTACCAAAATTGACTCAAACAAAGTTATAATAAGAAAGTTTGAGGTCATCATTTTGAGATTGGTGATCTAGTCTTGAAGATGAACTAGAAGACTCAAAAGCATAGGGAAAAACTAGGCAAGTTTGAACCAAATTGGGAAGGGCCCTATGTAGTTACTATAGTATTTGGATCTGGATTATATTAGCTTGTGATCCTAGAGGGTGAACCACTACCCGTTTCCATCAAAAAAATGCATCTCTACAAGTACTATATGTTGCCATTATGATTATTTTTGTCATTAGTGACAAAACTTACTCAATTCTGAATGCTTACCAAGCATCCAGTGGTTACCTTGTAAGCTTAGCAATTATGTAGTTTACACCAAGCATTCTTGAAGCTATCGAGTAAATATAGACAATGTGAAGTCTAGCAGTGTCTACCAAGTTTCTTAGCATCTACCATGTTTCATAGTGTCTACCAAGCAGTAAGTTTGTGTCATGAAGATTCAGTGTAAACCGAGCATTGAAAGAAGTAGTGTTTACTAAGTGAAGCAAGGTAAACTCAGTGTGCAGTATCTATCGAGTGACACTACATCTACGGAGTCACTAGTGGTTACCAAGTTTAGAACTACATCAAGTGAATAGTATGGACCAAGCCTTCACTTCTACTAAGTGCATGATGATGTCTAGTAATGTAGTGGGTGCCGTGTATTAGAAGGTCACTGAGTTAGTTTAGTGAACTCGAGTTCTTTATTGTTGGGCTGACTCTGTAATGTATTTGTTTACTTGTATTCTGGCCAACCTTGCAATTTTGTAAGTTTGAAAGGTATATATGTAAGATGTATTGTAAGATATCAAACATGGAATGAATAGCCAAGTAAAGAAAAGTATATGCAAAAGATTATCAACAACAATTCAAAGAACACAACAAGGTCAATTTAGAGGGTGAAAAGTTATATCCATCACATGAGGTGATCAATGCATAAAGGATCTTATCAGCAATCAGTTGTAAGTAGATCCACTACTTCATCTTAATAGGTGAATTAATTTTCTAAATTCTCTAACAAGGTAGACTTAACAGTCTTTGTACAAATCTCTTAACAGAGTGCATACTTCATTGTATGTTTGCAAATCCTCTAATAAGGTGGAGCTAGTTGTCCTTTGTGCTCCTAACAGGGCAGATCACCAGAAGTGGTCAATGTAAGCCTTAACAAGCCAACTTTATATTGTAGTATTGAAGTTTTGTGGGTATCATTCCCACCCTAGTTTTACTTTCTATTTGGAAGGTTTTTGGGTCACCAAAATATTGTGTTCTTTTGTGTAATGAATGTTTTATGTTTCAGAACTAATGCATGCAGTAGCATAGATGGATGTGTGGTAAATTAATTAATTTTTTTAAAGGTTATTGATTCGCCCCTCCTCTCTCAGTAACCTAACATATCTTGAATATTTCCAACACTATACTTGATTCTGTGTAAAAGTCCTTAAAAAATATCAAAAAAATAGCAAAAAGTCATGAAAAAAAAAAGAAAAGAAAAAAGTAATGAAAAATGGATGCCTTGATGAAAACGTAGCAAATAGGCCTCTTGGCATGAAAATTTGAGTCAAGAAAAATTTCATCCAAAAGTGAACACCTGGCAAAAAGGCACTTTGGGCAACTACCATGGTGAAAACTTGGCAAATAGACACCATGCATAACCATTTATCACTTCTCCATCTATTAGGATTCCATCTAGTTTTCCCCCCTTCTGTCATTTCCTCATCATATCCTTCATATTGAAAGACATCCCTAATCCTTGATCATGGCTGATCAATTGGTTAATGTCCACTATTATCTTATCCAAGCATCACCAGTCTATACATACTCTGTCTTTGGCCTTTGTACATAGTTTGCGTCATGTCTCGAGGCATATCACCTACATAGTGTGTGAGTTTGAACTTGAACTGGGGCATCTCCTTTAGCACATCTTATCCATTGGACTTATCGCATATCAAATTAGAGCTAACACTTGGAATCCTTTATGATCTTAAAAAAATTCAAATACGATCCTGAACAAACTCATAAAAAAATAAATATGATCTTGAATTTTTTTTTAAAAAATCATAAAATGTCCTGAAAAAACTCATAAACATTATAAAATGCCTTTAACAAATCACTAAAAATCATAAAATGTCTTGAAAAAATTGATAGAAATCATATAATGTTTTGAAAAAAAACTCTAACCATCATAAAACATCCTGAAATAAACCCTAAAAATCATAAAATGTCCTGAAGAAACTAGTGACACAAAAACATCAAATATCCTCAAAAAACCCTAAAAATCATAAAACCCATAGAAAATTTGTAACGAACCTTGTAAATAGTCATTGTGTATAATCACCTCTTTTGCTTAAATACTTGCATTTTTGCAAATTGAAACTCAAAGCACTGTATTTCAATGAAAAATCACACTATGAAAGCAATGTGAACCAACAATCAATCCGACATGTGTCAACCTATCAAACACTATCTGCAAGCCTAAAACATTAAAATGCAAGTAATAATGGACAAGGATAGCTATTGGCTCACATTTTTTATTGAGTGATTTATTTTTTCTTTATTTTTATTTGATCATGTTCCTATGTCACTTGATGATATAAACTGATCTATGAGAGTGGCTGAGATGGTTCATAGTTATCTTTTATTTTTTTGTCTATTAAACATGTACCTTTGAGAGTCTAAGGCATGTATATATGCCTCTAGAAGTACAAGGTCATTTTCTGTCTACATCGTGCTTATTTATGCAAAAGGTTTGCATTTGCATTCTAGCCCTTTATGCCATGATGCATTGCATTCCATCTTCCATATCAAAATAAAGCTCCTTTGAAATATAGTGCACTTTCTGAAAGTAAAAGTCTTCACATCATACTAACTATTCCTCATCTCATCTCCTCTATCTTCTACATTTCCTTCATCCACCACCTTGGTCTTGTACTTTGAGACATCAAAAGCATTGTTATCCTACATTCCTACATATGTCAAAAGTCTAGAACAATCCAAAGCAATACATCTTTGGATAAACATAACATTTATATTATTTCACATTTCATTTGCATTCATTCCATATCATTTTACATTTCATTCACATTCATTCCATATCATTTACATTTCATTAGGCATTCATTCATGAGACAAACATGTGGCAATAATAAAGATGTTATTTCCTAAGCATAACATGTGATAAATAAATGCATGATGTCATCATATAAAAGTCCACATAGAAAAGCATAAATATATTGATATAAAATAAATAAAACATATGCATAGTCCATCTCATATAGTAATCATAACATAGCTGTATCTCATAAATTTCTCACAAAAGTATCAAAGTATATGGCCATTGTTTACATCAATACTAACTTTCTGTAGGCGTGAACCATGAAAGAGCATAACAAAAAGAAAAGAAAAATAGAGAAGCTCCTTTGTACATGAGCATGTCTATGTCACCCTATGCTATCCCTAGCCTTGCGGCCTCTGTCCAGCCTCGAGGATGATCCCTCTACTATCTATGGTGGCCTCATTGATCTTATCACCGTTGCACTTCTTTATGTCCTTTGTGTCTATTGTGATTGAGATCTCGATGCATAAGAGCTCTCTACCCTCTACCCTGATGGTACTACCATCTCATATTGATCCCTTTAGTACTAAGTCTCCATATGTGCCCTGGTCATCATCATAGCCATCTCTTGGAAGTTTGGATATCTGATGTTGCTAATGAACACCTATGACTCCTGCACTACCCTCTCTATCCTATGCATTACTATATCCCTCTATGCCATAGCTTGATCCTTCTCATCCATAGCCTAATCCCTCTCTACTATCACTACATCTCTCCCTTCTATCATTGAATCCCTATCCATTGCAACATAGTCCAACTGGCTTTAAAGCCCTTTGATCACCTCCATAAGCTCTAACTGGCTAGGTCCTGCCTATACCAGTACTAGTGTCCCCCTGGTGTAATCCATTGGATCCCCCTTGATGTCTGTCACTATTGAATCCACACCTATGTTATCCTTACAATCATCCTCATCCTTGCCCTCCTCATAATCATCCCCATCATCTCCCTCATCACCATTTGCATCACTACCTCAACCCCACTGTCCCCATCCTTTGCATCATCATCTCCCTCATCATCATCCCCTACATCATCATTCCCCACCTTAGCATCATCCTCTCCATCCTTCCCCTCCTCCCCATCCTCATCCCCATCTTCTCCCTCCTCACCATCATCCTCATCTCCTCCCTCCCCATCCCCTATCTCCTCCTCCTCCTCATCATTGTCCTCCTCACCCTTCTCTACCTATGATCTTGCTCATGGTACTAGCACTACTAGATCTATCAATGTCCTCACATGATGCTATGCAAACACTATGTCATATGATACTATCATGCCTGCATCCACCATGTATGTTGCTGCTCCCCACACCCTTGGCTGTAGCTCCTCTAACTATGCATAAGCCACCCATATCCTAGTAGGTGCTCCCCACTCCCAAACCTTTACTCTAGACCATGCAAATAATGCCAGACTTGTTGAGACATCCTGTATCTCCCCAAACTGTCTATGTACCCACTCTAGTAGGTACATTCTATCACCAGGTGACCAATCACTATGTGCCCTATAAGATAACACTCCTATATATAGTATGATAGGTGGGTCTCAACATTGTCCCACCCTCAATAATCTCCATATAGTCTCTAGATAAAGTATGTCATAGTATCCAACTGATGCCAAAAAAAATGAGTGTACCCCAATAATCCTCATACTAGTATACCTTTATAGCTATATGAATAAGGCATATCTTCCACTAACTCTCTCTCTCTCTCTCTCTCTCTCTCTCTCTCTCTCTCTCTCTCTCTCTCTCTCTCTCTCTCTCTCTCTCTCTCTCCCCCTACAAGTGGTTTGAATATTGCAATGTGCTCATATGCCCAAATCTTTACTAGTGTACCTCTAGTACTAAATGTTAGTCCGCCTCTATATGTCACCTGATGTAGATAGTAGTACAACATCCCCAACATGCATAGTCCCCAAGAAAACATGGTCCCATCCATGATCATCCTCTCTAACACCCAATCCCATCTAAAAGGGAACCCATGTCCATGCCTATCTAGTATTAGTATTCCACCAACAACCCAATAGCTTACAACAATTAGTCTCTCATGGCATGCTACCAGTAGCTTCCATCCAATCTCATAATCTCAAATCCCTAGCTCTACACTCCACATCTAAACAACCAGTCTAATGCTACTTTCCCAATAGCTAGGTCACACACAATTAAAACTCCATGAATCAAAATCCTAAGGATGTACCATACATCCTCCAAGGTCATAGTAGCCTCCCCCATCGACAGATGGAAAGAACTAGTCTTTGAATACTATCTCTCCATCAACACTATCAGTAGGGCTTGTTCCCTCTCAGCTCTCGCATAAATGTGATGTGATATAGACCAATTCCTACCAAGATATCTCACTCACTAGTATTCATCTAATGATGTAGAATCAAGCTCTAAGGCCCATGTCCCCTCATCTACAACAGGGATAGATCCTCCTGCATAACCATGCAACCTATGTCAACCTTGCATGGGTTTATATAAAGTTTAACGTAGATTTGACCCAAGTTTGAACTAGTTTAACTTTGGTTTGACTAAGTTTGACTTTTTCTAAGGATGTTTGACTAAGCTGACCTATGTTTTGAATTCTTTCTAGGGCTTTGAACATGTCTACCAAGTGTTAGGTCATTTCGAGCTCATTTTCATCATTCTGACCCCATACCTATCCATCTATCAACTTTTCCTTACATTTGAGAAAGCTTTGACATGTTTGAATTTTTTTGATAATGTTTTATTAAGTTGACCTATGTTTTTAACTCCTCCTAGGGTTTTTAGCATGTGGTCCAATTTTTGAGTCATTTCGAGTCTGTTTGCCCTCTTTCGGGTCCTTTGCATTACTCTTTGTCAGCATCTGACTGAGTTTGACATACATCTACCTTAATTTTGACCAATTTTGACCAATTTAAACCACTTTGGCCATGTTTGACTAAGTATTAACCCTCGTCTACCATCATGCTAGGGTCTTGCTAGTGTACCCCAAGTTTTAGGGTGATTCGAGCTCATCCGGACCCTATTCAGAGTCCTAGAGCATCCTAGGGTGTAGTTGGGCCCCCCAACTATGCCCATGGAACACTTGGTCATACTAAGACCACCCAATGTGCACTTGGACATACCAAGTGTGCCCAATGCATAGTTGGCTACAATTTGGATGCAATTGGGGCATTTTGATGCCCTAAATTGGCCTTGGGACCCCATTTGACCCTGACTAACTCCTAAATGCATAAAAAGAATAGAAAAGCATAAAGTACACAAAGATGACCTTGATGTACTCACTGGAAGTCCTACGTCTACCAGTCATCTATAGGTATGCATCCATTCACCACCATGTTGCTCCCTAGGTAACCAATCCATTTTGCTTGCTCCAAAGCTCTTTTTTGCCAAATGTGAGGGTGAAAATGACTTCCAAACCCTCTCCAAGCCATTTTATAGTTTGTTTCTACCTAGATGGATGTGCAAGAGGCACTTTTTGTGTTGGTCATGATGGCTTTTTGCACTCTAGACCTCATATATTTCACATTTTTGCTCTGATTTGTGATCCATTAGTTGCTATGACTTTGTCTTTTGGTTGTCGACAAATTAACCTATCATACACCTTGTAGGTAAATTTTTTTGAGGGGGAACCCATATAAACCACCCCTACTAGGGCATGCTTTTATTTATTTTTCATTAGTGTTCTTTGACACAATGCTTTAAATCACATCGTATGAAAGAGGGGCAAGATGTAGATGCTAAAAAATGGGTCGGGTCTATAGTTTAATCACATTTTCATACTAACTTGTCCCATTTTATCATTGCACTAATTTTGACCTTTTGGCCAACTTGATTATATCTCAACAATATCTTCATCATTCATATCCTCTGTTGCATCAATTGAAGATCATTTAGGAACCATTTCAACACCATGAAAATCATATCAAATCAACCTAGAATCACCCCAAATCAACCCATAATAACCTAAAATCAGTCTTAATCAATCCAAAACATGTCAAACATCCAAAATATATCATCATTTTTCCAACCCTAGGCATTGGCATGGCTCTCAGTGCCTTGGAAATCTATCAATCCAACCTTACTATCATGGCTCTTAGTGCTAGGTCAAGTTGTCATTCACATCATTTGATCTTCAACATTGTCAAGTCTCTCAATGTTAGATCATGGCATAATTGAATCAATTTAATAACATTAACAATGTCCATCGATGTTATTAAATCAAACCTGTCAATCATTCTCTATCTTGTGGCATTTACAATGTCAGTTAAATGTTACGTGTCCTTAATTCATATGATGTGTCCTTGGTGTGTTATCAATTCAAACCACTAAATAAATTGGATCATGCCTTTGATCTATCCACCATCATCCTAATTTATTTGCACAATCATGACATTTCATCCTACATTTATTTAATCAAATTGGCCAATTATTCACTAATTTATTCTATAGGGTTAAACAACCAATAATTTAATCCTATGTCATTCCAATCATTTTAATTACACATTACTAATTATTCATTCTAACTAACATCCTCAGTTAATTAATTTTATTAATTAATTGATTCATCATTCACAAAACTATTGAAATTCTCAATTTCCTGAGTCTCATTTTGCACCATTAATCCAATTTTTACTAATTTCTAGTTGTGTGGAATAATGGATTTTTAATTCAAACATTCCACATAATATTGACATAATCTTGACATCATCATGACACATGGTAATGACACATCATGGATTCTCCATCTACACTTGGCTAAGAATCATCATAATCCATATATTCTTATTCCTTATGCATGTCTATATTTGGCTTCCATTGTCATAGATTCTTGGTCTTAAGTGGGTTTGAGGTGTCACATGGCATGTCATAGATCTTCTTTCATTTATAACCATGTTTTACTTCCAATCATCATAAAATCTTACATTTGGCATCTTGTGTCATATGTGTCAAAGGAATCTCTTGCCAAGTCACATATCCAAGGTGACAAGTCCAATGCTCTGATCTTGCATGTTTGCTATATAATGAGCCACTTTTTAACCATTTCTAGTCCCTTGATTCTTAACCTTCAAGTCTTAACTTCTTAGCCTCTTTATGCTTCAAATCACTTCTTCTAGTACTCTCATATCATTATCATTACCATATACTTTTACTTCCTAGTTGTGTGCATTATAGGCAATTAGAGCTACATCATATGGAGAAGAAAGAATGACATGGGAGCTACAAATAAAAGAGGGGGTTTAACTTTGTGTTTCTTTATTTGTTTATTTTGCCTTTATGGTAGACTAGAGGGTATCAATGTATGTTTATTGAGTTTGTGATTTTCTCAATATGTTAGATATTAGCCCATTTTTTTGGTCCTACAGTTTGAAGTTAAACTCAATAAGGTCTCCTTTGGTGCCTTGGAAAATCTCCTCATTTCTTTTTTCCAAATGATCCACATGATTTTAGTAGTTAACACAAACCAAAATATATTCATTTTAATATCAAAATTAGGGATAAATCCTACAAGGATGACATTCTAGGGGAGATCAATGTTGCAATTCTAGCTAATAGGATGACCAAAGAACATAGACCACAATCTTTTAGCAAAAAGACAATCAAAGAAAAGATGTTCATTTTGGAAAATATCACAAGGAGAAAACAATGGGTTGAATACCACAAGAAGAGAGAATAAAACCAACAACAAGCTTTTTAAGAAGGATCATCCACATAAAGTAGATACCCTTAGGCTTAATACGGGAGTACCAAAAAAAGTCAAAGATAAAGTGCCATCTAGTCTTCTCCTAGTGAAAACCCCAAACATGTTTGATTCTATTTATACCCTCTTCATTATGTTTAAGCATATTATAAATTTGATTACAAAAAAAAGTTTTTAGATTACTTCCATCCATCCATTTGATTTGATCTAAGAAATGTGGAGAATTAATAAATTTCTAGGAAAGAACTTACCCATGGCCTTAGAGATAAGAGTATATGTTTTCTTCTAAGAATTGCGAATATTAAACTTAATTCTAATTTCCTTCCAAGACCCCAAATACTTGTCAACCAATCTTGAATAGTATAGATACTTGAGTTATGTCATCTTTTAGCAGAGTAACATTGAATTAGTGTAAGAGGCTTATTATTAAGAAAAATACCCCACCAAATGGATCTATCTAGCACAACATAAGATGGGGTTTTCCATGACAAATCTATTAAAAATAAAGGATCTAAAATGACACCAAGATTTCCAAATAGAAGAGAAAACTTTGGATCCAAATAATTTAATGTCAAAGTCCCCAAAAACAATATCAAGTAGAGGAGTATTATGCCAATCTTTATCTTTTCTAATAGAAGACCTATTAATATTGTTTCTAACAAGGATTTTCCAAGGTTCATTCCTATTTAAAGACTTAATAATACATTTGAAGGCAAGAGCTATGCCTTGCATTTTAAGATCTTTTGAGCCCTAGGCCCCCCATGCTTTTATGTGATCAATACAAATCTCACTTAACACAATGTATTATCTTGTTTCCTATACCATCAGACCAAAGAAAGTCTCTCAAAATTTTCTCTATCTTATTAGTTTGATAGTTAGCTAAAATCCATGCTAAAGCATAATAAGCTACATGCGAGGACAAGAAATTTTGAACAATTTGAGCCCTCCCTCCAATAGATAACATATGACTTTTCCATTTAATATTATTTCTCTCAATCCTTTTAAAAATTCAATTTCATATTTCTTATTTTAAGGGTTCGAGGCAAAAGGAATCCAAAATATCTCACAATATCATTAGAACCTTGTCACTACCAACCTTTTCTACTAAGCCAATCTAGAGGATTATCTAACAATCCTAAGATAATGGATTTCATAGGAGACATCTTGGCTCTTGAAGCTAAGGAAAACATTTTAATTGTGCCAAGCATGTTATCAAAGTTTTCCTCATACACTTCAACACAAGTGACTATGTCATCAACCAACTGCTCAATTGAGAGATCTTCATTGTTAGGCAAGACTAAACCTTTGACAAGATTACCTAGCTGAGTGCTTCTAAGAATGTAAGATAAGGCATCAATAGCAATAACAAAAATGCTAGGTGCTAAAGGGAAACCTTGTCTTATAAATCTTCCTAGATGGATATTGATAGCTCACCATTAACTTCAATAACAATATTTGAATCATTGAAGAGGATTTTAACCCAATTATAGTATTAAGGAGGAAACACGAAGACCTTCAATATTTAAATTATAAACTCCCAATTCAATTCTATCATACGGTCTCTAAAAATCTTGTAGTATCATGGAAACAAATTTTTCATCTCTCTTGGCCCAATGTATTGCCTCCCATCTAGTCAAAAGATTATCCAAGATGTACCCTACCTTGGTAAAGCCAAATTGAGTCTTAGAGACAATATTATTGGTAATATTAGATATTCTTCTTGCCAACATTTTTCCAATGATTTTATAGGAGATACTTAAAAGTGTTATAGGTCTCCAATTTTAAACCAAATTGACATCATGTCTTGGGTAATAGATTGATAATTCCTTTATTAATATTCCCCAAGTATCTAGATCAATAGCATAATCATGAAGTTCACACAATTCTTGGGAAATCCAATCTTTATTGGCCTTATAAAACTCAACAAGTAGTCCATCGAGCCCTGGGTACTTTGTTGACCCTAAAGGAAATCAAAATATTATGAGTTAGTGCAAAACACTTAGTCATTTACTAGATGGAGTTAATCAGTCAAAACTATAACCAAGTGATTCTATATAGGCCAAGTGATATTATGGAGAAGATGTATATAATCAATTATGACTGAGAAGTAGTTACTATTGAGTAGATATGTTGAAAATATTCTAGACTATGCTAAATTATTGAGAAGGGATGGTTGAATTAGTAACTTCTAAAACTTCTACAATTTCAACTCTTATTCCAACAATCTAATTAGCATTTAATCTTTCTCATATAATATGATCTAATTGCATGCATAAGAAACTAAAAACATGAAAGAATTCATAACACTCTGACACAAAGATTTTGTAACCTAGAAACCTTCCAAAGAGAAATTAAAACTGGGGTGGGGATGATACCCACAAGCTTTAGTACTACAGTATAAAGTTGGCTTGTTAAGGCTTACATTGATCACTTCTAATGATCTGTCCTATTAGGAGCAATAAGGATTGTTAGGTCCACATTGTGAAAGGATTTACAAACATACAATAAAGTATGCACTCGATAAAGAGATATTCAAAAGACTGTTAGATCTACCTTATTTAAAGGATTTAACTGATCCACCTATTAGGATGAAACAATAGCTGATCTTTGATCTGTAACTTGATTTGCAGAATGAGATTCCTTTATGTACTAATCACCTTGCTGTGATAGATATGTCTTTGCTGCTCCATATACTGCTGTAGCCTTTGTAATTCACTCTTTTATGCTCTTCTCTGATTATATTTGATTGCATTGCATTCACATTCACACACTTGGATATGATACAATTCACTACATATATACCAATCCAATTATGCAAATTACAAAGTCATCCACAATACAAGTTTATAGAAATATTACAAAATTGGCCCAAATGAAGACACTTGGGTTTTGAAGACTGACTCAGTGAGGTTTTGATACTCAAAATCCACTATCAATGCTTGACATCATCATGCACTTGGTAGATGTAGAAGCTCAGTCCATACTAATCACTTCCAAGTAGTCTTGAACTTGATCTGCATTAGTGACTCGGTGAATACTATGAAACTTGTCATATAAACTGAATTACTTGTTTATCTTTGCATAGCTTAGTAAACACTATCACCTCGAGCTCAGTATAAATTGAGTCACTTGTTTAACACAAAGTAGTTCAGTTAACACTGGACTCGCATCACATAAATTGAAAACCCAATAAAGACTGCATAGCTCAGTTTGCATTGGTAAACTTGGCATACACTAAGATGCACGATTTATATTGCTGATCTTCAATGTAACTGTAACTACTTGGTAAGCACTTGAATTTTTCCAAAGGATTTTGTAGCAACTGTAGAACTCAATGACAATTGAAATGCTTGGAAAACATTGTTAACTATACAATAAGCTCGGTAGCTATTTACAATTTGCATAAGTGTGTATCACTAATAACAAACTTGACTAATATGTCAACAACCTCCCCCTTTGGCATTAGTTACAAAAACACTTATTAGCCAAAACTGAATTCAAAAAATTTTCTAAATACCTTTTATCTATCACCTTGTGAAACTAGCTCGGTAGAGTAATTGATTTTGTAAGATATATATTTTTACATGGTAAGGTTCTTTCATACATTATACTATACATCTTCTTGCTATACACAACATATACTTACTGACATATCTTCCTCCCCCATTGTTTTGACAACTTATTGCATTTTATCCCCCATAACATATATTGTTCTCCTCCTTTTTGACATTAATGCCAAAGATTTATTCTATTTATTTACATGGTAACACCAAAATGAGATAAAAATTCTGAGTTTACCTTGATTATGATTGCCAAAGTTTTATCCCAATTGTCTTGTAGGACCTTACATGTGTGAAGTGTAATCTGCACTTTTGCTGACAACTCTATCATGTGGTTAGCTATGGAGAAGTTATTGTCATGGATGAGAGTTTTAGAATGTGCAATGTGTTTATATAGTGCATCCATGTTGGGAAGAATCATATTCTGTATATCTACCAAAGTAGATCTTATCCTTGTTTCTTCTCTAAGAAATTCTGCTTGTATATTTGTCAAAAATCTTATCTTCTTGAAGTGTGCAAAACTTGAACTAGGGTCAAGTTGCAATTGTTGAGTGCTTGACTTGAGATCTTCATCTATTTTGGATAATTTGTCCTTTATTTCCTTGGTAAAATAAAAAAGATAACATAGCTTACCAAAAAGTGATGATACATTTATACAAGATGTTTCCAAAGAACCCAAAATTGTAGAAAGTTCTACTTGATAGATAGCTATTTGTTGAGCAATGTGCTCCAACACTTTATTATTAAACTTATTTTCTACCTTCTGCACTAGCTATCCTACCCATTAGTATCTTCATTAAACTTCTAGACTACATCTGCTAGCTGATACAAAATTGGTTGTAAAGAATCAACCTCAATGCCTATGGCCTCTGCCAAAATGTTCTTTGCATCCTCAATAATTTTAAATTCCTTATCTCTTTTCTCTCTTAATCTTTGTTGTTTGTCTTTCTTCTGGAGAATTTCACCAAATGACTGCATTTGGTCTAGAGTGAGCTTGGAAATATCCCAATTTGGGATTACAATTTCCTCATCTAGGTCTATTTCTTCCTCCATCTCTTTTCCTTTACCCAAAAATTTTGTGTTCGATTGAGCCTTGGTCTCAACTATCCTTGCACTTATTGCTTGTGTGCCCAGAATAAAAATAATTGTAGATATACTAGGACTAGCTGTAAAAACTGATACTACACTTATTAAAGGAATACTAATAGAAATACCTAAGGAATCCAAAATTGATGTAGATGTGTCCAAAATTGTTGTGCTCAAAACTGAAGTAGCCAACTCAATTGAAGAGGGAAGAGTCTATAGATTGATAGATGAAGTGGAGGTCACTTTAGTCAATGATGTGCTAACCTAAATAGGAGCAAAGAGTGATTGGAAATTTGAGTTGTCACTGGTGGTCACAATCAATCTTGTTGGGGCTATCTCCATGCTTGATGTTGTCACTAGTTTTCTTGGAGAGTGAGGAAGTGAGGCAGTGACTGCTGCAACTATCTTAAATAGATCAGTTTCGTCATCATCTTGCTTTGCTTCCTCAGTAGCCTCTTGCCCTTGTTCCTCTTCATCATCATCATCTTTTACATCAACTGGAAAATCACTCAGTTTATGTAAAAAATAGATATTTTTCCATGTGTTAGTTGCATTCCTTACAACATGTTCAATATCTTTTATCAAAATCAAGCAAGTGTTGAATTTCAAAGAAAAAATTTCTTCATTTTTCTTTAGTGACTCTTTTACCTCTACATCTAATATGCTCAGTATAAGCTACCTCAGAGTTTACCCATAGATGTCTTTGATAGTTTGCATGACAAATTCCCATCTTGGCTTGATTTTCTCCAACAAATCATTAGGCATTTGAGAAGCAAGCTAGTCTGGTGAGTATTTCCATTTACCCATTTTGTCCATAACCAGATCTTCTATTTTCTTTTGCTCTTCAACTATCCTAATTTCATACTTTAATGACTTAAAGTTTATTATACTACTCTAGCTTCCAGATATTTCAATCTATCTTGGAAGGTGGGTGGAGGCTTTCTGAATATAATGTCTCCTCCTTGTTAGATTTCTTCCTAGAGGATTTTCTTGTGAATACTATAGTGGATGGCTTTGGTGGCTTGGTGATAATTACCTTCCCCTTATTTCTCAATGGTTCTTTTTCCTTAGATTCTTCCTCATCCTCTACTTCCACATCCTTTGCTTCCTTATCTTCACCTTTTCCCTTGGTCAAAGAAGGGTAGAACTTGTTTTCAGTTTAGCAATTCTTTTCTTTCCTTTGTTAACTACCTGAAGAAGCTTTATTTCTAGTTCTATCCTGGCTTTTGCTTCATCATATGTACCAAAATATGCAGCCCTAGGATCAACTGGTTCATTAACAAGTGCCTCAATGATGTCTTTAGTT
Source organism: Cupressus sempervirens (assembly GCA_028749045.1). NCBI lineage: Eukaryota > Viridiplantae > Streptophyta > Pinopsida > Cupressales > Cupressaceae > Cupressus > Cupressus sempervirens. The sequence goes on from CM053785.1 coordinate 571,601,460, forward strand.
TCATCAATATTGACCTAATATCCAAGAGGTTTCACCCATGTAATTCTAGGCTTAACTGCCTGAATGTATACTTTGTCACTATTGACCATAAAACACACATCATCCTTATAATCTTTAACAAGTTTCGTGGGGATTTAATATTTATTATTCATTTTCTCCTTGAATGGATCAAAATAGTTATCCATAATACTATTATAGTTTTCACCCATCTCAGCAATATATTCATTGATCTAATAAAGTACAGACACATCTTTTCTCCAACCAATAGTGTCTTTTGAAGGGAAGAACTTTTAAATGTAAGAGAATAGATGTGTTAATAGGGAACCAAACTTACATGGATTATTCTTTGATTTCTTTATGCTTTCCATATTCTTGTTGAACTATCTCAACAATAGATCAACAAGGTTGAAAGATAGATTGTTCTTTACTACCTTGTATGCAAGGTCAACTACTTTGCATGAGATGTTGTTTAACCCACTCGAGCTATAAATCTTGTGTGAAATAATATGGATTCTAAATTTCAACTCCATGTCTATGATAGTGCTAATCTTCATTCCTTTTCCATCCCATTCTGCTAGGGTTTTCTTTTCAAGTTTTTCCCAACCTAGGATTTTTGTCATCTTTGCTTTGGCTAACATTGGGAGACCAATGATTTGATGAATCATCTTCTTTGTGATCAATACTGGTTGCTCCAACCACAAATGTCAATTATGCACTTGACTAAGGATAAACCTAATCCATTTTACTTGAAATTCATAGGGCATGTGAGGGATGTGAGTTAACCCTTTAGTTTCTAGGTGTTGGTCCTTAGGTTTCAAAAATCCATTCACACATAGATTAAATAGGGCATCATCCATTTCCAAAGTTCCAATTTCTTGAATAACACATTTAAAATGAGTGCAAATATCATTGATCAATAGTACCTTTGGAGGGATTTGAGACTGCACTCCACTCAGATCTTGGGTTTCGATGATTGTAGGAGTGAGCTTGAAATCCAGTGTCTTCCATTCCACTCCATGAACCAACATGTCTAATACTTGCTTTTCCTTGCTACTACTAGATGCCATCTTCACTCAGTAGGTAGGGTTTGAGAGAATTTGAAATATTTCACTAATAATTTACTAAAATCAGTTGGACTCTCTGAAGATCACGCTTCGCAATAGCTCTTGAAAATTTCATGGTAAAATGGACTTCAATTCCATGCCTTCTATTAAATTTTTTCCATAAATTCTTAGTACAAAAGGTAGATCAATTGACATCATGTTGACAGACTATCATCCACTACTTGCATTGAACACTCAGTGAAGTCTTCATGACTTGGTAATCATAAGCATCTTCATTACTCCTGACCTCACTCTGTATAGTCTGTGACGTGACCTCACTTAGTAGAGAAGGTAACTCGCTAGACACTAGTATCCTTTTATTTGGTGATCCCTTTGTATCTTGAATATAGATTTAGATCATTTTGTTCTTTCAATCTAGAATTGTTTTGGATGTCTTCTTTGATAGGCTAGTTCCAGTTTCTCCTTTGATAACTTAAGTAGAAATGATGGAGTCACCCAATTCTTGAGTGACTTGATCACCATTTCTTGGACTTGTATTCTTAGTAGACTTTGGAATCTATTATTGTATCATCTATTTTTTGATGTTATCAACTTTTTCCTTCTTCTCATCTTCAATTCTACTAGTATTCATACAGTTCTTAGCAAGATGACCAAGTTCTATACAAATGAAACATCTTTTAGTAGTATCTCTTTTCCTCAAATGATGCTTTACACAATTCATTCCAATGTGTCCAAATTATCCACAATAATCACATTACACTAGGTATTGTAGTCCCAACCAAATATGGCTTTCACAATCTCCTCTACTAGATTCAATATCTAGGGTTTGCATTCTGATGATTTGTGTCCATGCTTCTTGCATTTGTGACATTTGCCTTCAAATCTTGGTTTCTCTTTGCATTCATTAGCCTTATGACCATGCTAATTGCAATTGTAGCATTCCAACATTTTTTTGAAGTATGACCTATCTTACCACAGTGATTGCAAGTAGGTTTTTTATTCTTTTGAGCTCCTTGCTTGAATGATTCTCCTTCTTTTATATATCCAATTCCTAATTTTCCTTTTTTTTTATAGAGATTTTTCTCATTCAATTGATTCATGTTTTTTTGAGATTTCATCATTTTTTTGTTGATTTTATTTTCAAATTTTAGATCATTTCATAATCTTTCATTGATTTTCCTTCCAAAATTTAGATCATTTCGTAATCTTTCATTTTCAAATCTTAGGCTCATGATTTCCTCATTTGCATTGGAGAGCTGATCAATAAGGTCTACTTGTTGAAGGGATTGGTTCTAGATTTCATTGTTCCTTCCTTCTATCTCTTCTTTCATCTTTTTCTTCTACTCCATGACTTCACATAGCCTTTTTGACTAAATTTCTTGTTCTCTTCTTAGTTTCCTTACTTCTTCTTGTAGAGAACCATTCTTTTCTAGGAGTTCTTTGATTGCTTCATTGGATTCATCTAAATTTCTTGAATTGAAGGTCTTCAAATTTTCTTCAAATTAGAGATGATCATTCATTTGAATTGCAAGTTCTTTTTTTTGTCTTCAGGGATTGAGAGAGTTGCTCCTTTTCTTTCTTGAGTTGGGCAATAGCCATTTCCAAATCTAGCTTCTCATTGTCAATAGCTTTGTCAAGTTTGAATATCTCCATGGCCTTGATCTTTTCTCAAGTTGTTAAAATTTCTCTTGAGAACCACAAAGCTCTGATACCAATTGTTTAAAATATTCTAGACTATGCTATGTTATTGAGAGGGGAGGGTGAATTAGTAACTTCTAAAACTTCTACAATTTTAACTCTTAATCCAACAATCCAATTAGCATTTAATCTTTCTCATATAATATGATCTAATTGCATGCATACGAAACTAAAAACATGAAAGCATTCATAACACTATGACATAAAGATTTGGTGAACTAGAAACCTTCCAAATAGAAAGTAAAACTAGGGTGGGGATGACACCCACAAGCTTTAGTACTATAGTATAAAGTTGGCCTGTTAAGGCTTACATTGATCACTTTTGATGATCCACCATATTAGAAGGAATAAGGACTGCTAGGTCCACCTTGTGAAATGATTTACAAACATACAATGAAGTATGTGCTTGGTAAAGAGATTTACAAAAGACTGTTAGGTCTACCTTGTTTAAAGGATTTGATTGATCCACCTATTAGGATGAAATAGTAGTTGATCTTTGATTTGCAACTTGATTTGCTAAATGAGATTCCTTTATGTACTAATCACCTTGCTATGATATATATGTCTTTTTTGCTCCTTATACTATTATAGCCTTTGTAATTCACTCTTTTCTACTCTTCTCTAATTATATTCGATTGCATTGCATTCAAATTAACACATTTTGATATGATACAATTCACTACATATATACCAATCCAATTATGCAAAATACAAAGTTGGACACAATACAAGTTTATAAAAATATTACAAAGTCAGTCCAAATGAAGACACTTGGGTTCTAAAGATTGACTCAGTGAGGTTCTACTACTCAACATCCACTGTCAATGCTCAACATTGTCATGTACTTGGTAGATGTAGAAGCTCAGTCCATACTAATCATTTCCAAGTAGTCTTGAACTAAATTTTCATTGGTGACTCAATGAATACTACAAAACTCATTATATAAATTGGATCACTTGTTTACCTTTGCATAGCTTAGTAAACACTATCACCTTGAGCTTGGTATAAACTAAGTCACTTGGTTAACACAGAGTAGCTTGGTTAACACTAGACTCACATCACATAAACTATGAACTTGGTAAACACTACACAACTTGGTTTGTACTGGTAAACTTGACAGACATTGAGATGCATAGTTTACATTGCTGATCTTCACTATAACTATAATTGCTTGGTAAGCACTAGAATTTTTCCAAAGGACTCGGTAGCAACTACAGAACTCAGTGACAATTGAAATTCTTGGCAAACACTATTAACTATACAATAAGCTTGGTAGCTATTTACAATTTGAATAAGTGTGTGTCACTAATAAAAAACTTGACCGATATGTTAACAAGATCAAGTGTCACCAAGTATAAAGTGGTTTCCAAGTAGAAACATGTTTCGAGTGGTATAGAAGTTGAGTGGTTTAGTTAAAGACAATTACAATTGAAGCTAAGTAACAACATGAAGAACTAGTATGCACCTAGCATTAGAAAGGTATATGTTCTAAGTAACACAATTCTATATAAATGTTTAGAATGGCACAAACATTGATGTAAACCATTTTTTCAACTAAGGAAACATATTTTTATGATCAAGGAGAGAGTCAAAGAGGTAATTAAATTTGTAATTATAAGTAATTTATCCCTATATAATGAGATCAACCAATTATAAAATTAGAAGGTCTAAATAGCAAAAAGGATGAATCTGGATCATTGTTTGAGATCTAGAAACTTCTATGATAGCTATTTAAGCATGACTTCAAGTCAGATCTTGTCGTTGTGACTTAGAAGTTTGGATGTGAAGCTAAAGGTGAATTCAATGTAGTTGAATGCTGGGGAGTAGCAAGGTAACTGAGAAGTATAGTGAAGAGTTATTGAAGATCTATCACAAAGAGGTGATATCAGAATGTATAGAGGAGATCTGTCATCAACATTAAAAATTGAAGGATCAATGTACTATAATATTTTAATAGGTATTTTATTGTAAAATTCTTAACAAAAAGACCATAATAGGCCTATTATAAATATCCCAATAGAGTGCTCACTTAATTGTGTAGTTAAAATCCTTTAGTCAAGGTAGAGTGAATTGTTAGAAAGTAAAGTCCACCAATATAACTGGGGGTAGGGTGAATTAGTTATCCAACTATTATAACAATTATCAACCAAGTCCTTAACTATATGTGAAATATAATCAATGACCATAACAAGATACTCATACAAAATAACACTAGAATGTTAACTAGGGAAACTCTTGATTAGAGGGAAAACCTCGGTGAGGATGGTACCCACAAGATGATGTACTAATATAATATTCTTTGTTAGAGGCTGGACCCTTTTAGGACTTGATAATTTTTTTTAGTACATATCAATCCTTGTTAGGAGACTTTGTATCCCTATTAGGAGATTCCAACCCTATTAGGTGTTGTGCCAACCTTGTTAGGAGTTGGGCAAGATCACTGGACTCATTGTCCAACTGATCTCTATATTATTCCTTTTAGAATAATAGAAATGAACCATGATTACATAATTCCTCTTCCTTTGTCCTATCAATTAGGCTTTTTCTCCTTCTAATCTTGATACCAGATCACAAACTTTGCATCCAATAATCCCTTGGATTGCTTACTTGTATTTACCAAATAATCTACTCTTATTCACAAAATCAAGATTATAATACACACCTACAATCAAGGAAAATATCCGTCCTTTATACCATGTCCTCAAAATAATTTTTTGAGTTGGCTTTGACATTTTCCCAATTAATTATAATAGGACCATATTAAGATAATTAATTATATTACAATTACACAACACTTTTGGATCATAGTATTTATAAATTCTCACACGTGTGACTCTAGACCTTACAAACTCATAGACATCACCATCAAACTATCTACTATCACTATACATGTTCGCACATAAAGATTCTATCTATGTTAGGAGATACAATCCATTCATAAAAAATGGCTTGTCAAATACTCTATCTATATACTACTCTTTGTAAATCAAGCATATCATCTGAGTTTCTTTGACTTACATGATGTGCACTTAACCTCATCATTAGGAAATAGTTTAGAACACATCCTTAGCCACACTTGACCTGATCATCACTTATCTATCCGTACAACCTCAATCTCTGTCTGCTACTCTGCCAATCTTCATAGAAACCATAATACATTGTCATCAATGAGAACCATAGTCATGAATGTAACATGTTAATCATGCTATCTATCTCTACATGGTCTGGTAATGCTGAGGATACTCCCCCAAAGGAGTACCAACAATGTTCATGCTACCAATCTCTCCCTTTGGCATTGATGGAAACATAGATGAAAAAAACTAAGGTCCAGGAATACCAAAACAATACTCTACTATTGTTGTTGTTGTTCTCATCTTTTAAAATCCTCCTCATCAATGAAATCTAAAACTTATTTGAACATTCCTCTATTCAACATCTTTTTCCTTAGGAACAACATTAGTTGTTCACACACACACTACATAACTCTCAACTTCTCCCCCATTCAATGTATCTCCCCATTGAAACCTTATACATAGGAGATGTCAAATTCTCCCCATTAGTCAATCCCCCCCCCGTTGATGGTACTTCTTGATGCAATCTCTCCACAATAGTACTAGGGAGATGTTTTTCTATGTGTACTCTCCCCAAATGCATACTCTCCCATCTAAGGAGACATTTTTCATGAAATCTCTCCCCCATTGACATCAATGAAAAAGGCTTCATTATTTCAATAATCTTCTTTGAGTCGTCAATCAACTCTAGTGTCCAAAGACATTATTCTAGATCAACTACCAAGAGTCCTAGATGAATGTTCTCATCTCAAATACTCTCCCATATAGGAAGCATCATCATTTAGTCTAGTCAAACAATAATGCTCTATACCTCTCAAGTACTCAAATGTATCTTAAGGAAAAGACTCCATAAAGATATCTATAGTTTGATCTTTTGTACTAACATAATCCATTATAATATATTTCTTTGTGACTTTCTCTATCAAAACATGATACTTAATAGATATATGCTTGGTCTTAGAATGTAATACAAGATTCTTAGACATACTCACTATACTTGTGATATCAAAATGTATGATACGAAGATCTATACATTCTATCCCAATGTCCTTTAACATCTACTTCATCCACATAATCTGATTACAATTATTTGTTACTGCTACACACTTTTCTTGAATTATACTTTATGAAATACAATCTTGTTTCTTGCTTAGCCAAGAATCAAGCTTATTCCAAGGAAAAATTCTCCACCATTGGTGTTTTTTCTGTCATCCATACTACCTACCCAATTTTCTTCAGTATACACACATAAAGTGAAATCACTTGATCTATTATACCATAACCCATAATTAGGTGTACCCTTCAAATATATGAATATCCTTTTTACTAGTGCATACTGATACTCCTTAGGATTAGCCTAAAATCTAGCTATAATCCTAACTATATTTTGTATATCTAGTTTGTTGTGAGTCAGATATTGCAAATCTCTAATTATTGATCTATACTTCTTTTACTCAATTGTAGGCATCTCATCTTTGCTAGATAACTTGTGACCAATTACCATTGGTGTACCAACAGGCTTACAAATTTCCAAGCCAAAATTTTTTAATAAGTCTTTTAAATAGTTAGCTGGTGAAATGAAAATACCATCATTGTTCTGCACAATTTGTAAAACTAAGAAAAACATCATCTCACCAAACATACTCATCTAAAATTCATTCTTCATATCTTCAGTAAAGTTATTACTTTCTTCATTATTACCTCCAAAGATTATATCATAAAAAATATCACAATGATCAACAAACCATTCTCAATTTCTTTCAAATATAAGTTAGCATCTTCCATACTTTATCAAATCCTAATTTTGCCAAATATTTATCCAATATTGCATACCATGTTCTAGGTGCTTTTTTTAGATGATACAATGCTTTCTTCAATTTGCATGCCATATCTTTTTCTTTAGTAAAAGGGAATCCTTCAGGCTACTCAATGTAAACTTATTCTTGAAGTTCTCCATTTAGAAATATTGACTTAACATCCATCTGATTCACTTTAAACTTCTTACTTGCTGCAAAGGACATGAACATTTTTACTACTTAAATTCTAGCTACATGGGCATATAATGATTCTTCATAATCTATTCCTTCCTATTGTGAATAACCTTTGCATTACAATCTATCTTTTTTTCTCACAACTTCACCTTATTCATTCATCTTATTTCTGAATACCCATTTAGTTCCTATTACATTCTTGTCTTTAGGTCTAAGAACTAGTTCCCATGTATCATTCTTCATAGTCTAATTTAGTTCTTCCTTCATTGCATGAATCCAATGATCATCCTTGCATGCCTCATCTATACTCTTAAGTTCCACTAGAGAAATCAGACATAATTTCCCATTTACTCTATTTCTTGTCATTACTCCTTTTTCTTTACTTCCAATGGTTTTCTCTATGTGATGATTCTTTGTTCAGTTCTTGTTAGGTATGGGAGTTGTTATCTCAACTCTTATCTCCTCTTTTGGTTCAACTCTTTATTCTCCTCTTTTCTGAATAATTTGTACATAATTCTGTAAGTCATTGTTAGTCTCAAAGAAAACTTCTATATTTTCTCTAGTAATTCTAGGATTGTCTTCTTCCTCATCAAAATTATAATTCATCATTCTTTCTTTAACTCCAAACTTTTCATCTACTTTCACATTTGGACACTCAAAAATTGTCTTAGTTCTATGATTAAAACATCTATAAACTTTACTTTTCAATGAGTAACCAAGGAACATACCTTCATCACTTCTTGGATCAAACTTATTAATATCATCATCTCTCTTTATGTAACACTTACTTCCAATTTTTTTTGAAATAATTCACTAAGGGTGTATGACGAAACCATAATTCATAAGGAGTCTTGTTCGGACATTTTTTGATCTGCACTCTATTCATGGTGTATATTGCTTCTCTTCAAAATGTCTTGGATACATCATTCTCAAACATAATTTGTCTTGCTACCTCTAGTACTGATATGTTTCTCCTTTCTACTATCTCGTTATGCTTAAAGGTCTTAAGTGATGATAACTATTTCTTAATTCCATTTTCTTCAAAAAAACATGTTAAACTCTTTAGAAGTAAATTCTCCACCTCTATCTAATCTCAAACATTTAATCTTTACACTAGATTCATTATCAACTCTATTGTTAAATATCTTGAACTTCTCAAATGCTTCTGATCCTTCCTTAATAAATGATGCCCACATCATTCTAGTGAAATCATCAACAAAAATAATAAAGTACCTTTCTCCATAGAATCCTCTTGTTTTGGTAGGGCTACTTAGATATGTATGAAAAATCTCTAGTTTCTCTATAGTAGTGAACTTCTTTCTAGGAAATGAAATGATACCTTCTTTTTTTTAACCATGATACATTCTTTGCAAACAACATTAGCAGGCTACATAATTCTAGGAAAATCTTTGATTGCAAATGTACTACTCACTTTCACAATGTTATCAAATTTTATATGACAAAAAATTCAATGCCATAACCAACTGTTATCCACTTTTGCAACCAAACAGGTCATTTTAGTAGGATTCAACTAGAACACATTACCTCTAGATCTTGTACCTATTCCAATAAGATTACCATCCTTATCTTTGATCACACAAGTCTTCTTTATGAACTGCACCTGATAACCTTTGTCAACCAATTTTCCAACACTCAACAAGTTATTCTTTAAACCATCATAAAAGTAAACATCATTAGTGTTTTTATTTCTATCAAGCATAATAGATCCTAGCACTGTGATGTGATAGATCCCATTGTTACCAACTCTAACAATTCCTCCATCACAATTTATGAATTTAACAAACTTGTTCATATCACTAGTCATACATTGTGAACATCCATAGTCTATAATCCCATCATATTTCTTTTCAACTTGAGAAACTAGAGCTTTTTCTTCTCTAATTTCAAGTATAGAACTTTCTTCTTTTACAACCACAAATACTAACCCATTATCACTTTCACTCTATACTCTTTCCTCAAATTCATAATCTTTATTTGCATACAAGCAATCTCTAGGAAGAAATTTATCTTATACCTTTTCTCTCTTTTAGGACACTTAGACACACAATGACCAAATTCATTACAAGTAAAATATTTTAATATTTTCTTACCATCTTGTTCTCTTCTCACAAGCAAGGCTATACCTTCTTCAATCTTTCTATCTTCTTTAGATTTGGATTTGTTGTTGCTAGTATAATCTCCATGGGTGCTTGTACTTCCAGATAAACAAGGACAAACACTTAATGCACTAAAAGCTCTCACCACTCTGCTCAATTCTCTAGACTGCCTCAAACTTGATTTTGTTGCTTCCAAACAAAGTCTCCTTGGTGAAATTTTTAGTGCAGGATATTAATAATTTAATCATCTACGCTACTTGCTTGAATGGTGGTATCAAAGTTTTCAAAATCTTCCACAAAATCTCATCTTCCTCTTTGAATCTGCTAAAAGATTTGATTCCTAAAACAATCTTAGACATCCTACCAATATAGCTTCTCATAGATTCATGTTCCAACATTTTAGCATCTTGAAACAAACATATCCAATTCTATAATCTCATACTTTTAGCATGCTGATCTCCTTGAAAAGTAGATTCTAAAGATTTCTAAATCTTACGATATTTTTCTAATGATTTCACCTGAGTGTATTCATTTTTAGGAAGAGCTATTAGTAAGGTCTCTCTGGCTCTCATATTGCACATAAATAGATCTCTTTTTTCTATGGTGCATTCCTCAAGCTTGCCTTCTTCTACACTTTATTTATCACTCTTTATCAAAAACCAATATCTTGGACCCATACATAGAAAATGAGTCTTCATCTTTTCCTTCTAGCTGTCATAGTTAACTCCATCAAACTTAGGACTTTCTTTTCTAAATTGACTCATCATTGATCTCCCAAAGCTATTAAGCTTTTTCTTCAAGGACATGAAGCTCTGATACCAATTGTTAGAAAGTAAAGTCCACCAGTATAGCTGAGAGGTGGGGGGAGGGGGGTACAGGGGGTTGCATCAATTATCTAACTATTATAAAAATTATCAACCTTGTTAGTCCTTAACCATATAAGCAATAAAAACAATAACCATAACAAGATCCTCATACAAAATAACACCATATATGTTAACTAGGGAAACCCTTGATCAGAGGGAAAACCCTAGTGGGGATGGTACCCATAAAATGATGTACTAATATAAATATTCCTTGTTAGACAATGGACCCTATTAGGAGTCAATAAAAACATTCAGTACATATCAATCCCTATTAGGAGATTCCAAACCTATTAGGAGATGTGCCAACCTTGTTAGGAGTTGTAGAAGAAAGATGGACCCAATTTCCAAACAACTTCAAGGGAAAGATCACGAAACTCATTATCCAATTAATCTCCATATTATTCCTTGTAGAATAATAGAAATGAACTATATTTGTACTTCCTCTTCCTCTATCCTATCAATCAGACTTCTCCTTCTGATCTTGATACCAGATCACCAAATTTTCATCCAATAATCCTTTGGACCACTTACTCACATTTACCAAGTACTCTACTCTTATTCACACAATCAATCACAATACACACCTACAATCAAGAAAAATATCCTTCCTTTATACCATGTCCTCAAAAAAATTCCTTGAGTTAGCTTTGAGGTTCAATTAATCATAATAAGACCACATTAAGATAATTAATTTTATTACAATTACACAATATTATTGGCTCACAATTTTTAAAACTTTTCACATGTACGACTCCAATCCTTGCGCACTCACAAATGTCACTAGAATAATTTCTACTATCATCATACAACTTCACACATTAAGATTTTATATATGTTAGGATATACAATCCATTCATTTGAAAATACTTCTCAGATACTCTATCTGTATACTGCTCTATGTAAATCAAGCATATCTTTTGTATTCCTTTGACGTACATAATGCACACTTAATCTCATCACTAGGACACAGTGTAGAACACATCCTTAATTGCACTTGACTTGATCATTAATTATTTTTTCATATTACCTCAATATCTATTTCCTACTCTACAAATCTTCATAGAAAGTGTACTATGTTGTTATTAATGAAAAACATAGTCATGAATGCAACATGTTAATCATGCTATCCATCTCCATATACTTTGTAAATGCTTAGGATACTCCCCCAAAGGAATGCCATAATCATTCATGCTAACATGAATAAGTCTTGTAAGCTCTTAACAGGGAAGACCCCTCACAGGGTAGACCATCTAAAGTGATCAAGCTTTGTAGCCCTAACAGACACACTTTATTTCTACAGTATTGAAGATTTTGTGGGTGTCATCCCCACCATAGTTTTACCTTCACCTTAGAGGATTTCTATATTAACATATCTAGTGTTATATTTTGATCTATTACTTATATGTGTTGTTAGATGTTATATCTAATATTACATGTTGATGTTAAATGTTAAATCTTAAATTTTAAGGTTAAGGAAGAGATGTGTGTGGTGAATTAAGTATTCATGTGATTCATGTTTGAAGTGGTGAAAGTTTTTATGGATCCTGATTCACCCTTGTCTTAGCATCTTACTTTTCCTATTAGATTTCCAATAATTGGCATCAGAGCTAAGTTCTCTAAGGAAGAAGTTTAACCACTTGAAGGTCAACGATCTTAGAGATGGAAGCCTAAAAGTTGGGAAAGTTTATTGAGAATCAAAAGATTAATTTGTAGCTTGCATTTGGGAAAGTCAAGGTTGCAAAGGAAGAACTGAAGAAATCCCTAAAGAGAAGGAAGGAGATGGAAATTCAACAAAATGACACACACTACAAAGAAAAAATCATTGAAGACCTAGACGATAAAGGCAGATCTAGTAAAACTAGTGCAATAATAGTAGATATATTGGAGAAGAACAACATTATGAATGAAGAAATAAGAATACTAAAAAGAGAACATGAAATATAGTTAGTGAGGTTGTGTGAAGTGATTGAACAAAAGAAAAATATTGAAGAAGATAAAGCAATGGAATATGGGATCAAAAGATAAATGGATACAAGACTTGATGACAAGATCAATGAAGTACAAAGGTTGACTTATAATCAATTTGACATGGTCAATTAATTACTAAGTGCCAATCATAAGATTTATAGGAAAGTGGAAGATATTTCAAATATGACATACAAGAATAACCAATAGAAAAAATGAATTGAGAGCTATGAAGGAAATCATTGAAAGGATGAACAAACCTAAGGAGGCCATAAGACTACTTGATGAATGGATACAAGGACAAAGAAAAACTATTGGCATAACTAGATTAGGTTATACCAAGTTCATATAATCTATTCAGAAAGCAAAGTCATCAAATCATGGAGAATAAAGGAATTCTAAGAAAAATAAGCCTACATGCTATCACTATAGAAACCTAGTTATACAACAAACATTTGTAGGAGAAAAACTGCTAAGCCAACTCCTAAGCCTAAATTCAATGTAATAGTTTCAATTTTTATAAGTATGGGCATCACATAAATGAATGTAGATCAAAGACTAGTAAGCCACAAGATACATCTAGATTTGCAGGCTATTGTCACACATGTTAGAAGTATGATAATAAGACACAAGATTGTAGATCTAAAGCAAAGAAAAATTGGACACCTAAAGGTCAAGGCAAAACAACTAGGCATGGAAACAATATAAATTGGGATTACAATATTTGGGTCAATTGTCATTTTTTTGGAAAGTATGGACACATTGTAGAAAATTGTGCAAGGATACATCTTAGAGGAAGATCAAGAAACTGAAGGAATTTTGGACCAATATGTTTTAACTGTTAGAAGGTTAGTCATCTAAGTAGAGACTGCATGAACCAAGCAAGAACAATGGAAATACAAAGGTCAATGCTAAAGAAATAAGAACTCATATGAATCAAACTTGGAAAAGGAAAATTGAAGGAGAAAGTAGTGGAAATGGTGAAGTTGTGATCACCCAATCCAATGGATTGGGTGATTCCCCCACCTCAAGCTAAGTAAAGAGGTATATATGGAACTTTATTTTAAATTGTTAAATTATACATTAGTTCCTAATATAATATGTACTAAATTCAAAATCAACATGTTAAAGAATGTATGTATGAGGATAGATGAGAGGTTTTAATTGAGTAATATATTTTGGTGTCGAGTTGAAGTGTTAAAGTTGATCGAGTATCAGTATTGGGGTCTTCAAAGTGTTTTGAAACTAAGTTAAAATGTTAGCTATGACCAGGATATGGTTTTGAACAAGTAGAAGGAGTCTATAACTGTAATGATTGAGTTTCCCTATGTTGGTTGAGACAACTATAACTCACCCACTATATGTACGAAGCATTGATGAGGCCTTAAAATTGAAATTTCCAATCTATATAGAAAGATTTATAAGTCATTTAGATTACAAAAAAATTGAGTGTTCTAAAGAGAAAATTTTGTTTGGGCATCTAAGAGCATTTGAGAAAGTTTGTGAAATAGTTACAAATCAAGGGAATTTGCATTGAAATTGAATTGTGCAAATTTTGTGAATGAATCCTAAATTGAAGAAATCACATCAAGCTCATCCACAACCAAGAAGATAATGGAGTTAAAGGTTAGTAACACTCGATCAAAAAAAATGCTTGTCCCCCACCTAAATTTAGAGTGTATCCTAAAATTTTGATGGAGATTCCTCAAATGCCCTATCATCAATCCCACCTAGGGTAATCATGATCCACAATGTAAGTGTTGAAAATAATTGGTTAATTGTATATTGTCTTTGATGTCACACAAAATGTCATATATTTACTAGTTAGTGTATGCCAAGCTAACTTGAGCAATGAAGACAATTTCTTCCGTCTACAAAGCATTCCAATGTTTGCCAAGTTCAGAAGATATGTTGAAGAGAAGTTCACAGAAGTTGAGTATTAACCGAGCTCACTGGAGTAACAAAGGAAAGTTGGATGGAAGCAATGTTAAACAAGATCACTTAGTTACCAAAGGAAGTTTATAAAGATGCAATGCTAACTAAATTTAGTTGGTGAACACAAGAAAATAATTTTTGAGATAGTGTCTATCGAGCAAGGTTGGCTAATGAAGGATTTTTTTAGTTTTGGCATATTGAGTTTAATGGATTTGTTTGTTGGTTCTATCTGACCGAGTAGATGAATATTAATTATTCTAAGTTGTATTCAAGATGAATTGATAATGTATATGATATAAGTATAAGCTCAAGGATTGAAAAGAGAGTTTGAATAAATGGAAGAATAGAAGATTCTTAGAGGAAGCAAATTAGAAATATAAGAAGAATATCCTTGAGGAGATGCAAAGATACATTCAATTAGTAAGCATCAAGTATTCAAGCTAGAATTGAGATCTAAAATCAGAAATATAGTTGAATAAAAAATCAGGTCATCTCATTGTTGCTCTCTAACTATTGTAGCAGTGATCTAAATCTCTTAACAGAGTTGGCTTAATATCTATTTGTAAATTGTCTAATAAGGTGACATTTCTATATTGGAGTTTCTAAAGACTTCTAACTAATTAAATCCTCTAACAGGGTCACACCTAATAGTGTTTTTTGTAACCTTTAATAGGGTTGGCTCCTAACAAGGCTCACTTCAGAAGAGTGAAAATAAGTAACTTGTTGCAATTGGTGGTTTTTCCCAAATTGTCTTTCCACATTAGATATTGGTGTCACTTGTGTTCATGCTATTTATTTCATGTGAATTAAACTAAGTTAGTTAAAGTTAATTATAGATAATATCCTAATTTTTGCTTGTTAATCATTTTCCAAGTTACAATTGTTATTTCAATGGTTACCGAGTGCTTGTGTGTTTTACAAGCTACAATAATTTTTAGTAGAGTTTATATCTTGTACTAACATATACAAGATCTAGAATTTATTTTAGTGGTAACTGATTTATCCCTCTCAATTACTCCTCTTATATTTCCAACAATTGGTATCAGAGCTTTTGCTTTTTATAGAAAAGGTTTCAAGGGCCTAAGCTAAAAGATCAGGATGTCTTATAGAAGAGTGATTCCCAAGCTAAATAGAGATAACTTCAAGGCATGGCAGGAACCTATGAAGTTGCACCTAGCAACTATCAATGATTTAGGTTTGAAATATTTGAAAAATTCTTGCAAGGCTCCTATTGGAACATTGACTATGGAGGAGATTGTTGAAAAGAAAAATCATAACATTATGATGATTGACATTGCATCACCTCTTAACTATGCTAAATTTGATGAGGTCAAAGGATGTACTATTGTTCATGACTTGTGGACCAAACTAAAGGATATCTATGGAGGTGACAATAATGTAAAAAGAGTGAAAGAAAAAAGCTTGAGAGGTCAGTTTGATTAGATAAAAATGAGAGAGGATGAAAACATTGCAAAATATGTTGAGAGAATCAAAGCTAAAATCAGTACAATCAAAGCCTCTGGAGGGACAATTGAAGTTGTGGAAGTGGTAAGAAAGGTAATCAAAACACTTCTTCCTATCTATGCAATTAGAATGTCTACTATTCAAGAGATGGGATGTGATCCAAATAACAAGATATCTTTGGGTGCTCTAGTTGGAAGATTGACTACATTTGAGCTAGATAACTATGATAATTATACTCCTAGTTCTAGCAATCTTGAATCTGCATTTGAAGCCAAGTTATCACTCAAGAAGAAAGCTATAAAGTATAAAGGAAAACAACTTGAAAGTGAAGAGGAAGACATTTCTGACAGCGATCTTGAAGCCATTGAAGCATTGCTTGCAAGAAGGTATCTCAAAGGAAAAGGGAAGTACAAAGGTAAAATTCCTCTAATCTATTGTTCTTGTGAAGAATTTGTTCACATTGGTACAAGGTGTCCAAACAGACAAGACAAATATGAAGAGAAGCATAAAAAGTATAGAGGCAAGAATGATTTAAATAACTTCAAGGACTACAAAGAAAAAGGTAATAAGTCTTGTTTTATGGTGAAAGATCTAGATAATAGTGACAATAATATGGTCTATATTGTTGTAAAAGATGAATCTGATAATGAAGAAGATAAAATGGAACTTATCTCTCATATTAGAAAAAATGATACATAGATTATTGATAGTGGTTGCTTACATCATATGACTGGTGATAAAACAAAGTTTGAACATTTTGAACATTATGATGGTGGAAGTGTAATATTTGGAAAAAATGAGCCATGATGCATACAGGAAAAAGGTTGTATCTTACTAACCAATGAACTTAGATGTGATAATTCTTATTGGGTTGAAGGACTAAAGTATAATCTATTGAGTGTGACATTTTTGAATAACATTGGATTCAAGGTATAATTCATGAATAGGAAAGACAAGCTACTAGATGGAAAAATAAATCTAGTTGGGTTTGGTAATCAAACAAAAGGTAACATAATCTACCTAGATCTTAGTGAAAGTTCATGTTTCATTTTTGAAGTAGAAGAAAGCTAGTTATGGTACAAAAGGTTGTGTCATGTGAAATTTGATAATCTAATCAAGATAAGAAAAAACAAAAGAGTGAGAGGTATTCCTAGCTTGAGAAAAGCTAATATGGGCCTATGCAAAAATTGTCAAATTGGTAAGATGGGCAAAACAAGTTTCAAAAGCAAGAACTATCATTCTAAAAAAAGTCTTGGAGTTGGTTCATACTAACTTATGCGGACCTATTGGAATTGAGAGCTATAGTGGATATAAGTACTTTTAAATTTTTTTTTTAAGTTTATACTAGAATGATGACTGTAATGTATCTAAAAGATAAGTCTAAAGCTTTTCAAAAGTTTAAGTGCTATCTAGCTAGAGTAGAAAAGGTTACAAGAAAGAAGCTGAAATGTTTGAGATCAGATAGAGGTGGTAAATTCATTTCTAATGAATTCAATGACTTTTGCACTGAAAGAGGAATCAAAAGACAAGTATTAGCCCTTGATACACCACATCAGAATGGTATAATTGAAAGAAGGATTAGAGCCATCATGTGCAAGAACCTTGATGATAAAAAAGAATGTTGCAATCAAATACTAGAAGGAAGCAATCAATACTATAGTGCATACCTTGAATAGAGTATAGCTGAAGAAAGACTCAAGTCAAACTCCTTATGAACTATGGTATGGCTACAAACCTAATGTAAGTTACTTGAAAGTATCTGGTAGCAAATATTATATTATGGAGGAGACAAGGAAAGGTAAATTTGATGTCAAAGGTGATGAAGGCATATTTCTAGGATACTCTAGCAAAAGTAAAGCATATAAATTCTTGAATTTGTCTACTTATAAGATCATAGAAAGTGCACATGTGAGGATTGACAAGTTTGTAGAAAAGAGTGAAGAGGAGAGCAACAAAGAACCTAAGGATTACAAAAAGTTTATTTTCTTTGAACCTGATACATTTCTAAATCCAAATTATAAGTCAACAAACTTCACCTCTTGATTCCCCAAAATCTCCAGAAGTACCTAAGTTGCAACCAGTGCAACCCAAGTCATAGTCTGAAAAACCTGAGTTAGAGAGAATGGGACCCCAGCTTGATACAAAATATCATGGGTAGGCTAGTGGAACAAGTTCTAAATAAAAAGTACCTATGTTAGAAGGTACCATGCACCTGATCAGATCATTGGAGACAAGTTAGATGGTACAATGACAAGAAACAAATTGAAAGGTACATGTCTGCTTACTAAATTTGAACCTAGATCAGTTAAAGATGCTTTGGATAATGAAAGATGGATTGAAGTGATGAATCAAGAGATAGAACATATAGAAAGGAATAAGACTTGGAATTTTTTTTCTAGAACCAATGATAAAAATGTAATTGGCACAAATTGGGTTTTCTGAAATAAGCTGAATGAAGATGGAGAAGTTTCTAGAAACAAAGCAAAGTTAGCATGAAAAGGTTATTCTCAAGAATAAGGTATTGATTATGGTAAAAAAACTTATCCTGTTGCAAGATTAGAAGGTGTTAGGACTTTAATTTCTTATGCTACATGTAAAGGATTTAAAGTTTATCAAATGGATGTGAAATTTTCATTCTTGAATGGAATTCTTGAAGAGGAAGTTTGCATAGTACAACCTGAAGGTTTTGTAGATCCTAGAAAAAAGGATATGGTTTGTTGTTGGAAATGTAAGAGGAGTAACTAGGATGGGAGGGGTGAATTAGTTACTACTAAAATAAATCCCAGATCCCTTAGATGTCAGTAAAGAAATGAAAACTGAAAAATAAATACTGCCAAAGCTTGGTAAACACACATAAAATGGTGTAACTCAGTAATAAATGGATTAACTAAGTAAATTCTTACCATATAAACTTTTAGATGTTGTCTTTGATTATCATTAATTTAACTGAGTTTCAAACATATAAAAGAAAACAACATGAACACATGACACCAAGATTTAACGTGGAAACCCAATTTGGGAAAAACCACCAATTACAACTAGTTACTGTTTTCACTCTTCTAAAGTGAGCCTTATTAGTAGCCAACCTTGTTAAAGGTTAAAAACACACTGTTAGGTGTGAGCCTATTAGAGGATTCAATTACCCTGTTAGGAGTGGCCTTGTTAGAGGTCTTCAGATAGTTCAATAGAATTGCCACCTTGTTAGAGGATTTGCAAATAGATGTTAAGCCAACTCTATTAAGAGAAGATCACTGCTACAATGGTTAGAGAGTAATAATGAGATGAATTGATTTGAATGCAACTAATTTGCTAATTAGAGATCTCTGTTTTGGCTTGTACTTGATCCTTCTTGATCAAATATAGCTTTGCTGCTCCACAAGGATATTCGACTTATCCTTCAAATTTGCTTCCTCTTCTCATTATTAAATCTTTAATAACATCTTCATTCTTTTTCACATATACTTTGAAATCACAACTTGACCTTATACTTATATCTTCCACTTTGTCAAGTCAGCTCAAATACAACTTAGAATAATTAATATTCATCGGCTTAGTTAGATGGAATAAATAGATAAATCAATTAAGCTTAATATGCCAAAATAAGAAAATCTTTTGTTAGCTGACCCAACTTGGTAGAAACTAACTGAGAAATGATTTCTTTTGGTAACCAATAGAAGCTCAGTTAACACTATAAATTTTGAAAAATCCTTTGGCAACCAAGTGAGCTCAGTTAGCATTGGTTCCATCTAACTTTTCTTTATTAATTGAGTGAGCTCAGTTAAGACTCACTTTCTGCATCTTTTCCTTTGACACCTGAGTGAACTCAGTAGACATTGCTTTATGAACTAAGCAAACACAAGAGTGCTAGGTAGACATAGAAAAATATCTTCACTGCCTGAGTGAGCTCGACATATACTGACTGATAATGATTATGGCATTTGTGTAACATCAAAGACAATACACAATTAGTCAATTGTATAAAAAAATCTCCCTTTTTGGCATTGATGGCAATAGAACATGTCATAGCACAATGAATTTTGGATTTAGACTTGAGAACTCCCTTTGTTAGTATGAGCTCCTCCTTTCACTAGATTCTTTCTCTGTCTACAACTTCTACCAAGTTCATTCAAAACTTTCTCCCTCTTTCAACAAACTTCTTCTTTGAAAAAAATTTCTTCTTTGGAAAACTTCTCCTTCTTTAGTTCCTTACTTTATTTTGGTTCCAAAAATTTCTCAGAGATATGACAATAAACTTCTCCCTCTTTGATAACACATGCCAAAGACAATAATTATGTAAATACCAATGCACCTTAAATATTGATTCATTTACAATATGCCCTCTGCTAATCCTGCACCAACTAATTGATCTTCAACAGGTTCTAGTTGATGCATCAATAAACTTTATTTAGTGAATTTTAGATAGGGGAACGACCCCTAGCTTACCTCTTAGACACATAAATGCATCCTTAAGTAATGGCTTGGTGAATATGTTTGCAATCTATTCCTTTGCATTCACATATTCCAATATGACTTCTTTATCCTACACTAATTCTCTTAAAAAATGATATTTTGTAGCAATGTGCTTTGCTTTGGAATGCATTACTAGATTCTTTGATATATTGATTGCACTGGTGTTATCACAATATAGGACTACTAGATCTTTTATCTCTACCTTCATTCCTTCCAAAAATTGTTTGAACCAAACAATGTTAGAGCAATTAACTACTACTGCTATATATTTTTCCTCTGTTGTGGATTGAGATGTACAATTTTGCTTCTTGCTTGTCCAAGATACTAGTCTTTTACCAAGAAAGAATGCTCCACCACTAGTGCCTTTTTTGTAATCAATAATTTCTGCCCAATCAACATCAGTAAATACTTTCAAGTCCAAATTGCCTCCAATTTTATACCATAAACTATAGTCTTCACTACTTTTCAGATATCTCATGATTGTCTTGATTGCCATCATGTGATTTTCCTTAGGATTTGCTAAGAATCTTGCCACTATTCTAATTTCTAGAGCAATATTAGGCCTTGTATGTACTACATATTATAATTTTTCAATCATTGATCTATATGTGGTTTGATCTACTTCTTTGGAATCATCATTTTTAAAGAGCTTATGTCTAGTGGACATAGGGGTTCAACTGGTCTTGAATTTTTCATTCCAAATTTCTTTAGTATCTCCTTGATATACTTAGATTGAGTGATGTAGATACCATTTTTGTTCTGCTATATCTGAAATCCAACAAAGAATTTTATCTCACCAAACATGGACATCTCAAATTCTTTTTTCATTTCTTTTGAAAATGCTTTGCATAAGTCATCATTTCCTATAAATAGAGTATCATCAACAAATATTTTTGCCAACACAATCTTCTTTTCTGGTCCTTCCTTGATATATAAACTACTATTATCATTTGTCCTTTAAAAGCCAATTTGTACCAAGTAATTATGAAGTTTTTCATACCAAGCTCTTGGAGCTTGTTTGAGACCATATAATACTTTGTGTATCTTGCAAACCATGTCTCTTTTGCTAGGATCTACAAAACCTTCTAGTTGTTCAATGTAGACTTCTTCATTAAGAATTCCATTCAAGAATGTAGATTTGACATCCATTTGATATATTTGAAATCCTCTATGTGTTGCATATGCTAGTAAGATTCTAACACCTTCTAGTCTTGCCACAGGAGCAAAAGTCTCACCATAGTCAATACCTTCTTCTTGAGAATAACCTTTGCACACTAATCTTTCTTTGTTTCTTGAAACTTTTCCATCTTCATTCAACTTATTTCTGAATATCCACTTTGAATCAATCCTATATTATCCTTGGGTCTAGGAACAAGAGTCCAAATTTTGTTCTTTTCTATTTGTTCTATCTCTTCATTCATTGCTTCAATCCAACTTTCATTTTCTAGAGCATCCTTAACACTTCTAGGTTCAAATTCAACAAGAAAACATGTACCTTTTAATTTGCCTCTTGTCATTGTTTCTTCTAATTTGTCTCCAATGATTTGATCAAGTGCATGATGCCTTTTGACATATCTTGCTAACACAAGCTCTTTGGTTTTTGAATGAGTTCCACCAGCTTCATCTTGAGTTTTAGTTTCAAGCTCAGGTCCTTTTTTTTTGTGACTCAGGTCCATTAGGCTCAGTTTGAACTAGCTCGATAGCCTCTGATTGTGACTTAGGTCCTTAGGCTATGACTTAGGTCCATCAGTCTTAGTTTGAACTGGCTCAATAGCCTTTGATTGCGATTCAGGTCCTTCAGGCTATAACTTAGGTTTTACTATTCTACAGCTCGATAACTATTGGGGACTTGGGAGGTGAAGCTTCCTTTCTTTCAGATAGATTTGGTAGGGTATAGGTTCATAGTAAACAAATATTTTGTAATCTTTTGATTCCTTGTTACTTTCTTCTTCATTCTTTTCTAAAAACTCATCAATTCTAACATGTGCACTTTCTATAATTTTATGAGTAGATGTATTCAAACATCTATATCCTTTACTTCTGTAGGAGTATCCTAGAAATATGCCTTCATCACCTTTTACATCAAATGTTCTTTTTCTAGATTCTTTCAATATATAACATTTGAGGCCAAATACTTTCAAGTAACTTACATTAGGTTTGTTGCCATACCATAGTTGATACGATGTTTTGTTTGAATCTTTCTTCAACTTTACTCTATTCAAGGTATGAACTATAGTGTTGATAGCTTCCTTCTAGTATTTGAAAGCAACCTTATTTTCAATCATCAGGGTTCTTGCACAATCCATGATAGATCTATTTCTTCTTTTAGCTATACCATTCTGCTATGGTGTACCTAGGGCTGATAATTATTTTTTGATTCCTCTTTCAATGTAGAAATTATTGAATTCATTGGAGATGAATTCACCACCTCTATCTAATCTTAAGCATTTCAACCTCTTTCTAGTTTCCTTTTCTACTCTTGCTAGATACCAGTTAAATTTCTCAAAAGCTTCTAATTTTTCTTTTAGATATATTACAATCATCATTCTAGAACAAACATGAAGAAAAAGAATGAAAAACTTTTCTCCACTATAACTTTCTATTCCAATAGGTCCACATAAATCTGCACAAACAATTTCCAAGACTTCTTCTAATTGATAATATTTTCTTTTAAAGTTAGTCTTTCCCATCTTACCAATTTGGAAATTCTTGCATAGACCCATGTCAGATTTCTTCAAACTAGGACTACCTCTTACTATTCTATGTTTGCTTATCTTAACTAGATTATCAAAGTTCACATGACATAGCCTTTTGTGCCATAACTAGCTTTCCTCTACTTGAGCAATAAAACATGAACAATCACTGAGATCAAGATAAAATAGATTTTTTTTTGTTTGCTTGCCAAATCCAACCAAATTTCCTTTTCCATCTAGTAGTTTAGCTTGTTCATTCATAAATTCCACCTTGAATACAATGTTATTCAACTATGCCACACTTAGTAGATTATGCTTTAGTCCTTCAACCCAATAAGCATTGTCACATACAAGTTCTTTTGTTAATAAAATACATCCTTTTCTTTTTATGTTACAAGGTTCACTATTTCCAAATCTCACACTACCTCCATTATAATATTCCATGTGCTCAAATTTTATTTTTTCTTGAGTCATATGATGTGAACATCCACTATCAATAATCCATATATTATTTTTGCTAATATGAAAGATAAGTGCCATCTTATCTCCTTCATCATCAGTTTCATCTTTCACAGCAATATATACCATTTCATCTTCATTGTTATCAAAATCTTTAGCTATAAAACAAGATTTCTTACCTTTGTACTTGAAGTTCTTGGAGTCCTTCTTGCCTTTATGCTTATTGCTTTTCTTTTCATCTTTGATTACCTTGTTTGGATACCTAGCAGCAATGTGACCAACTTCTTCACAAGAAAAAGAGATTAGAGAAACTTTACCTTTGTACTTTCCTCATCCTTTGGGATAATTCCTTGCAAGTAGGGCTTCAACAACTTCAAGATCACTATCTAAAATTTCTTCTAATGTTCCTTCTTCTTCACTTCCTGATTGACTAGACTTTGATTTCTTACCCTTTTCTTTTAGTGAGAGTTTAGCTTTAAAATAAAATTTAATAACTTTTGAACTAGGAACACAGTTATCAAAGTTATCTAACTCAAAGCTATCAATCTTCCAACTAGAGCATCCAAATATTTATATTATTTGGATCACATCTCATTTCTTGAATAGTAGATACTCTAATTACATAAATAGGAAGAAGAGTTCTAAGTACCTTGCTTACAACTATTTTCTCTTCAATGTCTCTTACAGATGCCTTGATTGTACTTACTCTTGCTTTGATCCTTTCCACATATTTTGCAATATTTTCATCTTCTCTCATTTTCATTTGGTTAAATTGTCCTCTAAGGCTTTATGATATGGCTCTTCTTACATTGTCATCTCCTCCATAGATATCTTTTAGTTTGGTCCACACTACATGAGTAGTTTTGCAATCCTTTACCTCATCAAATTTAGCATAACTAAGAATAGATGCAATATCAATCGTCATGATATTATGATTCTTCTTTTCAACAATATCTTCAACAGATAATCTTTTGGTGGGAGTCTTGTATTTAGAATCAAGATATTTGAAACTTAAATCACTAATGGTAGCTAGATATAACCTCATAAGTCATTTCCATGCTACAAAATTGTCTTTGTTCAGCTTGGGAATTTCTCTTTTGTAAGACATCCTCATCTTTAGCTTATGTCCTTGAAACCTTCTCTGGAAGCACCAAAATCTATGATACCAATTGTTGAAAATGTAAGAAGAGTAACTAAAAGGGGATGGGTGAACCAATTACTACTAAAATAAATCCCATATCCCTTAGATGTTAGTATAGAAATGCAAATTGAAAACTAAATATTGCTGAAGCTCGGTTAAACACACATAAAATGTTGTAACTCGGTAATAACTAAATTAGCTCAATAAATGCTTACCATATAAATTTTTAGATGTTTTCTATGATTACCATTACTTTAACTAAGTTTCAAGCATATAAAATAAAATAACATCAACACATATGACACCAGGATTTAACGTGGAAACTCAATTTGGGAAAAACCACCAATTGTAACTAGTTGTTTTCACTCTTCTGAAGTGAGCCCTGTTAGGAGCCAATTTAGAGGTTACAAAACACACTGTTAGGTGTGACCCTATTAGAGGATTTAATCACCCTATTAGGAGTGACCTTGTTAGAGGTCTTGGGATAGTTTAATAAAACTGCGACCTTGTTAGAGGATTTGCAAGTAGTTATTAAACAAACTTTGTTAAGAGATTTAGATCACTACTACAATGGTTAGAGAGCAATAATGAGATGATCTAATTTTAATGCAACTAATTTTCTAATTACAAAAATATGTTCTAGCTTGTACTTGATCCTTCCTGATTGAATATATCTTTGCTGCTCTGCAAGGATATTTTGCTTATCCTTCAAATTCACTTCCCCTTCTCATGATTAAATCTTCAATAACATCTTCATGTTTTTTCACACACACTTCAAAATCACAACTTGACCTTATAATTATATCTTCCACTTTTTCAAGTTGGCTCAAATACAACTTAGAATAATTAATATTCATCACCTTAGCTAGTTGGAATTAATAGATAAATCAATTAAGCTTAATATGCCAAAATAAAAAAATCCTTCATTAGTTGACCTAACTCGGTAGAAACTAACTCATAAATGATTTCCTTTATTAACCAATAGAATCTTGGTTAGCATTGGGTCCATCCAAATTTCCTTTCTTAATTGAGTGAGCTTGGTTAACACTCACTTTCTAAATCTTTTCCTTTGACACCCGAGTGAACTTGGTAGACACTACCTTCTGAATTAGGCAAACATAGGAGTGCACGGTAGACACAGAAAACTATCTTCACTACCTGAGTGAGCTCGACATATATTGACTGATAATGATTATGAAATTTGTGTAACATCAAAGAGAATACACAATTAATCAGTTGTATCCAACATTTGTAAGCTACACAAAGAATTGTATGGTCTCAAGAAAGCTCCTAGAGCTTGGTATGAAAGATTTTATAACTATTTGATGAAGATTGGTTTTCAAAGGACAAATAATAACAATGTATAAATCAAAGAAGGACTGGTAAAGAAGACTGTGTTGATAGAAACCTTTGTGGATGACACATTTTTCACCAGAAATGATGATTTATGCAAAAAAAAATTATAGAGGAAATGAGTAAAGAATTTTAGATGTCCGTGTTTGGAAAGATAAAATTCTATTTTGGATTGTAGATTCAATAGAAGAAAGATGGTATGTATATTACTCAATCCAAATATATCAAGGAGATACTAAAGAAATTTGGAATGGAGGATTCAATACCAAGTAGATCACCTATGTCTATTGGACATAACTTTTCCAAGAATGATGATTCCAAGGAAGTAGATTAGAATACATATAGATCAATGATTCAAAAACTATAATATGTAGTACACACAAGCCCTGATATTGCAGTAGCAGTTGGTATGGTGGCAACATTCTTAGAAAATCCTAAAGAAAATCATATGATGGTAATAAAAAGAAACATGAGGTATCTAAATGGTACTAAAGACAATGGATTATGGTACAAGAAAGGAGGTAGTTTAGATTTAAAAACCTTTATTGATGTTGATTGGAGTAGAAGTATTGATGACAAGAAGAGCACCAGTGGAGGAGTGTTCTTTCTTGGTAAAAGACTAGTGTCTTGGACAAGTAAGAAGCAAAATTGTATTTCTCAGTCTACAATAGAAGTAGAGTATGTTGCAACAACAGTTAATTGTTCCAATGTTGTTTGGTTCAAGCAATTATTGGCAAGCATGAAGGTAGAGATCAAGGATCCAATGGTTATCTTCTGTGATAACACTAGTGCAATTAACATATCAAATAATCTTGTGATGCATACAAGGACCAAGCACATTGCAATAAAATATTATTTTTTGAGAGAATTAGTGCATGATAAAGAGGTAAGATTGGAATATGTTAATACTAAAGAACAAATTGCAAACATATTCACCAAGCCATTACCTAAGGATGCATTTTTGTATCTAAGAGGAAAGTTAGGGGTTATTCCCCTATCTGAAGCTCACTAAATAAAGTTTGGTGATGCATCAACCAATGCATGTTGAAGATTAGTCAAGTTGATCTAGTAATAAGAGAGAGAAATGCATATGAATATGTTTTCTTTGGCATGAGATGTCAAAGAGGGAGAGTTGCTATCATATCACAAATATTTTTTATAGAGGGAGAATTGTGTGTGTCACACATCAGTCAGAAATGTCAAAGAGAATGAACATATCAAAATGGTAGAGTTTGCTGACAGAGGAAGAAACTAAAGGCGAAAGGAGTTCACACTAATAGAGTTAGTTCTCATGGATGAGAATTTTAATGAAACTAAGGATATTATCTTTAATATTATTTTTCTCTAAAATTTCATTGTATTATGACATGTTGTGTTTCCATCAATGCCAAATAGGGAGATTGTTGAAAAAAATTGGTTAATTGTATATTGTCTTTGATGTTACACAAAATATCATAAATTTACTAGTTAGTGTATGCCAAGATCACTCAGAAAATAAAGACAATTTCTTGTGTCTTCTAAGAATTCTAGTATTTTCCAAGTTTAGAAGGTATTATCTATCGAGTTCACTCAGGTGTCGAAGAGAAGTTCATAGAAATTGAATGTTAATCAAGCTCACTCAGTTAGCAAAGGAAAGTTGGATGGAACTAGTGTTAACTGAGCTCACTCGGTTACCAAAGGAAGTTTTTATAGATGCAATGTTAACCAAGTCCACTTGGTTAACATAGGAAAATCATTTCTGAGCTAGCGTCTATTGATTAGGGTTGGCTAATGAAGAATTTTTTAGTTTTGACATATTGAGTTTAATGGATTTTTTTGTTGGTACTAGCTGATTGAGGAGATGAATATTAATTATTCTAAGTTGTATTCAAGCCAACTTGACAGTGTATATGATATAATTATAAGGTCAAGTTGAGGATTGAAAAGAGAGTGTGAATATATGGAAGAATATAAGATGCTTAGAGGAAGCCAATTAGAAGGATAAGTAGAATATCCTTGAGGAGCTGTAAAGATACATTTGATTAGGAAGGATAAAAAATTCAAGCCAAAATTGAGATCTAAAGTCAGCAATACAATTGGATCAAAAATTAGGTCATCTCATTGTTACTCTCTAGCCATTATAACAATGATGTAAATCTCTTAACAGAGTTAGCTTAACAACTATTTGTAAATCCTCTAACAAGGTGACATTTCTAAATTGAGGTGTCTAAAGACCTCTAACAAGGCCACTCCTAACAGGGTGATTAAATCCTCTAATAGGGTCACACCTAACAGTGTATTTTGTAACCTGTATTAGGGTTGGATCCTGATTGGGCTCACTTCAAAAGAGTGAAAATCAATAACTAGTTGCAATAGGTGGTTTTTCCCAAATTAGGTTTCCACATTAAATCTTGCTGTCCCTTGTGTTCATGCTATTTATTTCATGCATATGTAAATAAGTTAATTAAAGTTAATCATAGATAATATCCTAAGATTTTCATGTTACACATTTTCCAAGTTATAGTTGTTATTTCAGTGGTTACTGAGTTACAACATATTATTAGTATTAATTAAGTACCTATGTGTTTTATGAGCTACAATAATTTTCAATAAAGTTTATGTTTTGTATTGACATCTAAGGGATCTGGGATTTATTTTAGTAGTAACTGATTCACCCCTCCCCTCTTAGTTACTCCTCTTATATTTCCAATAGTAAGATCACACTACATGTGCAATATAGGTAAAGTAGGTGATTTTGAATTAAGAAATGCATATGATAAACTATGTGAGAATGGAAACTAAAGGACGAGCTGTCATGCCCATAGTTTTAGGACCAAAAAAAACATAGATTTTTTTTAAAGAAAAAAGGTTATAATGAGTCTAAGACTGAACTAACTTTTAATTTACATCATCTAAATCTGATTATAGTTTTAAAAAAAGGCATTAACACATAATCCTACTTCCCTTTCCTTACTATGTATGCTTTAAAATCTACAACTTGAAACTAGCCAACATGCAATTTTTGAAGAAATATTTTCTATATTTTCTTAGGAGGGAACTAGTGGCCTTGGATGAAGGGTTTAGTTGCTCCAATCAACCTAATATGTGTCAAAATATCCCATCATAATATTATCAATATGAAAATGCATCCACTCTACTGTGACAAATGATGGTGGAAAATTATATGAAATAATCTTTTACTTTCAAAATAATATTCATAACCCAATATTGTTCTAAGGTACTTGAAAAATTTAAAACATCATGTCGGGTCTATAACATAATTCTAATTTCAAAACATAATTCATATGTCAATTCCAACTAAAACTCATCTTTAAGGTGTATGCAAGAATCATTGTACACTATCTAACTAAATATCTTTACTAACACATAGTTTACCTATTTCAATATACATAAACCTCAACATATATTAATAGCATTTGAACCCTACATATTTTGTACCCTAATCACATTCCATTAGCATGTCCCAAAAAATCATATCCAAAAGTCATTCTCCACATAATAATTACCCAAAATCAATTAACTATAATGTAGTATTAAGAATATCCACTTAGCCTTATGCAGTGAATTTATAATAAGTTAAGGAACAAACCATAAAGATCATTTAAGTTGATAAGTTAGAGTTGTGTTCATAACTATGTTGATATAAATTTTATAATCATCCATAACCTAAGATACTTTGTACCTTACACTTCATTTCCATCCATTAAAAATCCTAACCTATGAATCATTGATATAGTTATTTAACATATCCCAACATACTACTTATAAAATGAAATATTTATAACCTTAGAACTTCTCATCCTAGCACATGGATCATATCAAGTTTTCTAATGAAGCACTTGTAGAGATGGGTATAAGGAAAAATTCATTTAGTCACAAAATGTCCAATTTCCTTAAATCTCCTCCCCAAAATGTGATTCAACATGAATAACTCAATGAAACATGATATTCATATTGTATCCTCATATTAACCTCATAAATTAACACGCAATGTATCTAATATACATAACCTCATCTTCATCCTAACAAAATGTCAAGCCCATGTCAAACAAAGTCTAGATTCATAATGCCCCAACATAAGGTATCTAAGAGGTGGTCTATCATGAAAGTAAGTGAATCACAATAAAAACTTGTTTTAGGGTCTAACCAATTTTTAGTGAGGGGAAGAATACCAATCAAAATCATGAAAATCAAGAATCTGCAAACCCTCTTATTAGTAACTATCCTTACAAATATATTAACATCAAATTATCATGAGGAGAAAGATATATGATTGTGAATAATCCATATGAAATATTACAAGATCTATAACAAGGTGTATGTCTCACTCTTCTAATCCATTCTGATCTTGAAAAGTTAAAATTTGTTTGAGCATCTGAGATGGTCTCACATCCTCTCGCCTTGCTTTTGACTTCCTCCTGGAAGTCACCCAAACTAGGGCACTCTCAATCTAAGGATTTAGCTAGGCTTAGTTAAAGATTATTCTTAATTAAGGAGATTTTATAGAAGAAAACACACGTATGTCCATGAGTGTATAATTTGAACCTAGTTATCATCATGGTGTCCCTCTATTACGTGGTCAAGTTAAAGCAATAATAAAGTATTTGTTAATGCAATTGAAAATTTGCAATATTGAAGTCAAAATAAATGATGGATTCATAGGGACCATTGTCTAAGGGCCCCTCACCACAAAGGTGAAAGCTCTTAATTCTCTACTCTCCCCCCATATGGTAAATAAAAATACCCCTTAGGTATGGCTATTTCATAAGTCACATCACAATATAATTTTCCAAACATTATTCAATAGGAGACGCCTCAATAAAATAAATTAAAAAACCAAAAGTAAAAATAATTAATTCAATGATTTGAAATTTAAAAGTAGTCTC
Source organism: Cupressus sempervirens (assembly GCA_028749045.1). Classification (NCBI taxonomy): domain Eukaryota; kingdom Viridiplantae; phylum Streptophyta; class Pinopsida; order Cupressales; family Cupressaceae; genus Cupressus; species Cupressus sempervirens. Next base: position 571,632,633 of record CM053785.1, read on the forward strand.
ATGATTAAAAACCTGAATTCTTAAAACAAGTAAAGGCATGTCCCTGAGGAAAATTGACCCATCAAGATGAAAGATGGCTAAGTAGCTCAACATTAAGTTTTAACTTTTTGGCAATAGAAAGAACTTAAAAAAGAAATTGAAACAAGGAACCAAGGCAATAATTCACATTTAATAGCAGTTTCTGCATTACAAGTACAATCTGGCCATACAAAGGTCACTGACAGAGAGGAAAAAATAGTAGTTTCTCAACTATATTGATAGTTAAATGTGGACATATATCTACCCATTGGATTGATGACCCTCTAATCACATGAATATAACCAAAATTGGCATTACACACCTTGGAACATGATGAATACTAAATCAATAATGTCTAAAATAAAAAGGTTGAATTAGCATCCATACTATCCTATTAGACATTATCAATAGCTTATGTGCAATTGTACTAAAAGGTGGATTTTCACTAATGTCATTATCCTACTAGAATTTATATATCGAGGAACTTTAATCATACTTTAACACAATAATAAACAAATAGTTTTAAATTAAACGTTATCTCTTAAATTGACAAGTCAATGATTCATCTTACTAAGTACTCTCCATATTTTCTTTACAAAAATACATTTACGTATACATGATATTAGCTAAATACCATCAACCTATGATTCCATCTTTCTATGTTCTACAAATTTTATTTAGAATTTTAATATAAAATCCAATAATTATTATATGGTAGGGCTTTAGTTATATCACAATCTTAGGTATTTATGATTTAGTGAACAATTGTTAGGGCTTCTAGATTCTCTACTATATCAAGGAAGAACAATATTTATGTACAAATCTAAATTTAGGTTCATATTTGTTGTGGTCTAATGGCATACGCCCCATTTTGAGTCACAAAATGGGGACCCTCTAGTTCCAAAATCCTTTACAAAACACCCAGTTAGGTGCCTCAATCATTTAGGGCCCTCCTTTAGGTCTAGGTCAAAACTCATGGGTCAATTAGGTAGTTTTGGGTACTAAAGAGGTGCAAAAAAATCAAGTTTTCATGCTTGAAAGTGAAAAAAGTGCACACATGCACATGTGGGCTAAGTGTACAGATGCACATTCACCTCTCTCTAAGGATGCATGTGTGTAACCTCAAAGGTGTGCACTAATGCCCCCAACCCCTAGATTTATATAAATCCCTACCACTCCCATCTTCTTCCTTACTTGATCTCTAACTCCCCTCACAAACACACATTCACACCTCTTCAATGCCTAGTACTCTGCTAGTCCACTACTCTTTGCACTGGAACCTTTCTAAGGTAGACACACTTTTGAGGTGCGCACATGTGCACATGCACATGTGTATTCCCTCAAAAGTTACACATGTGTGCTCCATCCCCAATCCCCTCCAAACATAGAAACTCCACATGTGTGTAGTTGCACACACACACACACACACACACACACACCTTTCTTAGGTAGACAATGTGCACAACTATGCATATTACATTGAAGAGGCAATTCTAATGTGCAATTGCACACCATGCACACTTGCATAGGTGTGCTAGGTGTGGTAGTGTATAAATCAGACTCTTAAGAGGATTTTGGTTAGTTTTAGACTATTTTAAACATTTTAACATTAGTTTGGGTCTCATGGAAGTATTGTTATGGCCTTCTAACATCAAAATGCCAACAATTTTCCCTTTTCATGTAGATATAATGGCATCATCATCATGCTCTATGGCAAAAAAATATGGCACCAAAGCTGGTATCTTTCAAATATTGAGGAGCACCAAAGAAGTCATGATTCCAAGATAAAAATAAAGATATCTGAGACACTAAACTAGACCACATTGATTGGAACATCTTCCTAACCCTTTGCAACAAGCATAGAGAGAGGTCATCTATGGTATCACCCCTAATCCAAAGTGGGTTAGTGAACACCACTTCTAATCCAACATTAGTTTAATCATCTAAGCTAATCATGACATTGGCCCAACATTATTTACTTAAGGAGAAGGTTGTCAAAAGTAACATGAGAGTTTTTCCTAGATCTTAGGCCATGAAACATTGAAAAGGTATTCCACCTTCTACACCTAGATCAATATCTTTAGATCTCATATGAAGGTGCAACCTAATGGTATGGGGAAAATTAGATAGATGCTAAGGAGATGGTACAATCAAAGTATCTGATTGATAGGAAACCCTTGTGCCATAGAGCAAGAAAGTTTGATATGATGTGTGGGTATATGATAGATGATATCAGATACTCAAATTTTCTCTTGATTAGAGCCATGGGCCTTCTCATAGTAACTTGTAGACATGGATGGTACACTTCATCGAAACCATCAGAATAACCAAGATACCTATTGATTGGGCCACAATTCTCTATGACAATTTAGACAAGCAATTGATCTTGGTGAAAAATAACCCTCACTTTTATATGGCTTCATATATGGTGTATCTCCTAGTAGCAAGGACCATAAACTATCTAGGATTGTACAGAAAGGGAATCATCAAAGACACGATTACTTTGCCCTATGTAGTATATCCATAGCTGGTGAAAAAGAAGCTTCCACTACAAAGTGTGAGATATAGGGTGGTCAATGATGGGTTCATATATTCCATCATCAAATTCATAGAAGGGGATTATGCAAAGTGGATGTCAGTAGAGGCTGCAACATGGATAATAGGAATTGGTTCTTAGTACATCCACTTTAAGACTTTCTCCTATCTCTAGGTAGTGGTACTCTTTTATGTCCTAAAATGCTCTTGCGATATCCATCCAACATGCTTATACTACTAAAGATAGCTTGACAACTTGCCTCTACACATGAGAGAGTGAGAAAAAAACATAAGGAGACATGAGTATGGCCAATCACCATTGGAGCCTTTAAGGTGAAGAAAAATAAAGATATAGCCACATTTGACTTAGAATGGGACCAATATCCTCTTAAAGATTACCAGTCACCTCGCTTATATTTTGACAATAATGGGATGGTCCAACACCTAGTAGGCAAGAAATTTGTACCTTAAGAAGCACTAGAAGATCATTGGATAGATATAGTAGATGACTATGATTTTGGAATTAGGGACTGTTGTAGAATGAGTCTACAACTAGTAGAAAAGGTGTTGAATATGGAGACACCCCTAATGACTTGGGACAAAGATGTCCCTGAGATAATGGATCCCATGTACAATAGGGACAATATTTATGACATACTAGTCTTGAATGCAAAAATTGGGCATGAAGAGAACAATGATATGGATCATCAAGGTTGACATGAGGTCAAACTTACAAGGGAATGGATTAGGAAACATTTCTAGATGGATCCAATTCATTGGGCCATACATCTTCAAGATACAACTCAACTAAAGAGAGGAAAAGGAAAAAATGTCACTATACCAACCTACCCTATCAAATCACTAGTGAGTCTAGAAATGGTACACCAACATGAGTGGGAAATCGATTATTTTGAGATAGGAAGAGGCAAAGGAAAGAAGAAAATTGAAGCCCCTAGGGAAAGAAAGCAAGTGGTCAAGGCCCAAGTAGAACCAATTACTTATGAAATATGAGCACAACAAGAGCCAAAACAAGCTCAATAGGAGCAACAATAGGTACAACCAAAAGAGAAATGAGTTTCACCACCTTGAGCCTCATAGGAAGAAGCCTCCCCATCAGTGCCCAAAAGAGCCTAAATAGAAACAATGATGGTAGGAGTGGAAAGGAGAAGACTATAGAAGAAGATTGCTCTCTCTCCATAGGTGCTAGAAAATATTGTAGGGATGGAAGATGAAGAATAAGGGGAACAAATTGATATTGCAGCCAATGAAGAGAGAAGGAGAAGCTCAACTCAAACATCTCCATCTATTCCTAGGGAGCCTATCTAGGTTGAAACTTAAGAATATGAACAATAGAAATGGATAGTGGAAATGGAAGGTAAGGGAGCATATATTTTTGACATCTCAAATTTTGATTTTATGCCCATAGCCACCGAGATGGTAGGAGAGAAAATAAGGGAGTCTCCTAGGAATGAGACATTAGGAGAGGATTGTAATCAATTACCTCCTCTACCTCAAGGACATGTTGGTATTCCTCCTCCACCAACACAAGACATAACAAAGGTAGTAGATAAGGGATCAATAGCTCCACCTCCTCTAATGATTGAATCAAAAATAGAGAGTAAAAATATAGAGTAAGTTGAATATGTGTAGTTTCATGGTGATGAAGTATCTAAAGAAGGAGAAATAAAAGAAGAAAGACAATAAGTTCCTTTGGATATAGAGGCTAGGTCCTTAGCCCAACATAACATAGAAACTCTCTCTAAAGATATTCCTCGACATGAGAAGACTCCAGAGAGGAGTGATAGGGCAAAGGAACTTGCTTCAGAACCAACTTCTTCAACATGATACATGCAACCAATGGGGACAACACCATCATGGTTTTAAAAGGAGGTTATAATTAGACAAAAGAGGCATATGGAACTAACATAAGAGGGCGGAATGACATAATTAATAAAGGTGTTCTAGAAACCTAAGCCACCTAAGGGTGATGCTAGAACACTTACCTTCATAATGAAGAATCAATATCAAGATATCATGGAAGACATCATCATTCCACCTCCTCATGTTAACACCAAAGAATTGACTTTAAAGGACTCTCAGATGAAGGGGGTTGTATTGGGAAATTCCATGATGGATATGACAAAGGCTTTGATTACCACAGGCCTCAAGCAAGTGTTTTTACACATGGACAAATATGAGTCTAAGCTAATAATGTTGTAGAAGTAGAATGAATTGTTGAGAGGATACTTGAATGAGGTATTGGGGCCAATAGAATTTTCTAATCCTAAAATTGATTTTTGAGCTACATTAGAAAGGAAGGAGGTAAGGCCACTCTTAGATTCATTTTTGGATGCATGTCAGAAATAACATCATAGTTTTGAAGAGAGGGGAGTACAAATAATACCAGACAATTTTAACCTATTACACAATGTATAGACTAATTTCAACAAATTGGTTTATATTATAAACCAATATTTTGGGCTAATGGATGAAGTGTGTACATGGGCCAATGATTTGCAAGTAGTCATTTCTATAAAAGGGAAAAGGTATCAAATGTTGATGGAGATATACTCAGTAGAGGAGTTGGTAAATTAGATGATTAGATAGAAAAGATATATTTGGGGAATAAAGTCATGGATGGGTTACATGAAGGTATTCAACAGATTAAGAATATGACTTAAGAGCAATTATTGGAAATGGATAAATACTACAATGCCACTAGCCTTGAGATTTTTGAAGATGAGTCAAAGACCAAGCTTTCCTTGGTACAAATTGTAGTTCAACAGTTCAAAGATGCATTTGAAAATGCTTCATCATAAGATGATGTAAGACACACATTTAAAATTGAAGAAGCATTATTAGAATTGGATACTAAGATTGAGGATTTTGCAGATACAAGAATAGAAGTGAAGAACTACCAAAAAGTAGTTAGGAATAAGTATGATTCATTAGATTTACTAGATGCTAATGAAGTAGCACAAATAATAGAGATATTCAAAGGCAAACATCCAAACATCATTTTGGTATGAACGGGAAGAAAATCAAAATTATAGAAACAATTTTTGACACTTAGAAGAATTTTTGGATTTTGGGTCCTTTCACCAAGATGCACTTTTCCAAGAGGTGCACTGACTATTTTGAAGAAGAAGTAATGTACCAAAAGTTATTTGCTAGTTGCTATTTTAGAGAATTCCATGCATCAAAAACAACGTGAGGATACTTCAACTCCCAGAGACACCTAGAGAAGGCCAAACTTCCATTTTTAGAGTTCTCGGTGATTCCCAGATCATCTCATGGCTTCTATCTTCTTAAATCCTTCTTCTTTTATTATTTTAAGTCATGTAAAGGATCATGCACCCATTAATTGATATAAAAGAGAGTAGAGATCTACTTAGCATCATTTAGAGCATCAGTTTGTATGTAAATAAGTTTATTTTATTAGTTTTTTTAGCATGAGTTTGCATTAGAAGAGCTCTCACTCCTAACACAAACGGAGGAGATGATTTCTTTTAAATACATGGATGTAATATGTACTACAGTCCATTATTTTGATGCAATAATATATGCTATTGGTGCTTTCATTTTGAGTGTAGTTATTCTTACCAGAGTGTGTTATTTTTGTGAATGCATGCTCATGAATAATGATGGAGCTAATGGTTTTATTGCATTTTTAAGATTGTGCAATCTTTTAGTTTTGGTGTTTGCCTTTGTTAATGAATTCTACTATTGTGATGAATTGGAGAAAGGACCACTATTGTTCTTGCATACTATTTTGTCTCATGTGAGTGTAGTATTTATGGCCTCATGATTTGATAAAATCTGAAACATCTTTTGGTTATTGTTGAATTTCTCATTGACAATTGCATTAATGGAGTTGAGGAAGCGTTGCTCCTAATTTCATTAGTTCCTACTAAATCGAATTGATAATTTAATTTGTAGTTGTGACTTTGGCTTATGTTCATTAAAAAAATCCCTTTCAATAATTTTCTTAAAATCTCTTATTACTCTATCTTTGTTTTTTTTTTCAAACAATTCGTTAAAATAGGAATTCATATAGTTGCATTGATAAACTGCATTCATCATAAAATTTAAAATAAAAAAATATATCTTCCTTTGTGGTTACATTTTAGTAGAGTTGTGAAGATTGGTGGGTACCAAAAAAGGCCTCCTTGTGAACGCAGATTTATTTATCTTCAATTGAGTTACCTAGTAGGTTGAAAAGCAACCACCAAAAACCTTGGAGTTGGTCATTGATGAGCTTTTCAAGAAAGAGATTTGAAAGGATTTCTATTGTTAAGCATCGTGCAAAATGATTGCTCAACATAAGTGGCACTAGAAGGAGATCCCAAAATTAGTCACCCCTAAAACCCAATTTATTGTTTGAAAATTCTATAGCTTTTAGAAGTTTAGAAATTTTCCAAATCTGTCACTATTAGAAGGTGCACATTTCAGAGGTGTGTTTTTAAGAGGTGCACTTTTTGAAGGGGCACTTTTTAAAGGTGTACTTTTTGAAGGTGCACTTTTTAGAGGTGTTCTTTTTGAAGGTGTGCTTTTTAGAGGTGCACTTTTTGGAGGTTCTCTTTCTAGAGGTGTGTAAAGTAGAAGATCCTAATCCACCATCTCCATTTTAGCAAGCTTTAAGGTCTTCACCTAGGAGGCATGAGTTCCTAGAATTCAATCACTTTCACAAGCCTCACTGTGATAAAGCTATACCACAAATTCTACCACTTCCATTTCAAATTTTGACCTTATTTGAAAATTTAGTATACTCACCAATCAATTTGCAAGGTCTACTCAATGAAATTTTCAAGAACCCTGAGAAATTCTACCCAAGGTTCATCTACAAAGAAAGATAGACAGTTGCGAATCACATCAAAGTTCTCAAAGAAATATGTAATCAAAAATACATTCAATAAGAGAATGTGGTGCTTCATTTTTTCCCATATACATTGGGAGAGGTTGCATTTAAGTGGTACATGAATATGCCACTAGGGTCTATTCAGAACTGGGTAACTTTTTAAAAAAATTTCCTAGATCAATTCAAAACATTCATCAATCTAATTGTGAGACACCACTAGTTCATATATATCAAGAGGGATCCAAAAGAGAACATTTCACACTCCAAACATAACTTTCACATGGCATACTACAAATATCAGTTGGGGCTACAATTCAGATTTATCTTAACCCTATGGACCACCTCACTGTCATCTTCCTAAGGAGATTGTTTGCTACATATATTGATACACTAGAAGAGGTCTTCAAAGAAGTAGTCACCTTTACTAAGTAGGCTAACCCAAATGGAGGAGGGATGATGGTTCAAAATCATGCTAGTACAACAATACCAACATACCCCACTAGAACACAAGTGATGCCTAGTTAATTCATTCCATTAACTCCAATCCCACTACAACAAGCACCAACTGTGCTAGCTCCAGTGATAACCTACCTAGGATTTGAACCTCCACAAGTTGCATTCTTTGAGAAAAAGGCAACACCATCCATTAACGTAGAGAATAATGTCACAATCAAGCTAGATCAAATGAAAAAGACCATGTCTCGTATAACCAATGAACTAACTCCTCTTGACATAACTTCAATTGAGAAATTAGATAATCTAGATGAACAAACACTGAACCCTACCCCATGGGAAGAGATGATAACTCAATTCATAGATAGCATGGTTGAAAATTTTTAGTGTTTAGGGGATGAACCGAACCTAAACATCCTTCCAAGATTTTGTAAGTTGCACAAAGGGAGTCATTCAAAATTTGAATGCCCACATTCTCAAGAAGTGATTGCTCGGGTATTAACTCAAATAATGCACACAAAAAATGTTCAAGCCACAAGTGAAATACCAAAAGGAAATTCAAGTCCTATGTACATGTCTAAAGTAATGAATAATGGAGAAGAGGAAAAAGAAGATCTAAATGCATCATATAGTGATACCTCTTCAAATGGTGGATCTTTATCTTCTCCTCCACTAGGGATGATTAAGGTTCTTAGAAGGAGACACTTTGTGAAAGGTCAAGGCTAGACCTCGATGATCATTCAACCTAAAAAGCAAATTTTTAAAATCATAGAGTTGATTGGGGAGATTGAAGACTAACAAAGAAATAGACAATCCTTATATCAAAGGTAAACAATAGTAACTCATCAAGTCCAATACATGAGAGAATGTAATGGGTCCCAAAGAAATAGTCTTTCAAATTCCAAGTAAAAGAAAAGCTTCAAACAAATAAAAAAATTTAAAGGAAACCAAAAGAATAATCAATATGGTCACTCAAGTTTCATGGCTCTAAATGCAAGTTAGGAGCCAGAGCAAGTATTGAGCTAATTAATTCCAAAGGTAGGTCTTTTATGCTGCATATCATTGCCAATTTAGGTGTACTAATAATGTCACAGAATATGAAGCCTTGATCCATGAATTTCTCCTCACATTAGAAAAGAATGTCAAAGCTCTCATAGTTAAAGAAGACTCCCAATTGATGATTCAACAAGTTAAAGCAATCTATTCTTGCAATGAAAAAAGACTACTAGCTTACCAAAAAAGATTTTAGGACTTGATGAAATATTTTGAAGCCCTAAACATAAGGTCTATTCCAAGAAGAAGAAATATGGTAGCTGATGCCCTTGAAATTTCATGTTGTGCATTACATCCCATTGAAAGATTAAATCTAAAGGTATTTAGTTGAACTTGTGGCTTCCCTGTCTATTCTAGATAACATTACTAACTTCCAGGTCTTCAAAGATGACCAACATATTCTCAAATTTATTATGTCCAATGGTTTGTTCAAAGGAAAAGAAATTGATGACACACCCAATGAAAAACCTAAAGAAGATGAACTAGAAGATGAATATGGGATCATAAACCTAAAAACTAATACTATTCCTAAAAGAAAGGAATAGAAGAATGTTACTCTTATAATCTAGACATGGAAGATGACCATAGGTTGGTGAGAATTGGGAAGGCATGTAATCCCCAAGAATGAGAAAGTATGCTCCATTTACTCATAGAACACAAAGATATCATTACATGGAGCTATGAAGAACTCAAGACATATAATTATGACATCATCACTCATGATAATTTGTTGAAACCTGATGCTAAGCCTTTTTGTCAAAGAAAGAGACTGATAAACCCTATTATTGAACCATTGATAATGAAAGAGGTTTGAGAGTTTCTTGATGCAAGATTATCTTTCCAATCTGAAATTCTACATGGGTTTCTAATCTGGTACCAATAAGGAAAAAGACTAGAGATATTTTCCTTTACATAGACTTTCAAAATTTGAACCAAACATCCTAGAAAGATAATTATCCTTTTCCTTCACTTAATTAAGTATTGTAGATTGTAAATGTGTCTAAGATGATGTCTTTTCTAGATGGATATTCATGATATAACCAAGTGATGGTAGAAGAGGAAGAGAGATTAAAGATTGCATTCACAAAAAAATGGGGAACATTTGCATACAGAAGGATGCCCTTTGGATTAATCAATGCAAGAACTACATTTCAAAGGGCAATAGATGAGGAATTTAAATGGTTTATAAACAAATGAATATTATCTATATGAATGACCTAACAGTCTTCTAAAAATATAGGAGTACTCATATTGGTGATCTGAAACAAGTTTTTAATCGATGTCAGAAATATGGTATATCTCTTAACCCTAAGAAATGTTCATTCAGGGTTACCAAAGGAAGTGTTAGAGTAATTATTTGTTTACACTTATTAATTAACTCACTTTGATTTAATTAAATAAGTTTCTTATTACTCTAGATTTCTTAAGCTATGTCTTAGGTACATATAATTAATATTTTATATTAATTATAATGTGCAACCTAGCTTTTTTAGACTTTAGGTTACCCTTTTTGGGTTTCGATATCCTTTTATAAGGATTGATCTCTTTGTAATTTTATTCATTTACTTTTAATAATAGAAATCTCTCTTTTTGCTCATCAAGAATGTCTCATCTATGGATCTTGCAATTCCTGCCTCCATAGCCTTTTTCTTTTCTCTCTTCCGTAACAGGTGTTTGCATGCAAATGATTCTTGGGAGTTAAAGGGTTGATCTTTCATCAACTTCAACATGGTATCACCAAAAATGAAGATCAGATGCTCAAGATACACCTCCCGAAGTGAAAAATAGAACATTCAGCTTTGAATGCCAAAATAGGCAACCAAACTGCATTGAAAATCAATAATGTTGGTTGTTGTTCCAGATTCTGTTTTAGGCATATACTATTCAATCTTTTGCATTTTAGCATTCTAGTGGATATCCTATTTGTTTCATATCTAAGAATCAATTTTTTTGCTTTAGATAATTTGTTTTGGGCTCTTCCTTCTAAAGTATCAGCCTTATGCTTTTTCTGATCATTGTTGATATTCATTGTAAGCATCTTTATGCGAACACACTAAGATAAAGTGCCACTCTTGCGTTTTGGGATCCTTTTCGTCATTGTAATTCTTTGTACTTGCACTATTTTATAAAGTGCCATGGGGGGGATAGTTGTTTGCCAATTTTGTTCCCTCTTCCTCTTTTACCTCATGCAGTGTCAGTGACACGTGCCTTTATAGGTGTCTGTACCTCACTCTTGATGTGTCTGGTTCCTGTGTTGTAGGAGATTTTTTGGCCCACCTTTTCAGCTACTTATCACCTCACCTACCTTAAGGGGGGGTTATATTGTTGTTCTATACTTCTATGGTTGATGGTTCATTAGTGTGAGCTATGTATTTAGTACCTGATCCTACATACTAGGTGATTGCAGTGGCAGGCTACCTATGTATTTCAATGAGATGGATCATCTACAATATAGACACACTCGGTTTGTGCCTTCTATTTCCATGGTGGTTCTACAGATCAACATTTTTGACAAATTTTTGTGGCTTTTCATGCTTTAGTGGTTCTCTTCATGATCTCTCTTTGTTCCTTCTTCTAGAAAATTCTTTTCTATCTCTTTTTGTAGGGTTTTTCCCATGTGGTTTTCTCTATTCCTTCGATTTATAGAGATTTCCTTGTATTGGGTACTTGATCAGGCCTTGTTGTCAGGATCCATTTTTCTGCTTTCATAGTTGTGCTAGGTTAGCTTACCTCTTGAGCTTCACTTAAGAGGGGTTGTTAGAGTAATTATTTGTTTACACTTATTAATTAAATCACCTTGATTTAATTAAATAAGTTTCTTATTACTCTAGTTTTCTTAAGCTATGTCTTAGGTACATATAATTAATAGTTTATATTAATTATAATGTTGAACCTAGCTATTTTAGACTTTAGGTTACCCTTTTTGGGTTTCGATATCCTTTTATAAGGATTGATCTCTTTGTAATTTTATTCATTCACTTTTGATAATAGCAATCTCTCTTTTTGCTCATCAAGAATGTCTCATCTATGGATCTTGCAATTCTTGCCTCCATAGCCTTTTTCTTTTCTCTCTTCTGTAACAGGTGTTTGCATGTAGGTGATTCTTGGGAGTTGTGGGGTTGATCTTTCATCAACTTCAATAGGAAGACCATTGGGTCAGATCATTTTTGAAGTTGGTATTTCCATTGATCTTGAAAGGATAGAAGTGACTCTGAAGTTGTCACCTCCCAATAGTTGAAAGAGCTTGAATATTTATTTGGGAAGATCAATTTTGTACCAAATTTCATTGGTGAGTTTGTTGAGATAGTTCAACCCTCAATGAATTACTAAAAAAAGAAGCCAAGATTAATGATTGGCTTCTTGAAATCAATAAATCTTTCAAAGATATCAAAGTGGCTATTTCCACCAACCTAGTACTTGTAATTCCATGTTATGAATTTCCTTTCAAAATCTATTCTTTTTCTTCAAAACACTCATGTGTAGGAATCCTCACACAAAATAAGGATAAAGAAGATGAGAGACCTATCACATTCATGAGTTTCCTACTAAAGAATGTCAAGCTAAACTATTCCAATCTTGACAAATAATCATTCACCCTAACAAAGGCAGTCAAGAAATTTTGGCATTACATACTTAGGAGTAAGGTATATGCTATTGTGTCAAATCCTACAATCAAATCATTACCAATGTAGAATGAATTAGGTGAAACAAGAGGAAAATAGATGGCTATATTACAAGAGTTTGATTTGGAAATTCAACTAATGTAGCTAGTGAGAGGACATTGACTAACCAAGATGATAGTTGACAATGAAGAACAAATCATAGTGTCACAAGTAGACACTAATGAAGGGATAATAACATATGTTTAGTATCAAGATATTGTGTTTTACCTCTTGGAAAAATCAATACCCTCAATGGATGAATAGTTCCCAATGTAAAGGACTCAAGATGAAATGTGAATCCTACGTGCTTCAAGATAGGAAACTTTACAAGAAAAACTATGAGGGGATTTATTTAAAATGTTTAGGATGTGAAGAATCATGAAAAGTATGGAAACACTATCATGATAAGTACAACATTGGACATGGATCAACAAAGGCTATGACCCATCAAATTTTGGGATAAGGTTACTTTTGGTCTACAATTTTCAAAGACACGTTAGAGCATGTATGTTCCTACCACAACTGTCAAACAAGTGCCAACAGAGAAAGAAACCCAACTATGCCATTGCAACTAGTGTTTGAAGTACATCCCTTTGCCAAGTGGGGGCTAGATTTTATTAGAAATGTTAACCCACTATCATCAACATGACATATGTTTTTCCTCATAGCTATAGATTATTGCACATGGTGGATTGAAGCTAAAATTTTCACAAATTGTACAACAAAAGTAGTCACTAACATCTTAGAAGAACACATTGTGACTAGGTTTGGAATGCCATTCTTTCTAGTATAAGATAATGGGTCATCTTTCACGTTGATTTTCCTTAATGGGCATTGGATAATCAAGTTATAATTAAATTCTCATCTAATTACTATCCACAAGGAAATGGCATGGCCAAGTCCACCAAAAAGAATTTGATTACAATGATAAAATTCTTGCTCATAGAGAATCCAAAAGGTTGGCATACCAAATTTTGTTTCTTCCACCAAAAGAAAAATAGGTATTATTTGCGGTAAAAAAGGACTTCTTGCCTTAAAGTCAAAATCTAAGATTGACCACTTTCAACACTTTGCAAATTTGAAGTATTGATCAATTGGGTTGTCTTCAAATCTAGGTTGAAAGTACAGAGAAATAATTCAAAACCTATCAGTTCAGATAAAGGGTCTCTTCAAAGACTTGTAAAGGTCATTGTTTCACATGAGAGTTTCCCAAAAAGTTCATTTAAAGAGGAACAAAAGAGTTCTCAAACTAAGTATCAATCTAGAGAAGAACACTAGTGCCTTGTATACAAAATCTAAACACGATGAGGGTAGAAATTTTTTTTTAAAAAAAATCACAAAGGTGTTACATGTAAAGATTCTAGACAATCATAAAAGGTAATCAAATATAGGGATACACACTTCTAAATTTTTATCCTATTCAAATAAATGAAAAGGCTTCAAGGAAGAATCAAGTGGAAACACATGAGCTTTTCAAAGAAAGTTAAGGAAGATTACCAAAGACTAAAAGAATAGGAATTGATACCTTGTTAAGAGCCCTCAGAAAAAATTCTCTCATATGGTCATACAATGATGGATAAACTAGTTTATGAGGATTTCAAATGTTTGTGCTGATAAAGAAAAATATTTTTTATGAGTTGCTAGATACTCATGATAGATGACACCTTAAGATGTTAAAGGCAATTAGAACACTAAGCACACACTGAGCTTGAAGATTTGAGATTCTGAAGTTTTGGCTTCCAAAAGAGTTTAAAATGCTTGTAAAGTTTGGAATGCAGTTGTCACTTGACACATGTTAGAAGAATTCTTGCTAATGAAGAAATGCCTTGGTCATTTCTTCCCTTTTGTCAAGGCTATTTGTTGTGGGCTCATAATGCATGCCCCATTTTCAATCACAAAATGGGGACCCCCTAGTTTCAAAATCCTCTACAAAACACCTACTCAAGTGCCTTGATCATTTAGGGCCCTCCTCTAGGTCTAGGTCAAAACTCATGGGTTGATCAAGCAGTTTCAGGTATTGAAGAGATGAAAAAAAATCAAGTTTTTAAGTGCACATACACACTCTTGCGTATGTGAAAACCCTCAAAGGTGTAGACTAAGACTCCCTACATTTATTTAAACCCTCACCCCTCCATCTTCTTACTCACTTGATCTCCATCTCCCATTGCAACCACACCTTCACACCTCTACAAAGTTTGCTGCTTTACTAGTCCACTACTCTTTGCACTAGAATCTTTCTAAGGTAGACACACTTTTGAGGTGTGCACATGTGCTCATGTGCATGTGCACACCATCCTCAAACCCATCCAACACATATTAAATCTACATGTGTGTACCTTGTGCATGCGCACAATGTGTGTAACTACACACATTGTGTTGAAGAGGCAATTATGATGTGCACCTACACACCATGTGCACTTGTATAGGTGTGTTGGGTGCACTAGTGCACAAATCAAACTCTAAAGAGGGTTTTGGTTAGTTTTTGACTATTTTGGAAATTTTCTTGTTAGTTCGGGTCTCGTGTGAGTGTCATTATGCTCTTATGACATCATAATACTAATAGTTTTCCCTTTTCATGTAGATATAATGGCATCATCATCATCCTCTATGGCAGAAAAAATAGCACCAAATCCAGTGGCTCTCAAATACCAAGGAGCACTAAAGAAGTCACAATTCCAAGATAAACATATAGAGATCTGTAATTGAGCTAGATCACATTGATTAGAACATTCTCCTGACCCTCTACAACAAACCTCGAGAGAGGTCAACTATGGTATCAACCTTGATCCAAAGTGGGTTAGTGAATGTTGCTTCTCATCCAACATTAGTTCAATCATCTAAGCTAATCATGACATTGGCCCAACACTATGTACTTGAGAAGAAGGTCATCCAAAGTAAAATAGGAGAGATTCTCCTAGATCTCAGGCCATGAAACATTGAAAAGGTCTTCCACCTTTTGTGCATAGATCAATATCTTCATATCTCATATGAAGTTATAGACCCATGGTATAGGAAAAATGAGACAGGGGCCAAGGAGATGGTACAATCAAAGTATCTAATTGATAGGACACCCTTGGGCTATAGAGTAGGAAAGGTTGATATGACATGTGGGTATATGATAGATGATATCAAATACTCAATTTTTATCTTGAGTAGAGCCATAGGCCTTCCTGCAATAAGTCACTTGGAGACATGGATGGTACACTTCATTGAAACCATCAAAACAATGAAGATGCCTATTGGTTGGGCCACAATAATCAATTAGAATTTAGATGAGTAATTGATCTGGATGAAAAGTGACCCTCACTTTTATATAACTTCATATATGGTGTATCTTCTAGTAGCAAGGACCGCAAACTATCTAGGATTGTATAGAAAGGGAAGCATGCAAGAAAAAAATGCTTGGCCCTATGTAGTATACCCATAGCTAGTGAAAAAGTAGCTCCCACTATAAAGTGTGTGACACAAGGTGGTCAATGATGGTTTCATACTTTCCATCAATAGATTCATAGAAAGGGATTATACAAAGAGGATAATAGTAGAGGCTGCAATATAGGATCATAGAAGTTGGCACTTACTACATCCAGATTAAGACATTCTCCTATCTCTAGCTAGCTGGTACTCTTTTATGTCCTAAAAAGCTATTTTGATATCCATTCAACATGCTTATACTACTTGAGATAGCTTGACAACTTGTCTCTACACATGACAAAGTGAGAAAACAATATAAGAAGACGTAGGTATGACCAATCACCATTAGAGCCTTTGAGGTGAAGAAAATGAAAGATATAGCCACATTTGACTCATAATGTGACCAATATCCTCTCAAGGATTATCAGTCACCTCACCCATATTTTGACAATATTGGGATGGTCCAAAACCTAGTAGGCAAGAAATTTGTACCTGAAGAAGCACCAGATGATCATTGGATGAATGCAATAGATGACTATGATGTCCACATTAGGGACTATTATAGAATGAGTTTAAAATTGGCAAAAAAGGTACTAAATATGGAGATACCCTTAAAGGCTTGGGATAAAGACATCCCTGAGATAATGGATCCCTTGTATGATAGGAACAAGATCTATGAGAGATCCATTATGAATGCATAAATTGGCCATAAGGAGAATGATGATATGGATCACCAAGGTCGACATGTGGTAGAACTTATAAGGGAATGGATTAGGAAACCTTTCTAGATGGATCCAATTCCCCATGCCATACCTCTTCAGGCTACAACTCAACTAAAGAGAAGAAAAGGAAGAAAGGTCACTATATAGACCTACCTCGCCAAATCACTAGTGAGTCCAAAAAGGGTACACCAACATGCATGCGACGTCAAGTATTTTGAGATGGGAAGAGGCAAATAAAAGAAGAAAAAGGAAACCTCTAGGGAAAGAAACAAAGTGGTCAAGACCCAAGCAGAAAAAACTTCTAAGGAAACAAGAGAAAACCAAGAGCCAGAGCTCAACAAGAGCAAAAATAGGCACAACTAGAAGAGCAAGGAGTCTCACCACCTTGAGCCTCAGAGGAAGAATCCTCCCCATTGGTGCCCAGGAGAGCCAGAATAGAAATGATGGTGGTAGGAGTGAAGAGGAGAACAATAAAGAAGTAGAGAACTCCCTCTCCATAGGTGCCATAAACTATTACAGAGGTGGGAGATGAAGAAGAAGGGGAGAAAAATGAGATTTTCCCTTTAAATAAAATAACTTTCTCAGCTACTATGGCAAAAGAAGAGAGAAGAATAAAAAATCAAACACCTCAATATATCCCTAGGAAGCCTATCTAGGGTGAAACCTCAGAAGATGAACATCAAAGATTAATAGTGGAAATAGAAGGTAAGGAACATTTTTGACCTCTCAGATTTTGATTTTATGCCCATAGGCACTGATAGGGTAGGAGGAAAAACAAGGGATACTCTAAGGAATGGGCCATCAAGAGAGGACTGGAATCAATTACTTCATTTACCTCGAGGAATTATCAGAATTCTATCTCCACCAACATAGGACATAACAATGGTAGTAGATAAGGAATCAGTATCTCCACCTCCTCTGATGATTGAAGTAAAAATAGAGTCAAAAAAAAGAAAGGCAACAAGTTCCTCCAGATATAGAGGCTAGGTCCTTAGCCCAACATAACATAGAAGCTCTCTCTAAAGATCTTCCTTAACACTAGAAGACTTCAGAGAGGAGTGAAATGGGAAAGGAGCCTACTTCAGAACTAACTTCTTTAGCACTATACATGTCACCAATGGGGACACCACCATCATGGTTAAAGAAGGAGGTTATGAATAGACAAAAGAGGAGGGGAAAAATCTAAGCCACCTAAGAATGATGCTAGAACACTTGTTTTCATAATGAAGAATCAAGATCAAGACCCTCTAGCACACATCTCCATTCCACCTCCTCATGCTGACATTGAAGAATTGACTCTAAAAGACTACTAGATGAAGGAGGTCATACTGGGAAAGCTCATGATGGATATGAAAAAGCTTTTGATTACCATGGGCCTCAAGCAATGTTTTTACACATGGACAAAGATAAGTCTAAGCTAATAATGTTGTAAAAGTAGAATGAACTCTTGAGAGAATACTTGAATGAGGTAGTGGGCTAATAGACTTTGTTAATCCTAAAATTTCTCTTGGAGCTGTATTAGAAAGGAAGGGGGCAAGATCACCAATGGATTCATTTTTGGACGTGTGTCAAAAATGACATCACAATTTTGAGGAGAGGGGAGTACAAATAATATAGGTAAATTTGATACTATTGTGCAAGATATAAACTAATGTCAAAAAATTGGTTTCTACTATAAACCAAGATTTTGGGCTAAAGTGCGTACATGGGCCAATGATTTACAAGCACTTAGATCTATAAAAGGGAAAAGGTACCCGATGTTGATGGAGATATACTCAATAAAGGAGTTGGATAAATTGGATAGAAAATATATCTTCAGAAAATATAGTCATTGAGGGGTTACATGAAGGTATTCAACAGATTAAGAATAAGGCTCAAGAGCAATTTTTGGAAGCAGATAAATACTACAATACCGGTAGCCTTGGGATTTTTGAAGATGAGTCACAGACCAAGCTTTCCTCGGTGCAAGCTATAGTTCAATATTTTAGGGATACATTTGAAAATGAATCATTAGAAGATGATGTAAGATAAGCATTTAAAACTAAAGAAGCATTGTTAGAACTAGATACTAAGCTTGAGGATTTTGTGGATACAAGAATAGAAATAAGAAACTACCAACAAGTAGTTAGCAATAAGTATGATTCATTAGATTTACCAAAGGTTAATGAAGTGGTGGAGATAGTAGAAAAATTCAAAGGAAAACATCCAAACATCATTTTGGTATGAAGGGGAAGAAAACCCAGATGCTATAAATCAAGATTTGGCACTTAAAAGAATTTTTTGATTTTTGGGTCCTATCACCAAGGTGCACTTTTCCAAGAGGTCAATTGATAGTTTTGAAGAAGAAGTAGTGCAGTATGAGTTACTATTTTAGAGTGTTCCATGCATTGGAAACACATTTTGATGGTAGTTCAACTCCCAAAGACACCTAAAGAAGACCAAGCTTCCATTTATAGAGCTCTTAGTGACTCCCAGATAATCTCATGGATTCTATCTTCTTATCTCCTTCTTCTTTTATTGTTTTAAGTCATGTAAAGGCTCATGCACCCATTAATTGATATAAAAAAGGGTGCACAATTTAGAGAGTAAATTTTTATGTAAATTGCTTTATATTATAGTTTTTTAGCATGAGTTTACATTAGAACAGATCTCACTCCTAACATGAAGTGATGATATGATTTCTTTTAAATACATAGATGTAATATGTACTCCAGGCTATTATTTTGATGCAATAATATATGCTATTGATGTTCTCATTCTGAGTATAGTTATTCTTAGTGGAGTGTGTTATTTTTGTGAATTCATGTTCATGAATAATAATGGAGCTAATGGTATTATTGCATTTTTATGATTGTGCAATCGTTTAGTTCTAGTGTTTTCCTTGCATTAACAAATTTTTCTATTGTGACAAATTGGAGAAAAGATCAGTATTGTTCTTGCATGGCATTTTGTCTCGTGTGAGCACACTTTTTGTGGCCTTTTGATTTGATAAAACATAAAACATCTTTTAGTTATTATAAGTTCCCATTGATGATTACATCAATGGAGTTGAGGAAGCACTGCTCCTAATTTCATTGGTTTCCTACTAGATCCTTTTTATAATTTAATTCACAGACTTGTTCTTACTTTGGCTGATGTCCATTAAGAATTTCTCTTTTAGTAATTTTCTTAAAATCTCTTGTTACTCTATCTTTTTTATTTTCTTTACAAACACTTGGTTAAAATATGAATTCATACAGTTGCATTGATAAACTACATTCATCATAAAACATAAAATACAAAAATATATCTTCCTTTGTGGTTACATTTCAACATAGTTGTGTAGATTGGTGGGTGCTAGTGAAGGCCTCCTTGTGAACATACACAATTATCTTCAATTGAGTTAGCTAGCAAGTTGAAAAACAACCACCTAGAACCTTAGAGTTGGTCATTGATCAACTTTTCAAGAGAGAGATTTGAAAGGATTTCTACCATTAAGCATCATGCAAAATGACTGCTCAACAATATCCAAGGAAAAAATTAATAACCTAATTGATCTTATTATAATATGAACCTCTTGTTAGAGTAAATAATTAATTATTAATTATTTATTCTTTTACTTAAGTTTACTTAGGTTAATTCATTTATTTATTAGTTGTAGTCTAAGAGTTGTTGACAACATGAGACTTTGTTCCTATCTAAGTCATATTTATCCTCCCACCTTGATTGAGGATATCCCACCTTTTGTGGACGTATACTTAGTTGTCATTCTTATCTCCTAGCACTTTATAGCACTTTCTAAATGTGTTCTACATGCCTCCTAGAGGCTTTTATAAATAGGCTCTCCCTTTGAATTTTGTACAAAAAATTCATTTCTCATTGTTGCAATATAATTTCTCTTTAAGCTCTTGTTCCTTCCTTCTTTGGTTTCTCTTCAATAGGTTATTTGCATGAAAGTGATCTTGGCACACTGTGAAGTTGGCTTTCATCAATTTTTACATGGTATCAAAGCCTCCCTGCTACTTCTTAGTTCGAAGGATTTTTGAAGCCATGATTCGGAGACACAAACTCTAGTTTGTTTATGATTTTTTCTTCAATCAAGAGGAAGAGCATTTTTTTAAGTATTTGGAGAAAAAGGAGAAATAGGGTTTGACATAACAAATCTGACATTTTTTGGGCTTTTTTCTTTACTTTTTGGAAATGTGACGACGACGATTCAAAAAAAATAACAACAAAGGTGATTTTTAAACAACAATATCTCCCTCATACAGACTTTTTTTTTTGAGCAATTTTTTTTTTTGGGGTAGAATTGCATGATCTACACATTGGTCTAGGAAGTTTGACATCTCTGTTTCTGATTTTTTTTGCAATTCAAAAATCCTTTTTTTGGCACCTTCAAAGGCTTCATTCAAGCTCATATGGACACATATTTCAATGCTATTTTTAAAAAAAGTGCATGATTTATTGTCTACTTTCCATATCTGGAATTAGTTTGGAGTAATATTGAGCTTCTATTTTTGGTGTTGAAGTAGAGGTTTTAGTTTCCTCCCTCTTTGCATCTGCAATCCAAGTTCTTTTCTCAATTTTTGTGCTTTCTATAGTTGTTTCTTTGGTATTTGAGGGATATCTTTATACATTGTGGGGGGGAGCATTTTATTTTCTACAATTTACCTCAGAATAGACCCTTTTGCTTCCATATTCTTCTCTCAATGTTGGATCTTTGTGTGACCCAGCTAATGCCATACAACTATCACACTTGAAAGGCACAAATTTCAAGGAATCTCATGTCAAGAGGCTTATGGTCATGTCTAGATGAGAACCAACCTATTCTAACGCACCCTTTTGAGGTTCTTCAGTACATGAATAAAATGGATGAAGCTATGGGATTGATTGCACTAAACATCTCAAATAGTCTTTTGTTTCACTTGGATGGTTTGACCACTCTACGAGCTATTTGGATGAAATTAAAATCTTTTTTTTGGCATAGTGAATGAGTTCTAGGCACTTCATCTTGATGTAGAGTTGACATCTTTGACACCTACCGACTTCCCCACCATTGAGGACTTCTTGATGAAGTTCAAATCTTTGCATACACTTTTGTAGGGATGTGGGAAAACCAAGACAAATGATGAGTGTATCTTTTTTATACTCTCAAAGTTGAGGGGATAGTATTAGATCTTCTCTTCCACTTTCTACTCCACTATGGATGCCTTGGGTGATAGACATAGGATGCCTTCATTTGAGAGATTTTGTGATCAGTTGACATGGGAACAATCCAAGATCACTCGAATGGATTCACTTACAGGTTCACAATCATAGGCATTGCTTGCCAATGATACATAGGAGTAGAAGTTGAAGTAGATATATTATTCCTCCTCTGAGCACTCTACTAGTTCATCCTCTTCTTCTAAGAAGAAGGAGAAAAAGAAGACTGAGACTCCTGTCTATTCCTATTGTCAGAAGGGACCTCATGATGAGTCACATTATTTTTAGAAGATATTTGATGGCTATGAGAAATAGATTGCCGACTTGCAAGCTCTCCTTCAGAAGAGCATTTTTTCCTCTCCATCCTCTTCTACCTCAAAAGGGTCTTCTTTTTAGTCTTCTTCCACCTCTTCAACATCTATAGCAGATCTTGGAAAGGGTCATGCATTACAAGCTTCCATTGCATCCCCTTCATAGGTCCCTTGGATACTGGATTCAAGTGCTTCTCACCATATGACATCTTCTCAAGATGTCTTCTCCACTATTGAGGCTTCTCCCATTCCTCATATTCTCATGGGGAATAACACTACCCTACCAATCTACAGGAAAGGTTTAGTTCACATCCAAGATGGTATATTTAATGATGTACTATATGTTCCATCTCTGTCTGCAAGCCTTCTCTTGATTTCTCAGATTACACGTAGTAGATCAGGGAAGATAGTTGAGTTCACTGCAGATTCAATCTTCATTTTGGATTGTGCAATAGGAGGTCTTATTGCTATAGGGGTAGTTGATCCTTCCACTTATCTCTACACCTTCTCACACTTTTGTCCACCATCTCCATTTTTGGAGCATGACTCTTCTCTTTCGTAGGAGCATCATGTGGTGCAGTCAGGATACTTGAACCTTTGTATTATTCCTAAGATCCCTATTTTGATTACCACACCAAATCCAGTTAAGGGCTTTTCTCCTCCATAGGATTCTTCTTCTACTCTACCTGATCCTCCAGCTTCATTCATCAAGCCTCCAAGTGCATCTTTCATGGATACTATAGTGGACATTCATGACAATGTCATCACACCTACCTTGGGGATTCCCTTTCAAGATCCTCATATTTTCCCCTTTGAGCATCAACTAGGCCTTCAAGTTTCCTCACTCATTTAGGGGTTCCCTTGTTTTGTTCCCTTGTTTCCTCCACATTGGAGTTTCATTGGTTCAATTCTGTCTCTAGGGGCTCCATTATTCTAGGGGGGCTTTGGTGTCTTTTCTATCTCTCAAGGGGGGGCTAGTTGTACTTATGGTTTTGTGAGAGTCCCTTGAAACATTTCTAGTGGAAGTTGTCCTTGGGGGGTCTTGTTGAGGCCTTCCTTCCTTCCTTCCTTCATTTTTTCAGCATGGTTGTACTTGCCTCTTCTTGGGGGAGGGTTTTTTCCATCAGGTTTTCCCTCTTTCCCCACTTTAAGAGGTTTCATTTCTTTGCATTGTACATGGGTACCTAACATGGCCTTGTTGCTAGGACCCATTCTGCATTTCATCTTAGTTTTTTGTCATGTCCCCATTTTTGGTGACAGTTCGATTTAATTAATTTAATTAATCTGGTTGTCTAAAATAATGAATATTTTAAGGACGACTAATTAATTATTTTAATTAAATAAATAAATATTAAAAGATAACTTTATATTTAATAAAGTGACTTGGATTATAAAAATATTTAATAAAGTCACTTGAGGGATAAGATCAAAAATGTTCTAGAAGTCTCTGGAGAGGATGGAGAGAAAAGAATAAAAAGGCACCCCGGGGGCTCCATTCGAATCAAGCAGTTGTTTATCTACCTTTTGGTTTCAGATTGTGATTCAATCACAGGTGCATTGTGGAACCTAGGGTTTTTGCAATTGTCACAGTTGGCCATTGAGAACGATAACTCTCAATAGGTGCGCAATTTTGAGGGTGTGAAATATCATCTGAATTATTGCAGATTGGAGGTGACGTTACAGTCATTTCATCGGGGCAGAATCTGTGGCCAAGGGCCAACGTGGGAGGAACATTGTGTGAATTATTTGTAGAATAGAGATAGCTGCAGTATAGAATCGCCTTTGTTCTTTGTCAGCCAAGATTGAGGAAGAAAATCCATCCGTATTAGCAACGATTGGAAATATATGTATGATTTCTCATCTCTTACGATTTTCCTAAAAAACCCTTTCAGCGAATTCAAAAGCCGAGCACCCTCCAGCAGATTCTAATACTTATCATCGATGTGCGGGTTTCATAAATTACCGACGACATCAGAAATTGCATAGGCATTTAAGGATCAAAGAATGGAAGATGACTTTCATGCTTGATCAATAGCCAGCGGATATCAACAAGGGTGTTGTGCCTCAAAGACAAGCCGAAGGCAATTTAATTAAAGGTGGCATTTGATACATTAAATCGCATAGACTAGACTGCCGATTTAAAGCAGGAGGACAACAGTATATATTGAATTTCATTACGGTTTGTATGGAATCTGCAGTCAGGCTGGAAGGCGCGGTCTTAGTGTGGTATCGATGACTCACAATCCTCATGCATTTTTCGTCATTGTTTAAGGATTAGTGAATATCACAGGACTTGGGAAAATTTTTGGGCTAGAGCTAGGGTTAAATTACTACATAACTATATTGGGGGTCGGGGTGCATTTGTATGGGCCGGCAGCTAGTCCAGACCCCATTCCCGACTCTGTTCAGAAACTGCTCTTTCGCAGCTAAGTGCAGATCGTAGGAAGGGACACATAACTTCAAGCAAGCTCTGTCACGCGAGCAGCGCATTGCATGTACATTGTTCAGACATCTGCATCCGAACCTTGGCAAAACGTCAAACAGTGATAACATCATAAAAGATCCACAGTCGGGCCCAACTGCAGGAGCATCTGGGCAGTGAGGGCACCATCTAAACAAATATCAATTACATCACGATTTCAATACATCGGCAACCGCGACGAAATATGGAGTAAATAATGTCCAGTGTATAGTTTTGAATCTACGGCAATAGCAATAGGATGAAGTTGAAACTTGTTACCGGCAGAACAAATGATAGTTCAAACTCACGCACCAGTCATGGGATTCCTTTGAAGATAATTTGTTCCATTGCTAGCACTCATGAACCAGTAACTTGGCTTTTCAACCCGAAATTAACAATCAAGGCACGGGGGATATTTCCGTTATTCCGTCTCATACTTGAGACAGCTAAGATGAAGTATCGACCAGACTATGGATGAAGAGTTAGCTCAGACTATCATATTCAGGGGGTCAGCATTTCCAGTTTGGTGTGCAAATTTGGCTAGCCATCTAGCATTTAGGCTCATACTACCAGCACCGACATCTGCTAGCAACCTTGGTTGCCACAATCGGAGTTGGCATGGAACTCAAATACCAACGAATGTTTCAGGTGCCTAGTTAGCTATTTGTTATAAGCTATAGTTGTAATAACCAATAATTGCAATTCAAGGATTGATCTCATTTGCTTAATTTACATGTTATTTGTTTAAGTACTTGTATACAAATAATAAATGAAAAAGCATTCATCCAACACCTCTCTAGAGTGAGAGCCAGCAGGACTCTTACAGTGGTATAAAAGCCATTACAGTGAAATCAGAGCTTGTTGGCTAACTGTTTGACGAAATGTCAAACTCTTGAAGTTTAAGATTTTGGTGTTTAAAGAGGCAATAACCTGTCGGGGCTATTTCATTTTTGTGAGCTTAAAGAATTTCCCTAAGATGCACTTAAGGGGGGTTGTTAGAGTAAATAATTATTTATTATTTATTTATTCTTTTACTTAAGTTTAGTTACGTTAATGCATTTATTTATTAGTTGTAGTCTAGGAGTTGTTGACAACACGAGAGTTTGTTCCTATCTAAGTCATACTTATACTCTCACCTTGATCGGGGATATCCCACCTTTTGTGAACGTATGCTTAGTTGTCATTCTTATCTCCTAGCACTTTCTAAGCTTGTTCTACAAGCTTCCTAGAGGCCTTTATAAATAGGCTCTCCCTTTGCATTTTTGTACAACAATTTCATTTCTCATTGTTGCAATATAATTTCTCTTTATTGCTTCAAGCTCTTGTTCCTTCCTTCTTTGGTTTCTCTTCGGCGAGTTATTTGCATGCAGGTGATCTTGGCACACTATGAAGTTGCCTTTCATCAACTTCTACACCTCTACTACTAGGAAATAAGTAAAAGAGTACACATTGAAAAAATAGAGTTTTATTAAGAAAGTCCAACCACTTCTTATTAACTAAGACAAGCATCACTATCAACACATTTATTGATCAATCTATACAAGAAGTGTGAAAACGTATTTAGGTGGCAATTATAATGAAACAAAATGCAACTATTTTTTGAGCTATATAATGACAACAATTACATGTTCAAGGAATGAAACACATAAAGATAATACACATCTAAAATCAATATTGAACCCATGTATGAATATATAATAATTCCTCCCATTTTAATAAATGGTCAACTATGTGAGAGTCAATACAAAAATCATCATGATATTAATTAAACCAATTCTATCAAATGGAGTTATACTATTAAAAGAAAAAGATTTTTATCTCTAAATATAATAATTATAATTTTGTTAATGACCCCTTGATCTAGTAGTGAAGTTGAATGGCTCACAAAGAGCCCACCACGGATCAAGTCTTGCTAAGTGCAAGGTCTAAAGACATCAT
Source organism: Cupressus sempervirens (assembly GCA_028749045.1). NCBI lineage: Eukaryota > Viridiplantae > Streptophyta > Pinopsida > Cupressales > Cupressaceae > Cupressus > Cupressus sempervirens. Next base: position 571,659,239 of record CM053785.1, read on the forward strand.
AAGGGATGAGGTCGGGATCATGCCCCAGGTGAATTTGCTAGCATGGATGCTCCTTAGTCGTTGGCTCTTAGCTGAAGAGGTTTCAGGCATGTGTGGGCTTGTATCAGGTACCTAAAACTTGTTTGTGGATGACCTCCTTCAAAAATTATAATTTTTCTTATTTTAAAATTTTGTTTGTTTGTTTTACTTTGACTCTTGTGAAGTGTAAATAATAAATAAGCTTGATAATATATATAACTTTTAAATTTAAATTTAAAATAAAATACATTCTTAACTTATTATTATATTTATATGATTACAATAATAACAACATCTATAAATATCTTATAAATAAAATCAACCTAAAAACAATTTATGAATAGAAATACCAATAATGAGAGTTAAAGTCTAACATTAATTAGAAACTTAATTATAATAGAATTTGAAAATTTTTCTATTATACCCTATCATCATTTTATTAATATTCTTTTTTTTAGAACCAATATGGAATCTCTCTCTCTCTCTCTCTCTCTCTCTCTCTCTCTCTCTCTCTCACACACACACACACACACACACACACACACACACACACACACACACACGCACACACACATAATTTTATAAACTTAAATCACAAAAAAATTATTCTATTTTTCTTTTAATGACAAATCATCCTCTAATTAGAGATGTTTTATAATGAAATTTTCAACCAATTTATAATAAAATAAACTAAAATCATGTTATAAGTAGTAATTCTATAATTATTTTAAAACACTATTATGATAAAATTAAATTGTATTATAAATAGAAGTAAATTTAAAAGAAATCATTTACATAGATGTTTCTATTTTAAAAAAAAATTAATTTGATTGATAAAATATAATAGCCGATTTCATTATTAGAAAATAAAACCGCTACACCAATTTCAATATATTATCTCTTCACAACTACATTACTTCATTCAATTGTATTTTTTAATTATCTCAAAATTCTCAATTAGATAACTGATGGGACCTTTTATTAAATGCAATTTATTTAGATGTTATGTTACTATAATTAAAGTATAATACACGTAGTACAAAGAGTATTGTGATCTTGAAAGGTGAGATGAAACATTTACTTTTATCTTCTTTATGCCTAGGCTCTTGTCATAAAAGATAGTAATTCTATCCACAACATTAACACTTAGACTTAAATATCTACTGGCCACATTCCTTGTGGGTGAAAATGGATGTGACTATCCTCCATCTAAACTATATAGTTGATCAATTTTCAAAAAATTGAAAACATCATGGATTTTTTTTGAAAATTTCAGCATTTGATCTTCATGATCTGGATAGTTTGTAGTCTAAAATAACAAAAAATTTGAAACAAAATCCCTACGTTTTCATGAGTTTGGAAAAAAAGTTTGACTTTGTTTTGTCTTTAGTGCATTTTGGATGGAGATTAGCTGGTCCCAATGACCACTCTCTCCTTTGATGGGTGATCACTCACCAATAACTGAGAACATTGGAAGAATTTTGTAGTCACAATGAGAGCCAATTAGAAGAGGCCGCATATGGGGAGACTTTGAGAGAAAATGGAAAAAAATATGCAAAGTCTTAAATGTTCTATTTTACTTTTAACTTTTGTTTCTTATTTAGCCTATTACTAATAAATTTTCCCTTTTTTATCTTTAATTGCAGCCCAATCTAAAAAGAGGCATTGCCTTGAACATATCACAGTCCTTTTGCGATTAGTAGGTGGTATCAAGCTTGGTATTTGATAGTCACCCTTGCCTATCATATGGTTTTTTTATGACGGCTAAAATATTTTCATGCCTTTCATTGTACATTTTCATTAAAAAAATTGATTGTCAATTTTTTTTTGTTTTATAATAATTTAATAGATCATTTTAAATCTAAAAATTCTATAAATTAGAAACTATAATATTATTTAGTAATGTACGTAAATTTTTTAATAACTTATAATAATTAATTAGTATTATATACCAAAATCTCAAAAAAGCAGGTTTGTAATTACTTTAAGAGATTTTTAAAATTTATGTTTTTAAAAACAAGTTTTTAAATTTTATTATATTTTATTTCAAAACAAGTTTCTAAATTAATATAAATATGCATTCACCAAAATAGAAACATAACTAAAGAGAAAAATAAATAGAAACATCTATAATATAATTATTTATCATAGATATATACTATACATATTATAAAATCACATTTATGTATAATGTTAAATATAATACTAACTTACCTATAACAAATATTGACAATTTTGTAAAATACTTACTTATCATATTGACGGTCCTCTAAGAAAATAGCCCATCAAACCATACGGTCTTGCATTTTTTTAACCAGTCATATACGATTCCAAAGTACAAAAGCAACCAATATAGCCATCAAATTGCAAGCCTGGGTGGTATGAGTTATGTTGATCGATGATGAACTTGGAGAGGCACAATAATGTCTCTATTAGAGACAAAGGATGCTATTAACTGTTGCACAATTTTTACTTTTTAAAACTTGTTTTTGGGTTAGTAGGTCATTCTTGCATCTGCAACTATTAGAAGTTTTGTTATTTTTATTATGACTATAGAGGGGCTTTTCATGAGTATGAGAAGTACATGGAATGTAGGGCCCTCAAGAGGTGACACCTTCCTACTTCGTAGGGTGCCACTAGCCTAAGCCTTGCCTCCCTACATCTTGGATGACAGTGCTACAGGTTGAGGGTCACAATCCTATGAAGCTTGATACATTTTTTTAAATAGTTAATTTATTTATTTTAAGAAAAAACAAAGCAGATCTATCATTTGTAAGAGTTGATATTGGAATGAAGATTGATTTTAACAGGTTTACTATTATTATTTTTTGATATATATAGCTAGAATACATTTTGATCAATTACACCAGTTTTTCTTTTTCAATATTGGTGTGGATTTCCTATGAAAAGTTGAGATATCATATTTTTTATAAACAAAAAAGCTTTAGATTTTTTTTTTTTTTTTGAAATATGTAAGTATATATGGAAAGAAACAAATTTATTTCATTCTTTGTTCATCTCAAGAAATAAGTAAATGTCTTTCAAAATTAAATAGGAGGAGAAATCAGAATGATGTTTACATGAATTTTACACTTGGCAATATAATAATATGGTATTTAAATACTGCTTTACATATGTATATAAATATCTTAAAATTTATAGAAATGATATTACATGTACTTAAAGTGCAAGTTTAATGAGACAACATGCAAGCATTCATATTCCATAATATCTATTTGATTTAATATAGATTTGATCGATTTTTCTATTTTTTGAATCAATAAAATGGAACTCTTAATTTCTTTTGTTTTGATTTTCACAGTTTACTTTCTAACTAAAAGAGAAAAACTCCTATTTATTATTACTCAAACTTTAAAAACAATTTAATATCACACAAATATTTCCTTTTTTTTAATTAAGGAAAACTTAAAGCTTTACATTCTTCATTTTAAATTAGAATTGTGAAGTAAAAAAAGCTATTAATTCCTTCTAAAGATATTATTGCTTACTCTTAAAAAAAATTTACCAGAAATTGAATGAAATCAATTATTTTGTATCCTTTTACAAACACTATTTTAACTTAACAAAAATATACACTACTCATTTATCCTTTTGCACAATTTCTATATCACAAGTCTTAAAATAATACATCTTAACCATGGACCCAAACAATGTTGTAATGCTTTAACCTTTTCACTGATACCAAATGTCATGCCCATAGTTTTAGGACCAAAACACACCTATATTTTTATTATATTTTAAAGAAAAATGTGATAAGGAGTCTAAGATTGCACTAATTTTTAATGTACATCCTCTAAATCTAATTCTAATATCCCCAAAAAATAGGTATCCTCATTAAAAAAATTGATTTAACACATAATCCTACTTCACTTTCCTTACTATTTATGCATTAAAATATGCAACTTGAAACTATTCAACATGTAATTTCTTGAGAAATATTTTTTGTAAAAATGCACTAAGTTACATGTAGATGTTTTTTTTTCCATACAAAGTTTCACTTCATTTAAACACAAATCGAAAATCATATAAATTTTTGATACCCATAGAGTTGACATTTAGAATACTTCATTTTCTTCCTTGCAACTACAAAATACAAAATAATACATTTTAAAAATGCAACTTTCTTTTCTCTTTTCAACTAAACTTTGAAATAAACATGATGCACTACATAAGCTTTTCATATGCTCCACTTTTTGAGAAACATTCAACAAATCTATCAAGAAACATGTAAGAGATTCATCTTTTCCTTTTTCCTTCATCTTTCATTTTTAAGAGAAAAATATGTAATAAAATAATGATAACCATGGAGAGCTCACCTCCCAACCTAGGCCTCTATGAGACCATCCCTTGGGGAACCAAAGCTAAATGGGATACACACAAACCAAACTCACAAATACAATAACTCCACAAATGCAACCTTGAACTCCCATAACCATAAGCATCACAATGGGTCACCTAAGAACCCATGAAAAAGGCTATAGGTGTGCCAAACCCAAGAGGAGAAGCCATACAAAATAACCAAGTGTTATGCCTTCACAAGGCTTCAAGATTCAAATAAAAATACCATTCATTCACAAGGCTTCAAGATACACATATCATTATTCTCACAAATTCTCTTGTTACTACCTTCAAGTGTAAAACAAGATTTGGCACATGGAGCCCATACTCCATGTTTTTTTCCCTCTTCCCTCCAAGGGAAGAGACTCTACACTCAAGGGTTGGACAAACTAACCTCTTCACCATAGGCCACTACTTCCCTCCCAAGAGTGAGTGATGCCTTTTGTACCCATAAACATCATACGATAAAAATCACAAAAAGAAAGCAATGCAAAATCCTTCACATCCAATACATAAAAAACAAGAAAAATCTAATTTACATAACAACAAATGCATAACAAGTCTACACATTCATTTCTTACAACAACAACATGTAAACCAAAAAATGGATGATTTTTCTTTCATGGAAAGAACACTAACCTTGCTCCTATGCAAATGGTAAAATAAGATTTGAGAAGAGATTTTCCTTCCTTAGCCTTTTCCAATCCCCAAAGAAAAACCCTAATTCTCTCTAAAATTAGAGAGTGGGTGAACACCCACTAAGTCTCACAAAGTCCACTAAAAAGGCCTCCAACTTCCTAGCCAATCACTAGCCATAACTGTGAAAAAAATAAATGTCCTTTCCCTTCCATATTGTCCCCTCTCATTAATGAGAGTTTTACCAAGAGTGTACGACAAGTAAAATACATGTTGCCTTTTCTATTTTGTCACTTTTGAAAAGTGGTACTATTGGAGTGCCATAAATGTGATCTAGACATCCATACGACAAAAATCTAACCCATAACTCATATTACCCCCACATGATTAGTTAATTTTGACTTAATTGGCAACCTAGGGTCACTTTAGGTCCTCTAAAATCAACTTAAAGTTTATCTATGGTTTCATGTTAATGGGACTATACTTAAGAACTTCTAAACATGTGGGTTTACCTAAGTATCCTATTAGGTCTACCCTAGGCCATGGTAACTCTTGCCAACCATATTAGACATGTGATTTCCACATAAACAATACAAGTTCCAAGTGACACTACAAAATATACTTCACAATTTACAAGTGTTTTGCTAGATTTAAAACGATGCAAATTAACCTAATACATTCATCCAAATTAAGTTTACAAAATAAAATACATCACAATGAGGTTTAAATCTCTTCATTAGATCAAACCTTGGCTTCAGAATTTGTACATAGGTCCACGCCTAGTTCTTTGATTAGATTCCATGGTCAATTCTCTGCACACTAAATTTGAGCATCAATAGTCCAAGAAAAAATCATATACATATGAAATCAATATTACATAACTTAGATTGACCATTTGACATTCATAATTCATAACAATTAAATTTTCATTTCCAAGCAATGTTCCAAATCTATTCCTCATATATAGTACTTGTAGGATTGTCATCATGTAACACTTATAAAATCAATTTCCAACTTTAAATCATAGTCCACATGTCATTTCCAAACCTAAAAACAATTTTAGAATCATCATCATAAGTGAAATAAATATAAATTAAATCACCACATAAAATGATATAAAATTCCCTTGCTTAATCAGCTTAATATGTATCAAAATATCCCATCATAAGATTATCAATATGAAAATGCATCAACTTTGCTATGACAAATCATGGTGGAAACTTACATCAAATTATATTTTACTTTTAAAGTAAAATTCTTAACCCAATTTCATTCTAAGGAACTTGAAAAATTTAAAACATCATGTGGGGTCTATAACATATAAATTCTAATTCAAAACATAATTCATATGTCATTTCCAATCACAACTCATCTTTAAGGTGTATGCAAGAATCATTGTACACTATCTAACTAAACATATTTACTAACACATAGTTCACCTATTTCAATACAAACAAACCTCAATATATATAGTCAACATTTCAACCCTACATATTTTGTACCCTAATCACATTCTATTACCATGTCCAGAATCATCCTATCCAAAACTCATTGTCCACTTTGTAATAATTACCCCAAATCAATTAAGTATATGTAGTATTAAGACTATCCACTTAGCCTTGTTGTAAATTAATAATAAGTTAAGTAACATACCATAAAGATCATTTAAGTTAACAAGTAAGAATTGTGTTCATAATTATGTTGACATAAATTTAATAATCATCCATAACTCGTGATACAACATGCCTTACTCTTCATTTCCTTCCACTACAAATCCTAATCTCTAAATCATTGATATAGTTATTTAAATCTCACAACATGATACCTACAAAATAAGCTATTTCTAAGCTCACAACTTCCCATCTTAGCACATGGATCATCTCTAGGTTTCTAATCAAGCACTTATAGAGATGAGTATAAGAGAAAATTCATTTAGTCACACAGTATTGAATTTCTTTTAAATCTCCTCCTTAGAATTTCATTCAACATGATAACTAAATGAAATATGATATTATATTGTATCCTCATAGTCACCTTATAACTTAACAAATAACAATGTATGAAATAGACACATCCTCATCTTCATCCTAACAAAATGTCAAGCTCAGGTTAAACAGAGTCTAGATTTGTAATGTCCCAACATAATGTACCTAATAGGTGGTCTATCATGAAAGTAAGTAAATAAAAATAAAAAATTGTGTTAGGGCCTAACTAATTTCTAGTGAGGAGAAGAATACCAATTGAAATCCTGAAAATCAAGAATCTACAAACCCCCCTACTAGTTACTATCCTTGAAAATACATTAACATCAAATTATCATGATGATAAATATATATGAGTGTTAATAGTCCCAATGAAATCTTAAAAGAGCTATAACAAGGTACATATATCACTCTTCTAATTATGATCTTGAAAAGTTAAAATTTGTTTGAATGTTTGAGAGGAGGGGTCTCACACGAACACAAGATTGTTGTTGAGAAAGGTTTAAGACATGCCCTAAAATTTCCAAGTAATTTTAAGGTTGAATGGATCAAAGTTGTGTTGAGATGTGTGCATGATATGAAATTATGGTTAGAGAATGGACTGGTGAAGATAAAAAAGGAAATTATCCATCATGTTATAGGATACGTTGTCACAAAAAGGGATAAAAACATTTACTGTCAAGGAAAAGATGCAATTCAGGCCATCACACTGGCTAAATGGAATAAAAGAGGTATGGCAATTTCTACCATTCAAGATGCTGAAATTGAATTTGTAGTAAGGGTGATTTCACATAAGTTATACCAGTCTAGCTGATTAGACATTGTGACATGTGGTGTTGTTGACATAGTATAGAAGATTTTCAAGAAGGATCCCAACTATGACCTAACTAATTTATAATTGAAATAATTGGTAGATAATATGGATACAATTAGGAAGATAGATAATAGTATATGAAAATTTGGTTCTTTGATTGTTTGTGTTTTCTTTCATGTGCAAAATATGTTTCCCATCATTGGTGATGTTGTCTAAGATAAGAAGAATCCACTTACCCAATAGATTAACAAATTTATTAGTCAGATGGGTGATAATTTAGGAACTATTATGGATGATTACTTTGAATAATTCAAGAGAAAAATGAAGAATAGGTATAGGATACAACAATCCTTAGTAGAAAAATATTATGATGATATATGCTTCTTGGTAGACTTTGATTTTATCTGTGCACAAGAAATTATACCTAGGGTTGCATGGTTGACACCGTTACCTTATAAGTTTACTAGATGAAGTAACTATAGCTACCACAACTCTATTGGTGGAAGAGGAAGTGGAGAAGCATGTCGATCCATTTCACATATATGAGTCATCAAAGCTCAAAATAACTATGCAAATAAATGCACCAAAACTGAATAAGAAGAAGAATAGTATGATAGGAAACCTTCAGAAAGCTTTGGGTTAAGGTTTCAAGAAAGAGAAGCCTTTGTAGATTACAAAAGGAAAAGGAGAGGATATAACAAGTAGTGATGATGGGGAAGAAGATGTAGAGGGAAAAGGCAAGGAGATAGTGGCTACCAAGCCATAGACTAGAAGAGGACAGACAATTTTCATTGCTAAGCCTAATGTGAAGAAATGCTTGAAGAAGGTTGTAACAAAACCTACCTCGACACTACCAAGGATAAAAAGATAAAGAACTAGGGAAACTATTACTTCAGTTTCTAAGCCATAGAAGAGGGGATTGGTTAAAGTAATAAAACTAGAAGAGGGCTTAATTAAGTTCATCAAAGAGGAAGACTACTATAGCCAAGGTAGAGGTGAGAAAACTTGTCAAGAAGCCTAGGAGAAGACTGATAATTACAAAAGATGATGAAGAGGTTGATGAGGAGAAAATAGCTTTTAAAGAGACTAGTCACTAAAGACTAGCTATACATAAGAAGCCCCAATATATTGACAAGGTATATGAAAACATAAGGGAAGTGCATATTTATTTGGATTTCAATTTGTAAAATATGATAAATTGAGTAAGGCAGATAAAGAAGAAGTTGAAAAGATAGTTGTAGATATAATGGAATAATTTAAATATACACCATTGGAGTTAGGGAACATGATTCCAAATGAGTTGTATTATAGAATTGATCAACAATGGAAATTTTCACAAATGACGGAGAGGAAAATAAGAGAGGGCACACTCTCTCAATAATGCTTGACATGAACAAAGAGCAGATTACTAAAGTAGTCAAGGAATTGAATAATAGATTTATTCCTAAAAGGAGAGTATTTTTGGTCTTGAAGGATAAATTTGAAACTATTATAGAGGAGAATAAAGTGTTGGGGAAGAAAATATTTGGCTTGATACTAGATGATGAACAAAAGAATGAGGAAGAAAAAGATGAATAGGTAAATGGAGAATTGGACAACACTCAATATATTGATGATGGACAAGATAATCTTGTTGATATCTTCAACAATTTGTTACAACTAAGTGAAGGGTAGACAAAGACTATGGTTATTGATGATGAAATTGAAACCATTCCTATTAGAAATGAAAATTTAATGACTGGGCTAAAACAACAAAGTGTAGGTGTAGTACATATCAAGTCACAAATTCCAGTTCATGAGAAGTTGGTGGATCCTAATCCCATGATTGTGAAAATAAGAGAGTACCCTAATATTAGTGCATAAGAGTCCACTCAATTAATATATAAAATTCCAACTATTTTAGTAAACTTACATATTAGAGATGATGGTGCAAAGCATCAAGGTGTCCCAAAAAATGAAGGAAACAATGCACCTAATCCTACACAACAACAAGATGCAATATAAGGAAATATTAACATGAGTGAAGAAGATGAAAAGAAATATCAGAGCCTAAATGATAGAATAGATGAGTCTAATATGGGTCAAAGAAAAATTGCCTCAGTACCTCAGATTAAGGGATTTAAGGAGGTAGGAAAACCAAGTTGCACTAGTAAGCTCTAGACTAATAAATAAGAGAAAAAATAAGAAAATTCTATACAAAAAATGGATACAGAAGACAAAAATTTAGAAGATGAGTCAAATAAAGATGATGTGACCCAAGAGTCATAGAAGTCAAGTCTGGAGATCCAAATGTACAACCTACAATAGACTATGCCAAGATCCAATACGCCAGACTCTAGGGAAAGAAATTGAAGAAGAAGGTGAAACACTCACCACAAGGAAGAGGTAAACTAGTAACTCTTGATGAAGAAACTATTATTCCTTATTAGGATAAATCTAACTTGAGTGAGGAGCAAATGAGAACACTACGTGACTTATATTCAAGGAAGGCTAAATAGTCTAAGTTCAGGAGAGAACATCAACATAGACAAGTATTGCATGACATAAAAGACATTTTTCTTGATACTGTTGTTGATGATTTGGATGAAAAAGCTCCAAGCTTCAAGAGAAGTTGATGCAAAGAGCATAGAGGAAGTATGACAATAGAGTGATGGAGAAAGTCTCTAGTGAGATAGAAATTAAGCAAGTTGAGCTTTCCACTCTTTTCATTGACCTAGAATAGTTAGTCACAAATGCAAACACATTGTTTACAAAGTTGTGTGATGATATTCCCTCTTATTGCAAGACTATAAGGGAGAAGATGGATAAGATTTATGTAAATCTATAGAAAGTAAGCAAAGAGTTGTGCATGGATCCTAGCACCAACTCGCTTTATTTATCTAAGACCAACTTTTTACAAGGGAAGTAGTTAGACCTTTTACATGAAGAGTGCCATATAAGAAATGAGGTGAATTAAATTCAAGAAAAGTGCCTAACTCATATGGAAGTAAAGAAATAACATATACAAATTACTAAGGATCTTGTAAAGGACCAACACTATCCATTGTAGACAATATGGTAAATTTGGCAACCAAGATAGAAATAGAAAAATGAGTACTTCACATTTTGAAGGCCAATTGGGACAACACAATGATCCTCATTATTAGTTTGTACCATCCATTTCTAAAGGAATCCAAGATCCTCCTAGTACCACAATTGAAAATCATTTTGAGTCATAAGTGAGAAAAACAAGGGAGAATGAATGATGCATGATTAAGTAAGAAAGTGTATGTATATGACAAAGGGGACCTATCCAATCATGTACATGTATGTTATCAAAAAATTTGAAACTTTTTTGTATATATTTTGGAGTAATAAGGAATTAGTTAATCTGATTCTTAGATGTGTAAAATCATTTTTTTCTAAAAAATATTTTGAAAATACAAGTACAAAAGTATATATGTATAGACTGAGCTAAGGTATGGATTACATCATAAGGGGGAGTACATATTTTGAAGTTTTGGATGTCAAGTTTTGATCATGAAAAATAATTTTTTCTACTAATGCAAAAGGGGGATATTGTAGACCCTAAAGGCACTCATAGGATTGTTAATCAGTGCAAAAAATGTAGTCATTTACTAGGAAGAGTTAGTCATTCAACACTGTGATCGAGTGATTCTATATAACCTGAGTGATGTTATGGAGAAGATCTATATAATCAGTTATGATCGCACCATAGTTACTACCGAGAAGATCAAGTGTTGTCAAGTATACAATGGTTGTTGATTCAACACATGTGCCAAGTGATATGGAAGATGAGAAGTTTAGTTAAAGTTGAGTATAACTAAAGTCAAGTGACAACATGAAGAACCAATATGTGTCGATCATCAGAAATGTATATGTTTCAAGTAACACCGTTTGTTTAAATGTTTGGAATGGCTTAGATATTGATGTAAACCATGTTTCCAACTAAGGAAACATGCTTTTATGATCACAAAGAGAGTCAAAGAGGTAGTTACATCTATAATTACACATTATTAATCTCCATCTAATGAGATCAATCAATCAAAAAAATTGAATGTCTAATTTTTAAAAAAAGGATGAATTTGGATCATTGGTTGAGATCTAGAAACCTCTATGATAGCTATTTAAGCATAAATTTAGGTCAAATTTGGTTGTTGTGAGTTATAAGTTTGGATATAAAGCTAAAGGTGAATTTAGTGGAGCTAAGTGTTAAGGAGTAGTAAGGCAACCAAGTAGTATAATGAGGAGTTGTTGAAGATCTATCATAAAGAGGTGATATCAAACTATATAGAGGAGATATGTCATCAACATTCAAGTGTAAACCAAAGATCAAGGTACTATTACATTTTAACAAGTATTTCATTGTAAATCTCTTAATAGAGTAGTCCTAATAGGCCTATTTTAAATATTCTAACAAAGTGATCACTTAATTGTGTAGTCAAAATCCTTTAATCAAGGTAGGCTAAATAAGTCTTGTAAGATCTTAACAAGGTAGACCCCTAACAAGTTAGATCATTAGAAGTGATCAAGCTTTGTAGCGCTAACATGCACACTTTATTGTTGTAGTAGTGAAGATTTTTTGGGTGTCATCCCCACCATAGTTTTACCTTCACTTTGGAGATTTTTTGTGTTACCATATCTGGTGTTATGTGTTGATTTGTTACTTGTATGTGTTGCTAGATGTTAGATCTAATCTCACATTTTGATGTAAGTGTTGGAAATATAAGAGGAGTAACTGAGAGAGGGAGGGGTGAATTAGTTACCACAAAAATTAATCCCAGATCCCTTAGAAATTAATACAAATCAAAACTCTATGTAAACTTAACTCTGTTGTAACTTGGCAAATATACATGCACTCAGTTTACACAAACAAACACTATAACTCAGTAAACACTAAAATATCTTGGAAAATGATTAACATGAAAATATTAAGATATTATTTGTGATTGATGTTAGTTTAACTTAGTTGCAAAAAAAAAAAAAAAATGAACACAATTGACACGAAGATTTAACATGGAAACCCAATTTGGGAAAAAACGACCAATTGCAACTAGTTACTAATTTTCACTCTTCTAAATTGGGCCCTGTTAGGAGCCAACCCTAGTAAAGGTTACAAAACACAGTGTTAGGTGTGACCCTATTAGAGGATTCAATTTCCCTATTAGGAGTGGCCTTGTTAGAGGTCTTTAGACAATTCAATAGAAATGCCACCTTGTTAGAGGATTTACAAATAGTTATTAAGTCAACTCTATGAAGAGATTTAGATCACTACTACAATGGTTAGAGAGTAACTATGAGATGACCTAATTTTTGATGCAACTAAATTCTTGATTATAGATCTCAATTCTGGATTGTATACTTGATCCTTCCTGATCGAATGTATCTTTGCATCTCAACAAGGATATTCTACTTATCCTTATAATTCACTTCCTCTAAGCATCATCAAATCTTCAATTATGTTCCACTTATGATTCTTCTTCTAATCCTCAACTTGACCTTATATTTATATCTTATACATTTTCAAGTTGGCTTGAATACAACTTAGAATAATTAATATTCATCTTCTTAGTCAACAAGAACCAACAAGCAATTCAATTGAACTCAATATGCCAAAACAAGAAAATCCTTTGTTAGCCGACCCTACTCGGTAGACACTAACTCAAAGAAATTTTTCTATGTTAACAAAATGAACTTAGTTAACATTGCATATTCACAAAGTTCCTTTGGTAACTGAGTGAGCTTGGTTAACACTGGTTCCATCCAACATTTCTTTCATTAACTGACTGAGCTCGGTTAACACTCAACTTCTGCAAAATTTCCTTTATCACTTGAGTGAACTCAATAGACATTGTCTTCTAAACTAGGCAAAATTTGAAATGCTTAGCAGACATAAGAAACTATCTTCAATGCCTGAGTGAGCTTGGCATACACTAATAGGTAATGATATGACATTTTGTGTAACATCAAAGAAAATACACAATTAATCAATTGTTTCCAAGAGTAAGATGTTACATGTTAAAGTTTAAGGTTAAGGCATAGATGTGTGTGGTGAATTAAGTATGAATGTGATTCATGTTTGAAGTGGTGAAATTTTTTATAGACCCTAATTACATTTTCAATAAACTTCCCATTAGACATTAAGGCAATGCCATCCTCAATTTCTTTGAGATAAATGTTTCTTTGGAGAAGATTGGATTGGACTTGGCTCACGTTTTTGGAATGAGATTGACACAAATATTCATAGAAGAGTTGGTCATGTTATCAACCCCAAAGTTGAAAATATTTTGGTAAAACTACACAAAGGTACTAAGGATTTCTCTGGTATCTCTAGTGAACTCATTCTCAATTTGAATCCCATTAATTTCTTCTCTACTTTTCTTAACTGTAATCACATTAAAGAATTATCTTGTACCTTTTTTACCTTCCCTAATTTATTTATCCTTAGTTATGACCTTTTGTCCTTGACTCTTGCAGTTTTGAACTCTCTTGAGCTAAGACTTAGTGTACATGAGGTCTTTAACTAGAGCCTAATCATCTCCTTTATTTTAGGCATCCTTTTCAATGTTATTAAGTTCACTCTAAAGATAGTTCTCTTTATAATTTCTATCAATAGCTTCTTTGGTTCCTATCATTTCAAACATCTTTCTCTAGAATTCCACTAATTGCTCTCATTTACTTTTAGGGATACCCTTATCAGAACAAAATTTAGAGGGGATAGTGACATCTCTAATAGACTCTATGGAGTCCTAATCTTCTAGAAGAGAAGTATTCAAATTGAAATTATTATTAATTCTAATTATTATCCTTAGAATTTACATCCTTCACCTTAATGTAGACTTGAATGGGGGAGTGATAAGAGATACTAGTTGGCTGGACACAGATAAGATTGATCCCACTAGAATGTACAAAATCTAACATAGTAGATTTTAAATATATTCTATCTAGTCTACAATAGATTCTCTTCTCATTAGAGTAATTTTTACACCAAGTGTACCAGATGTTATTATACACATTCTTCATTCTAGATAGTGGGTCATTTAAGTTGAGTTTTCTATTAAGATTATTCTTAAAGTAAAATTAATTGTCTTTCCATTCATGTTTGTTTCCTCCCAATTTGTCATGTTGACTTTCAACCATATTGAAGTCACTAGTGAGGATCCAAAAAGTGCTAGGGAGATTCTTAGAAAGCTAGTCCCAATGATTAGTTATATCTCTATAATCATTAGTGGCATAAATGTTGCAAAGGCCAAAAGTGTAATCTCTGTATTTGAAAGTGACCCAAATAGCCCTATGGTAGGGGGAGACTCCCTTTCTAATAATATTTTTTCCCATTGGGGTAAAATTAAGATTCCCCCACCCCATTGCCTCTATCATGGCCATAAAAAAAGGGCTAAGTAGCTTTACTGCAAACAAAGTTAAGAATGTTAGATGCATGAAAGCATGTGACCTTGGTTGCTTTAAGGTAGATAAATTCTTTTTTATGGATCTTATTACACCAATTCCTAACCACATATTTTTTATTTGACATTTCAAGACCTCTTATATTCCAGCTGTGTAAATTTAACATCATGATTGTTTTTTCTTGGGGATGGAGTTGTTGCATAATCTATCAAAGAAAGAACATGTATTGGAGATTTTGATTTTATTATGTTTCTCAATAAGTTTTGTACTATTTTTTTCTCTCATAGGCCTGTCTCCTTTTCTTTCCAACCACCTCTATAAAACCATCATCTTTTCCCTCCAAGTTAAGATGCTCTACAAGAGCAGTTAGGGGATCATTGCAATTCTTCACAACATGAGAGGGGTTGTCATTAAAGTTCCTTATCTTGGGGATGGAGTTGTTGCATAATCTATCAAAGAAAGAACATGTATTGGAGCTTTTGATTTTATTATGTTTCTCAATAAGTTTTGTACTATTTTTTCTCTCATAGGTCTCTCTCCTTTTCTTTCCAACCACCTCTATAAAACCATCATCTTTTCCCTCCAAGTTAAGATGCTCTACAAGAGTGGTTAGGGGATCATTGCAATTCTCCACAACATGAGAAGGGTTGTCATTAAAGGTCCCTTATCTTGGGGATGGAGTTGTTGCATAATCTATCAAAGAAAGAACATGTATTGGAGCTTTTGATTTAATTATGTTTCTCAATAAGTTTTGTACTATTTTTTCTCTCATAGGTCTCTCTCTTTTTCTTTCCAACCACCTCTATAAAACCATCATCTTTTCCCTCCAAGTTAAGATGCTCTACAAGGGTAGTTAGGGGATCATTGCAATTCTCCACAACATTAGAGGGGCTTTCATTAAAGGTCCTTATCTTTTCAAAAAACTATAAATTGCTATAATTCTATTGGATAGCCCTAGAAATTATTCTAGATAGAGATAATTATTGAGAATTTAATATTGAGGCATTTTCAAGGTTAACCTTTTCTCTCTCAATATGTATTTAGACTAGTTGATAAGAAAATAGGTTTGGAGTTTCCAAAAATTAAGAAAGAACTTGTTAGTCTAACCTCAAAGTGATCTTCAAATACTGGTTTATTAAGAGAAACAAACTTACTCAAAACCTTATTTGTGCTCTCCCTGCTATCATCATCATTAACTTTATATTGGTTAATATTTGATAGAATTGGAATAATATTGTTAGTATTATGTAAATTATTTTAAACATTATTCATTTTGGGGATATTGGAGCCCAAAATAGGTTAGGAGAAAAATTATTTTTGAATGTTCTTAAGAGATGTGCACTTTTATAGTATGGCCATTAACTTTAGAATGAAAGCAAGCCACAAGATTTCTTAACTTCACCAAATCCCAACTAAAGGATTTAGATTCAAACTTTCTAGAAATTCTTTCAGGAAACACAACATCAAGATTCTAGCATTAAGATGAGGGAGAATGACCTTTAGGTCTTCAACTTCCAAAAAAAACCCTAAGGGCTTGAGCATAGAAGGGATAAAGGGCTAGAATTCAAGATCAACAACTTTTCATTTCAATCCAAAAGGGGAAGTATGAGAGAGGATATGGTCAAGTTCCATGATCTTAGGAGACCATATAATTAAATAGGGCTTAACTAACAAACTAATTTCCTCTTTAAATACTTTCTCCTGCATCTCCTCATTTTTGAAAAAAAAAATCCTTTTTGAACCATATGATTAAAACTTACCAAAATACTCATCTTTTTCCCCCAAGTATTATTAATCTTGCTATCTAGAAATTTCCTAGCTAGTAGAAATTTAATATCCATGCATATAAAGAAAGTTGCAATATTCTTTAACCTACTCTATTAATTTTTAATTACCTTAATCATATCATCATTTGGAAAAAGAGCAAGGGTTCAAGGCCTTACCTTCCCTGCTAGATTCAAGGTTTGAATTGACTACATGTACGGAATTCCCCACTCCCAATTTATCTCCATTGGAGTTAGACTCTCTAGAAGAATTTCCTCCACAACTCTCTTTGTCAATTTTACCTTCAAATCTAGCCATTTTGGGAATGGGAGAAAATTTCTTAGTGACCACAACTTGGTGTGAAAGTTTGTTAGTATTACCATCTTTAGGTTTTCTTTTAATATATGATTTTTCATGATTAACCTTTGTGCCTCCTTCAAATCCATTATTTTTTGAAGAGGTGACCATCTAGCACAAAAAAAGGTAGAGGTTTATCCCGTTCGATCTTTGATGCACTCTTTGAAATGATTAGAAACTTACACATGTAGAGAAAATAAAGGAATGATCAAGAAATGATTTAGGGTTAAACAAAAAAAAAAACATAAGTGAAAACTCAAAATGAGCCACTGACTCAAGGAACATGAAAATAAAAATAGTCATATAATACAAAGAAAGAAAATCAATCATAAAATATAAAGCCTTGCACCTGCCACCACTAGCTCAACCTCTAATTAGAGTATAGGGAGGATACATGGGTATCCCAACATCACCCACTTATAAAGAATGAACCTCTCTAACCTTCATCCACTAATATTACAAACTACATGTAATCTTTAATAAGTCCCCCAAAATTTGGATCACTATTAGTCATTTCTCAATGCATTATTCCTCGTATCAGGGATTTTTTCTTATACAGGTTGTAACCCCTTATAGATTCATCCAATGTATTCCCTAGAATATAAATTTCCTTCACAAATACCTTTGGTATTTGTTGGAATGATCAATTAATCAATGGAGCTGGCAAAAAGAGCATTTTCCCCAATCAATTATAGATTCCACATTCATATATCAATTTTAAACTAATCTGATGACATGATTGGTAAAATCCATCCATCATATGCCTTCTCCCATTCCTATAAATTGATATAGATGTGATAATTGTGAGGAAAAAGCACTATAAACAACAAATAAAAAGACAAAAAAAACTTTAACATATATTGATGTGATTCAAATAACAATATGGGTACAATTTTCAAGATAAAAATACAAACAAATCTTATCTTTAAACCCAAATTTAATTACTAAGATAAAAAATTTGTGGCCTTGCTTGCTGAAAATAACAAATCATATGCCAAATCCACCCCTCAAAATCAGCTAGGTTATAGTTTTCATAAAATTGTTTTTCATGCCCAAATAACCTCATTAAAAGGTTGGTCTTGTTCTATCCTTGTCAATCATTTTACCTTTATTTGAACATAAACAATGAGTATGAAAAAGTAGAAATATCATAGTGCTAGAAATGATACCTATGACTCCCATCATAATTACATGACTAATTTTTTTTGTAGTGTTTTTGTATATCCAAGGATTGCACAATTTACTTCACTCCAACCACACTTGAAAGAATTTCCATTTTTGTTCCAACTATGTTTTCTGTAATCAATGACAAAACTATTAGATATGTATCTTTATCACAAAAAACATTTACTGAGACTAAGCCAATTAACCATAAGTATCGATTAATTATTAGATCCATTAGTTATGTAGATAAAATGACCTATTAAACAGTATTGAGGAAAGCATAAAAAATGATTAAAATTGATTAATGAATTGATTCATCTAGAAGTCACCATGAGAACAAATTATTTGTAGGATTCATGGAATGTTAATTAGTCATTATTTATCCTTAAAAATTACCATACATCTCAATTTAAGGTGCATAATGTGGAGATCATCAATAGTTTGAACCATGACCAAAGAGCGCATGCCTACATAGATCCTCTGATGTTAAACTTCTTGGGAGTATGGTTGGTTATAAGTTTACTATAATATGAAACTCTTATCACTATAATGGAAACCCTTGCACTAATACAATGTTGTATCTAAATTATATATACTATACGTATACCTTCTCTATATTTATGATGTCAACATTATAGAGATAGTATACATAGAGTATATATAATTTAGATATAATGTTGTATAAGTGTAAGGGTTTCCATTATAGTGATAAGAGTTTCATATTGAAATGTCCCTTTTTCTTATTTTATATGATATTTCCAACCTCTAATCATATCTTTAAAATCAAACAACTAATATCACAAAGATCCACCAAATTTCTCAAGAAACCCCAAATCGGGTATGCCAGAAATTGTGCCAAAAGCTTCATAGCTTCACCTATTATTAATAAATCTGAAAGTGGACATTTTTACAGAAATTTCAGCAGCATAACAGCCTAAAAAATGACATTTCCAGATCCGTATAGCCTTTACACAATAGTTCTCAAATGTAGGACGGGCTCCCGAAATTAACACAAATATGCCTGGAAACACCACAAAAACACTAATAATCTATCTTAGAAGTTTAATCACATCCCAATACATATATTTAGCTCTATTTTAACACCTTAAAGTCTAAAATACAGCAGCAATCCAAACTGATATGAAATACTCAACTGAAAAAACCAAACTCATACAAAAAACACACCCGAAAACCCACAAATCTGCACTGTTCAGCACAAAGGCAAACTCTGTATGAGCATGCACATGGAATGGCTTCAAAATCCCATCCTTAGCCTTCCTGGAAGCCTGCAAACTCCCATTCTTGGGTCTCCTTGGAAACCTGTAAACTCCCGTTCTTGGGTCTCCTTCTCCACAGGTTTGGCAGCCTCTGAAGAATAACAAAGAAATGAGCAAAATCAAGTTCTGGAATCCCCCCAAAATGCCTCCAAGCCCCTTAAAAGAGGGCATAATTGTAACTCACATCCAAGAGAGGTTAATGAAACATATTTTAATAATAATTTTCATTTATTAGTCCAACGGTTTCCAAAGATTAACCCCCTTTTTCTGAAACTTCACTTTCTTGGGCCTGCCTGCCTTAGCAAAGATTATTATTTTTTAATTATTTGAAAAGGGGACATGAAAAGTCCTCCCCTCCCAAACATTGCTTGTCCTCAAGCAATGGCTAAACAATAAACCAATCAATCCACCTAGATCCCAAATGTAGTCATGAACTATACTACTGCCAAATAACATAGGCTCTTACAATATCCTCTGCAATATGATCAAGAAGAATCCATAATCAAACTGACAATTACAGCTCAACCAAACTCCAAAATCACCACTACCACAATCAGAAACCCATGAGACACAAACTCTTAGAACATTAGAACCCAAGTAAAGTGGAGAAATCAAACTGCCAACACAATAAATACCATTAACGCATCCCACTGGCCTATATGGAATGTACAATCCAACTTTGCAACAATGGTGAATGCTCTCATATGAAACTATACCAAGTATGGAGAATCGACACACTGTACAACTCCTGCAGTAAACACAACTCTGTAGATCTTTGGCCACTATCTTATAACCATAACTCCCATGCACCCCTGATGGTGAAAAGCCATCACAAGATAAACAACAAGAAATGGAACCCGAACCAAATTTTCCTGCCATCAACTCCTCAACACAAGGATCAATTGCTAACTGATGTACATACCCTGCAATATAATGTTGATTAAAAAAACCAACCTCAGTCAACAGCTCACCATGAACAAGTGATACAACCCACTATGACTGATCACTAGCTAAGTCAGGAGATGTCATAGCCAAAGGAGTAGAATCAATAACAACACCTACTAAAGCATCACTCCAAAACTCCTACTCTAAGTCATGTATTATCAAGCTATCAACTGTAGGACCTATCACCATGTCGTGCCCATCACAACTCTCATCTCGAGGCATCAAACTATTCCATAACTGATGATAAGCACTAGGAACCAAAGTACATCTCTGTATCATAATCTCATCAACATGATCATCAAAGGTAAATTGATGAGTGTACCTCATAGTGTAATGCCGATAGAATGCGCCAATCTCAGTCAGTGGCTTAGACTGTAATCTAGATGAAACTAACTACAATTGATCATTAACCATGTTGGAACTAACTACTACCTCTGAAGATATCACCAAGGGAGTAGTATTACTAGCAGGAACCATGCCAACTGTCGACTCAC
Organism: Cupressus sempervirens; assembly: GCA_028749045.1. NCBI lineage: Eukaryota > Viridiplantae > Streptophyta > Pinopsida > Cupressales > Cupressaceae > Cupressus > Cupressus sempervirens. The sequence continues at coordinate 571,680,453 of CM053785.1, forward strand.
CAACATCATACATGATCTTTGATACATCTCTAGTCTCTCTGCCATTAGTACTAGAGGCCACCACCATGTCAGGCATACAACAATCTTCTACAACACCCAACTCAACTAAACCTGACTCTAGTGGGAATGAACCTAATATGCCAATGTTAGTATCAAGGATGGATGCATCCCCATCTCCACTGTCTCTGACAATCTCGGCCATGGACATCCTCGGATCACCAAACACCACAACTTGTGACTGTATAGAATCAGGTAAAGATTGTAGCCACTCTAACTCCATGGTCACCTTAGCCAAATGAACCTGTGACTCCTTGAAAGCCAACTGTGTACTCTCAAGAATCTCAGAAGTCACCCCAAGCTGCTTAGTAAGCTCACTCACCTCATCTTCCTTGGCCAACAATGCATCATATGTTGTACTGCCCCACTCCATAAGATAATCTCTGTCAGCTACCAACTGCATATAATTTTGTCTCAAAATTTGAATAGCCTCCCATAAAGAGTGGATCTCTGTCAAGGAAAGATAACTTCCTTCCTGCTCATCACTAGTAGGAGAACCCCATCCATAAACTGCTAACAACTGACAAGCAACATCAAAATGCTGGCAAGTGATAGCAATGTCTTGGTCACTAACTCTTAACTGATTAGACACATGATGGCACTGGCTTGATTGTCTCATACAAACCTCCTCTGATGCACTATCTAAAGGAGTATCCTCAAAGTCACTAGTCTCTAGAGTATTACCATCCATATCCTGTGAATCAAATCTAAAACTCATATCAACATACAGAGTATCAAAAATATTAGCATTGCTGTCCAACTCCTCTATACCCAAGGAAACTAAGTCTTCAAAACTACCCACTGCATCCTCCTGGATGTCATCAATGCCAATATGATCTTGGGACTCATCTATACACACTGCCAAATATGAAATATCATCAACACATTCTAGCAAGTATGGTCGACTAGATATATGAACAAAGCCCAACATCGGTGTATAAAAACTAATACCAACATCAGATAAGATACTGGCACAAGAAAAGACAACACCGCGTAATCTGCTAATGAAATCCATGATAGCACCCAAACAAACACTGCTACCAAAAAGTGTTAAAGATCTTCAGTCAACTGAATCCCAAATGCCAATATAACAATCTCGAGTCCATATCCGTAAACTAGAATCAACTGGTAACTCAAGAAAACTCCTCACCTGAGTAATATGACCAATACCAACTAACTCCACATACCTATCATGATGAGATAATGAAGTCATAATACTATCTTTGTTCACCTTTAGCTGGTTGGACAAATCATGTGAAGTACTACCAGCCTCAACCTCATGTGATGAAGCATAAAACTGTGCTTGGTACTCTTTCTCAGCAAAGTCATGAATGCTCAATGTCTGCTCATCTCTACCAAGTGTCTCACCATCCTGCACAACAACATCCTCATAATCATCATCTGAACCCACTACATTGTAGTCACTGCCTGTTGTAACTATACCATCCTGAATACCTGTGGCATCACCCTTTGACGACCTGTAAACAATTGTCTCAATTTGAGTATCAAGTTGACTGTTACTATCAATCTGTGTAATATCCTTTCCCACCACCTCCTGTGGTAGAGTAGAATCTGAGACCTCTACCTGGCTATCAGTTAGTTTCTCAAACTCCTCATGCAAGTTCTTGGGAATTGTGTCATCTGTCCTGTGAGAAAATTTTCCAAATAGAAATCCAATCAACTTATCCACCTTAGCTAGGTCAAACAACATTTCATTCATTATACAGTGGTGCTCAACCAACTATTCAGACATGTCATGGCTTATTTTCATAAGTTTATCTTGAATGTCTAAATAACCATCCTTTCTACTATTTTGACTCTGGATATCAATTGTGCAAGATCGTGTCCTCTGAGACTCTATACTATACCTGTCCATTCTGGATAAAGTAGAGTGTAACCCCAATAGGATACAACTTCTTCAAACACAAAGAACTAACATGCAAATGATTAGAAGTAGCATGAAACCATAGATTTTGACATGCAATTGATTAGAAGCAACATGCAACCACCAAATTCACCAAGAACTAACATGCAAATGATTAGAAGTAGCATGCAACCATAAATTTTGACATGTAGCTGATTAGAAGCAACATGCAATCATAAATTATGACATGCAAGATCTGGGTAGTTGTCAAAACTGACATGCAAGATCTGGGTAGTCAAAATTGACATGCAAGATCTGGGTAGTTGTCAAAACTGACATGCAAACTTCTACAACCACCAAATTCACCAAGAACTAACATGCAAATGATTAGAAGTAGCATTCAACCATAAATTTTGACATGCAGCTGATTAGAAGCAACATGCAACCATAAATTATGACATGCAAGATTTGGGTAGTTCTCAAAACTGAAATGCAAGATCTGGGTAGTTGTCAAAACTGACATGCAAACTTCTACAAACCCTCAGGCTGGCAAGATCATGGCTCTGATACCACTGAAATGTCCATTTTTCTTATTTTATATGATATTTCCAACCTCTAATCAAATCTTTAAAATCAAACAACTAATATCACAAAGATTCACCAAATTTCTCAAGAAACCACAAATCGGGTATGCCAGAAATTGTGCCAAAAGCTTCACAGCTTCACCTATTATTAATAAATCTAAAAGTGGAAATTTTTATAGAAATTTCAGCAGCATAACAGCCTAAAAAATGACATTTTCAGATCCATATAGCCTTTACACAATAGTTCTCAAATGTAGGACAAAAACTATGCTCATTGGGCTCCCAAAATTAACACAAAAATGCCCGAAAACACCACAAAAACACTAATAATCTATCTTAGAAGTTTAATCACATCCCAATACATATATTCAGATCTATTTTAACACCTTAAATTCTAAAATATATCAGCAACCCAAACTGATATGAAATACTCAACTGAAAACACCAAACTCATACAAAAAACACACCCGAAAACCCACAAATCTGCACTGTTCAGCACAAAGACAAACTCTGTATGAGCATGCACATGGAATGGCTTCAAACTCCCATCCTTAGCCTTCCTGGAAACTTGCAAACTCCCATTCTTGGGTCTCCCTGGAAACCTGTAAACTCCCGTTCTTGGGTCTCCTTCTCCACAGGTTTGGCAGCCTCTGAAGAATAACAAAGAAATGAGCAAAATCAAGTTCTGAAATTCTCCCAAAATGCCTCCAAGCCCCTTAAAAGAGGGCATAACCATAACTCACATCCAAGAGAGGTTAATGAAACATATTTTAATAATAATTTTCATTTATTAGTCCAACGGTTTCCAAAGATTAACCCCCTTTTTCTGAAACTTCACTTTCTTGGGCCTGCCTACCTTAGCAAAGATTATTATTTTTTAATTATTTGAAAAGGGGACATGACACATATTCATGTTATATAGAATAAATTGATGACTCTTTAGTAGGAGGAATATTAGGAAGTTTGAAACTAGCATGAAGTTGTTAGCATGAATGTTGATGGTATTCCTTTGGGGGAGTATCCTAAGCATTGGAGAGTATTGACATGTTACATTAATGTGTTTTTATGTCATTAATGTCAACATAGAAATAATTCTATGAAGACTAGAAAAATAACAGATAGAGATCATACTTGTATGAATAGAGTTTTGATGTAAAATTGAAGCACGTTTAAGGACATGTTGTACCTTGTGTCTTGATGATGAGGTTAAATTCACATTGTGTAAGTCAAAGATGTATGGAAGCTATAAGTGATTTATAGAGAGTAGTGCAAAGACATAGTGCATGGAAAGCAATTTTTGATGATCCTATTATAGCATCTAGTAGAGATATAATCTAGTGATTCCTGATCAGCTAGTGATCAAAGGAAGTTTGATGGTAATTTTAGTGAGTGCACAGGTCCTGAAGTCACATGTGTGAAGTTTTGTATATATTGTGAGATGATAGTGCTATTGTAATTACAAATTAATTATCTTATTATAATTAATTGGGAAAGCTTCAATGCCGACTCAAGGAATTATTTTGAAGATAGGGTGTAAAGGAAAATGTTTTCCTTGTTTGTGAATGTGTGTGAGTATCAAGTATTGAATGTGAAGTGCAAAAATGAGTAGAGTGTTTGGTGAATGCCAGTAAGTAATCTAAGGGATTTTGATGTTGAGTTCATGATTTGTATCAAGATCAAAAGGAGCAAAAGTTGGGTTGCTAGGATAAAGAAAGAGGAAGGAAGTACAATTCAAATCTATTATTCTACAAGGAACAACACACATATTATTTGGATAGTGGGTTCATTGGTCTTTCCCTTGAAGTTGTTTGGATAGTGGATCCATCTGCTTTCTACAACTCCTAACAGGGTTGGAATATCCTAACAAGGATTTAAAGTCTCCTAACATGGATTGATGTGTATTGAATGTTTTTATAGACTCCTAATAGGGTCCATCCTCCAATAAGGAATATTTATATTAGTACGTTATCTTGTGGGTACCATCCCCACCAGGTTTTTCCCTTTGATCAAGGGTTTCCCTAGTTAACATATCTGGTGCTATAGTGCATAAGCATCTTGTTGTGGTTTCTGATTATATTGTTTACAAGGTTAAGTTTGATTAAGGTTGATAATTGTGATAATAGTTGAATAACTAATTCACCCCCCCTCTCAGTTATATTGGTGGACTATATATTCTAACAATCAGTATCAGAGCATCAAGTCCTTGAAGAAAAAGCTTAACAAATTTGGGAGATCCATGGTGAATCTTTTCAAAAAGGATAGTCCTAAATTGGATGTCATCAACTATGATAGTTAGAAGGATAAAATGAAGACTCATCTATTGTATATGGGTCCACTGAAGGAAAGCAACAAGGTTATCGTAAAAGAAGAAAAGCTTGAAGAATGTAGTAAAGAAAAAATAGATCTATTCATGTGCAATATGTGAGCTAGAGAAGCCTTACTATCAACCCTTCCATAGAAAGAATATAATTAGGTAAATTCTCTATTAGCATCTTATGAGATTTGGAAAGCATTAGAATCTATTTTTGAGGGTGATACACATACAAAGAGAATAAGATTATAGAATTGGATACGTACATTTCAAGATGCTAAAATGATGGAAGATGAATTTGTAAGAAGCTATGTTGGTAGAATATCTTAGATTGTTGTATGAATTAAATCATATGGTGGATCCAAAGAAGAAGATGAGGTAGTGTGAAAATACTATGAAACTTGGCATATAAACTGAATCACTTGATTCACACTGCATAGCTTGGTCAATGCTATCACAATGAGCTCAGTATAAACTAAATCACTTGGTTAACACTGAGTGGCTTAGTCAACACTGGATTCACATAATTGTAATTGTGAACTTAGTAAGCACTACATAACTCAGTTTGCATTGAGAAACTCGACATATATTGAGATGCTTGATTTACACTGCTTGGCGCAAACTAAATAATGTTTCTTGAACTCAATAAATCTTGATATGCTTGGTTAACACTGTTCATTGTGTAATACACTTAGTAGATACTATTTGTCTAAATAAGTGTGTGGTGTTATGAGTTATCTTTGTGTATTTTTACTATTACTATTTATCATTACTTTATTGCTTTGTTATGCATGGTTTAAAGTAAGAAATAATATCCAGTTGGCAACTAAAGTTTGTAGATTCCTGATTCACCCGCCCTCCCCCCTTAGTAATCCCTATTTTTAACACTTTACTCATGATCTTAATCCTATAATGGAGCATAACTCTTCTCACTCATTCCATGATGAAGATGATGCTTTAATAGTTCCTCCTTCAGAAGTTGATAAGCTTTCTAGTGAATTTGATAAATTAGAAACTTGGCTTGCTAAAGAAAATTAGAAACCCAATATCATTTCTTTTGTTAAATCTCTTAAGGAGCTTGTTAAAAATAATGAAAATAATCTTTGTAGCTTGTGTGTCATTGCACTTGTATTAATTCCTTTCTCTCTTAGTTAGTCTTTGAACTTGCAGATGCCTGAATCAAAGTTGAACTTGAACCTTCATTTTATCCCAAGTTCAAGTTGTCCAAGGGAAGAGTAAAAGATTTGCCCTTTAGTTTTCATCTTGTAGACTGCCAAACTTGGATGTCAAACTTGAACTTGAACCTACCAGTTCAAAGTTCAAGTTCAACATTAGAATTTCACTAATGGAATAATTTTGCTCGAATGACTTATTCTCTACAGGTATTTTTTTTTTATAAGACATTGATATCAGAATCATTGGAAATACTTCCCAAATCAGGGTTGTCATACATGATGGAACAAATTGATAGTACAATGTTATGATAAGGATAGCTAGTGATGCATGGCATAGTACAAGTCATCATTAAACAAAGTGTGGTAATTAGATGAGGTCACTAAGAACCATAAATGCATTTCAATTTGATAGGAATTGATAATTAATAGGCCATGACATGTCTTGTCAAATAGATTCTCACACAAATGTATTTATTTTTCCACACTCCCATATTTGTTTGTAATCTTTTCCAACCTCCCACTATAAATATTTATATTTTCACTATTATTTCTCAGCATCTATTCTAGAATTAGAGGCGATGAATCTTGGTAAGAAATTGTAGGAGTGTTTTGGCACTGGAAATCAGTGAGTTCATTCTCTCCCTTCTGTGATTTCCCATTTTGTGTTTTTCTTTAAGAAATTTTGGATTGTTGTATGTTGTGGGCTACTTTAAGTTTTAGTTAAAATGTCTCCTTTTTTATCAAAGGTCCCTTAATCTAAAAAGGAGACCTATTTGTTGAGTTCCATCCCTAAAATTTTTGATACCACCCTGGTGAATGTGAGTTTGACAAGATTAATAGAGAGAGTAAAAAATGCCCCAAATAGAATGATCTCTAACAATTTAATTGAAAGTGGATTATTAGAATTTGTGGCCTTTACTCCCACTATGACATGTCTTGAATTAGTGATAGAATGTGCCAATAGATGTGACCCCAAATATAGGTGAATCAAAAAGGTTCTAGGAGAAATTTTAGCAAGGATTGATAGGGTAACCATTATAGTAGCTCTAAAAATTCCCCATAAGGAACCCTACAAGCCAGGGACCTTTGAGGAGGCAACCCATATATATAAAGAAGAGAAGAAAGATTATAATTCCCTCATCACATAGAGTTGACTTTTGAAACTATCAAAAGGAGGTTCATGATTACCTAAGCCCTTGACTATTAAGAATTTTATAAAAGAGATAACAGATATAGTTTTCCTCCTAAATAGGGTAAAAGGAAATTAACACACTTTTCATTGGGAAGCCTAGATGTGCTTCTTTATACAAAAAATTGTGAGAGGTGAAAAATTTATTGATTGGGTAGAGCAACTAGTCGAAATATGATGTAGTGTCAGTAGCAACATCATAACATCATACATCACATACAATATCCATAAACATCATATGCATATATATAAGACCATCATACATACACATTTAGGATCATAAAATCATGTCATCATATATATCAAAAAATAAGTGTCCATGTACAGTCCATTTAATAAAATTCATGTAGTACATCATGCAAGATACATCATCAAAAACTTGTTGCATCTACATATACATCATACTATCAAAAAATGATCACTCTAGGGATCATATGCCTAGTTGTGAGGGACCTACCCCTCTTGTACCCCCTCCTCCTAGAGGCCTACCCTACCCAACTGATGACTCTGATCTCTGACGACCACCTATGGCCCATGAGCTAGATGCCTCCTAGAACTTTGGTTGTTGTTGCTTTGCTGGTACGACATCATGTTAAAAGGTTTGGTAGCCTACCTCTCATAGAGCTCATGCCTCATGTCGATGTGTAGTAAGGGCCTCCTAAATCATAGAAACCACCCCCTATCCTATGTCATTTGCATCCTGATATTTCATTGACTGCGATACTCATCTACCTAATGTTGCAAGGTCTCTCTATCTACCTGAAGGGAAGCCACGTCCTATCGTAGAGTGTCTATCTTTGCTAGCTCCTTTGCATTTGCATTTAGGGTGAGATCATTGAACTCACCAATGTCTATCCTCACCTATAATGCTATTAAGGCCTCCTACACAGTATCTGCTCTGGCTCGCTCTGCCTGTATGCCTTGTAGTCAAGAAACTTCTTCCTGAAGGCTATTGCTCTCTACCTTGATTATATCCACCTCATCCTATTGTGTTGGTGGTGGCCCTTGTGGTACTCATATGGGAGCTCTCTATGGCTCCTATACCTATGGACCCTATTATAGTCCTTGCATTGGTGGTGGCCCTGTTGGTGCCTACCCTACCCACTGACAAACTCATCATTGTTGTGGACCTAGTAACTAGGGTGCCTATCCCTCCTCTCCCCCTCCAACCCCATCTCCCCTACTTTGTTCCTACTCTATTGATTGAGGAACCCCTAGTACTATCAGTCTCATTGGCTGATGTGTTTCCCACCACTGTATGTATGTTGGTGTCATCTTGACATCTCCATAATCCTTCTTGTGAACCCATGGTATTGGTTGCATGCCACGCCATGAAGCCCTAGCCAATCTAATCATGGTCTTGAATCCCCAGAGCTGTCCCACCTCCTAAGACACCACAAGATAGACGAACCTATCCACCACAACATCCTATACCCATTTGAACTGTCTTTACACCCTAGAGGGCATGTAATGCATCACGATGTGCACCATCTAGCCAATCAACCAATATTTTGATTGGGCATACTACAAGTAGAGCTAGTCCTCTGAATCATCCTCTCAACCTATAGGTAGTATGGCTCCTGAATGCTCAAATTCTACATATGGTGTCCAGTCAAACATAATGATCTCATCCAAACACCATCGCTAGAATCCTATTGACTTGTAGCAGTATACTAGATGGGTGGCCTATATTGACATGCATATGGCTCCCTAAGCTATTGTATCTCCCATTGAGTGATAGGCCATGTCATGCCTATGTGCTCCCATGACCATACCATGAGTAGAGTCAATCTCAGGCCTATGGTCCTTTATGTCCTATATGCACACATGTGTAAGTCATAGTATAGATGGGCCAAGATGGTATGGCCCTAGCAAAAAAATGTTCCATCATTTTGTAGTAGAGTGCTAAGCACTCACACCCATCTAATCAGAAATCCATGTCCATCATGCTCTAGTACCATCCTCCATATCAAACAGGCCAAATAAAGGGCTAGCCATGATAGTCTCTAGTCTAGCACCTCCCTCCATGTCAACCACAATTGTTGAATTGGTAGTCGATGTCTCTGTCACCCAAAACACTCCTAAAAATATGGATCTTCTTCCTCTAGAATGCACTCTAGGTATCTCCTATAGAATGAAACTTGTAGTATATGCCACATGTCTAGTAGAGTAACAGGTCACCTCTCCTATAGGTAGGTGGAAGCTTGAAGTCAGTGTATGCCATCGCTTTACTAATGTTGATAGTTGTGCTAAATGTGCCATAATGTCTGGCCACTTGTGGACATGCTCAAGTCCACAAAGATGCATGTGTCCCCACTCTACCTTTATTAGTCTCTCCCCTAGGATCATAGTTGCTAGATAGTGCTACTGTGACCAAAATATCACCATCGGCTCATACAACACAAACATGCAATAGTCAGCCTCTTTTTTTTAATCTTTGTATTCTTTATCTAAACACGAGGCATCTTGCTCTATCAACCCCTAACCATCCCTATCAAACTAAGTCCACTAATACATCCATATTAGTATAGATTCCAATCCACATAGACATGGATTTTCACAAAGACACCAAAATATGGAGATGTCATTCTAGCATCTATGTGGCTTTATAGACACTAGTTTTCTCATCGATGACTATAGTTTTGTCATCTGCAGAGATGATGACATAGAGATCATCATCTCTAACCTATTCCTTACCCTGTTCTTTCTTTTATGTAGATAGTAAGATATAACTTTTCATCTTTGAAGATGATAGGATGTATCATGTCCTCTTTGCAATAATGTTTTCCCTAGTTTGTCATCTACGAAGATGACAAAGTGGAGAATTGTTGTCTCTACTCTGACGCCATTTTTTTCCCAATTTCCCACCATAAAAATGTGTAATTTAAATGTGAAATCAAAAAATTGACAAGTTGGGATAGTCAACTTACCGGTGGTCCCATATTGACTAGTCTCTAGTGCACTCAAACATGCTCTCCAAGTTGTAATCTCTTGATTGGATCCATCCTTTGCTCTGGTTCTTTTCTCTCTAAGTGTCCAAATAACTCTTCCAAGAGCCTCATGGATGCTTATATAGGCCCTTTGAGGTTCCCTTCCATGCTCGTTCCTCAACCCTATCTAACCTTGTTTATCCCCAAGTAATGCAAAATTTTCATCTATGTCTTTTCCCTTCCCTTTCTTTTCTTCTTGAGTCTTTTTCATGAACATAATTTATTTTTTGCTCTATTTTCACGAGGGGGTACCCTCCTCCCCTATCATTAGTACAATGCAACTCCTAGTATTTTTCTCTCCTCTCTGGGGCAACCTATGTTTTTCTTTTCTTTGATGCAATGTCGTCCCAACATCACATCAAAGAGGGGAAAAATCTAGATGCTTAAAATTGTCCCAAGTACTACATTAATTTATTTAATATTTTCCTTGACATTATAATTGATTATTTATTGAATAATTATATTTTTCATATTCTTCTACTTATTTAATTAAATAGGTTCACTCCCTAATGTATTTAAATTTAATTTGAATACTTCCCCTTAATGTGTTAAATTTATATAATGCATAGTGCTCCATAAATCCCCTTCTAAATAAATTTTAATTTATTAAATTTTCCTCCACTTTATTAAATTATATAGTCCTATGATTAAATTAAATCCTAATCCCACCTAAAACCTAGTCTACCATCCATCACTTTCATCCTTCTAAGCCTACCCACTAGTTAATCCCACTTTATTAACCTAAATACCCTCTTAAACATCTTTTAGCCCCTAAGTGGTTGCTCACACATGTGTGCAACTTAAAGCCCAAGAAAGCCCCCATTTCATTAATTCCTCCAAAAACCTCTTACACCCTTGTCCCTCTTTCCTTTCGTCAAGGTTCATCACACATGTGTGAGAGCACCTTGAGCCATCTTAATCATAAAAAGACTTTTGTTGACCTTTGCATGGCTTGTCCCTTTAGCCCATGTGTCTCCCTTGTGGCACCTATGTGGATTGCACATAGATGTTGCCTCCTCAAGGCCTCTCTCAAGCCTATAAATAGAGCCCTCGTCTCAAGCATTTTTCATCTCCTCCATTGCATTGTTATCATGTTAGTATAGTGTTAGAGCTTTCTTAGAGATTTTCATGCTTAGAGCTAATCTTTGGTAGTTGTTAGCATGCATTGTTTCAATTCCTAGTTCTTTCACATTTTCATGGTAGCATAACATTGTTAGTTTATTCCATTGCATCTCATTTCCACATTCACATCCTTTAGAATCCTTTGAGGTTGTCTTACTCATAGCCATTTCTTGAAGGTATTATGTATACATTTAGTATAGATTCATATTTGCATTCATTCAAACGGTTTTGAAGGGATTCATTTATAGTTGTTTTTTAGGAGAGTGCATCCACATCCCTAATTATTGAGCACACCTACAAGGCCTCTTGTGGGTGCCCTTGTTGAGTTGCTCTGAGGTTGAAAATGGGAACTCTTGTCTTTTGATTGCATTAAGTTTTAAAATGAAAGTAGAATTATTTGTATTTTGATTTACTTCAGTCTTTGATATACATGTACAACTAATATTTGCTTGTTTACGCATGCTCCTAAGATGTTAGGTTTTCATGCATACAAATAAAAGTTGGTAGATACCTTTTATGATCTCTTATTATGATCTTTTTTCCCTTGACACATCCTTTCTTGAGGGAATTTCGTAGTGAAGACATATCTAGTAGATTCATGTACACTGTTAAGGTCATTTATCCTATTGAGGCATTAGAAATTGCATCAATATGGGAGAATACAATGCACTCACATTTGGCACACATGCAATTTGTTTAATGATCATTTTTAATCTTTAGATCCCTTGTTAGAGTAGTAACAATCCTTAGGCCCGATCCTTGCATTTTTTAGATCTCTCCTTGGATTACTAATAACCCGTAAGACTTGATTCCCCACAATTGCATCTTCTAATCCCCTAAGGACACAACATCCTTATGATAGGATAATATCTTGTTGGGTTCCTCTTTTGGAGACACAAATCCTCGAGGGTGTATCCTTTATGGGTTGACTAACACCATACAAACTTGTTGGACTATCAAAGCCATCTTCTTTTGCAAACTTCTCTTTTTGTGTGTTTCAAGGTAAGAGACATAAATCTTAGTGGGAAAGGTAGTTACATTCCTTTCTATTTAATTTTCTTTTTGTTAATGATATCTCTCTTTTTATGAGTTTGGATTTTATGAAGACTCAATTTTATTGGGGGCTTGATTGTTTCTTTGTCTCCTAAGTCGAGATGAGATCATCTTATGCATTTGATCTACTTTAGTATGAGTTTGAGTTTTTCATATACTCCCACTAAAGTCGGCGATACATGTACCATCTGATGAGAGTCATTTGTGGTCCATTTTTATGCCATATTTTAATCTATTTCACGTGCCTTCATATTCACTTCCATGTTTTATTATTATTCTAATTCATCATATTATACCATTTTATGTTGTATATGATCTAACATATGTAAATAGTATTTAATATGGTTTTGGGATTTAAATATAGAAAATAGATTATTGATTATTTTACTAGTTATAATCCTAAGCCTTTGAAAAATCAAGATTGCAGCATACATATTGTAGGAACACTATGCTATAGGAACATTTTGCTACAGGAACATTTTGCAACTTCCCATCACCTTTCAATTGGGACTACAACTTCCTTTCGCCTACCAAATTTCCTGTTGCCACTCAAATTTTATACACTTTGTGTTACCCATGGGTTTATTTTCTAGCAAATGAATTTGTGTCATATTATTAGTTTCCATGAGATACTTTTGCTATTTTTTTGTAACTAAATTGATATGTTGTTTATGACTCAATGGAAGAGAATTCACGTCAAAAACAATATCCTATTTTGTTGTAACTATGAGCTAAATAAGCTCCTATATTTTAGGGAAGTAATTTCCAACAAATAGAAAATCCAAATGTGATCCACAAAATAATAGAAAAGTGGCATGAAAATAGGGAATAACTTGCAGCCATATTATAATATAAAGATGAGCTACGTGAGAGGAAAAAGAGGAGAATAATCTTTTATATCACTTCTTTGATAAATATTGGAATTTGCATGATCAAACCCGTTTAGAGAAGTTATAATTTAATCTGCAGACCAGGAGCAAGGGCCCACTCCTTGGGAAGCTCGGTCATATTTATTTTATTCATTTTTGTTTGGTTTGTTTTTATTTTATTAAGATATATTTCATTTATAATTGTGTTATTTCAGTTAGTTTATTTTTATTAGCTCTAATTGTTTAAATAGTTATGTTATTTTATTTAGTTTTATTTAATTAAGATAGTTATAATTTATTTTAATATATGTATGATTTTAATTAGTCAATTTTATTTAATTAAGATAGTTTAAATTTACTTTAATGGTCATGAGATTTAGATTCTATTAGTTTATTTTTTATTAAATATTTATGCTTTGAGCTTGGTTTGGAAAGGTTGATTAATGTTTGATTTTAGTGTTATTAATTTGGTGAGATGTTTTTAATAAATTATTTGTTCTATTTGATGTGTGTATAGTTCCAGTTACTAGGAAGTGATAGTTACTATCTCTGGAATTGTTTTTGTAGGTTTCCTTTTGTGAGATGTAGCTGCACTCGTCCCTCACTTGGCATGCTATCTTCATCTCTTGAGCAAATTGCCACTATACCTTTCATCAGTATACGACCTCGGATTGACATTTAGATGCAAGGTAAACTGGAACATTTATTTTCAATATTAGAACCACAATTTATCCCAACACCATCTTAAAAAGTGCACAGATTCTTTGCAAGACCTTTTTCCTTCCATTTTGGTGATTTCCTAGAGTATGGATGCATTTATGGCCAATTTATTAATTTTTGGGGGGTTTTTGTATGTTTCTAGTCATTTTTATCCATCCCCAAGATATCAAAGAACATTCTAATTCAAATGGTCTCCTAATTTGAGGTTGAGGTTGATATTGACCTCAACTTAAGGCATTTTTCCATTGGATACAAGATCCATCTTGGGACTTTTAAATGTATTTACCTACTTAGTGTATTCAACCCTTTTAATTTTGATTATGAAATCTCTATAAAAGGAGGCCTTCTTACTTCATTGGGAACCCATTATAGTCCAAGGTGGTCCATTTTATATGAAAGATATTCATTATCTATTACACAGGTAAGAAATCCACTACTTACAATGTCATGTCCCCTTTTCAAATAATTAAAAAATAATAATCTTTGCTAAGGCAGGCAGGCCCAAGAAAGTGAAGTTTCGAAAAAAGGGGGTTAATCTTTGGAAACCGTTGGACTAATAAATGAAAATTATTATTAAAATATGTTTCATTAACCTCTCTTAGACGTGAGTTATGGTTATGCCCTCTTTTAAGGGGTTTGGAGGCATTTTGGGCTGATTCCAGAACTTGATTTTTGCTCATTCTTTGTTATTCTTCAGAGGCTGCCAAACCTGTGGAGAAGGAGACCCAAGAACGGGAGTTTGCAGGTTTCTAGGGAGACCCAAGAACGGGAGTTTGTAGGTTTCCAGGAAGGCTAAGGACAGGATTTTGAAGCTATTCCATGTGCATGCTCATACAGAGTTTGCCTTTGTGCTGAACAGTGCAGATTTGTGGGTTTTCGGGTGTATTTTTTGTATGAGTTTGGTGTTTTCAGTTGAGTATTTCATATCAGTTTGGATTGTTGCTGTATTTCAGACTTTAAGGTGTTAAAATAGAGTAGAATATATGTATTGGGACGTGATTAAACTTCTGAGATAGATTATTAGTGTTTTTGTGGTGTTTCCAGGCATTTTTGTGTTAATTTCGGGAGCCCGATGAGCATAGTTTTTGTCCTACATTTGAGAACTGTTGTGTAAAGGCTATACGGATCTAGAAATTTCATTTGGTAGGCTGTTATGCTGCTGAAATTTTTGTAAAAAGTCCACTTTCAGATTTATTAATAATAGGTGAAGCTGTGAAGCTTTGGCACAATTTCTGGCATACCCGATTTGGGGTTTCTTGAGAAATTTGGTGGATCTTTGCGATATTAGTTGTTTTATCTTGAAAATATGATTAGAGGTTGGAAATATCATGTAAATTCAGAAAAGGGACATTTCATACAAGCATATAAGACATCATTTAAAAGAAAGGTTTTAAGGTTTGTTCAAGGAGTTCAAGTCTAGCAAGAAAGGATTTATTGAAGAACCTCATTTCATATCATCATTCATGCATTTAGTTCTCAATATCTAGCTTATTTCTTCATCGGAGATAGCGGAGTTGGACATCAAGGAAGAAAATCCAAATTCATCAACCTTGCATGAGCATTCAAGCATGCAACTCTTTAAATATTCAAGAGAATACTTACATCTATTATTTTATGATTTGGCTATTATAGATTTATTGAATTTGTAGAGATATCCTATATTATTATTCTACGTCATTCATCATCATACAAGCATTGATACATCTTTTCGGATATCATATGTGTATCCAGGCATAGACATGTTGTAAGTAAGGTGAATATTTACATTTGTCTTACTTTATATGCTTTCTCATTTCAAGGTTAATACCTAAACTACGGGCTTGACCAAGTAAATCCCCTCACCTCCCAACAAAATCTATTTTTCATGTGTCTAGGAGAAACTCTACGAGTTTTTGAGCAATAGGTTTTAATTTTAGAATTAGGGATTTAGGTTTCTATTAGACTTTTATTTTTCAAGTTTTTAGTACAAATCATGTTAATGTTAACCTTGACCTCAACTAAAGTTGACCTGGACCTTAAGTTGACTCTGACCCTTCAAGCCGACCTTTACCAGAGGCTTATAGATTTTAAGGGTTCATAGATCTTAGTTCTAGCATTTCCTATTTGGTTATGTTCCACTCTTCAACATAGTTCGGCAATTGATCTTCAAATTTGAATTGGCTGCTCCTATTGGTCCTCAAGGTGAGTTTAATTACCTATCCATAATTTTAATATAGGACTTACTTTGATGTCTTAAATCTTATTATTTCACATTCTTAGCTATCATATATGCTTCAACACTTACATGCAATCCAATTGATCAATCTACTTGCACTAAGCAAAAATTTAATCAAACCAATTAATCACACAACATCACAAGGGGTGTATATCATATAGAACTGGGTCTATACATCTTGGAAAAGGGCTTTCATTCAACATTCACACTCCTTTGCATCCACTTTGGGTTGTGCTAATCTAACTTGGGTCCTTTGGAGGATTATGCTTGAGGTTCCCTATTTCCCTTTCTATAATGCACATAAAAATTAAACGGGTTTTTACACCATTTGCCCATCTCTTAATATTTATGTTATATAATCACATAAAACTTAAATCTATATGGAAAAATACTTATCTTATGTCATTTTATCTTTTAAAGCACCTTATGCTCAAGTTACTTCTATGGACAAAAGCTCGTAAGACATTGTAGTTATTGGATGAAAAATCATTGTTTGAAAGTATTAAAGGACAATAACGCATTGGCTCATGGGGGTGATCTAATTTGAGATTGTAATAGAGCTTCACAAAGAAATTTAGTTAAACAAGTTTTCTATGTGTGTTTGTTGGTTTATAATTATGATTTGTGTCACTAATTTACCATAGTATTTGTTGTTGTTTCACATTGTTATAATAATTGCCATAATAATCTGATTCAATGCAAAAATCATATTCATATCACTATATTAAGTTGCAAGCATTTCAAGGTCATTGGGTATAGTTTTTATGTTGATTAGTTGCAAAATTACTTTAAAGTTGTTTGGAATTTGTGAAGTTTGATTGATGCAAGTTTTATGTCAATCTAGTTGCCCATAAAATAGTGAAATTTATGAATATTCATGTTTATGTTGGAAACAATACATGTATGCTGAATATAGTAATCTCCATTGGAACATGTTGTGGCTTATCAATTTATTTAAATTAATAAGATGTTTTGTTAAGGTTACTATATTTTATGTGATTTTGCTTTCTTGAAATAGCTTTGAAAATGTAAATCTAAGCATTCAATCTAATACCATCAATTATGGCATCAAAATGAGGAAGACATATTTTGCCAAACTAGAAAGAGGTTGGAATCAAGATGAGTTTTTAATAACATGGACGATATGTGTCATGACATCTTCATAAAATTAGTGCAAACTATTATTTGTTGTGTTATATTTATAGTTCATTTATATTAAAATTTATCGAGAGGATTGCAATTTTCTTTTCAATTAGAAAAGGGTCTTACATATTTCTAAGTATTCCAATTCCTTTGAACGTAACTCTAAGAAAAAACTATTATTCAAATAAAATATCATCATAAATAATTGATTTTTCAAGATTCAAAGTCATTGCAAATTTATTAATGTACATCTCTTTAATTTTCATATTATTTCAATTCATTACATTAAAATAGAAACTGAATTTGTATATGTTTAATATACTATTGATATTGATTGATGTCAAATTTCCAATTTTTATGTTGCTGATATTAAATGTTAAATTGAAAGAAGCTTTAAAATATATAATTTAAAAAACAAAAGGATTATTTAACACATTAATAAAGTTGCATGCTTTTTATGTGTTTATCAATCTATTGATAATCCGTAGAAAAAAATAAATATCATTTTATAGATTTAGAGAATTTTATTATCTAGAAACAATAAGAAGCCTCCCCCAATAGTCATTTCTCCACATTCTTGTCTAGAACGAAAATCCAAAGCAATGGCTAGTAACGACAAACCCCACATAATACGATATTATTATATGATTATTACATGTCACTTATCAATGGCCTACCAATGATAATTCTCTCTTGGTGAATACTCCCGAAAATTGGGAGTCAGGGACAAAGTGCACGCATTTCGAAAATGGAATCATCATTGGAAATATCGCTCTAGTACTACTTTATTCCACATTTTAGGCTTCGTAAAATGTATAGCTGGCATCCAAGGTTTATATTGCTATTGCCAAAAATATGGATTGAAGAGGATGTTTTTGTCCATGCCGACATTGAAAAGCCATTATACCATGGTTTATACATTAGAGAATAAATTTAATCAATGTGTATTGAGATTTAGATTGAAAGGATTGCCTTCACTTTTGTTATCAATATTATTCTCTTAATGTATGTAAAAGTTAAGTATTCACAATCTTAAATGAAATGAAGTTTAAGATTGAGAGTAAAAGGTTTAAGTTGTGTAGGAATTTATGTATTTTGTATCATTTGTTATAAATAATCAGCTAATAATATATTAATCATTATGAATTTTATTTATTTAATATATAAATTTAAATTATTTAATTACATTATTTCAAAATATTGAATAAAAATGATAAATTATGTCATATTTATTCAAGATACTATTCTTAATTTTAATTTTTTATATAATATAAGATGTTGCTATAATTTATTATACAATTTCACAAAGAATTTATAATTATCAATCTTATGACATCATACAAATCATCAAAAAAATATCGTTGTTTGATATCAAAAACCATGTACATAAATTCCAACATCCCATTTGAGGTGGATCACAAATACTAACTAAATCATAGTTAAAATGTGACATGTAATTATAAAAATATATTTACTAATAAAATAATTATATTGGATTATTTTAAATGTTGAGACACTTTAATTTAAATAATTTTAACAATTAATGCAAGAATAGATTAGGAAAAGAAGTGATGAATGATAAGATTTGATCTAAACAAAAGATATGATTTATGATATGGGATGTTATATTGTTTTTTCACCAAACAATTGAGTTGGATGCAGTTTCCAATCATCTAAAAATTGGATATCAACATAAGACAAATTTTAGAGTGAAAATTACCACTTAAATTGATTACCCATGGAATAAGTTATATTAATGTCATTTCTATATACCTACTATTTCATCTCTTCATTTCAATACAATTTTCCAAGGTGATGTTTGTTGGAAACTACAATTGGAACAATTGCTATGTTGTCATTGATGTCAAATCTTACTAGTAAGACATTTGCTAATAGAGTAGAGTGTCATATCAAATGATTGATGAAGAGGATTTGAAATGAGAGTAAACAAGGTGAACTAGTAGAATTGTTGAGAAAAGAGGAGTAAGTATGATGGAACTACAAAGAGCATTTGATCAGTTGGTATTTGACAATATAATGTGTTGTTTGATCACTGTATAAAGTGAAGAAGACAAATGAGTTGAAATATAGAAGATATTATAGATAGAAGTCAAGAAGTTGAGTAAAACACTAAGCTTGACTGAGTGAAAGGTTACTAGGTCAATGAAGATGAAGCAGAAGATTAAGGAACTTAAGTAATAGCCGAGAAAAATAGTATTAGCTAACTGAGCGAGATGAAGGGAAACTGGAGTATTGACCAAGCACGATATTGGCAAAGCGAGTCGATGTAAGCTGAGTGAGATAGATCAGTAGTGACCAAGCTACCTAATGATGACTGAGTGTCAGCAAATTAATAGTTTGTGAAAGAATCAAGATATTTTTAAATTTTTTAAGCCAAAGTGGATTAGCCACCACAATTATATTAATACACTGATTTAAAGACTCATCTGTGGAAGAATCAGGAAGAAACCCTAGAACCATTGTTGTATACATGTATGATATTTAAAAAGAGTGATTACATAAGATATTTTGACTAAAAACTAGAGAATTTCTAAGAGTTATAAATGAGGGGAACCTTGCCCCAAAGTTAAACCCAAACACATTAACCAAGAGTAGTCGAGTTGCCGAATACATAATTTATCAACACACCACTAAATTGGATTCAAACAATAGTAGATGCACTGATTTTCTCACTGCCCATGCTAGCAATCAAAAGAATGCTTTAGATGTTCATACAATTGCCTAGATCATATACATCCTATATTATCAGCTCATGAAGCTTAGAATCTTGTCTAATAACTTCTTCAAGGGAAAAGGTTGTCACTATATGCCCATCACATCCTTTATTGGCGACGTGATTTGCTACTGCGTTACCTTTGTGAAGAGTGTGAGAAATGTATACTTCTTGATATGAATCAAGGAGAAGCCAGATTTTCTAAAAAATGGGTGCAAGTTGCCAATTATGTGTTACCCTCTTAATGTGAGTATTAATTATTAATAGTGAATCACCTTCTATTTGAACACATTTAATTCCTCTTACTCTTGCAAGAGCCAAACCAGCTAGTAAACTTTGAGCCTTAGCCATATTGTTTGTACCTTGAGGTAGTGGGCAATATTTCAAAGCCAAAATAGAGCCCAAGTGGTCTCAAATGCACACACCCACCCCTGACATCCCTGGGTTACCTTGTGACGAGCCATCAAAATTTATTTTAACAATCCCCTGAACAGGAGGAATCCAATGAACTAGATATTGGTCCTGAGCTTTTGAAGAAAGTGATTGGTGACACCAACCAATTGGAACATGAATATGCTTCCATTCCTATGTAACAAAAATATCCCAACATGTCATGCAAAGATTACATTTAAGTTTTGAATGGCTGGCATTTACCACCTCAGAGATTGACTTTTCCAAGTTTAGGAGAACCACTTGAATTGGAATGGTTACTTTTTGAAAGATCCTTTTGTTGTGCTCCCACCAAATCACCCAAACAACTGAAGCTGGAATACATATCCAAAGAGCAGAGATGAGAGAATTTGAGAATAGTGTAGGCCATGATTGAAACTTGTCCCATAATTTATTTGCCAATGGTGTAGAGTACTGCAATTTTCCCAAAACAAATGTCCAACATTTTTTAGCAAAAGGGTAGTTTAAAAAAAGGTGATCCACATTTTCCTATTCATGATCACACATATTGCAATTGAAACGCTATGCAATCTTTAATTTATGGAGTTAATGCTTTCCTTTTAAAAGCTAACCATAAAAAGCATCCAACTTTGGGTAGTGTGAATTGACTCCAACAAAAGGTAAAGGCACAAGACAGATGAATATTAATTTCTTGCTATTGAATAAGATTATATCCATATTTGATGTTGAAGTTACCATATTTTTTGGGAACCCAAAGTCACCTTGTCTTCCAAAGCTGATAAGTAGACCACTTTATCTGATAGAATCATTTCTAGATGCTTATAGTCCATGGGTGGAAGTGACAATGCTAATGGATCTTTCCATATCACTCTTCTTGAGAACATACATAGTGCTGATACAAAATTAATTAAGTGGGTTCCCCATACATTTTTTGAAACTGAAACAATATTCTCAATACCATCAAGATTGGCAAGAGGAGGTTCCCCATTCCATGAGTCATGCCAAAATTTGACCATTGATCAGATATTGACTTCCTAAGAGATGTAGTTGGTTACTAAATCTCTTGAAGACATCATGAAGTCCCATATTGCTGACCCTTTTGGTGGATCAAGAGTGGTGAGGATTTTGCTCGAGTTATCATTATCTGGATATTTATGTCTCATAATTTGACACCAAACATTGTGCAAATTAGTATATATTATCCATATTAGCTTACCTCCAGAAGCATTTTTCCATTTTTGCAAGTCATGAATCCCTGCGCCACCTAGAAGTTTTCCTTGTGCCATGGTCTCAATTGATACAAGTGGGATTTTCTTATCCCCATTCATATTTCTTGTCCATAAGAATTCTCTCAAAATTTTATGAATGGCATGAATAACTAAAGTAGCAGCTTTAAGAACTAAAAAGTAGTAGTTTGGTATTGCTAAAAGCACTTTTTTAATAAGGAGGATTCTACCTAAAAATGAAAGCCATATTACTTTCCAACCAGCAATTCCTGACTTAATTCTATCAATTATAGGTGTACAGTAGCTTGATCGATTTGCTCCAACAAAAAAGGGAATAGCCAGATAAATATAAGATAGGACATCTATTGTGAATACAAAAATCTTCAAAATTTTGTTTGATATAATCTAATTGGTGTTGAACATATATATCTTTGATTTTTCTGAATTAACTTTCTGATTTGAGGATGAGGTATATAAGTCCAAAGATTGTTTAATCTGTATTGCTTCTAAAATTGTAGAGGCACCAAAAAGTAGTGTATCATCTACAAATAAAGTGTGTGTAATTGAAATGCTTGTCTTACTAATACATGCAGCTTTCTAAGTGCCTGAAGCCTAGTATTTTTGAATATGTCTATTGAAGGATTATGCCATAAGAATGAAGAGGACTGGAGATAATAGATCTCCTTGTTGAACTCCTTGTGTGGAGGCAAAAAAGCCTATTGACACTCCATTAATCAAAACTAAGAACCAAGCACCCGAAATACAGACCCTCACCCATTTGCACCAAATTTTTCCCAAATCCAAATTTACACAAAACCTTAAACAAGAAATCCAAATGAACTCTATCATAGGCCTTCATAATATCCATCTTGATAACAAAGTTTGAAGATTTACTAGTATTTATGGAGTGGAGTGTTTCATGAGCTACTAATACACCTTCCATTGTTTCCCTGCCTGGAACAAACCCACTTTGTGGCTAAGATACAAGGCTCGGTACCAAGTATTGCATCCTTAAATATATGGCCTTCGTGATGATTTTATATATTGTATTTTATAGAGAAATAGGGTTGAAATCAGCAAATGTTTTAGGTGATTTTACTTTGGGAATAATAGCTATGTTAGTAGTCTTGAAGTGTTTTAGCATGGATTTTTGCTAGATCTAGACTGTTTACATCAAGGAGTTCCCATTCTATCAAATCTCAGCATGCTTGAAAGAATAAAGTAGTAAGTCCATCGGGACTTGGAGCTTTGTCTGGAGGCAGTGAGAAGATAACCTTTTTGAGTTCCTAAATTGTAAATAGTGTCATTGACCTCAAATTATCCAATTCTCACACAATCATTGGAATGGCCTCAAGTAGTTCATCCTCTCATGTGGACATGGAGTCCAAAGGAATCGGTGGGGCTAGCAAATTTTTAAAGAATCTCACACCTTCATCTTGTATCCTTTGAGGATCTGTTAGAGTAATGTCTGATTCTACATTATTAAAGGGGAAAATTCGATTGGAAGCTAATTTCTACTTGGCTAATGCACGAAAGTACTTGGTATTCTGATCACCCTCCAAGAAAAGTTCTCGTGATTTTTGCCTCAGATATATCTCTTCTCTACTACACAATTCTTCCCATTGATGCAAAATCTTTTTTCTGCATGGCAAAAGATTCATTGTCCGTACCTTGATTGGTGATCATCTCAAGAATGCTTTCTAGTTGTTGCTTGACAATCTCCTTTTCTTTGAAAATATTTTTAAATACCACTTCATTTCACTTCTTGATTTGAATTTTGGGAAATTTCAATTTGGTTGAAAACTGATACATTTTGGTGCCATCAGTGGGTGGGGGGCAATATTCCACCAATTTCTAACTGAGGGTAGGAAAGATGGATATGTCAACCATATTCTCTCAAATTTGAATGAAGGCCTATGCTAAACTGGTTAATTCCCTAAGTTGAAACTCACTTGAATGCTAATAGGAAAATGATTTGATCCTTGTTTTGGCATGATATCTGATAGGAAGGTGGAATTAGTTAGGTTCCAACTTTGAGAAATTACGAATCGGTCTAACCTAATAGTTATCTAGGCAAAATTTTCTCTTTTATTGGTCCAAGTGAATGAGCCACTTCTTGGCTCGATGTCCATAAGGTTATTGTCTTCTACAAATTTAGAGAAACATTGAATGGTTTTAGTGGTGGGCTAATGCCACCACTCTTTTCTGACATTTTTAGGATAGCATTAAAATTGCCCCCAATTATGATGTGTTGGTCATAGTGGGATTGAATCATGTGGGCCAGTTCCATCCAAACTCTCTACTTATCCAATGTTGCTAAAGGGCCATATACATTGATTAGGAGGATTTTTTTTGTCAAAATAGTTCAACGATAATGCTTGCCAATTATCCTCCTACTTTGACAGTTGGCATTGAATTGCTTTTGAATCTCGAAGGATAGTCCATCCCCCTGAGGCACCAATCCTCGGTCTATGAATTGATTGCCAATTTGACCATTTCCCAATGGTTTTATCAAAGTTAAATTATGACATTTTTGTTTCTTGCAAAAGAATGACATTTGATTTCATAGAATCCAACTCTTTCTTCATTCTATATCTTTTGTTAGAGGCATTTAATCCTCTGACATTTCGTGAAATTATCTTCATGACCAACAAGGAGAACACTTAGTTCTTCTTGTCAATATCTTTGTGGGTGTGAACTTACCATCCAAGGTTATTTGGATACCTGCTGCAATTTCTTCTTTAGTAAGAGCATTCTTGGGTTTTCTGCCTCTTTCTTTAGAGTCGACTTATCTTGGTTGATCTGATATGGGTTCTATTGAATTGAGAGTAATTTTTTTTGGATCAAAACCTAATTGTAGCGGCATCTAGGAAGAATTTGAAACTATTCACATTAAAAAAAGCTCAATATTTTCTTGGGATTTAAGTTGCTCCATAATATCATGGTTTGTCTTTGAAAATTTTAGATCTTCAACCTGTGTCCCTACAACTTGACAGTTTTCCTACTCTAACTCCACAAGGCTATTTGACCACACCCAATCTCTAATTTTATTGGTAACATTTATAAACCTCATCACCATCTAAATTCTTTGATATAATCAATGCCTTTTGAAAGTTATGTTGTATTTGAGACTCATTGTAGACCTCAAATGGCTCTAGCCAGGGATCTTGATATGTTAACATTATAGGTGATATATTTGGTTGATCAATATCACCTTCTGATTTAGATTGATTATAGATTTGCCCAATTTCAAAAAACAACCCTTCCTCTTCCACAATCTCAAAAATCAGTTTGGTGGCCAGTTCTATTATCATTTGATCCAATAGCTACTGAGCTTTCAAATCAATTAATACTTGCTTACTAAGTGTTTCCTGCAAGTTGGGTATATTTATTAGGGTATTTTGGTACATTAATTGATGGACAAGAAAGTCAACATTTTGGGGAGCCAGCTCAGATTGATTCTAGGTATAAAGTCGTAGTGTAGGGAGACTTGCAGAGTTGGGTTGATGATGATAAATCTGATGATTTATAGCTAACCATTTGCAACTTAGATTTGATGTTGACACAATTAAATTTAAGGATTAGTTAAAATATGTTAAAGATAAGAATTGATGATCTGGTGTATTTAATGCATGAATTGAGTTTGTTAAGTGATCTAAGGTGAGAATTTAACAAGAAGTTTCTAGAAAGAAGAAGGACAAAATGATGAACAAATTTAATAAATCTAATCAAACCCTAAGATTTACAGTTATGTTTAAGTGATGAAAGATCAAACCCATCTATTTAAGGAGGCATTAGAAATGTTTTACAGTTGGTTGTAGGACTAGAAAATTTGTGAATAAAAAATGAAGAATAGAGTTATAGAGGAAAAGTGAGAAGTTGGTGAGAACGAGATTTCTTGAAGAGTTGCCAAGTAGATTAGAGATAGAGAATAGGATGAATTCTAGTCAATGAACCAGGAATGATCCAAATGGAGATTTGAATTTGTAAAGTGAGTTGTATTTTATCATATCAAACCTAGTTGTTACTTTCTAACTAGTGTGGTAATAAAATCCTTTAATCAAGGTTGACCTAACAATGATATTGTAAATCCTTTAATCAAGGTGACATTCTAACGGGATGTTTTAAAGACCTCTAACAAGACCACTCCTAGCCATGTGATTAAATCCTTTACTAGGGTCACACCTAACAATGTGTTTTGTAACCTTTAATAAGGTTTACTTTTAATCGACCTTACTTCAAAAGAGTGAAAAAGTGGTAGCATGTTACTTGGTGGCTTTTTCCAAATTGTGTTTCCATGTTCAATCTTGGTGTCAAACTTGTGTGAATGTTGTTTTCATGTTTCATGTTATTTTATGTTATAAATCTATGTTATTTGACATATACTAAACAAAGAGATAAGTGATGAAGTGAATATGTTGGATTACAAATAAATTGATATTTTTGGAGTGGATTTATGAGTTTTATTAAGTTGATTAAAGTTGTTAAAAGTATAATTGGTACATTAATTTCAACCCGAGGATAACTGATTCACACCCCTACCCCCCCTCTCACTAGTGCAGGAGCACCTTTGGGTAAGGTAAAAACCTAACAAAATTTTTGGTTTATATATGGTCTAACCAACTATTTAGTGAATAAGGACTAAATTTAAATTCTAGAGTTAGGTGTAAGATGTGTGGTTAGGTAAGATTCAAGGTTTAAGCAATTAGGCCATGTTAAACCTAAAATCACTAAAAATTGTTATGTAAGGAAAACCATGGAAAAATGTCTAAAATTGGGAAAGAAGTGTTTAATGGAGGTTCTTAGGTTTTTTAGGTTCATTTTATGAGAGTTGAAACCAAACTAGACAAGTTTGGAGACCTAGATTGCAAAATTGCAAAAGTTGTCAAAATTGCTCGTTGACAACTTTGCGATTTTTGCACATGTTGAAGAAAGGGAAAAACATGTAGTTATGGCTCAAAAAAAGTCCAAGGTGGATAGGAGAACTTGTTTAAACACCCTCCAACTTATTTCTAAGTTGCTAGTTGAATCACTTGTATGAAGAACTAGTGAAATAAAAAGGATTGTTGACAGAGAACAGATTTTTGGAGGATTTCTTGAATAGTTGGATTGGTGGGCTTGTTGTTATTGATGGAATAGTTTCTTGAATCCATGTTTTGAATATTTTCTAGGTTTTTTTCATCAAAAGTAGTCATTTTGTTAGGTTTTCAAATTTACTTAGTTTTTTCTTACCTGTTGTCCAGTTTTGAGCAATTGAAATTCAAATGGCTATGGCTTGAGTTTCCATGGTCAAAACACTATGATCTTTGGGAAACAAGTAATAACCTATGTAAATATCAATTTTTGGAGTTGTGGGAGTCAGCTGGCCATTTTTGCAAGCAAGCCCTAGGCAAGAAGGTAATAGCTTGGTAAGGCACAATGAAGGTTGTAAAGGAGTTTTGAGATGAACATAGGATTGGCATGTGCCAATATTGAATGGGAAATGGTGGAGTAAATTATTAGGTGTCCAAAAACAAGAGGAGGAGGTTTAATGCAGAGTCTAGAGAATTTGGTGAGTGTTTTGTCATCATTTCCCTTGAAACCCTCAAAATAGGGGCTTTCTGGAACTGTACTGTATAGACAACATGGAGGCTTGAAAATAAGAAAATATTCAAGCCCTAATCAATGTGGAAAAATTTATATTAGACATCCATAGGCCTTGTTAAGGATTTTTTCAATTTATTGCAGGTTCTTTGTTTCTAGGAGGGCTAATAGGGGCTCTTACGGCTACAAGGAAAAACAAGGCAATTTGGAGTTTTGGGTGAGTTAGACCTATCAAGTTGATGCAAAAAATGGAATGAGATATGGTAGGAATCTTAGAAGGAAGGTGTAAACTTGATTTTAATCCTCTGATGGAATTTAGTGGACTTTTGGCCTATTGAGTCAAAAGATGCACAGTTAGGGTTTTGGGGTTAAAAGGAGTAGAAACTAAATTGATTGTTGAGTTTCTTGGAGGAATGGGATTGGGAAAGTGTCCTCTAGGTTGGGGATATAGTAGTGACCCTAAGTAGGCTAAGAAGTATCCTTGATAGAGCAAGAAAAGCTTTAAGAGAAGAAGCTCCCCATCAAAGTGGTATAAGAGCCAAAAGATTGTAGGTTGTGGTGGTATGTTGTATTCTATTGAATCAAAAGGATCTTCAAAGATGGTTACCAATGTAGAATTAACTAAGGAGATATATGAGTAGAAGAATCTCATGGAGGAGAAAACCAAGCTTCTTGATGAGGCCATAGAAGAGATGAAAGATAAGTTGAAAGAAATGGAAGATGCAGCCCTAGCAAGGGAAGATGAAGACACGAGTAAAGGAAAAGAGAAGGTGGATTTGGAGGATGAAATATATGAACCTAATCCTCCACTTGGTGAGTAAGAACCATTCCTCAAACCTCTCAAAGAATTTGGAGGAAAGAGTCTTGAGAACATTTCACTATTCCATGAGAAGATAGATGTGAAGGTGGTCCTAGAGTGGATTGAGAGTATTGAGAATTACTTTGAATGTGAAGGGACAAAAAGGGCTCAGAAGGTAAGGTTTGCAAAGTCAAGGTTGAAAGGGCAGGTACTGACTTGGTGGAAGTTTGTGCAAGAGGAAAGAGAGAGTGAAGGGAAGAAACCAATAGCTAACTAGAAGGCTATGATAACCAAAATAAAAGAGACCTACTTACTAGAGGATTGTGAGATCCATATCCATAAACAAAGGAAAAATATCAACTAGAAGGATCTTAATGTAGCTACCTACACTAATGAATTCCAAAAGATTTCTCTAAGATCAAGGGTGCAAGAGGAAGAGAGCATCAAGGTGGCAAGGTACTTAAATGGTCTTAAGTGGTCTATCTAGGATGAACCAAGCTTATTCAGTCTCACCACATTGCAGAGTTGTTTCCAAATGGCTAGGAAGGTGGAAGGCAAGTTGAGGAAGAAGGGTGACTTAAGCTCCAAATACAGGAGCAAAGGAAGATATTTTAGAGGTAACTCAAGACGAGGTTCTAGTGATCAAAGAAGCTATGGAGAATCCAAGTGAACTAAACAATCTAGTGAGACCAGTCAAAGGGGAGGCTATAGTAGAGGAAGAGGATTCAATAATGGGAGTAGAGGTAGATATGGGAGAGTGCAAGAGAGAATCATATTCAGAGGAGGAATTAGAAGTGGTCAGGTTTGCGATGCCCTTTTTTTTCAAGGCATGAAATGAGACCCAACACAAAATTTATATGAATTTCCTTATATGTGGGATGACTAGGGTTTGAGGAAGAATCACAGATTGGTAATCACATTTCTCCATCCTCCTATTAATTTTTAGTAGCAAATTTTAGTGACATCTTTGACATCTTATTAGCTTGATATAGCACAGGGTTTCAAACTTTCAGAGCTACCATTTATTCTCTAGATGGATTCCTTGGAGGTGTTTAGTGCAGATGTTGATGGTTTGTAGAGATTGGCATCCTAATCTCCATCAGCTAAGTTGCAGGCTTTCCCTTCTCATATCAAGCTACTTATGGCATTATGAAGAGTACACACAAGCATACAATCAATTTGGGTATGTAAGTTATTGAATCAGACTTTGTAGATGACAAAAGAAATGCATTCTCCTTGTGACATTATAGTCTACTAATATTTTCATCAGACCTGGAATGAAGTATAATCAATTCTAATTTTTACCCAATATATTATTACTTCTTTGAGATTGTACTATTTAGTTTAATCCAATCTTTTCTATCATTTTCTATACAATGTTATTGGTTTTCACAATGAACAAACACCCCAGAATATAAGAGTGGTTAGAAATTTAGAGTGCAATGAGTCATTTTCCAAGTGTTTGAAGAGCTTCTTACAATCTTCTTGGGAGCTCTTATTTTTAGTCTCCATCCAAGCTTCTGTCATTATCACTTAGAAACTTTTATGCCAGTTCTGCTCTTGCAAGGCTTGGATACCTCTCCAAGGATTGTTGAAATTCAAGTATCCAAAAGTAGGGGTAAGACCATAGGTTGTTCTTTTGAATATTAATTTTATCCATTACCCCATCAACAGGGAAAAGGTGACATTTATATTGTATACACTATAACATGAATATTGTTTGAAGACAGATTTAATAGTTTGAACAGTGTAGTGCATAATGATATCTACAATACTAATAGTATATCAAATTTTATATCTTGACAACAAAATTAGATATAAAAAATATGTCTATAAACATAAAGAGAAAATAAGTGTGGAATCTTTTATTTTCAAAATCCAAAGCCTCCATTTGTGTTTTGAAGAGTATCATTATATATTGGTTCCTTTAGTATAAGATGATGTGTAAGGTGATAATCTTTTGATTGATGTTTCAAAGCCAAATTTCCCTAAGCATGTGCATTCTCAAACTAAGATTCTTGAGATTAATTGTGTCATTTTCCTAATGATGTTGAAAGTGGTCTTGGGAAAAAGAGTTTTTAGTCACTATGACAGCCCTTCTGTAGCATTATTGTATTAGAAAGCTGGTTTATATACATATGTACATATATGCACTACAACCCTATACAGAGTTGCCTATTATCAAACATATTATGAAAAAGTTCCAAGATGCAAAAAAGAATGTTCTTATAATAGAGGAATATATTTAGAATGATAAATATTAGTAGTGAGTAACACGTGAGATATAAATGGATAATGTAACTAAAGAAATTTGATACTTGAAGCACTTGCCAAGGAAGTATATACAATGGAATAGCATCATGTGTATTAACAAAAATACAATATATATAGACCAAAGGAGCATAATAATTTTGATACTATTATTTGATTACCAGAGAAAATTTGTTAATATAGGAAAGTTTGTGCTTCAAGGGGTTGCCCTCGCCATGAGAAAATCAAGTGTTCTTTTTGCAATTATATGCTTGAACTTGCAAGGATTAAGAGTGATAGGATCCTCATTGGTAGGATATATAGGAACTTTTATGAAGGATCTTATCATCTGACTCGGTGTGTTGGTTCTCTTCTTATGACACCACCAACACTGCCTTGCAATTTGACAAGTGAATATATTAACATAGGCCTACTGATGTCTTTAGCTAATCATGAATAGTTTCAACATTTCCATCATAGTGCCAATATATGTGCAACTAAGTAGTTATCAGAGCCACGGGAAATGGATAGCATCAGGAGTATAGTAGCATTATTGATAAATAAAAACAATGACCAAGTGTAATCAGACA
Source organism: Cupressus sempervirens (assembly GCA_028749045.1). Taxonomy (NCBI): domain Eukaryota; kingdom Viridiplantae; phylum Streptophyta; class Pinopsida; order Cupressales; family Cupressaceae; genus Cupressus; species Cupressus sempervirens. The sequence goes on from CM053785.1 coordinate 571,711,338, forward strand.
CAAGATCATCTCTAGGTTTAGGAAATCTAAGAAACCAAGAAGATCATATTTTATGCTAGATATAAGCTTGGTTGGGATATCATCCAATTGAATGTCTTGCAAGATGATAAGCTATTGATCATCATTTTGATATAACAAAGTAATGATAAATGTTTGACTGTCTATACCAAGAAATAATGTCCATGGAAATCACACCCTAATTGAAGCACATAGTAAAAATATGAATGAGACAGTGGTGGGAGTTTTAAGGAAGTCATCAAGGTGCCAGTTAGAGGGATGATAATGTGTGGGGTTGTCATTTGCTGTAGAAGACTTGGGCTTGTAGATAAAAAATAGATTGAGTCACTGAGTTTGTACGAGAAACTCCAATAATTTTGGAAAGGAGCATAATCAAATATGAACAATGATTAAAAATCATATGGGTCTTATGGTCATGTATTGAGTGCTAATCTTAATTAATATTGAAAGAAATTGTGCAATGTTTACTGTTAAAACTTTTGTGTTTGATAATAATGTTAAATAGTAACCTTTCTATCTATAGTTCTCATTATTGGAGGACTCAGTTATGAATCTTAAGGACATATTCACTTTAGAATGTTGAAAGCTTCATGATTGTCAAATTGTATAGTAGAAGAGTAATATCACTGAAAAGAATATAGTATATTGAATATATACTACATGAATTATTTAGATAATTATATGAAGTAGGTTTTGTCACTAAGTATATACAGAAATGTCAGTGGCATGTAGTGTTTATAGATTGTAGAAGAAAATCAGCACTTATTTCTTTTGTTAGTATTCATTTCTAAACAAATTTCCATGTTCTTGAACTAAGGTATTGTGGATTAGTTTTAAGCCATTATTCACATAGTTATCTATAAGCATAGTCTTCTTTTATCAAACTTATCATAATGGAAATAAAAATAACTAGTACATGATAACCATACCAACTGGCCTTGTAATAGCAATAAGTTATTGTAGACACAATGTGTTGTGATTTTCTAAGTAGTTGTAGATCTCTTCTATATATCCAATTGTTTTAAGAAGAGATTTATTAGTTGCAATTACAATCTGTTTATGTAGGACAATGGTCTATTTTATTTTCTAACCTTATGCTCTTAGGTGAGGATGGTTGTTACTAGCAAGTGTTACTGGAGAAGTTTGTCTACTAAGAAAAAATCCTTCCATAGCATGTTAAATCCATCAAGTTAGCAATGATTCCTTGTGGTGATCATGCTTAGGAATATACCACCAAATATAAAGGGCAGTTGTAAATGTGCGTCTACACTTCTAAAAGAAGTCAAGGGGATAGACTAAAAATTACATACTGAGTTACTAAATCTTAGAGACTAAATGCCCTATGAATTAGGTAACTCAAAATAACTATAGGTTCTCATTCTATCTCAGAACAGTCTTCAAGGTATCATTCCATAGGATTTGGGGAAACTTAGAGCTCTTCTACATTTGGACATGAACTATAACTCATTAAGGAGACCCATTCCAAGGAAGATATGGAGCTTAAGAGTCTTGAAGGGCCTCGATCTGAGCTACAACAATTTGTGAGGCCCAATTTATCCATTGATTGGGAGCCTAAAAATGTTGTAGAAGCTAGATTTGAGCTCTAATTTTCTCACAAGACACATTCCTATGGATCTACAAAACCTAAAAAACATGGAGTTTAGTTCCATCAATAACAACAATTTTACTGGCAGGTTTCCACCTTCTTTGGTCAACTTACAGAGCCTCTAATACTTTATAATGGACAACAATCCTTTGCCAGCTAAGTTTGGTCAATGCACGTCTCAGATCTCCTTGTCCTTCTTGGAAATGGCCAGACATATCACACACATTTCCTAACATTTTTTACCATTTTGGGGTCATTTTGAGATATGAAGTTTTGGGGAAAATGGGGGACACTAGTTTGAGGACCATCCCAGAAATGTGATGGAGGTAGGGATACTAGTTTGAGGACTAGGAATACATCCCCATTGAACAAATATAGGACCATACTTTACATATATAGAGTTTTGGGAAAACCTTTCTTGAAAATAGACCACAAACATAGGGTTAGCATAAGCATTGCATCCATGTTCTTGACCACATTGTTGGATGTTAGGGAGTAGTTGGAGTAGTTTTTGGGTGAATTGAAAAACATATTGGAGGTGGTAGCCACTTGCCATACGATTTTTTACATCATCAAGATCAAAGGATAGTGGGTGGAGATGTAACCACTTTTCTCACAAATAAGCATTTTGTCTTTCCATGACACCATCTATAGGCAAGGTTATATGTGTTCTTTCTCAAGTGCATTATCGAGTTTCCACTGAACAAGAATATATATATATATATATATATATATATATATATATATATAATAGTATTGATGGAAGTCAGGGTAGTAATAACTAAGTTTTTGTGCTAATGGTCGATAGACCTATAAAAACCATGTAAATGTTTCTTATGACATCAAGAATTCTTTTCTCAGTTTCACCTCTATGTTTTAATGTTTGTTGATATGAACCATGTGTTATCTTTGCTTTAGCATCTTTAGTACATTTATGGCTCTACCAAGATTATAATATGTGTTCACTTTCAGATGTTTCTCATTGTTCATTTTGTGATATTTTAGAGTATTGCACATTCTCATATTTAAATTTTACTAGCATATTTTTATCAATATGAAAAACAATATCCATAATGAATTTTTTAATTCTAGATATAAAGTTTACTTCTTTTGGAATGGATTCTATTATTTGCATGCTTAGGACTTGCAAAGAATGCTAGAAGTAACATATCTATATTGCAAAATTTTGTGGCTTGTACTAAATAATACTAATTGATATCAACTATGTTTTCTTGAAGTTTCCTCATTATCCTTGATCATTTTACTTTTGTCAGTGTGGGTATGTGTACTAGTAGCCATCTACATTTGCATGGATATGACTATTTTTTAATGCTACATGACCTCATATTTGTAGTGTACTTATTATAATTAAGTTTGATTGTATAGTCTATATTTATTTTGATCCTTCTCTTTCAATTGAATCCATTAAGGGCATAGAGAGAGCAAAAAGATTTACTAGGCATAATAGAAAACTTGGGGAATTCTGGTTTGGTAGTTTCAGATGACAAGATCATTAAAATGAAAGAGCCCATATGAGATAATGAAGTTACTGAGAAAGATGTCATAAGAGAAATCATAAATGTGAAGAAGCAAAATATGCTTTCACATGTGGCCCTTAGCATCATTCTTGTGTTAAGTACACTATGGCATTTATCATAACTTTTATTAGCTTTAAGAATTAGAAATAAAATCACCAATCATTTAAAAGATAGGTGGTATGCTAAGTGGAAAGGGTTCTCATCATCCTCATCTGGAAACTCTATCACTCCCTCCAATAGGACCAATCAACATGCTAGACATGCTAAAGAGAGCAATTCTTTGTTTTACAATATGAAAATACCTATTTAGTTTCCATAATTGAGATCCTTATAAATATTGTTTTCAGGAATCATACGTTAGTGTTGCATAGTTGTCTACCAAATGTCATGTCTTTTATATTAAAAAAAAAAGACCAAAACTACAACATTTCATACAATGTAGAACAAGCTATAGCTAGATCTTCTTCCATGGGCAAAAAGATAAAAATAAAAAGCTATAGAAATGTCCTAATTTCCAAATGTTATGCTTGATTCAATTGTCCCAATCTTACAAACATGTTTTAATTTGTTAAACCTCTTGGAACTAGGATTTGGTAGTTGATTCTCATTTGATAAACATATTTAAATCCCTTTAGTGTATTGAGTGAGTTCCTATGTACTTCTTGACAACCTGGTGCTTGCAGATAAACATTTGTCCCTAGACAGACTATTGTCAAAAGTAAGGTGCCTCAATTTAAGCAACTTCCTTATTTTTGTCTTCATCTCTTCCAAGTGTTCTTCTAACTACTTGAATATTTTCTTGAATTCCAATGCTTCCTCTCCATATTTCTCTATATATATATTTGTCAAATTCTCCCAAACTAGAACTGCTACAAATCCCTTGGTATCATCGACTTCAAAATTTTCCATACTGCATATTTTTCCTACTTCATAATAGTCAAGTTCATTTGGATGGCCTATGACTTTAATAGGTAGCTCATAAAATTTTCCCAAATCGAAAACTCCATGTTGTAAGGCACTCTCAACAATTTCATTGTACAACCATGAGTAATGTGGGTGAATTGATGAGGAGTCATGCGTAAATATCATTTCTATCTCCATCAACTTAGTCACTTTTAGCTCCAAAGAACATCTTTATTTTGCTTCCCTCTTATATTTCAATGTTGTCACAAGGTCAGAAGTCACCAAAAATGTTGACCACATGTCTTCAATATCTTTATGATTTAACTAGAGATTCCCAAGATTATCAACTCCATAGCAGTCGCAACTCTTTTATATTAGGAATTTTTGCTAGAGTGCACAATCAAAGCAACCAAGAAAATGAACTTCATTAAAGGTGCAGATGCACTCCTAAATTAGGGATCTACTATTGACGAAATAACTTTTAATTTAAAATAATGATGTAAAAATACCTTAATTGTACTTGCATGACGGGTTCAGGTCCAACTCTAATCAGGACTCTATCTTTTGAATTGCCTCTAAAGTACAAAATGTTCAACTGCAAAACAAGTCTATTCTTTTCCACATTTTATAACTTTCTTCTCAGAATTCAGACTATATATTAAATCATGAATCAATAAAGTTCATATTTTGATAGTATGATCTATAAATGCATAATAAACATCTTTGGAAACAAAAAATCATTCATTATTCATATGTTTGGCTTCACTTGATTGAGAAACAAACCATCTTGAATGGATACATTCAATGAAAATCTCAATTCCTGTAGACAATATAATAAAGTGCTATTGTAAAATTCCTAATGCCATGATAGGTAAAATGGACAACATGAGATAATAATCCCAATCTTATTACATGTAAGAAACATTTGAATAAAGAGCATGCAAGTACATAGGCATGCCTTATTTCGGTCACATTTTTTCATATATAAAAAATGCAATCCCTTGATTATGGATATTAAACTAGTATTACTTTTCATACCAGCAAAGCTTTATTAGAGCCACATAAAAACATCACCAACAATTACAACATGCATATGTGTCTTATTGGGTAAGTGAATTGCATGTCCAAGATAAGCATAATAACCACATTGAAAAGAGAAGCCACTAAATAATCATACATGAACAACATGAATACCTTAGATGTAATATTTTCAGGGATTTTGTTTATTTATCTCACAGGGTCATCCTCTTGGACATCCACCCATTAGCAAATTTATATTGTTATATTGCTATCAAGATTCAACTGTGTAGTTTGATTCAAACTCATTGACCCATGTTTCATGAGAAATGGTTCATAGTTCACACCTAACCCATCTCTCATGAGAATGAATGGAACTCTTAGAATCCATTGGGTCTAGGTGATGCTCATAGAGGTGGAGCATTGGGATTTCTTGGGAGGTCACCCATCCTAGTACTACTCTAGCTTGAGCATGCATGCTACAAAGTTTCCTCTATGGTTAAACCCACTATGCTTGCAAACCCATTTGCAAAATCTACACCAAGTGTTGTGCCTTATGAAAAAATCATTATAAAGCCCCTTATGCTCATTAGTTTATAAGTATGAGATATTATCTCAACAAGTCAAATTGTGATATTGCTATCAGGATTCAACTATGTAGTTCTTGACTCAAACTCATTGATCCATGTATGGATTGGAACTATCAATTTTTTAAGATGTAATAAGTCATGCATACAACTTAATTTATCAAAATTTTAACTTGTACTACAAATGTTATTAGATTTGTTAATGACTCTTACAATTTGTTTGTGCCTATGGGTTACAAAGTAGTTCTAAAAAAATTTATGTAATACTTGTCATAGAACTTCATGGCAGAGGCTTCAGGGACACCTACATATGCATATAAAATAGTTGATATAGGATATAATTCTTATCCTATTCAAAGCTCTATGTACACTTCCCCATGGGAAAATACTAGGCATGGTGGCCATTCCACCGGAGGTTATGGTCCAAGTGTAGGCACTGCTAGAGGTTATGGTCCAAGTGTTGTGCATTCTAGCCCAACTAGAGGTTATGGTCCAAGTAATAGTCATTCTAGCATTGCTAGAAGCTATGGTCCAAGTGTTGGTCACTTGACCCCAACTAGAGGATATTGTCCAAGTTCTGGACATTCTACTTTGGGGTTATGGTTCTCACTATGGTAGCTATTGATATTAGATGGAGAAGCAAGTACATTGACTATTTATGCTTTTTTGTAGGGAACCTTGAGAAGGTTTTGGATGTTGAATGCAGTTGAAATGGATTGGGTGCTTATTTAGACTGATTTTCATATTACCCAAGTTGATGTCAATGCAACAAGACTACTGAAAATCTTGAAATTTTGCAATATCTTTACGAATCGTATAGTGTATTCACAGGTAGGATGTACTATTTCTCTTGTATGGTATGATTCATCTGCTTTCATAGGTGCCATTACAAAGTTAAATATTATTGGGATATTTAAGATATTGAATATTTTTCAATGTTTACATGTTCCTAACATTTAGCTTCATTATTGATTCAAAGTTTGTACCATGTCATCTTTGTTTTGTATTTAATTTTTATATTTCCCTATTTCTCCAGTTCATGTTCCTGTAAAAGAATTGATTCCCCCTTTCAAAGTGGTGATAAAATGGGTAGTTGCTTTTAAAATTTGTAGTCTTGGCAATGTTGGCATCTTCACTTGCAGTATGTCATATTTGAGATTGAGGAAAGTGCAATGGCTTGTACAAATCTAATAGTAGATGTCCAATATCTAACATGTGGTGTCTATGGTGTCTTCCTGAACTAGTTTAAATTTGTCCAATTATTAGTGTTACAATTTATTTTCACTGAACTTGTTTTTTCTAATGGAAATTGTGAACTCAAGAGAAGCATTAACTCTAGAGTTTTAGCTTATGGATTGCCTTCTCAACATGTGAAAGCATAAATAATAGATTAACTTCATAGTAGTGAGGAATATTTTTAATAAAATTCTATTTGGCATCTTTGCACTGTGAAAGCCATATTGGGTTTTATTCAGTGTGTTCTTGGTGGTAAGTTGTCTATAATACAATGGTAAACAACTTTTCCTGGAAGCCATCTTTAATTGCACAAATGCATGAGCTAGCTTAATCTTGGTGCCTTAATCATTAATCATTTAGTGGATGCCTTGTGTTGCTAGGAGCTTCAATCATTTTATGAATATGATGTTAAGTGTGGTGGGTATGCTCTATTTTGTGTGTGGATTCAATCATTTTTTTCATCAAAGGTGTTAGTTTCTTAGAGTCATAAGGAATATTGTTTGATGAAATTCTATTTATAGTTGTACTGTGAAAGCTTTATTGGGTTTTATTCAGTATGAGCTTGGTGGAAAATTATCTATAATTTTTTTTAAATTGAGTAAATGTTCTAGATATTAACGTGGGAGTCTTCAACTCAAAATGTCTAGTAGAGCACATTGATGTCTGCATGTGGGCAGGCACAGTTTCGCTAGGTGAACAGAAATTAAGAGTATTGTGATTTTGATTTAAGTGATTGTTGTATTGTGATGTTGAATCCCACTATGTGATTAGAGGTAGCTTCCTAGGTCAAACATGACATCCTTTCCTCTTGCGATCAATCTATATTGTTTCTAGAAAATGTGTCTACATACAAGAGTATGGTTTAGCATTTTTTCTATGAGTTTTATCAGCTCAAAGTAAATTCCTCATGGAACCCTTTGTTTTTCATAAAACCTCAAATTTTGATGTCATAATGCTCAGTCATAGAATGCGGATGTCAAATGTTCAAACTGTAGTGTGCATCTTTTTTTATATTTGATTCATTTAAAATTAGTTTGGACACCCTGATACACACCTCAAATTAGAGCTAATTGGAAGGAAACTATAGTTAATAATTTTGACCATCTGTTTGTATTGTCAATATATATCATAATTATTTTGGATAACTATTATTATTGTATTGAAAATTGAAATATTTCTAGTTTGACTTTATTTTGTTTATTTACCAAGAGATGCCATTTGTTTTCTGTTGTGGACACATACAATTGTGTGGAGCTTTGAACTCTATTTTAAATATTTTTTAAATAGCCAAAGTCTTAGACAAAGAAAATTGCTAATGACTACCCACTTATCTACCTTGATAGTCCACATTGATCCTAGGCTGAGAGAAACATATCAACAATTTTAAATTTTTGTGGTGAAGTGTCAAGCTCTCTATGTTGATACTTAGATAGGTCCAATTGCAACAATTGGAAAATGTCAACAACACTAGAATCTATGCAAGAACCTAGAAATATCATTCCTAGTCAAAAAAGAGGACGAGATGAGGAGACAACAGTTGGAACTTGTGCAGATAAAAGATGGCTTGGCTAGCCTAGAGAAAGTGTATTTTGATTGCTTATAACTAGTTAGAAGGTTGGTGGGATAATTGGTCGCAAATGTTGGTCTCAGAATGGTTTTGACATCTGAGTGTCAACCTGCTTAATCTCTTTCTACATAGAAGTCGAGTACACTACATATGCCAAGCTATAGTATGTGTTGAGCAAGAACTCCAATAGGTGCCAAGCATTATATAGGTGTCGAGTCATAGTTGAAGCTGAGCAGGACTAAATGTAATAGGTGTCAAGCAAACCAGAATCATATATGCGTCGAGCACTAGTAGTCTAGTATGTGTCGAGTAACATAGAATAAACATATGAGTTTGTACCTTCACAAACTCAAATGTAAACCTTTTTTTTTTTTGTGAGCTAACATGGAAGAATCTTGAAGGGATTAAAGGATAAGAACTAATATTTTCATTTTCCTATGCAATCAGCATGTATCCAATGAGAAAAATGGAGAAGGCATGCAACCAGTAAGAAAAAGTGCAAGGAATAAGTGGGAATTAAATATTCAATATGGATCATAGATCCATACCTAACCTCAAGTCTTCAAAAACTTTAAAAGGAGGACAAAAACCCATTGTATGCATGGATGAGAGCAGTGTATGGGTAAACTATAGTGAAATTCAGTGGGAAGTGTGAAAGACTTAGAGGAACAGAGTAGTAATTACATATCTAGTTGATCAGAATAGAACAAGGGCTATGAACAGATATTAGATCTTAGAGGATCAAATTCAAAATGAGCAGAAGTAGTGCCTAAAATCAGCAATTGAAGATTGTAAGCAATCAGGTCAAAGATTTCTAATACTCTCTAGCAATTGTATTAGATAGTGAAAATCCTATGATAGGTTAGCTTAACAACTATTTTGTAGATCCTTTGAAGAGGTGATTAAATCCTTTAACAGGGTGACACTTCATGTAAATTGTTTGTAAATCCTTTAACCAGGTCACTATTGACACAGTGTAAAGCCTTTAATAGGGCAGACCATCAGAAGTGGTCAAACATTATCGCTATAGTGATTTTGTGGGTATCATCCCCACCCTAGTTTTACCTTCTTATTCCTAAAGGGTTTTTGGGTTACCAAAATTGGTGTTATGTGTGTTGATGTTTACTTTATGTTCATTTAATATGTTGGCATGCATATAGTTTACTTTTATTTTTATTTTTTAAAGGATTTGAAAAGGTTAAAAGCGTGGTACTTATGATTGACACCCCCCCCCCACCCCTCTCAAAAGTACTCTTCCCATTTTAATATTCCAAAAATTAGTATTAGAGCCAAGTTTCTCACAAGGAAAAGCCTAACATATGAGAGAAAAGATATGAAGATGGAAGTCTTCAAACTTGGGAATATCATAGACAATCAGGTGATTGATGTGCACCTCACTCTACACAAATTGGAGGAAGCTAGAGAAGAATTGAGAAAGTCCTTGAAAAGAAGGAAGGATATAGCCATAGCTAAAAATGACATACACTATAAGGAGATTGAAACCATACAAGTGTTTTCCAATGGATATTCCAAGGAATTTGATGTAGCAATAGCATAATTGATGGAGAAGAATAGAGCTCAAGTAGAAGAAATCAGAATACTAAAGCTTGAGAAAGAATCACAAGCCATAATGCTCTGTGAGGTGACTAAATAGAAGAAAAGAGCCATTGAAGACAAGGCTATGATAGAAGATGACAATAGAAATCTTACCAATAGACTCGAGGAGAAGGAAATTGAGCTTGAAAGAATCTCAAAATGTAGCTAGACACCTTAAGTAAAATGATGAATGATCATCATGAGCTAAACATGAAGGACATTGAGATCTCCACCTTGAGAATGCAAAATGAACAATTGCAGAATGAATTAAGGAGAGAGAAGGAGATAGCAAAAATCTTCAACAAACTCAATGAGGCTAACAAGTACTTTGAGTAGCTACTAAAACCACCAAGGGCAAATAATGATACTTCAGGACTTGGTTACACCAGCATTGAACAAGGAGAATCATCCAAGACTGCAGAAGAAAGGAGTAACAAAGGTAAGAACACCAAACCTACTTGTTATTTCTATGGTAAAAAGGGACATGCCTCTAATGTGTGTAGGAGCAAGGATGGCCATTAGCATGATAAGCCTAAAAATGCAAGCTTTGTCACAAGTGCAAAAAGCAAGGACATCAAGCACATGAATGTAGGACTAGGACTATTAGAACACCAAGATTTGAGGGTCATTTCTACAATTGCAAGAAATATGGACATAGAGCTTTTGAGTGTAGATCAAAGCCTATGTGGACACCTAATTAGCTTGCAAGGAGAAACAACTATGCACACCACTACAACTGGGATTACAATTCTAGGAAGAGCTATCATTACTGTCAAGAGTATAGGCATGTTCCTGAGAATTGCATAAGAACACACTTCAGAGGGAGCTACAATAGGTGGTTGAGTCAAAACACATGTTTCAATTGCTTGAAGACTAGTCATATTAGCAAGAATTTCCCAACAAGGTAAAAAATACCCAAGTCAAAAGTCAAAAAAGGAAAAGAGAAGGTTGATGTAGAACACATCAGACGAAAAATGAACAAGGCTTGGAAGAAGAAAGATGAGTGCAACACATCAAATGGAGAGATCACTTCACTCAAGAGGTCAGGTGGTCACATCTCATCCAACTAAGCAAGGATAAGTGTATGGGACTGATATACAAAGTTATATCATACATCAGTCCCAAGATAAAGAAGTAATGCAAAGAAGAAATCAGCATGAGCAAAGATGCCAAGTCAAAATTTGAAAATACTTCCGAGTTGTCCTTAGATGTCAAGTTAAGCTCCAGTACATGCCAAGTTCCTAGTAGCAACTGAGTTGATGGTTGATGTCGAGTGAACAAAATCCAATGGAAGCTGAGTCATGTTGAAAGCTTCAAGTGCCAAGTGTATAGCTATACATACTAAGCATTTAATGCTAGGTTTTGAAAGGTATAAGGTTAACTTTTTATTATTTTCTAACCACTCAAACACAGAGAAAAGACAAGAAGAGCATAGAAGAGATAAAAGAACAACATTGAAGCTTTTTGCATGGATTTCAACAGTGATCAAGCAAAATTTTTGTTAATCTAAGGTATTTTTCAAGTGCTAAGTTGCACAGTTTTAAAGTTTAAAACTTTTTGAAACCTTAGTTTTACAAAATGGCTTCTGGCTCTAAGAACCCAAAGGATAAGGAAGGTCACAAGGTCCAATTGGTTAGTAATGAGGTCAAACAACTCGAGTTTAGGCCAATCCCAAAAGTCACCTATAAAAATGACCCTATCAATGCATTGTCCATTATTCCACCCAAAGTTGTCATGGTGCAAGATGTTAGGAAGTGTTACAATTGCAAGATAGGTGCAATAGGAGATTTGGAGATTTTTCAAGCCTATGATAAATTGTGTGATAACAAGATATTGAAGGATGAATTTCAAATTGTTGAGAAAAAAGGCTTAACCCATGCCCTAGTTTACCACATAGGTTTCAAAATAGAATGGATAAGAATTGTCCTCAGTAGAATACACAATGGCTATTTGTGGTTGGAAGGAGGACCAGTGAAAATAACAAAGATGATAGTGCATAGGGTTATAGGCTTTCCAACCCTAGATCAACATAAGACCCTGAGAAGTGACTCAAAAGAGTTAATTGAAAAGAACATCAGGGCTAAATGGAATAAAAGGGGCATGACCATTGACACAATCATAGATCCCCTTATGAATTTTGTAGTGAGAATCATCTCACACAAGTTTTATCAATCTAGCAGATTAAATAGCATACCATGTATTGTTGTGGATGTGGCATATAAACTTGTCAAGAAAGATCATACATATGATCTATCAAAATTGATGTTGTGGCAAATTTTGGAGAATCTTGGAGCAATAAGAAGATCCAAAGGTGCTCAATGCAAGTTCGGTTCAGTTCTTGTCTACATATTTTTCTATGTTTTGGAAGAATTTCCTTCTTTTGGTAAAATCAATTGGAGATCAGACAAGACAACCATTACCCAAATCAATGAGAATATTGAGCAAACGGGAGACAAATTTGACTCTCTTATGACAAGCTTTTTTGAAGATTTTAAGAAATCCATGAAAGAAAGATTGAGAATACCAGTTTCCCTAGTGGAACAGCATGTCAATGACATCTGCTACTTAGTTGATATTGATAACACCTACATCCAAGCTACAATTCCAAGGGTGAGATGGCTAAGACCATTAGGTTATGAAATAAATATTGATGAAGCTTCAACAACAATCACATCATTTCTTGTAGAAGAAATTGATAAGGAGGCTCCTCACTTTGGAACATATGATGTCGTGCATTCCAAGGTAGATATGGAACTAAAAACAATCTCCACCTTAAAGAAGAAGGATAAACTAGTGAAGAAGGTAAAGAAGAAATTTGGTGCAGAAATTGAAGGAGCAATAGGTGCAAAGGATGTAGATGAGGAAGAAGATGATGATGAAGAAGATGAATAGGGACAAGACCCAATAGAATTAACTCAAGGCTTAGGTGAAGAAAAGGAAGAAGAAGTTGAGGAAGCACCATCTCAAGCTGAATCAAAGAAAAGAAAGGCTAAAGCTCAGCTTGTAGCCCAAGAGGGATTCCAAGCCAACACCTACAACAAGAGATACCACAAGGGCATCTACTCAAAAGGCCAAAGAGTAAACCAAAGAAAAGAACAAGGCTACTGAGCATACTAGTGAAGTGAAAAAGAAAAGAAGGAAATACGTTGCACAACCTAGGTCTGATGAAGAGGAAAGAGCACAATTAGAGAACATCAACTAGTATAAAGTGGCGAGACATCCTCCTAAGTCACACATAGATAAAATTTGTGAAAATGTTAAGAATGTAGATTTTACTGATTTGAAAAGTGTTAATTTCAAAGAATTAAGTAGAGAAGATCGGGATAAGATACAAGAGTTAGTGTATGTCATGATGACAAAATTTAAGAATACACCGCTTGAGTTAGAAAATACTATGCCTAGGGAGTTATATGAGATTATTGAAAATAAATAGCATTATTGTTTTAAAATGGAGAAGGAAATAAGAGAATCAACAGTAGCACAAGTGCTGCCTAATTTGACTAGAGGTCAAATAACTAAGGCTAACAAGAAACATGGTGGGAAATTTGTACCAAAGTATAGAGCCTTTAGCATCCTACAAAAAAAAATTGAAGAAGTTGTCTAGAAATCAATAAGATTATGGAAATCAATATATAACATAACAGATGACAAGGATGGACAAGAAGAGAAGGATGCATAAGAAAATAAGGCTAAGGCTAGTGAGAAGGAGAAAGAAGACAAGAAAAAAGAAGAGGAAACAAGAAATAGAAAAGAAATGAAAGAAGAAGAAAAGATAGATGAAGAGGAGAAAGAAAAATAGGAGGAGGAGACACAAGAAAGAGATCAAATGGCAACAGTTGAGCAGGAGCAACAACAAGATCAGAGTGTGCAAGACACACAATTGCCACCTCCTAACCCTCCTCATGTAACCATCACACCTATAGATACTATAATAATCAAGAATGTTACTAAAAAATCATGTCAGAACATCAATACCCTAACTGTAGAAGATCTCAAGAAGATCCTTCACCAATCAACTTTACAGGAAAGATTATGCAATAATCCTATATTGTTGAGTGTGGATGAGTTACAGAAGGCAGTAGCAGAACCAAAAAGAGACAAGGTGAAATCACAAGAGCCACCTTCTATCTCTATAGCTACTAATACTCAAATTCTAATGCTTCCCCCACCAATTGCAATAGTTGATATATCTGTAACAGTTGATACCATAGTATAGAAGCTGAGTGTAGAGGCAATAAAACACATAGAGAAAATAAGACAAATTGATACATCTGATCCTATAGTACAGTCAATAGGTACACCTCAAACTATTGTGATTGATCAAGAGAGAATATATGAGGAAAAGGAGCAAGTTGCAATACAAACATTGGTAGAGTTACCAAAAACAAGCACTCCTACAAAAGCTCTTCAGAATCCAAGCACTGATGCAATACCTTTGCAAATCTCTATGCTAGGCTTGAGCTCAACCAAAATAACTAGGGTACTTCACTATGGAGACCTTGAGTTAGATGAAGAAATTGTCATACCTTCGTATGACTCAAAGACTATCACCATTGAGCATATTACAAAAATGTAGGATGCATTAAATAGAAGGAGAATGCAAGAAATACTCAGGAAGGAGTATAAACATAACCAAACATTTCATGAGATTAAGGACACCTTTATGGATGCCTTTAGCTTGTAGTCACCAGATGAGACAAAGTCTATAATGGAACAATTGTCAGATATTGCTGACTAGGTGACAAGTAAAGACCAGGAGACACATGTGAAACTCATGGAATGGTCTGAAATGAAGTTTCAAGGAAAAGTAAATGAGAAAATAGCTAGTGAAATAGCATTGTCGCAAGTTGAATTGTCAATGAAAATTGACAAAGTGAGAAAGATACTTGAAATTATATTCTCACTATGTATAAAGTTGTGTGACTTTTCATACTTCACACAAGATACAAGTTAGAGGATCCTAAGCTTGGAGAGAAATCTAAAGGTTTCTAACATTCAGCTACCAAAAGACCCTGCTCAGAGTGAGAAGCATTTTTTCCAAACACTTCACACACAAAAAGAATTAGCTACACTTACAACTGAAGAGGCCAATATTAAGGCCAGATTGATGTAGATACAATCTTCCATAACACCTCACTTGCAGGTACTCCATAAAGAACAAGCCTATCCAAAGACTATTTTAAATAAAGATCCTAATCTTTCTACAATGGAAGGACTTGTTCATCTTGCTGCATAGACTGCCATCCAACACAAGTCATTGGAAATTGCTTTAGCAAATTGGGATGTAGCTCTTAAAATGATTATGGAGATAAATAGTACATTTTTGGCAAAATATGGTCTTAACCCCTAGTACCCTTTGACATAAGTGTCAAAAAGGGGGAGATATGAATAAAAATTTGCAAATGTAGAACAGGTGAAAGTAGAATAGACAGAATAGGGAACAGGGCAAAGGCAAAGAGTATCAGATACATCAAGAAAAATTCAACATGGAATTTTGGTTACCGAAATAGAAATATTACATAAACTCAGGGGGAGTTATAAGAATTTTGAGAATGTACTCATAAGGTCAGATCAATAATGTTTAGTTAAGTGTTTTTGACACTCATGTCAAAGGGGGAGATTGTTGGTCTCAGAATGGTTTTGACATTTGAGTGTCAACACACTTAATCACTTTCTACATAGAAGTCGAGTACACTACATATGCCAAGCTATAGTATGTGTCGAGCTAGGATTCCAATAGGTGTTGAGTGACTTTAGGTGTCAAGCAAACTAGAATCATATATGTGTTGAGCACCAGTAGTCTAGTATGTACCAAGTAACACAGAATCAACATATGAGTTTGTGCCTTCACAAACTCAAATGTAAACCATTTTTTTTTTGTGAGCTGACATGGAAGAATCTTGAAGGGATTAAAGGATATGAACAAATATTTTTATTTTCCTATGCAATCAGCATGTAGCCAATGAGAAAAATGGAGAATACATGCAACCAGTAAGAAAATGTACAAGGAATAAGTGGGAATTAAATATTCAATATGGATCATAGATCCATACCTAACCTTAAGTCTTCAAAAACTTTAAAAGGAGGATGAAAACCCATTGTATGCATGGATGATAGTAGTGTATGGGTAAACTATAGAAAAATTTAGTGGGAAGTTTGAAAAACTTAGAGGAACAAAGCAACAATTACATATCCAGTTGATTAGAAGAGAACAAGGGCTAAAAATAGATATTAGATCTCAAAGGATCAAATTTAGAATGAGCAAAACTAGTGCTTGAAATCAGAAATTGAAGATTGTAAGCAATCAGGTCAAAGATTTCTAATACTCTCTAGCAATTGTATTAGATAGTGAAAATTCTATGATGATAGGTTAGCTTAACAACTATTTTGTAGATCCTTTGAAGAGGTGATTAAATCCTTTAATAGGGTGACACTTCATGTAAAGTGTTTGTAAATCCTTTAACCAAGTCACTATTGACACAGTGTAAAGCCTTTAACAGGGCAGGCCTTTAATAGGTCAGACCATCAGAAGTGGTCCAACATTATTTCTGTAGTGATTTCGTGGGTATCATCCCCACCCCAATTTTACCTTCTTATTCTTGGAGGGTTTATGGGTTACCAAATCTAGTGTTATGTGTGTTGATGCATGTGTTTATTTTATGTTCATTTAATATGTTTACATGCATGTAGTTTACTTTCAGTTATTTATTTTAAAAGATTTGAAAAGGTTAAAAGTGTGGTAGTTTTGATTCACCTCCCCTCTCAGAAGTACTCTTCCCATTTGAATATTCCAACAACAAAGGAGAGTTTGTGAAGAAAATGTGTGAGGAGACCAAGTCTCACATCCAAATTCTAGACAAAGTGCTAGGCATCCCTAATCATGTTGTAGGTTACATTTTCATCTAGCTTAAGTAAAGATCTTTTAAAAATTAAAATATCTTATTTGTTAGAGTCAGCTTTTAATGCAAGCTAAATAATGGTGCTCTTATGCTACAACTTTGGTGAATTCTATTGCTTATTTTTAGTTTCCAACATGTATTTCAATCTAATATTTAAACTATTGCATCCTTGTATTTTAAAAACTAATAAATGATGTTTAATACCAGATCTTAACTCGTATTAAATGCTGTTGATTTTTGCTATATTTAAGGTTATGATCTTAGTAAAGGATGAACTAGATTTAGCTATCTCCCCAGCTATGGATAGCATTCTTAAGGTTCATAAGTGCTTAATAGAGGGCATAGATGCAATGATAAATTTTGGTCGAGGGCAACAAGGTGTCAAGGGGTCAATTTCAACTCGAATGCTACTACTAGGGACATAGTCTAGAAGTTTAATAGGAAAGCAAGGATCAACAATAAAGTCAATTGAAGAAGGTTCTAGTGCCAGTGTTCGAATACTTGGTCCTAGTATTATCCTAATTCTCCTTTTTTTATTCAAAACTTGTTTATATTAAATTTATTTTGGTAATTTTTTTAATTTATTGATTTATATTAGTCAAAGTTAGCTAAAATTTCAAAACTAGTGAATTATTGAACATTTTACATATAATTTGGATTTTCTTTTTTAAAAATGATTTGATTGACAAATGTAATTTTTGAAATATTTGTGAAAGCTTAGCCAATCAATGAAAAATAACCTATTTTAGATATACTCTTGTCACTCATCTCTAGGGAAACAAAGTTTAGTCTAATAAGTAATGGGTTTACTTTATCTTGTGGCATTATTTACTATCTCTTTTGCTCACACATATGTAGGAAAGAAAATTGATTATGAAAACTGAATCATATCTATCCATTTACCAAAGCATATCACTACTGATATCATATATGCATACAAAGTTGTAAGATTTGTCAAGTAGAAGTCTCTTTATTTTTTCCAAAAGTGAGCAACACAATTTTGCTAAATTTGTTTAGAGTTTTAGAGGATTATCTAGAACAAGCTTTTTGGAATTAAAAGTTAGTTCAATTTATAAATTTTATGAACACTCTTTGGCATGTAGCTCATGTTTTGCCCAAGCCAGAAACTACGTTGGATAAAGAGCTTTTAAATTGATTTTTATATCCATGTAATGTGCAATGTCAAAGATTTTCTATATATTCATGTTATATCTATTTCATGATACAACCCAATTTAAAAATATACATATTTTAATTTGAACAACAAATACTATATCCATGTAAATGAGATTTCTACACATTGATTCTATCTTTGACATCCATAGCTTCAAGATTATATTGAAGCAAGGTTCATGAAAGGTGGAATTTGTGCATATTTATGAGAGAGTAATGCACAATAGTTAGATTAGTTAAATATTTTTGAAGGTTGAATGTGTTGAGAGCATTGAGATGAAAAAATTTAATGGAATGGTTGTTTGTGTGTCATTTTCTTACTTTTTGTTGTCAATGCAATGCATGATGGAAGATGTGTTTGTCTTCTTTAGAGAGATTTGATTGACCCTGATAGAATTGTGGGGGAGCTTTTATAGCCAAGTTGTTACTTGAAAATTGTTGAGCTTAGTCTTCAAGGTAAGTCTTCCCAATCTATTAATTTATGCAACTTGTTGTTCCTCTTTATGTTTTAGGTTGATAATCCATTGTGTATGAAAAGGGATTCCTTTTGTAGTAATTTGGTCATTTCAATTCATTTCTAATGTACTAGCACCCGCTTGATGAGAACATATGATCAAGTAAATTGTTCATATGTTCTACCATATAGCGTTGTATGCAACATGGTTTTCTATATGGCATGCATTGGTGCTGATATTTCTGTTGTTGCAGAGGCTTGGGATGAGCTATTTGTTAGGATTCACTTATTATCTAACTGTTTGTGCAGATTGTGTTGATGGAATTGATGCCCAATGTGTACTTGGATATGGATTGTTTAAGGAAGGAAGGCACACCAAAGTATCTTATCCATTAGAAGGACACCATGTAGATGTGGCTAGGCATAGTTTCCACAATGGATGCTTCATTCAGCACCTACGGGAAAAGGCCTCGTCTCTACCAATGTACACACAATATCTTTTGTTTCTCTTTGTATTCTCATCACGGAGTATCTTGGTATCATTTTTTTAATACAAAATTGGTGTCTTTATTGGAATTTGCATGAGTTATATGCATGGCTAAATTCTTTTGTAGATATATATCTATTAATTTATGTAACTTGTTGTTCCTCTTTATGTTTTAGGTTGGCAATCGGTTGTGTATGAAAAGGGATTCCTTTTGTAGCTATTTGGTCATTTGACTTCATTTCTAATGTACTAGGACCCACTTGATGAGAACATATGATCAAGTAAATTTTTCATATGTTCTACCATATAGCATTATATGCAACATGGTTTTCTATATGGAAAGCATTGGTGCTGATATTTTTGTTGTTACAAAGGCTTGGGATGAGCTATTTGTTAGAATTCACTTATTATCTAACTATTTGTGCAGATTGTGTTGATGGAATTGATGCCCAACATGTACTTGGATATGGATTGTTTAAGGAAGGCAGGCACACCAAAGTATCTTATCCATTAGAAGGACACCATGTAGGTGTGGTTAGGCATAGTTTCCACAATGGGATTCATTCAACACCTACACGAAAAGGCCTCGTCTTTGCCAATGTACACACAATATCTTTTATTTCTCTTTATATTCTCATCATGGAGTATCTTGGTATCATTTTTTTAATACAAAACTAGTGTCTTTATTAGAAGTTGCAAAAGTTGCATGAGTTATATGCATGGCTAAATTCTTCTTTAGATATATATAGTATATACATATTCTTCATTGAAAAGTAGATATATATGCATGTGTGCCTATATGTCTATCCATGTATGTATGAATTTATGTGAGCATGCAAGTATCAATATATATGTATCCATGCATGTATGTATATATATGTATGTATAGATTTAAAATTAATTAAAAGTCATAATATGATAAATTTTATGTACATATGCTTGCATAGTACCAGCATGATAGCATGATACCATTCAAGAATTGGATACCATATAAGAAGCCAACAACCTATTTCCTCTTGGGGCTCTACATGTAACAATTAAAGAGGATGCAATGCTACCCCTAATTGTACATTGAAGAATTTCCTAGTCCATAGCCCTTAGATCAACAATGTTGATCAAGTCGAGATTAGAAACCTTATTCAACACACTTTCACTTATTTTTTCCACTTTGGCTTCTACATTAGCACTCACATAGGGGATAGGAGCCCACAACAAAGATGAAGACCATTGGTATGTGGTGCAAGTTAATCAGTGATGAAGTAGACAATGAAGAAGTTCCCTCTCCACATCCCTTACAACCACAATGTCAACCTCATGGAGATTAGAAATCTTATATTAATTGGTGGCCTTAACCCCAAAAAATTTGGCTGCATCTACATCACTCACATAATTGATGGTGCCCTATGCATAAATGTCCATTTTTTCCATGTTGTACCAAGCAATTTTTTCTTATGCAAGCCATTTAATTTGCAACCTTTTAAATCTCTGCAAAGATAAAGTTGGAGCAAGAGAATTTCTCTTCTCAAAGGTGTCATCTAATTGTAAAGCATCCATTCCAATTAGAGGACACGTTTGAGAAGAAAAATTCTCCCACTCCAACTTTATCTTTGTAGAGATTTAAAAGGTTGCAAATTAAATGGCTTGGATAAGAAATAATTGCTTGATACAACATAAAAAAAATATTGACCAAACATTGGTGGAAATTTCAACCAATTCTTGATAGTTTTCTACCAAGAATTGGTCAAAATTTTGACCAATTATTAAAAAAAAATTGACTGAACATTGGTGGAAAGTTTGACCAATTCTTGATAGTTTTCTACTAAGAATTGGTCAAAATTTCCACCAATTATTAAAAAAATTGACCAAACATTGTCAGAAATTTTGACCAATTCTTGATAGTTTTCTACCAAGAGATTGGTCAAAATTTCCACCAATTCTATAAAAAAAAATGACCAAACATTGGGGGAAATTTTGACCAACAATGACAAATCAAACCTAGCAAAAATTAAAAATTTCAACGAATGTATTGGTCAAAATTTTGACCAACCTGTACGTTGTTCAAAATTTTGACAACAAAGATTACCACAAACTGCTTGGTCAAAATTTCAACTAACCTAGGTCAAAATTTTGACCAGAATTCGTCAAAAATTGAGTCCAAATTTACTATTGGGTAGACATCACTATTAGTAAGTATCAATATAAGATTCTATGTGATGTACTTCCTATGGATGCTTTTCATCTATTGTCAAGAAGACCATGGTAGTATGATAGAGAGGCAGTTCATCATGGGAAGGAAACCAAGTATTCATTCAAAAAGGATGGGGTCACCTATAGGATACAGTCATTATTGGAAGAAGATAAGGTAGAGAAGGCTATTTCTAAGACATTGCTAATGAGTGGAAAATAATTCCTCAAGGACTTGAAGGAAGTTAAATGAATAGGGTATGCCATCGTACTAAATCCAAAGGAGGAGAAGTCATCAACACAAGCACTTATTCTTGTAGAAGTGCAAGAACTATTAGATCAGTTCAAGGACATTATTTGTGATGGAGTACAAACAACACTACCCCCAAAAAGATCCATATATCATCAAATTGACTACATACCAAGTGCATCATTTCCTAACAAGGTTGCATACAAGATGACTCTAGAGAAAAATAAGGAGATAGCCAGACAAGCCCAAGAGTTGCTTGATCAATGGCTAATTAGGAAGAGCATTAGTTCATGTGTATAAGTACTAGTTTTCCTAGTGCCTAAAAAGAGAGGTAAGTGGAGAATGTGTATTAATTCTAGGGCAATTAATAGAATCATAGTTAGATATAGATTTCCTATTCCTAGGATAGAGGATCTAATGGATCGTCTTGGTGGAGCTAGATATTTTTTAAAAATTGATCTCAAGAGTGGCTATTATCAGATTAGAATGAAAGAGGGTGATGAATGTAATTCTACATTTAGGACTACTGAGGGTCTCTATGAGTGGTTGGTAATTCAATTTGGCCTTACCAATGCACCAAGTACCTTCATGAGAGTCATGAATGAAGTCTCAAAGGACTATATAGGAGTTTTTATTGTTGTGTATCTAGATGGCATCCTCATATTCAGTAAGACAAAAGAGGAGCACACAAAGCATCTAGAGATGGTATTGAGGAAACTTCAAGAGGAAAAGTTGATAATGAACCTTGAGAAGAGTGAGTTCATGAAGGAAGAACTAGTATATTTGGGTTTTGTTGTGTCCCAAGGAAGTTTGAAAATGGAAAAGAGTAAGATAGAGGCAATCTTGAGTTGGCCCACTCCTAGATCTACTACTAAGGTCAAAACTTTTCATGGCCTAGCACAATTTTATAGAATATTTGTGAGTAGGTTTAGTGAGATTTGTGCACTAATGAATAACACCATTAAAGAAGGCATGAAGACCAAGTTCATATGGACCAAGGTTGCAAATGAAAGATTTGAAAGGTTGAAGAAGGAGGTGGCAACCCAACCAATCTTGGTTTTTCCTAGTTTTTCCAAGCCATTTGTGGTAGAGTGTGATGCTAGCAACATAGCAATTGGGGCAGTCCTAAGCCAAGAGGGAAAGTTTGTAGCATTTTTTAGCAAAAGGCTTAATGAAGCCAAAACTAGGTATCCAACATATGACTTGGAGCTCTATGCACTTGTTTAGTCCCTCAAGAAGTGGAGGCATTACCTATTTCCTAAGGAGTTTGTTGCCTCTACTGACAACCAAGCACTAAGTTTCATCAATTCCAAGAAGAAGCTTAGTTTGAGGTACACCAAATGGATGGAATTTTTGCAGTCCTACAATTTCACTATCAAACACAAGAAGGGCACAAATAATGAGGTGATAGATACTTTGAGCAGAAGGTTGTTGGTTGTACAAGAAGTCAAGTTGTTGAGCATAGGACTAGAAGGATTCAAGGACATGTATGGTGAGGATACTAATTTTTGAGAGGCCTACAAGTTATGTACAAATTTTGAAAACCATTTCCATAGTAACTTCTCTTAATATACATTGCAAAATGGGTTATTGTTTAAGGGTTATAAGTTGTTTATCCCAAGGGGATCAATGAGGGAGAATCTCATACAAGAAAAGAACAATGGAAGCATGAGTGGGCATTTTGGCCTTAAAAAGACCCTAGACCTAGTGGAAAGGTTTCACTATTAGCCCAAGATGAAAAGGGATGTAAGGAGGTATGTAGAATAGTGTACTATATGTCAGAAGGCAAAGGGCATGTCATCCAATGCAGGACTTTACCAACCTCTACCCATTCCTAATAGGCCTTTGGAATGCATCAAGATGGATTTCATAGTAGGCTTACCAAGGACTAAGACATGGTTAGCTAGTGTGTTTGTGGTGGTAGATAGATTCACCAAGATGAGCCATTTTATCCCATGAAAGACAACACATGATTCTAGCCATATAGCTAATCTATTCTTCAAAGAGGTGGTCAAAATTCATGGGTTACCAATGAGCATTGTGGCTAACAGAGATGTTAAGTTTATGGGGCACTTTTGGAAGACACTATGGAGGAGGTTAGGTACAAACCTAGCTCTTAGTTTTTCCTACCATCCCCAAATATATGAGAAGATAGAAGTCATCAATAGGGTCCTAGGAAACCTTGAAAGGTGTCTCACCAAGGAGTATGGGCAGAGTTGGAAGCAAGTCATACCTCAGGAAGAATTTTCCTATAATGATAGAAAGAATAGGAAAATAGGGTTAAGTCCTTTCCAAATAGTGTATGGAACACATCCAAGGGGCATAATGGAGTTGAGGGAACTACCAACACATGGCACCATTAGTGGACATCCTGATGATTTTTCTCAGTCTATGAAGGAAATACATGATTAGGTTAAAAGGACCTTGATGGAAGCAAAAAAAAAGTTAAAGGAGAATAAGGATGAAGGGAGGAGAGAGCTACAATTACAAGTGGGAGATTTGGTGATGGTCTATCTAAATAGACTATAGAAAGGCATCACTAGTAAGTTGAAGATGAAAAGCATTGGGCCATGCAAAGTGTTAGAGAAGTATGTGTCCAATGCTTACAAGGTTGATCTATTAGTGACATGTATATCTCTCCTATTTTCAATGTCAAAGACTAGATACCCTACAAGGGTCTAGATGTGGATAAAGACAAGTATTAGGTAGAACTAAATAAGGATATCTCAGACCTACAAGTACCTAAAAGGAGGCAACCACAAGTGGGGAAGATACTAGATACTAGAGTGAAAAAGAGCACAAGGAACAAGGTGTACAAAGAACATTTGGTGAAATGAAAGGATAATCTTGAAGCTGAAGAAACTTGGGTGGCTGAGAGTGATTTCAAGAAACGTGGAATTTGAAAGGAATTCCTCTCTCTACATGTACCTTAAGCTTCTACTTGCAGAGGGAGAATGGTGCAGGAGCACCTTGGGGTAAGGTAAAACCCTAACACAAATTTTGGTTTGTAAATGGTCTAACCAACCATTTGGAAAATTAGGACTAAATTTAAAGTCCCAAGGTATTTTTTAGATGTGTGTCTAGGTAAGATTGAAGGTTGGGTCAAGGTTTAAGCAATTAGGTCCTGTTAAGCCTAAAATTGCTAAAAAAATCTCTATAAGGAAAACCATGGAAAAATGTCTAAAATTGGGAAAGAAATGTTTAATCAAGGTGTTTAATTTTCATTTTGGGGTTAAAAGGATTAGAAACTAAATTGATTGGTGAGTTTCTTGGATGAAGGGGATTAGGAGAGAGTCCTCTAGGTTGGGGTTCGAGTAGCGACCCTAAGTAGGATAAGAAGTAGCCCTGATAGAGAAAGAAAAGCTCTAAGTGAAGAATCTCCCCATCACTCACTCTAATCATTCTAATAATTGGTATTAGAGCATTAGTGCTTTTAAGGAAAGTTTGAGGGGACTTAAGATAAAGATCAATATGTACAAGAGAGAGGTACCAAAGCTAA
Organism: Cupressus sempervirens; assembly: GCA_028749045.1. Lineage (NCBI taxonomy): Eukaryota > Viridiplantae > Streptophyta > Pinopsida > Cupressales > Cupressaceae > Cupressus > Cupressus sempervirens. The sequence continues at coordinate 571,736,352 of CM053785.1, forward strand.
GAAAAGATAACTTCATAGCATGGAAATGCTTGATGAGATTGCATCTATCTAGAGTTGGAGATTTTGCACTATACTACCTAGATAATAAATACATTGAAGTGCCTAGACCCATGATAATTGAGAAAATAAATAAGAAGAAGGAGCACAATCAAATGATGATATATTTGGCCTCTTCAATAATTTATGTTGAGTTTTATGATGTGAAGTATTGTACTACTACAAAGAAAATGTGGGATAAGTTGTCACAAATTCATGGAGGAGACAAAAATACATTAATGGTTAAAGATGAAAGTTTGAAAGTAAAGTTTGATGACACAAGAATGAATGAAGGAGAAATTGTTGCCCAATATTGTGATCGAATCAAAGAAGTGTTTAATGAAATTAAAGGTGTTGGAATAGAAACATATGAAGAGATTTTAATTATTAAGGTATTGAGGAATTTACTTCCTATTTATGACATTAGAGTATTTGCAATTCAAGAGATGAGATGTATACCTAGTAATGATCTAGGCCTGGATAGTCTAATTGGTAGACACACTACATTTAAGTTATCAAAATTTGGTAATTATACACCTTCTACTATTGAATGTGCTTTCAAATCACAACTAACCCTTGATGGACATAAAAGAAGGAAAAGTTAAAAAAGTAAGCTTGTGGATAGTGATAGTGAATCATATGATGATCTTGATGATCTAGAAGCATTAGTGGCAAGAAGGCTACCATGAGGAAAAGACAAATACAAAAGTAAACATCCTATAATCTATTTTACATGTAACAAAGGTTGTCATATTATTGCAAGGTGTCTTAATAGAGATAAAAAGGAGGAAGGAGAGACAACAAACACATCCATCGTAACAAATACTAGAAAGGAAAATGTAAGAAGTCTTGTTACATTGCTGAAGAAGATGGTTCTAAAAGTGATTCTGATGAACATGGCAAAGAAGTTGTTTATGTTGCAATGAAAGATGAATTTTATGAAGATGAAAAGTGTGAGAAAACTATTCTAATTTCACATGTGAGTAAGAGTGATGAATCGATAATTGATAATGGTTTCTCACATCATATGATTGGTAATATAAGTAATTTTGAAAAGCTAGAACACTATAATGGAAGTTGTGTTAAGTTTGGAGATGATGCACCATGTTATGTGAAAGGTAAAGGATCTATTATATTGAATAATAAGATTAGACATGATAATTCATATTAGGTTGATGGACTAAAATATAATCTATTGAGTGTGGCATAACTGAATTGTTTAGGCTACCATTGAATACCAAAACAAGAAGGAAAAAATCTATAATACAACTCGTGAACTAATTGGAAGTGGAGAGAAAAGAAGAGGTAACTTGTTCTACCTAGACCTATTTAAAAAGACATGTCTATTCACAAAATTTTAAGATGTTTGGTTGTGGCATAAGAGGGAATGTAAACCTGTATGGTAGCCACAAAGAAGAGTAAAACCAACATTAAGAGATATTGTGAAGACTGAGCTACAAAAATTATTGAGTGTTGGGTTTATCTATCCCATTTATGACATCTAGTGGGTTTCACTTTTGTTCATAGTGCCTAAGAAAGGAGGTAAGTGGAGAGTATGTGTGGACTATAGAGAACTCAATGCAACCACTAAGAAAGACCAATTTTGTTTGCCCTTTGTTAATCAAGTTCTTGATAATTTGGCTAGTAAGAAGTAATTTTCCTACTTAGATGGATTCAATGAATATAATTGGATTCAAATAGAACTAGAAGGCCAAGATAACACAATATTTACCTATCCTTGGGGCACATTATCCTATTCAGTTCTACCTTTTGTCTTTGTAATGCACTTGCTACTTTCCAATGGGTTGTGATATGTATCTTTTTTGACATGTTTGTTGATTGCATGGAGATTTATATGGATGATTTTATAATATATCGGTCTAATTTTTAAGAAGCTAAATATAATCAAGAAAAGATCCTAAAAAGATGCCAAGAACAAAACCTCTCTCTAAATCGTGAGAAGTGCTACATGATGATGGAAGAGGGAGTTGTTTTGGGCCACTACATTTCATCACATGGCATCCAAGTTGATCCCAAAAAATAGAAGTAATAAGGACTCTTCCAACTCTAGAGAAACAAAAAATGTCAAAACTTTTCTTGGACATGTTGGTTATTTTAGAAGTTTTATAAAGGATTTCAGCCAAATAGAAGCCCTATTGTCTAGTTTATTGAAGAAAGACTCTTTATGTTCATGGAATTCAAAATGTGACAAGTCATTTTGGTAGTTGAAAGAAATATTGACCAAGGAAACTATGTTGTGAGGCCTTAATTGGTGCCTACCATTTCATATTGATATTGATGATTCAAACTATTCCATAGGTGTTGTACTAGGGCACAAAGAAGGAATAGTTGAACATGATATATATTACATCAACAAGAATTTTTAGGGATTGGAGCTAAACTACATTGTCATAGAAAAAGAGCTACTTGTTCTAATCTATGTATATAACAAGTTCAGACATTACATCACTGGTTATGAGAATTTTGTGCATATTGATCATGCAACCATAAAGTTCCTAATGAACAAGCTTGTCATTTCAAAATATTGGCTTCTTGTTTTCTACTCATGTGAGAGTTCGACATCAAGGTAATAGAAAAATTGGGAAGAGCTAATGCAGTGGTAGATTTTCTTCCAAGACTACAAGTGCCTGATGATCCTACAACCATGATAGTTTTCTAGAAGAATGCATGTTTTCTTTGATAGCTCACAATCCATGGTATGATGACATTGCCAACTACCTTCCTACATGAAGAACACCAACATATTTCTCCCCTAAGGAATAAAATTTACTGATAGAGAAAAGTTTTAATTTCTCTTGGAATGTGGATGTATGTTCCATACTAGACCTAATCAAGTGATGCACAGATGTGTAAGGGAAGATCATACATATGATATTCTACATGCATATCATGATGAACCATGTGGAGGACACTTTGCATTGAAGAGAACAAATTTCAAAATTTGACAATTGGGTACTACTAGCCAACTCTTTACAAAGATGCAACAAGATACACAAAGAAATGTGAGAGATTCCAAAGAATGGGTAGACCTACTAAATCTTATGAAATGCCCCTACAACCATAGGTACTTGATATACCTTTTTACAAATGGGAGATTGACTTTGTTAGACCAATATAACCTCCATCAAATATCCTAGTCTCTATTGATTATGTCACTAAATGGGCTAAAGAAAAAACTATTAAACATGCTAGGGACAATAATGTTGATGAATTTTTGCATGAAGCTATTTTTACAAGGTTTGGTATCCTTAGAGAATTAGAGACTAATCATAGTGAAATTCACCTCAAATATCATTAAAGCACTCATGAAGGAATACACCATTAGACATGGTAAGTCATCCCCTTACCATCAAAAGCTAAAATATAGGCTGAGATAACCAATACGGAGATTAAGGTAATTCTAACCAAGAAAGTAGAAATTCATAAGATTGATTTGGCATCTTGTCTTCAAGAAGCATTATGGGAGTATAGAACAATGTGAAAGGCTATAACACACTTCGCTCCATTTGAATTAGTCTATGGGAAGGTGGTTGTAATGTCAGTTGAATTTGAACACAAAATACTCCAGAGAACATTGGATCCCAATGAGGAACAAAGGGAAAGGGTCTTGTAGCTTAATTGATGTGATGAATACGAGAAGTCTACTTTGCATAAAACAAAAATTATTCAAAGGTAGCATAAGAAGTGGCATGACAAGTTTATAAAAGAAAAACAGTTCGATGTTGGTGAATGAGAATTATTATATGATTCATGCTATCAACATAATCTTGGAAATTTTGAAACTAGATGGTTAGGACAATATGAAATAGTTTCAGTATATGATAATGGTGTTGTGCAATTGTCCACCATAGGTCATGTACAGTTCAAAGCATTAGTTAATGGTCATCATCTCAATCTCTACAAAAACCACAAAGTAGGGAAGAGTTCCTATAGTAATTCAAATTCTGAGGAACTTCCACTCCTCCCACAAAAACATATAGGTCTCCCACTTAGGTTCGCTCATCACTTTAAATCTATTTCAAAGCTCCATAATAAAAGATATCACTTGTGGAAACCCTCTTTTCTATAATAATTCACCATCTCATCATCTATCTTTCCACCCATCCAGCTCACCCTTCTCAACCTCAACAACATATGATGACAATGCAATTAGTATGCCAAGCTATATAGGTAAGTACACTATTCTCGTACATATATTTTATTCATTTAATTAAAAAAATTTCATTTTTATGTGCTTAACTATCTAGCTTGCACACATGGTGTGGTGGGACCCACACCTCATTTTAAGTTGAGGGGAAGGGGATACATCACATTTTATTCATTCATATTATACTGTCTTCTTTTATTTTATTTTCCATATGGTTTCATGCTTAAAGGAATGATGACATGTCATGTTTAAAAAAGGTAAGTTCATGTTGATGTGACAACTTAAACATTTATGTCAACTTAATAAAAAGTAACTATAGAATGGTATGTTGTAAACTAAATAAGCTTAATCATGACATGACATGCATTAAAGATTGTCCAAATTCCCATCTTTATTACCATTTTTTGTGTGATTATAGTTGTTTTCATTTAATTGTTTGTGTAAGTTTGAATTCTTAAAAAAATTCAAGCTTGTACTATAATTTTGGTGTTTTGGGTCTTCTAGTAGCTTGATAATGCTTGATACAAAATTAATGGGAGGTGATCTAATTTATCATGAACCTATGTTCATGATCTTTTCCTTCAAGACCAACCTTCTTGAGAACGGTTTGAAGCTAGGGGTTGGTTGAATTACTTTCCCAAATTAACAACATACAATGATGTGGTGGCATTCTAGTTACTAAATAATTTGTGTGATGGTATAGCTACAGTTTAAGGACTTTGTATTGAATGTAATGAGGATACCATTGTAGTCATTATAGGTTTATCCTGAGAGGGAGAACCAAATGAAGAAAAATTTGACTCTAGATCTACAAGAGCCCAATTCACCTTGCATATCGATAAATGTCTAGACATTGACAAAAATTAAGGCACAAGGAGTACTTCATTGGAACAACCCCTCAACTAGTGTACTAAGTGCATTAGACACTACATAACTTATGAGGTTTGGTATCAATGGCTACATGGACTCTATTTTAAAGTCCTCAATTACCTTCATCATGATGAAATGCTAGTGAACTTGCCCAATTTAATGTTAAATATCTTGAAGAAGATGGCTATTGTAGTCCAGATGGGTAAGCCCAATTCTACTAGTCATCACTATTTAATTAACTTATTGGTTAAAAATGATTTGCAGAGGAATGTAGTTGTAACATGGGAAGATTTCATATTAAGTGATATATACTCCCTTAGAATCATAGGGCCTAGAGGAGAAGGGGTAGGTAAGATAATTAGAACACCTATTGGTAAAATGAAGACCATTAAACACTTAGAACCCTCTCCCTCTAAAAACACTAGGCTTTGAAAGAAGAAGAAGGTTGCAGTCTCTCAAGAACCCCATGTGTCTAAGAAAAAGAAGGAAAAAGTTGATTCTTTTGAGAAACCTGTCACCCCGCAATCTAGAGTAAAAAATAGGTCTTCTTCTTAGAAAGATGAAGGGAAAGAAGTAGAAGAACTTGCACAATAGGATAAAACTTAGCTTGAAGTGATATAGAAAGATAAGGACCTTGGTGCCTCTAGAAATAACCTTTAAAGATGAAACATTTTCAATTTAAGGATATATCTGCAACTTCAGTTGAAGGAGAGCCTTCTAGTAAGAAAAGGAAAAGTGTCTGCAAGACCTCACCCAAAGAACCTATTAGGAGGAGTAGTAGGAGACTTTCTGGGACTTCTAACATGGGTAGAACCCCTACTAAAAGTATCGTTTCTTCTAAAAATGTAGAACATGAAACAATTTTCCTAGAACTGGAGGAAGAAAGAGAAATAGTTATGCCACATATGAATGATGAGGAACCACAACATGAAATCAATGTGCCACCAAAAAAAATTGATGTTGTTCTTGATAAAATAGAGGAAGTGGTGAATGAAGATATCTATGAGGGGAATGACTTGATTCTTGAGGAAGAACCATTTATTCCTAAGGATAATGCATTGAATGAAAATGAAACTCAGGAAAAACTTCTTGTAGCAACTAGTGAAGATAACAATGCTAAAGTTTCTGATGAAAATGCAAAATCTAGTGATAAATTGGATATGCACATTCCTAGTCTAGGGTTAGAAACTCTTGTTCAAGCTATAGAATAATTAAAGGTTGAAAAAACTAAACAAGATAAAGTTGGCACCCCACAAAAAGAACAATTTGAGTAGCCATAGCAGGTGGAAATTGAAATTCAAGAAAGAACAATTATCTTGAGGACTCGAACACCAACTCATGAAGTACAATCAAGTCATCCAAGAGTTTCTATAGCATTAGGTTGGATTGATGTAGATAGGAAAGGTCCAATGCCTACACCTAATTTATCTACATCCTTAAAAATTAGAATTAGTTTGTATCAACAGTTGCTAATAGAGAAGGCTTATTGGAGGAAGGAAAATTTAACATTGGAAAGAACTATTCATGATCAACACCAAGAATTAAGGAATAAGGATGATGAGGTTATAGTGTTGAAAGATAAGATCACTCAAATTGGAGCCATGATACTTGATTTTCTTCATTGTCAACCAATAGCTCAAGTATATGCCCTTTTCCTTAAGGATCAAATGTTGAATTCCCAATTGACTAGAATAGTTCAAGGACTTAGTCCCACGTTAAACACACCTCATGATTTTATTATTCCTTCATACACTCCCCACCTGTGATTAGGAATCTCCTTTGTGAGATTTTTTTACATAACCTAGTAGTCCCAGATGATAGGGAATGAAATCCCTTAATGTATGTAGGAGATATTCATCTTAGAGCCCTTATGTCTTGGACACAAAATGAAATAAGTAGGGAAGAAAAAGTAAGACCTTATAGGGGAGAAGAGATGACCATGCCCCTAATCATAAGTCCTAAGGATAAGGATCCTAGGACCTACTACATAGATTGGTTAAAGGTAGTTGATACTAAATCAAGAAGTAAGAAAATCAATCCTTTAAGGGAAGCTTCCTATTCAAAATTTGAACAACTAGTTGCTAGGGAACTAAGGGAAGCTAGGAGCTCTATCATGTAAAGGTATATAAGACTTCCTATTGATTTCAAGGTAAAAGAACCTCACTCACCATAGAACCTCATCATGGTGATGAGGAGGGCTCCCAGGTCTATTAGTTTGGGCCGAGAAAGAAATTTTAAATAGCTTCCTCTAAATGTTCAGTCACCTTTTCTCACTCATCCATTACTTGGTTTGAATGAGGATCCTAATGAATATGACAAATCTCTAGAGGAAATAATTTGGTAGAAGCATAGGGAAAACAAAAGAATACTACTAGAACTCTAATGAAAGAGGAGTTGGTGAGAGTGCCTTTGTTGACTTCCACATTAGATCCTAGGTGAAGAAATATATGCTTGCTAGAGGATCAATAAGATCCTAAGCTAGGGGAAATTAATAGGACTATTGTATAGCATCTATTTTGATAAGTTCCATTGTATTTTTTAATAATTTTCTATGTTCATACTCAAATACTTTTAAGCTATGATGACAATGTAAATATGTGGATTTGTGAACTTCTATATTTTTTCACATACTTTATGTTTTATGGACATGGTATTATAAGTTATAACTTTTGGATGATTAATGGAATTAGACATGTGAGTGCTAAATGACTATGATGTTCTCTTCTTGTAGCTTGATGGGGTATTTTCCTATAGTTGTGTGTTTTGAGAAAAGATTAGTTAGCTATTGCATTAAATGATTTTCTATGGATTGATGTTTTGAATATATGTTTCAAAATTGGACATTGTACTGACCCTTTGTAGGAATAATTCAACTCTACTTGGAGAATGACACCAAGCACTTGGCAATACATCCCTCTAGTAGTTACAACAAATGATTGAAAAGGAACAAGTTAGCTTAATCATCAACACCCCTACCTAAATTTAGGAGCATGATGAGCTATATTCTAGGAACCCTTATTTCACAATTAATGATTCCCTACATTTTTGTAACTCATTGAAATATTTGGTTAAATCCAAATTGTGGAGAATCTTAGATGTAGGAAATTTTATTTTCATTTAGATGGGATAGATAAGGAGTTTCTCTAATTTCCTAGAGTTAGTTGGAAATCCTTTGTAATGCAACAACAAGTAGTCAAGTTTATGATTTTATAATTCTTATTTGTATTTTGATGAGTTGAATATGAATAATGTGATGCTCTTACTATCCCACTGGGTGAGTGAATGTTCTCTTTTGGTAGAGATTAGTTTCCAGCTTTGTCTAAAAGTAAGTTAGTATTTTTTTGTTCCTACAACCATGAGTCAAAACTAGTGGTCATTCCTCTAGCATAGGTAATAGAGTAGATTCATTTATGTATTGTGGTGCATTTAATAGATTAAATACATTTATTTCAAGTTCAATATGGTAGCTTAAACATTTTATTCGTGTAGCTTAGTGATGACACTTAAAAGGTGGTTTAAAGCATATACTTTATAGACATCATTTTAAGTTTACGTCCCTGGGTGATATAATAAATGAGTCCAAAAGGTTATTGGTTTTCTCTTAAGGATTGCCAAGTCCACAAGTTTTAAAGATTAGTTTCCAAGCTGATGTATTGGAAAAGTAGATGTAGTAAATACATTGTTTGGAAAATAGTTCTTCTTTTCTTTTTTCATCACACATTCTTTGTAAACCATGTTAGAGGTTTTTACAATTTTAGGTAGATCTCTTACTGTATTTGTTGTATTGAGCTTCACAATGTTATCAAAGTTAATGTGACAAACATGTCATATAGGTGGGATTTAATTGAAAATCATTACCTTTAGTCCTTGTACCTATTCCAATCAGTTTTCCATCTTTTTCTTTGATTATACAAGTCTTCTTAATGAATCACAACTAGTATCCCTCATGAACAAGTTGTACAATATTCAAAATATTATGTTTTAATTTATCAAGAATATAGACATCATCAATGTTAGCTTTCCCATCAAGAGTAATAGCTCTTTTTCCTCTAATAGGACAAGGTGCACTGTTTTGAACTTTAACTACTCCTTCATCATAACTATCAAACCCAACAAATTTATTCATATCTCTTGTCATATGATGAGAGCATCCACTGTCTATAATCTAATAAAACTTTTTATCTTCTACATCTGATACTAAATCATCTTCCTACATCTTGACACTATCAAACATATCTTTCCAAATCTAAAGTGTAGATTTCTTTGTGAATTTATCACCTTCAAATAGACCTTGTAATCTAATCCAAACTTTATGTGCAATTTGTAATCCTTTTACGTCAAAAAAAATTGATTCTTGAAGAGGTGATAGCAATGCTTCTATGACATACATATTGTACATGAATAGATCTTTCTCCTCTTTTATACATGATTCTAGATTTATTTTATCTATCATTACATTTATTTCCCTTATGATCATCTATTAGTCAATTCCCATACATAAAAAATGAGTCTTCATTTTCTCCTTCTAGTTGTCATAGTTTCTCCATCAAATTTTGGACTTTCTTTCCTCAATGTAACCATGGATCTCCTTAACTTGTTAAACTTTCTCTTCAAGGACCCGATTATTTAATAATGATTGTTAGAATGCAAAGTCCACCAACACAACTAAGAGGGGGAGAAGGGAGATGAATCAATTGTGCACTTAAGAAACTCTTAAACATATATCCATCATATGCAATAACCATAAGATAAAAACTATTCACAATAACACAAGATATGGTAACTCGGGAAACCTTTGATTAGAGGGAAAACCCTCATGGGAATGATGCCCACAAGATGATGTACTAATATAAAAGTTCCTTGTAAAAGGGTAAGACTCTATTAGGAGACAATTGCATACAATCAGTACATGTAGTCTCTTTTAGGAGACTTTGAATAACTACTAGAAGATTCTAACCCTGTTAAGAGCTGATAGGAATTCAACTAAACCCGCTATTCAAATTTCTTTAGAACTATGAAAAAATCTTAGGATAACTTATCCAAGCGTGAACTAACCAATACATCAAATTTACTCTCCAATACAATTCCTTGAAGTTATCAATACATCATTGACATCATCCTTTACTCTAACATCATCAAATTTGCTTCCAATCTTGCATTATACAATGATCATACATTACAACACATATGAAACTTACAACCAAGGAAAATGTCTTTCTTTTATACCAAGTCCTAAAATAACTAATTGTGTCAGTCTTGGGGATTCCCCAATGTGCAATTAATAATGTAGGACCTCAATAAGATATTACATTACACATTACATTAAAATATAGCTTCCCAAAAGAATATAACGAAAAGTTGGGTTCCAAGAAATAACCCATACATTATCCTTCAAAATAATTCACAGACTGGTCACCAAATTTTTGTACCTCAAACATATCATCATGAACATGTATACAATTGAAATTCAAGCCCATTTAATTGGATTCCACCTTGTAGAATAGATACAACTTAATTACCTTCACACTATTTCCAGCTTACTAGTCTACAACGAATCTTCCATAAAACTTCCATAACTCACTCAAACCTTCATAATACTTTATCCAAACATACATACATCATATAAACATATTCACAAACATGACTCTGACCTTATAGAACATAACCCTACAACCATTTACTTTACTAACCAAAAATCTTTATATAACTTTGATTTTTACAACCAAAAAGCATATATGTTGACATCAATGACACAACAAGTCATGAATGCAACTCATAAGAACTATCTCCAAACATGCCAATAGACTCCCTCAAAGGAATACTATTAGCATTCATGCTAACAAAACTATACATCTAATGTTTTAATTCCTAACTTATACAATTCTCGTATCAACCAAAAAAAAAAACTAAAGTTAACTCCATGTGACCTTATATATATAGCAATTCCATAAATTATAACATCTATGCATTCATAATTGTCATCTTGCCAATAATCTCTCCCTTTGACATTGATGAAAATATTTAGTGAAAATTTGACTAAGTGTCAAAACTTTAAGGCTTATTAAAAAATTTATCAAACCAAAAACTTCCATCTTTATTTCTAATTATGCCAAATTATATTATACTCCCCTTAGTTCATACTACATTTTCCCTTTATATTATTTGCATACATATTTTTCACTAGTATAACTACCCATTTGACATCAATGGATTTGGTGAGTAGACTATATACAAATCAAAATTGTAGTACTTTAGTCATATCTAAATAAACCTCACAACATCTGAAAATTTTCTTCTTAGAGTCTCAAACTATGTATCCCAAGTTTTTCACATATTTTTTTCTGCTTGTATAATGTCAGAAATGTTGTGATTTCTTCTCCCTTTAATTTAAGTGTCCTAAATAACAAGCATTCTTAGAAGACTCTAAAAACTCTAGTTACATTTGCATCATTTCAAGTTTGAGTGTTAAGAGACTTCACAATAGTGAAAAACCTGCTCAACATTATGTCCCTTTCTTTTTGCAAAATATTGATAGAATCAAAATTAGTACTAACTTCTTTTTCCATGTCTACAACACTTAACTCTTTCTTTTCAATTTCATCACTATCTTCTCTAGATTTTATTCATCTTCTTTAATGAATTTGGTGAGACCTTCAACATATTTAACTATTTTTTTTCATATAATGTATACTTTCTTACCTTGCACAAATCCTTTGATTTTGTTAATGCATTCATCAATTACCTAAATATCATTAGAGACATTTATACTCACCTTATGAAATTGTTTTGATTCAAATTCTCTTTTTTTCTAACCTTTGTAGACTCTGCAAGTGATTTATAATATGCATCAAAATCCTTTATCACACTTGTCAAATTTTCAATAATATGGCTACCTTCAAATGTCTTCTAAGATGGTAATCTCTTTTGCAATCTATCAAGTGCTTGGGTCAAAATTTTGACACATTTCTTAGATCTCTCTTTTTATTTTCTAAATGCTATGAGTGATATACTCATCAATGTATCCTCATCCATATCTTCCTTAACCATACTTGAGATATCCTAACTAAGGTGACTTTTCAACAATTATTGTAGTATTGAAGTGGATGTAATTGTTGGAGTTGATGAAATCCAACTCTAAAGATGCCCAAGATCACCTGCATGTGAAAACCTGTCAAAGGGAAGCCAAGGAGAGAAGAGCATGGAGCAAGGGAAAAACCCTAAGCAGACATGAGAGAGAAATAATGCAAAAACAAGAAAAAAATGTATTTACAATATGCAATATGTGATGCTGTTATGAAAATGCAATGAGGGAACCCGAATATAAAGAGCTCCAGGAATCTTCCAGAATAAGCTAGAAGATGCTAGGAGATAAGTGTGACAACTAAGCATACATCCACATGAGGTGGAAAGTCCTCGAACAATGTGAGAGGATAAGTATGACTTAGGAGAGAACAAATTCCCTTATTGTCAACAACTTATAACTAACTCCTAGACTACAACTAATAAATGAAATGCATTTACCTAAGTAAGCTTAAGTAAATAGATTAAATAATTAGTAAATTAATTATTTACTCTAACACCCCCCCTTAAGTGAAACTTAGGGAAATGTCTTAAGCTCACAAAACTAAGATGAAATGCAGAATGGGTCCTGGCAACGAGGCCATGTTAGGTACCCATGTACAATACAAAAGATGCAACCTCTGAAAATAGGGAAAGAGAGAAAATCACATGGGAAAAACCCTCCCCCAAAAAGAGGTAAGAACCTAGTGAAGAATTGAAGAAGCCTCCAACCAGGGGAATGTCCCCTAAAACAAGAACAAAGAGTGATCATGAAGAGCATCATTGAAGCATGAAGAAGTTGCAAAATTTTCCATCAAGAAGAAAACTGTTGATCTGAAGAACCTCCATGGAAGAAGAAGGCACGAACTGAGCATGTTTATATGGTAGATGATCCATCTCACCGAAATGCATAGGTAGCCAGCCACTGCAATTGCCTTGTATATAGGATCAACCAATGAATACATAGTTCACACTATCGAACCATTGAACCAAGGATGCATTAGAACAATAGCATCACCCCCCTTAATGCAAATGGGGTGAGATGACAGGTAGCTGAGAAGGTGGGCCAAAGTCTCCTACAGACAAACCAAGAATGACGAGAGAGGGAAAGACGTACAAACACCCATAAAGACACGGTCAAACTGACTCTACATGGGCTAATGTCATGGAAGGGACACTCACTTGAAAAAGGGAGAATGCCTAAAATAGAAAACAACTATCCCCCCATGGTGCTTTATGAAAATAGTGCATGTACAACTAACTCAAAACAACATTCATGACCCCCGAAATGTAAAAGTGACACTTTATCTCAGTGTGATACATAAAAGTGCTTCAAAATGATAGCTACAATGATCAAAACTAAAAACAAGCTGCAACAAAACAAAGTGCAGCCTAAAACAATGGAAACCATGCTAGGAAAATGATCCTCAAACCTAAAACACTCAAGATATCCACTATATAGAAAAAATGCCAAAAACATGATAGAAAGAGCATGGGCCAAAATCTAAGGAAAAGGACCACATTTTTGAAAAGTACACAAAACCATCTTTCCATAAATAAAAAGTTTTCAAAAAATTGATATGGGATGCAAAAGATATGCAAGCCATAATAAAAAATAGAACTTCAGACTTCAACTAAAAGAAGGGGCAATAAAAATGCATCAAAATGTAAAAATACCTACACCAATGTCTCCATCTTGGAACTAGCTTTTGACGCTTCTTTCAGATTGTAAAAATACCTTCGTATGCAAAAGTTATGGCCAAAAAACCACAAGTAGGTCCAAAAGGACCTAAGAGAGGTGCAAGCAAGGTGTGCTGATGTAGTGTTGACATCATGCTGATGTCAACATTTCACTGCATTAAAATTGACGACTAGGAGACCATCACAGCAATAGGTATTGAAAAAAGTACCTTCTCTCTTACCTCTATCATATCTATGATTTTTTTTTGTTTACCTATAATGATAAATGGAGGTTTACCTTAATTTCTCATAGATCTAATATCTAACTTAGTAGCAATCTCTTCCATTTTTACTTGTTCCTTATCCTTGTCCTATTCATCTTAATCCTCATTATCATTTTTTTTTTCTTGATCAACTACTTCTAACATGATCTCTTGAATTTCTTCAATGTTCATTAAATTTTTCATAACTATATCTTGATCTTGTTCCTTTCCTTAGGGTAACATCTAGATTAATTGGGATACCTAGCACATAAAAGTTTGGTTGTTTCATAGTTCTATAACATTGATTTACATCATCAATCTCTTCATTAGGTTTTTCTTATTGTCCCCTTATAGTTGTACCAAATGATATATTTTTATAGGTTCAGTGACATGGTCTATGCTTGAACTAGGTTCACTTAGAACCTCTATTAATGCCTTCTCAATTTCTTCTACAACTTCATCATATTTTTGCATAATCTTGACCAATCACATCTTTTTTTTCTCATCTTAGGTCTTTCTTTTTCCAATACTCTCATCATTTCCTCAAAAGTAATCAATGTGAAAGCCCCCACACAACTCATCTTCTATTATTTTCTTGTCTTCTTCTAAAGCTCATTGCTTCCTTATCTCCAACTTCTCATTAATAGATTCACAAATACTTCCTTTAATCTCTAAAAGATTCCTCTTGAAAGTCAATAAGTAATTAAAAATATAATTTTTAATAATTATATGATCTTCTTCAACATACCTTATGTAGTACTTTTCTAATTGATCTAGTTTTCTTTTCTTTTCTATCCTTGATGTGATCTTCTTAATGTCAGGATTCTAGTTCTTCCTATCTTCTTCAATGTTTACCTTTGCAATCTTAGGAGCTATTGCAACTTCACATTTATCCTTGGATTTGTTTGAAGTCTTACCTTTAACTATATGTTTCTTATTTTTGACCTTGTATTTCTTGGGCCTTGGGCCTCTTCCTTTTGTCTTATTGACCTTGCAGCTACCTTTGTAACTAGTCTCTATGACTTCATTTTGAGAGGAGTCCTTGTAGAATTCCTTGTGGCTTGGCAAGGTTGAGATGTGACCTCAACTTCTCTTATCTAAATGTTAGTTGTATCTAGCACCCCAAATGTCTCTATAACTATGTCCCTTATAGGTTCTATATTTGTGTTTTCCAATTGAACTTTGTTGATATTATTTATATTAGCCCATTCCTCTATAATTATTCCCTCTGTTTCTTCTATCTTTTCGAAAATTATTTCTTTTTTTTTCTCTTTCTTGTTCCTCTATATAACTCTTCTCAGTCTTGACTGAATTTCTCTTTCTAAGTGTCCCATCTCTCTACTTCCTTGTCTCTAGGTGAGACAAACATTACGTCTACATATTATTCTTGAACTCTCTGATCTACTTTATAACCAAGTGGAAGCATACACATTTTCTTAGGCTCAAAATCCTCTATGTAAATGAAATATATTTCTACCATAAACCAAATAATTTATGTATATTTCTACCAATGGCTGAGGAATTTTGCATCTTTATTTCACCTCTCTTTGAAAACCTCTAAACATTCCAAATAAGTCACTAGTAATGTCTCCTCTATACTATATGTTGTAGTGCTTAGTGATTAATGTCTTGGTAGGTTTCTCATATGTCCATGCATGAGGGTGCATATTGGGAAAATTGTACATGTAATATGAAAAAATATGTCAAGAATCAAAGAACCGAATTTAAATGGTTGACTATTATCATGCTCGAGTCTCCTTAGGTTTCCAAATAGTTATTTCATTAGAATCTTGCAAATATAAAATTTCTCTTTTACTACAACCACTTTACAAGTTATCTAAATCACACTCATTGAAACTGAATTATTACTTGTATTGTAATGCATTTTGTAGCCTAAATCTTTGTTGTAACCCTCACATATTGTTTTCCAATATCAAACAAAGTCATAGCTCTCTTGTTCCATTTAGTGTTTGTATTTGTCTCTACCTCTTTCTCAACCATCTTAGTTGCCATTGGTATTATACCAACATTATCAAAACCAATAACTAGTTGAATTAATTCTTTAGTTACAATGATTTTCTTATCATGTATCCAAAAGAATTAATTGATCAGGTATCCTTCTCAAAACAATTCTTATCTATTATAGCTTGTCAAATTCTTCATAATCTATGTGTTAGGATTAAACCACGGATATAAATAGCAATTATATGCAAATATAAACAATATCAAAAAATAATAGATCACACAGAAGAGAACACAAGACACTAAGATTTAATGTGGTTCACCCAAAGCCTGGGCTACATCCACCAAACAACAAGTCCAATATTATTATGATCCAGTGACTACAACTTTATTACAATATCTAATCCCTTACAACTCAATATCACCACAAGAAGCAATTTTTGCATCACACCCTATGAAAATCCCGTAACCCTAAGCTTTTTTATACAAGTATTTTTACTGCTTTAGGGTTATAATTAATAATTACATATCGACCCAAAATCTTGATAAAATAAGGCCCAATTTTTTTTCAAAGAATTATGAAGTATGTACAGTACTTCCCTTATCAGTCACCACAAACTAACACTATGTATTGCAATATGTTTAGGATTTCTAGATGTGGAAACTCAGGGTTTAGGGTCTTATCATCTTTTTAAATCTTGATAAGATATTTCCTAATATCCTCATAGAATATGATCTCAAATTTATAATTTATGCATGCTCTTATGTCTTCTACATGCAACACACCTTCAAGGGTTTGTGAAAAAATGTACTAGAAGGGTTTTCTTCAATAGATTTGAATGGGTGCTTATTGTGATGCAAGAGCATCCTAGGGTAGTTGGAAATCCTACATGCTAGACTTATTTGACCTTGAGTTGTGGATCTCAGTCAAAGAAGAGGTGTGCTTGATCATCATTAAGTTGTCATGTTGGCCAAGGAGCTTGGTCATTAAAGGAGCTCAATATTTACTATGATTCTTGGTTTATATTGCAATGCTCAAATTATGCTATGTTTCTCGACATATATTTTTTCTCAATGATGCTTGGTGAGTTTGTTGACACTCAGCAGTCTAGCACATTCTATGGAATTCTTGAGGATTGGATTGGTCGAATTGGTGCAATAATTACGTGTATGGAGTGTGATCATGATGTGGAGAAATTATTGGGATATGTGTGAACCTATTTGGGTCTTGTATCTTTATCCTTGGTGCATTTAATATTTATTGTAAGATGACTTGAGGAATTTTACATTTAATTTTCTTTCTAGAGGATTCTATTTGCAATAGGCTGACTTGTGGCTGGAGTGTTTATTTAATGTAGGGGTTTATTTAATTTTTAACTTACTAGGCCAACATGTGTCTTACTTGGGTATAAGTAGAGGGTCTTGTCGAGTCTTGAATTGTTATTCAAAATGGAGAAGATTGAATAGTTGAGAGGGGAAAAGTTGAGCAAAGCTAGTATCTAAGAGTGGTC
This sequence comes from Cupressus sempervirens, assembly GCA_028749045.1. NCBI lineage: Eukaryota > Viridiplantae > Streptophyta > Pinopsida > Cupressales > Cupressaceae > Cupressus > Cupressus sempervirens. Next base: position 571,753,901 of record CM053785.1, read on the forward strand.
TTGGGAAAATAATAATATTGCTTAGTGGCTTGCAAGCACAAGTTAAGATCATTCTTGGAGTTTTCTACTAGAGTGTGGATCTGGACTAGCTACGGTTTGGATCTTGTGAGGTCTTGTATAATTACTATTGTAATTACATTGCATTTTGTCGTAACCTGGAAGGTCTTACAGTCGAGAACATTGAATAAAAATATTATGAATCTATTATGAGAATTGGCATTTTTGTGGACCTAAATAATTGTATTATTGTTTAAATTCCATTGTGTAGCCATTTATTAGGGCTAGGATTCTCCTTCCTTGTACTACATTAGGTGGTATCAAAGCCTAGTTAGATTCGGTTGATCTTGTGGATTTTTTTCTTTGGGTTTGAATATATCTTGGAAGATGCATGTGACAAGATTGGACCCTAGGGTGATTAATGATCTCTTTGATGCTATAGAGACTAGGATTTCAAAGAACGTTAGATTAAATTTTAGATCTGAGATGGAGTTGATGAAGAATGAGATCATGAGAGCTATTTCTGACGTACCCAAGAATTTGGGTAATGTAGATGGATATGAGGAATTTGTTGAAGAATTTGAAGTTGTTGTATCTAGTGGTGAAGATAGAACTGATTGCATGGAGAGACCTATGGAAGATAGGGCTAGTTAGTGGGATAGATCTAGAGTTCACTTGAAGTTGAAGCATAAAATGTATATTTCTAATTTCTTGGGTACTTTGAATCATGAAGACATCATTGATTTGATTGGTGGATTGGAAGAATACATTGAGTTAGAGGATATTGGAGATCCGCTCAGAGTGAGGTTTTCACATACTAAGTTGAAAGGGCATGCTACTTTATGATGGAAAGAATTATAACAAGATAGAGAAGAAGTTGAAATGAAGATCAGTCCCTAGAGATTGATGGTGAGTAAGTTCATTCAGGTTGATTATGAACTTGATTTTTTTAAGAGATTGTAGAATCTGAAGAAAAAGGACATGTTCATGAAGGATTATACCAAGGATTTCTACAAGATGACTATTTAGTCTAGATATAAAGAACCATCTAAGGAGAAGGTGGCTAGGCATATTAATGGCTTAAGATTTAATATTTAGGATGAGATTGGTATGTTGAAGATTGATTTGGTTGAGGATTCTTATCAGTATTCTCTGAAGGAAGAAGATAAGTTGAAAAGAAAAAATCATGGTAGATCTCATGGGAAGGAGAAGTAGCTTCACTCGGTAAAAGATAAGCCAAGTGCAAAAGATGAACCAAAACATATTGAGTAGAGGAAGAGGGTGGGTAAGGTCTCCTTTAAAGGTAATTGTTTTTGTTGTGGAGGACATAGAGCTTATGAATGTTTCCACAAGGCTAGTGATAGGAGAGCTACTATTGTGAATAAGGCTAAAGACTCAATCAATGAACCCAAGAGGGAAGTAGGGATTTTTTTAGTGGCGAATCTTTGCCAAATGGCTATTTGACCTCTTTGGGAAATCGCAATTTGGTGAATAAAACCTACATACGGGGTCAAATGGGTCGCCAAGATATTAAATTATTTATGTCCAAATCCCAGGCTAATCACTTATTAGTTTACTCATAATTGGTTCCAAATCCTAGTTCAATCGCCAATGTAATATACATTTAGGACATATTTATTTTAAACTATTCGCCAACCTTTACCTAATTTCTTCTTATTGGATAATGTCATTTCGTCGTTACAATAAAATAATATATTTCCTAGGGTCGAGCGTCGCCTACCATTTTACCGACAGATGTCTCCAACTACCCTAGTTTAGCCAACTATTTTATATTTTGGACTTTGGGACACGTGTCCTAATTTTGGGAAGATTTAGAGTTTATGATATAACACTTAAAATTAGGCCTGAAATAGAGTTTAGGCCATTGATCTATCTAAGATCTTACATCAACGGTCTACATGAATTTCTAAATCATTTCATAATAATAATGATAACATGAAAAGTGACATTGACCAAGTTGGCAATAAGAAATGACACATTATTAATTTAATCTTAATGGAATGACAGACTACAAGTACATTGAGGATTGTACACTTGGCATATGGGTCATGGCCCACCTATGACTCTATAAATTTACTATAAAATTAAATAATCTCTCTATAGCAACTAACAAATTAGCCAACTATATTAATATTTTGCTTAATATAAATAAATTAATTTACCTATTACATTACAAAAATGTTTATGACTAAAAAAAAACTAACTACATTTATTTGCATACAAAAAAAATAAAATTAATTCGCCACAATTATTATTAAATTTTGATATGGAAAGGAAATTTTTGCCAATAGAAAATAATTTTTTGCCTTGCTTTGAACAAAAAAATTGCCCTCGATACGAAAAGTTTCCTTCGTATTGAATGTTGAATTTACTTGCATTTTACATATTTTTCTGGGGAGGGGTTTATTAAAGTTATCCTTGGAGGGAAGGAAAGAACTTGTTGCATTAATGAGTACTATTTGGTAAAAGGGTATTGAATCCTTTTCAAAGGAGTAATTTGTTCAAGACTCATTGTAAGTCTACTGCTAAAATCAACAATGTGATTGTGGATGGTGGTAGTACTGATAACCTTTTTGCTAAGGATATGGTTCATAAATTTGGTTTGAAGAGAGTGAGACATCCCTATCCTTATAGGATTGGCTAGTTACAAGATGAAAATGCTTTGGAAGTGGGGGGGCAGTGTCTTGTTGATTTTTAGATTGGTTAGTAGAAGGATTAAGAGTTGTGTGATATTATGGACATAACTAGCTATCACATATTTCTTGGAAGACCTTGGTAGTGTGATTTTAGGGCTATGCATGATTTTATCAAGAATGTATTTATGGTTGAGAAAGGTGGTACAAATTTTTCACTAATTCCTTTGCAGAATGAAGAACTTGGTAGAAGGAGCCTAAGTTTTGGTAGATGAGTTGAGCTGAAGGATACTGAGGGGGTTAGAGATCAACATGGGAAATATACCTATACTACACTGAGAAAGGATGTATAGAAGCAGAGAAACCATGTGACTATTTCTATAAAGGATTTGTAGAAGTGGAACAAAAGAAAGAGTGTGCAAGTTGATATGGTGGAGGACATGTATGTTAAGGACCAGTTTGGGATTTATGTGATGAGTCCTATTAGATATTCTTCTAGCCTCTAAGAACATCTTTTAACACATGGGGTGTCTGATGCAAGAGTATTCTAGATATATTTTCAATCCTGCATGTTGGAGTGGTTTGACCTTGAGGTTAGAGAGCTTGATCAAAGAAGAGGTGTCCTCAGTTGTCATTCTGTCCAAGGAGCTTAGTCACTAAAGGAGCTCAACATATACTATATTTCTTGGCTTATAATGCATTTCGTGACTTATGCTATGTTACTTGACATATATTATCGCTTGGTGATGCTTGGTGAGTTTGGTGACACTCGATAGTCTAACAAATTGTATGGAGTTCTTATGGACTAGATTGGCCAACTTGGTACATTTATTGCATGTGGAATGTGATCATGATGTGGAGCAATTGTAGGGATATGTGTGGACCTATTTAGGGCCTGGATCTTTATCCTAGGTGCATTCAATATTTTTTGTAAGCTAACTTATGACATTTTATATTTAATTTTCTTTCTAGAGGATTATAATTTATACAGGCCAACTTGTGGCTAGACTGTTTATTTAATGTATGGGTTTATTTAATTTTTGACTTACTAGGTCAGCCTATTGCTTAGTTGGGTATAACTAGAGGATCTTTTGGTGTCTTGAATCATTATTCAACATGGAGAAGATGGATTAGCTGAGAGAAGTGAAGTTGAGAAGAGCTAGTAGCTAAGTGTGGGATTGGAAAAACAAGAAGATTTCTTGGTGGCTTGTGAGCACAAGTTAACATCCTTCTTGGACTTTTCTATTAGAGTGTGGATCTAAGCTAACTAGAGTTTAGATCTTGTTAGGTCTTGCAAAATTACTATTTTAATTGCATTTTATTTGGTTGTAACCTAGAAGGCCTAGCAGTTGAGCATGTATAATGAAAATCTTATGATTCTATAATGAGAATTCGCATTTCTGTGGATCTAAATCTTTACCTTATTGTTTAAATTCTGTTGTGTAGCTATTATTTTCTAGGGTTAGGATATCTCCTTTGGGGATTATCTTGCCTTGTACTATGTCATATCAAATTGATAATTGGGTGTATCTTTTACATTTCAAATTTGAGGCTTATTCATGATCTAATTACTCTAATTGCCAACTAATAATAATTAAAACCAAATGATTGCAGCACACAAATACCTCTTAATCGATCAAGTTAGGGATTTTACAACCAACCTTCAAATATCTACAAATTGCTTCAAAATCCTTATCTTTGACTCTCTATGATCTTTTCTAACTCAAATGGTGATAGTAAACTCCAATTTACCCTTTAAATCCTTAGAAAAAAATTATATCTTTATTGTGTTCAAAGGATAGTACAAAAACTTGATAACCCTTAAAAGAACATATTCAATCTCATATTGAACATCCATAGTTTTGTACTAGGATATGTGAACTTCAATATAAGGTCCTTAATGCCTTACATACCTCATATTGACTTTGCATACTTTTACTCTTTGAATTTAGGGTCTTGTAATTTACTAGTGAAGTGCTCCCCTTATAGCTATAATACCCTTTAAGGTTGAAGATGAGGGTTCAGTGCTTGACATTGCTTCCCCTTTGTTCTCTACACTATCTTGACTAGATTCCTTCCATACCTTAGTGTTAGGAACATTTGATTCCATACTAACAGTCTTAGAATGCCCTTTTGACTTATCCTTTTTCTTTTTATCCCCTTAGCCTCTTTTTCCTTGAGCCTTCCTTGTACATGCAAGGCATCTTGGGAGACATCATTTATATTTTTGTTCTCCTCATCTCTTCTAAAAGAATAAGAGGAACTATATTGTCATCTTAGGCTCATAACCACCACTATATATGGAAAACACTAGATTTTCCCAAGAATTGGGAAAATTAAATATCAACAAGATATATACCTTCATCTTCTATCTTAACATCTATTGAAGAAAACTAACTTAAAATCAAATTAAATACATTAAAAAGTTCAATAATACTATCAATTTTTTATTTTTTTTATATAATAGAAATGATTTTGAAAATATAGCTTGTTATCAATAATCTTGGTCTAATAGATATCACCTTTTTTCATTCATAACTTGTAGGTAGTATCTTCTATAGAGAAATTTAGGACGAAAAAGTCTAAGAGACACAATCAAATGGCACTTTATGCCTTCTTGTCAATCTTTTTCTAGTACTTATCTAAAAAGGTAGAACTCTTTGGTTTCTTTTCTTACAAAACTAGAAACTAATAATCTCTATCTTTAAAGATATCTTCAACTTTCAACTTAAATATATCATATCCACTACCATTGAACTTCCCAATATCTTGATGAGAGGTGGAGGCCATGGTATACAAACTTTCTTAGATATGTACCCCACAAAATTAAAGTTCACACTACACCAATAAAACTTCAACACTTATAAAGAAATTAATCTCTCACTCAATAGAACCATTAGCTCTAATACCAAATGTTGTAAAAAAGGTGAAGAAATCTTGCAATTCAAACTTAAACTTATTAATAAATCACTAGATTTACATGAAGAACCCCTTTTGGGAAAAAAATCCAACACAAAAAGAGAGGCAAGTATATTAATAATTCAATGAATAATACATCAATAATACACTTCTATGTATACCCATGAAGAAAATATAGTAGAACTTCATTACCCTAGAAACTAGAAAAGATTGAATGAATAACTCTAGCTCAAGACTCCAATTTATAGGGATTTTTGAGGATGAATACAATTATGGTATCATAAAATAATAGGAAATTAAACTAAATGGAAAAACCTAATGACCACTCCCAAAGATAACCTCTTACGAGTGCTAGATTACAACTATCAACTCATCTCTAATATATGTCCACCTGTGTAAGGAATCTTCCATAAACAATTATAATTTCCATAATAGAATCTTATGACATCTCTCATAATCATAATATATGCTTTTAAAACCTTTAATAAGTGTCCAATTACCTCAAAATACAAGATCCCAAGAGGGGAAACCCAACTATTGTACTTATACTCAACAAATTGTAAAAGTAACTTTTCCTTTCCATGGTCTATTTCACCGCCATTGGTTAAATAGTTCCACCTCTTGTAGGTAAATTAAAAAAGATATTGAGTTACAAGGTTGATGACACCTATATCATAATAGAAAAAAAGTTCATTCTATCTCTTCATTTAATCTCTTACATTACATATAGTGTAGTTGTCATCTTCTTTACTTAGATTGTCTTCTTTTGATATTTGTAGTTTATCACCCTATCATTTTCCTTTCATTTCATGTTCCTACAATATTTCCTTTATGTTGGTTTTGTACTCTCTATTTATTTCATCTTTGTCTTCCATCTTTATTTTAGCATCATTTTAGTTTACTTTTTATTATGTTTGCACCCATTAACTTCTATCTATATGAGATTCCAATGCAACATGCTAGGGTCGAGCATTCATGCTATTGTCTAGACCATATTGTTGTGTGAGAAAGTAAGCATGTAGATCTCAAGAAATTAATTGTAGTGATCTCTTTTATTTCCCATAATTAGAACATTTTAATCTCCCTATTTACTCTTTTTATACACATCTAATTAATACTTAATTAAATCACATTTGGACATCTACACATAAACACTTAAATAATCACATCCAATCACTTTAAAGTATCCAAATAAACTATCAATTTTGTGTTTGATATTTTTAAAACTCCTAAGTAGATATGTAAGGTGATGCAAGGAGATGGTACATCCCTTGAGGTTTTGATAAACCTCTAGGGAGGTTGATTATTTTCTTCCCCACAAGTAAAGAATGAGGATGTTGATGAAGACTACACATATTTTGAATATTTTAAGGAATAATATCACTAAGTGACATAAAATGATGGAACTTTGAATTCTCTAAGGTTAGAACCTTTAGAGTTTGATCACTTTGAAGATTTGATAAAAAAAATGGTTCTCAAAGAGATTTAAAGCCCAATGATGGTGAGAACTATGTTCATGCTTTCACCACATAAGATGAAAATTGTAATGAATATAATGGGGAATTAGTGTTTGCAAAGGAGAAAAAAAAACTAAAGGTGACGTTCTATTTCAAAGAGCATGTTGATGGATAAAGTACTAGTTTGGTGAAGGAGGTTGCAACAGAGAAAAAATATGTACATTCAACCATGGATGGTGAAGGTACAAATTTAGGTAGGAATTTTTATGTTGCTAAAAAATAAGACAAGTGGAAGAATGATGATGAAGCATACTAATGCAAATATGAAGTTGATAGGGAATTAGAAACAAAAAATATCATCTTAAAGTGGAGAGTAAATGAATCAAGGAGGAGAAACTTAGAAAGAGAACATGCAAGAATATAGAAAATTTAAAGGGGTCATAACAAGGGAAGTGAAGACAAGATAATTGGAAAAAGAAAAGAAAAAGTGACCCTGAATGTTATATAAATTTCACATTCACAATGGAGCCCATGTATTCTTTCTAGCCTCTTTAGGAGTTTGGTGCAAGAGCATTCTCTCTTTTCTTCCCCCCTTGTGTCTATTTTTAGTTTCATGTTTGATTTTCTTAGCATAGTTTTGATTTATATATCTGCCTTGCAAGACTCTATTAATTGTTAGGAAGTTTATAAAAAAGAAATTACAAAGTAGAAAAATAATGGAATGCCAATGTAGGATCAAACCAATATGTTAAAGTAAGGAAGTTACCTTAAGAAAGAAGCAATCATCTCAAGATGTAACAAAGGAGTAGAAACTACTATTGAAGAGGAGCAATGAGTCATTTGCATTTTTAGAGATTATTTATTAGCACAAAGAATCATATCAGGAGTGCTTAAACTTGTGAGGAATTATCAAGCTTGTGTTTGTGCTTATCATTGTAGTTTACTAGTTTTATATTACAAAAGACAAATGAGTCTTTGAGAAATTAGGGTTCAATTGTTTTAAATGATATTATATCCAAATTGTTGTAATACAAACACCACTAAGAGGGGGGGTGAATTAGTGATTTAAAATACTTTGAAAAACTTGAAACAATTACAAGTTATAAAAATTTAACACATGAGCAAGATAGCTAATGAATAACAAAGTGACACAATATTTTAATGTGGAAAACCCCTTAGGGTAAAAAACCACTTTGAATCTAAAACTTTATTGGCCTCTTGGGCAAATCTTTTAGAGCTACAACTCTGGGAAGCACCAACACCCTGTTTTAGAAACACCAATTTCAAGGAACACCAATCCCTTATATTTGAAGCACCAACTTCCAAAATGAATAAATGAGATATAAAATCATAGGATCAACTCTATTACAATACAAATCATGAATCACTAGTTTCAACTTCTTGTTGAAAACACAATGCAGGATATACTTCTATTCTCCTCAAAACATTCAATATCCAAACATATTTTCCTTTTCTATTAAAAGATCTAATCAAATACTGATATGAATGAATGAAAAAAAAATATATAACCCTTCTTCTACCTCTGATAAAATTATTCAATTAAAATCCAATCACAAATATGAGAATAGAAACATAAAGCATTACCCTCTCATTTGTTGTTAACAATCTGCCTGCAAACTATTCGGTCTACAAGGGATTTCACACCAATTCTACAACTTCTATCAAAACCACCTATTGGATGATTTAGAGGAATGTATAATATACTTATAAACCAAGAAAGTAAAAATTTTGGAGGCAGTTACATACCCCAAACTTCCATTAGACCAAAACTGCTCAAAACTGGCAAAACTGTCATAAAATTTGGTACCCGTTTCTAATAAACAAACTTTTTCTCTTTCCATGCATGTGTTATGCAAAAACTAATGAAGACCCATTTTAGCTAACTCCGAGACCTTTCCAAAAAGATATGACTATTGGGGTCTATCTGATAAAAAAGCCTGTGGACTTTCTAATAGACCAAAACTATTTTTTTTTATCCGTTTTCAAAAACAATGTGAACATTAAGTGTTAATTGTATAACACTTAAGTATTTGTCTTGAATGTGTTTTGAACACTATTGAAGGACATCAAATAAGATAATTGCATGATGTTATCCATACCATATGCTAATTATTGATATCAATGACAACAATCAAATACCAAATACCAAGGGTTCAACATACTCCCCCTTTGGCATCGATGTCAATACCAACTTCCACCTGTATATCCATGTGTACGTGTACCTGTATATCCATCATGTAGACATCTTCTTCATTTTTCTCCCCCTTTGACATCAATAACAAAGGAGATATACCAAGGTTTTAGTGTAACAAAAAGATAAGAAAAATATGCTCCCCCTAAAACCTATCACTCGTTTATGAACTTATGCAAGAGAAGAGAAGGATAACACCCCCAATCTTGTTCTTAATCCTTCAAATTTAGCTTTTGAGAGAAGTTTTGTAAATATGTCAAAAAGCTGATCTAACGAAGGAACAAATTCTAATTCGACATTACCATTCAAGACATGTTCCCTTATGAAATGATAATGAATATCAATGTGCTTGGTGCGTGAATGCATAATTGGATTCTTAGAAATGTTTTAGATTACGGTAAAAATAGGTTTTGAAGGGACCCCAAAACCCTTTTACATCCTCAAAAAAGGAAAAAACACGCTAACGAAAAGGAAAGAGTCCATAAACCTACTAAGAAGTAGCATCAAAATCAGGTTTTACAGGGACCTGAAACCACTAAAAAAGGCCAACTAATAAACCAAGGTTTTACAAGGACCTGGAACCAATAGTATATAAAAAACTAAAAACTAGAAACCAGGACCAAACACAGGAACTAGTAGAACCAGCTAGCAACTAGGACCAGCACAGGAACCCGACCAGAAAAGAAGACCCAAGAAACTATTGCAGTTCTGTAATCATCTTCACAGCCTCCTTACCAATTTTAGCCATATCCTGGATGGAGTTAGCAGCCGAAGAAGCAGCATCAATCAAAGCTTTTTTCCTCAAACTTTGTCTTGTCCTCTTGCTTGAGCCCTCGGAAGATATGGTTCCTTCATTAACTCTTTTACCCAGAGTTTTCGCAGCTGCACAGATGCTTCAAGTAACTTGCTCCATTTTTGTTCCACTTTCCCTGATGAGCAGTCTAAGATTCTGCTCATATTCCTTAAGTTTTTTTGGGATATCTCCCATTTGCACCTCCATGTGTTGAATAATAGCCCAATCAGCCTCCTGGTTATGTTGCAATATATCCACTTTCTTCTTCAGCCCCATTATTTCATTATATAACCAGGAGTTGACCTGAAGGAAAGAGTCAACTCTTCGTTAGCAGAGTGGAGGAAGGAAAGACTGGTTTCCCTCTCCGGGGAGTCACCCGCATCATCAACACTGGTGTGTGGAACAAGGCCATCTTTATCAATATGAATCCCCCTGTCCAACGGTTCCATCTCACCAAGCTCCTCTTGAGTATGGTGGCTCTATCCCACCTTATCCTATCCCTCAATCTTCTTTAGAGGAGTGGAAGCTTTCCCCATATTTTCCTCCTCACTCAAAATGGCTAAATCATTATTTTGTTTCTCTTTGTCACCTCCCCCAGACTCGAGATGGGTGTCCTCATATTCAGACTTACTTTGTTCCGAATTCAGCTCTGTACTATCTTCCTCTCTCCCCTCCTCATTATTGTCTTTTCAATCCGGGTAACCATCTAGGTTAGAGCTAAACTCCCCAGCATCAGTCCTCTACTCTTCCTCAGGGGCCTCCTTATCAGAGCCATCAGTGCTCTCCACCTCAGTTTCCTCTTCCTCAATATGTCTTTGAGAACTAGAGGGTTTCAGTTTAACCTTTGTTGTCTTTTTAACACTCTCATCCATTTTTCTTGTAACGGGATTAGGACTCTTATGCTTGGCCATGGATAGGGACGAAGCAATGGACTTATTTTTACAAAAACTCTCAATGAGTAAAATCAAACCTTCATGTAATATGGGTCGAGACTGTTTCTTTTTATGGGCATTCAAACTTTGGAGCAAAGAAAACTACAAATAGAAAGGGAAGGAGATTTTGTCCTTGTACCTGAAATGGTTAAGGAAAAAAAAGTGAAATTTGTACACCCTTTTACTTCTACCATCAAGGATGAAATATTCGCGAATACAACTAAGCACATCACACCAAATACCTTTTATCTGTTGCACATCAAAAAAGTCGCCGCTCTTTTCCAATTGTTGTTCTTCTTCTTTTGTCTTCAAGAATTTTTTGTAGGCCACGTTGGAAATACTGGTCTGCTTCGAAAACTTGATACCTTTCATGGGAAGACCGGTGACTTCGGCAATGAATTCCTTAGTCAGCTTAATGGACACTCCATGTAGGGTAACTTTTTCATCCGCTCATTTTTTAAAGAAGACAGTGGTGACATGGGGTTTGAATCCATGCAACCGCTCCAAGTAGCTGGCCACCTTCCCTTTCTAGAGAATCTTCCAAACGTCCTGCCTAGCTTTCCAATCATCACATTTTTTGGGTTCCTGCTTCCTTGGTTTACCTCCCATATTGCAAAGCAGACAAAAAACTAGAGACACCCAGATATCAAAAATCGAGAGAAAGAAGTGAGACTAGTTTTTTGTGACACGATATCGATAATGCCTTTTTGAGGATACGTGCAGAGAGCATATAGCCTTCACATGAATGTACCTCCTTGGGAATGTTGAACTAACAATCGTAAGGCCACTCCTGCAAATCATTAAATTTCTAATCCAAGCAAATCTTTCCCACTCTGGAATGAATAACATCATAATTAATGATCGCTTTAAGATCTACTTGTTTGTGCAAGTCATCGAGCCACCTCATCTTTTTCCTCGTTTGAACTACGTGGTTAGCTATCCAATCAGCAACCCCGTTGGCTTCTCTATAAGTATGGGAGATGACCACCTTTTCAAAATTTTGAAAAAGAGTTTTGATTTTCATAACCGTTGCCTCTATAGACCAAGAGGTAGTTTTTTTTTGTTAAGGATATTTATAATATTCAGAGAATCACCTTCCAATCATAATTTGGAGCACCCCGACTCAACAGCTAAAATGGTAGTATAAAGGGCAGCAGTAGCTTCAATAATATGACTATTCGAGTGACCAATAGGGATTGCAACAAAATCAATAACATTTCCCATATGATCTCTAAGAACACCTCCACATCCTGCTCTTCCTGGGTTGCCCTTGGCTGCTCCGTCAAAATTTCCTTTGATCCATCCATAAGGAGGAACAAGCCATTTTATCATCGATCTAGGATTATCAATTTTTAACTTAGGATCTTGAGATCTTAAAGGGTGATCCAATTGGAAGGTCTGAGTAGGCTCCCTCTGGGATAAAAAATTCTCCTTGCATGATCTGATAATATTCTGACCCAGCACCCAACCTGGAAGATCTTTGTTTCTGAATATCCTGTTGTTTCTTTCTTTCCATAAACCCCACCAAAGATGGGGGAGTGTTAGTTTCCAAAGAAATTGAGCTTCAGGATCCTTAGATGGGCATCTCTAGCTCTTGAAAGTAAGCTCCACATTATTTTGATGAACCCATGTCATGCCTCAAAAGTTCAAAAATTTCAGTACAGACTTCTTGAGAAAAAGAACAACTCAAAAACACATGATATCTATCTTCATAACCCTTTCTGCATAAAGAACACCTGTTAACCAAATTAATACCTCTTTTTTGCAAATTATCCAGAGTCAGAATTTTGTTTTGGAGGAGAGTCCAATAGAAAATGTTAATTTTGGGAGTGAGACCCTTAATCCAAGCTAGAGTCCAAAGAGGTTGATTGTTCTTATTCTTAGGAGCAAAGATAGAAGAGACTTTGAAATTCCCACTAGGTTCAGCAAACCAGATAATCTCATCCTCCAGACAAGGGTAAAGAGAGACAACATTAAGGGATAATTGGATATTATTGAACACTTGGCTAACATCAGTTAAATTCACCCATGAGTCATTCTACCAGTAATGACAAACAAGAAGGCCAAATCTTTGCTTGCACCAATCAATAAAGGTCTTGTCATTAAAATCTTTAGTGAAAGGGTGATCCAAAAGCCAGAAATCTTCTCAAAAAATCACTTTAAATCCATTGCCAACTTTCCAAGCACAACATTTTTTTAAAGTATTCTTGGTCCCCTAAACAGCTGCCCATACGGATGAAGAGTGAATAACATCAGGAGAGTCAAGGAAATCAGGAAGGGAGTAAGCATTGGAGAGATACTTATGTTTCCATATGGAACTCCACTCTCTATTGTCATGATACACTTTCCACCCCTATTTGGCAAGAAGGGCTTTATTCAAACTACTAGTTTTCCTAATTCCTAAACCCCCTTCATTGCGAGGTTTACAAACTTGGTCCCAAGCAATTAAAGGCATTCTCCTTTTATCCTCTGAGCTAGACCATAAGAAATTTCTTTGAATTTTATCAATTAACTCAAAAAATTTAGGAGGAATTCTAAAAAGACTTAAAGCATAAGTAGGAATACTCTGGAGACAAGCTTTGAGAAGGGTTAACTTACCAACTTGGCTTAAAAGATTACCTTTCCATCCTGCCAACTTTTTGCTGAATTTGTTAAAAAGATCTTCCCAGAAAGCATTAGGGACCTTCAGACCAAGGGGGAGCCCCAAATAAGAGGAAGGGAGAGAACCTATAAAACAACCCAAGATTTTAGCAATTTTAATTTGTCTATGGATGGGGGTGTTCATGAAGAACATAGCACTTTTGCTGCAGTTAACCCCTTGACCGGAAGCAGCAGATTATAAGTTAATAGCCTATTTTAAAATTCTAGCTTCCTTCACTTCATTCTTTCCCATGAAGATAGTATCATCAACAAATTGATCATGGGAGCAAGTTAACGGTTGAGAAGAAGGTTGTAAGCCCTTGAGCAAACCTTTTTGGACCAAGTCCCCAATAAATCACCCCAAACAATTAGCCATAATAACAAAAAGGATGGGGGATAAAGGATCTCCTTGTCTCAGCCCACGAGAAGGAAAAAAGAAGGGAGAGGAACTACCATTAACCAAGATCGCTATAGAGATAGTAGAAACCAATTGGAAAATTAGACCCACAACCTTATGATCAAAGCCAAAAGCAAGCAAAATATTACAAAGGAAAGACCAATCTACTCTATCATATGCCTTGGCAATGTCCACTTTCATAAGGAAACCCTGATTGTTAGAATAAGACAAGGAATGAATATTCTCATGAGCAGAGATGATAGAGTTAAGGATTTGTCTACCAAGGACAAAACCATTATGTTGATCAGCAATAATCAACGAGATCACCTTAACAAGTCTGGAAGTTAGAAATTTGGAAATAATTTTATAGAAAGAGTTACATAGGCTGATCAAGCGAAACTGATCCAAAGAATCAGCCCCAACTTTCTTAGGAATAAGGCACAAAAAAGTGGAATTGAGTTCTTTGAGCAAATATTTAGCCCCAAAGAATTCCTTAACCGCATCACAAACATCTATACCAACCACTTTCCAAAGCTTATGGAAGAAGAACATGGGGAAACCATCAGGGCCAGGGGCTTTATCTCCTCCCAGCAAACTAATAGCCTTGAAAATTTCATCATCCTTAGGGATTGAACATAAAATTTTATTATGATCCTTAGTAATCAGTGGTGGAATCACTTTGAGGAGTTCAACCTGACTTTCCACATTAATGTTAGAATCAACCGTCATAAGGGAAGAAAAAAAAGTCACCATCTCATTCATGATAGCCTTATCATCAACAATTTTCACATCACCCCTTTTAAGATGTGAGATGCGAGTTTTGGCCCTGTGCTTTAGAGTGGAAAGATGGAAAAACTTAGTATTTTTATCCCCTTCTCTCAACCATAGCAATCGGGATCTTTGTCTCGAAAATATTTCTTCTTTAGTAATGATGTCATGGTATTGGACAAGCTTTTCATTCTCTTCAAGGAGGAGATCAGAGGTATAACCATCCTTGTGTATTTTTTCTTGAATATTAAGAATATCCTCCTTAACCACAGATTTGTTCTCAAAAATGTTCCCAAAGCTGTTCTTGTTCCATTTTTTGACTTCCCTTTTAACATTTTTTAGCTTGGAAGCAATTCTAAAGAGGGCAGTACCTTCAATCTCAATATTCCACCAATCTTTCAGTTTATTTTCAAACTGAGGGTGCTGCAACCACATCTTCTCAAATCTAAAAGGAAAATTCTTCTTAAAATTAATCTTATCAATAGAGAATAAAAGAGGGAAATGATCCAAACTGATTTTCTGACAAGCCTCTAGCTTACAGATGAAGTCTTTAGTCCAATTAGGAGATATAAGAGCATGGTCAAGCCTAGCCTGAATACATTCATAGCCAATTCTTTTGTTGCTCCACGTGTACTAGATTCCATGGAGGTCCAAGTCCATAAGGCCCTCATTATTGATGAAATCCCTTAGATCCAATCTTCCTTCCGACTGAGTAGCATTTCCTCCCTTTTTCTCGTGGTCATATAGAGGGACATTAAAATCTCTCATGATGATCCATCGGGCAGAATAGTTATTCTTTTCAAAGTTAGAAATGAAATCCCAAACCTTTTTCCTTGAAGGTTTTGAGTGAGGAGCGTAAATATTCACAAGATACCACTCTTCCTTCTGATCTGAACTAGAAATTTTGGCTATCATAAGGTTTTTACTAGCAAACAAAATAGTTCTAGAGAAACAGTTCTTCTTCCATAACATCAAAGTTCATCTTGAGGCTCCTTCAGAACTGCTAGCTTTTAAAGAATAGTTATTAAAAGCTTTGATTTGTTTTGCTTTCTCTTTAATCATTTTATTCTCTTGAAGTAGGAGAAAATCAGGCTTTTGTTCTCTAACAAAATTCCTAACAATGTCCAATTTATGAGTACTGTTCAACCCCCTAATGTTCCAGGTTATGATCTTCATATCCATTTTTCAAGAGAAAAATCCAGGATGGTTTCCTGCCTCCCATTAGCAATATTCTGCATACTCTCTAGCTCTCTAGTTTTCTTCGTAGATCTTCTTCTAGGATTACCCGGGGATCCAACATCCAGTTTTACCTTAATGTGTTGATCTAATTTTTTTTTTTTTCAATTTTTTCCAGATTAGACACAGGAGGTTTTGCCTCGCTATGTTGATCTATTTTGCTGCTTCTAGTATTTACCCCCTTGGTATTGTTCTTTTTTTCAACCCTTTTCCTTTGGATAGGTTTATGAATTGAGCCATTTTCTTTCTCATCTTCTAATGGAGGATGTTCCACCATAGAAGGGTCAATTTCCATCTGGGTTTGCATCTGACTCTCCCTGGATTGAGAAGGAGGAGAAACTCCTTCCTCTGGTAAATTTCCAATATCAGCCAAGATTTCACCATCCTCGAGCACAATTTTGTTATCAATATCTCCCCATTGTTCATCTAACCTCTGGTAAATAACAATTTGTTTAGAGATATTTGCCTGGTTTTCCAATTCTTTTTTAGGTACAATGGTTTCATATTGTAAACTGGGACCTTCTTTCTCAGAGTTTTTTTCCTCAGAAGCATGCTCTTTCTCTACCTCAGCGTGTTGTATTTGAAGCTTTTCTTTACTATTTTGTTCTTGGCTTTGGCCTATTTTAGGTTTCCGCACTTTCTTGTGCTAAATCTTATTCTTTTTCCTTTCCAACCCACTACTAACCTATTTTTTACTTTTAAAGGGACAATTCTTGACCAAATGTCCCTGCTTCTTATAGGCATAGCAGGAATTAGGCAAATCTTCAAACAGGATTTCTTGAGACCTTTTACCCAGCTTGGAGATTAGATCCACCTTAGCTGGGAGGTGATTCAAGTCTACCACCTTAACGTAAAGTCTGGCACAATGAAGTTTGGATCTAGTAGCCGTAGCATTATCCATAGCCACTAGTTCACCAAAGGAACTAGCAATACCCTTAAAGATATCTTCATGCCAGAATTCAAGAGGGAGCCCAGGGAGTCTGGCCCAAATGGGAGTGGTTAAGAAGAAAGAGTCAGAGAGGTCCATATTAGGTTCCCATTTTTTAATGGTAAGAGAACTTTTACCAAAAGACCACGGTCCTACACAGAGAACTCTATCCATATCTTCCTTAAAATTGAAGATAAATGAAAAGAACCCGTTCAACATGGGGGCAATATCAATCTCTCCTCTAATAACCCATATTCTTTTCACCATCTTTCTAAGAGTATCAATATCAGGTCTAGTGCCTAAGAATTTGCCCACTAGAGTCAAATCCATGGAAGACACAAAGAAATCAACTAAAGGGTTTGGGATAAAGACTTGAAACTCACCTTTCTCCTAATAGGTCTTCGCAGTCATCGGCGGAAAGAGAGACTTTCCAATTGGTTTCTTGCCAAATAGGGATGACTAAGATTTTCCTTCCAAAGCACCTTGCTTCTGTCCTCCAAAGGACTTATCCTTGAAAGAGATAATGTTTTCTTTTTCCTTCTTGAGATCCTATCCTGACACATGAGAAGCAGAATGAGACCCCAAAGGTGGGTCACAGACCCCACACAAAAGTTCAGATTCACCCGAAGACTTTCCATTGTCCACCTCAACCAAAGATTCTGACCCCGTAAATTTCTCAGCATCCTCTGTCGTTCCCCCTAGGTCAGTACTGCCAGCTAGATTCCCCCCGACCAGTTTCCTGCCTGCCCACGAACCAACTAATTCAAATTTCGAAAGGGCAATCAACATCCCGCCTTTTTAGAAATGTTGATCGCACTCTAATTATCACAATAGATAGGAACTGGTTTAGACATTGTTACTTTCATATCTGATAAAGTTTGAACCATCCAAAGAACATGTTGACAACAAGAACATGCGGCTATATATTTAGCCTCTACAATAGAAAGTGTAGTAGATTCTCACTTCTTACTATGCCAACACACTAGCCTATTACCCAAGAAAAATGCTGCTCCTAATGTACTTTTTCTTTCATCTAGACAACCTGCCCAATCTGAGTCAGTATAAGGAACAAATCTAAAATATCATGTTTAGGATACTAAATCCCATAATCCAAAGTACCCTGAATATATCTGAAAATTCTTTTAACTGCCATAACATGAGATTCTTTAGGTGAAGATTAAAATCTTGCAACCAAACATGCAACATGCATGATATCAGGCCTTGAAGTTGTGAGATATAGTAAACTACCAATCATGGATCTATAAGTAGTTTGATCAACATTAGGAGAATCATTATTTTTAGTAAGTTTACATCCTATTATCATTAGTGTTCCCATAGGCTTACAATCTTCCATATGAAATTTCTTTAACATTTCTTTTGAATACTTAGTTTGGGATAAGAATATACCATTTTCCAACTGAGAAATTTGTAACCCAAGAAAATAGGATAGTTCCCCAAGCATGGACATTTCAAATTCAGATTGCATAAGCTTTGAAAAACCTTGACTTAAAGCATCATCATTGGATCCAAATACTATATCATCAACATAAACAAGAACAATGAGAACATCATCACATGTACCATATATGTACAAATTGTTGGTATGTTTTCCATTACGCCAAAAGCTTGAGCTATCAATGAATGCCATAAATAGTAGACTTATCCAAATCCATGAGAGGCAATTAAACCATGTCATGAACCTTGAAGGAGGTGCTGACCACCAAGTCAACAATCTCCCCCTCAACACCAACTAAGGATTCCACACTAACAGAATGAAGGAGACCTTCCAAGATTCAAACTCATGATCTAAGGCTCTAATACCACTTGTTGGAATAAAAACACCACTAAGAGGGGGTGAATCAGTGGTTTAAAATACTTTGAAAAACTTGAAACAATTACAAGTTATAAAAATTTAACACATGAGCAAGATAGTTAATGAATAAAAAAGTGACACAATATTGTAATGTGGAAAACCCCTTAGGGTAAAAACCACTTTGAATTTGAAACTTTATTGGCCTCTTGGGAAAATCTTTTAGAGCTACAACTCTGGGAAGCACCAACACCCTATTTTAGAAACATTAATTTCAAGGAACACCAATCCCTTACACCTGAAGCACCAACTTCATGAATACAAGAAGCACCAACTTCCAAAATGAACAAATGAGATATAAAATCAGAGGATCATCTCTATTACAACACAAATCATGAATCACTAGTTTCAACTTCTTGTTGAAAATACAATGCAGGATATACTTCTATTCTCCTCAAAACATCCAATATTCAAATATATTTTCTTTTTCTATTAAAAGATCTGATCAAATACTAATATAAATGAATGAAACAAAAATATATAACCTTTTTTCTACCTTTGATAAACTTCTTCAATAAAAATCAAATCACAAATATGAGAATAGAAACATAAAGCATTGCCCTCTTCTTTGTTGTTAAAAATCTACCTAAAAATTGTTCGGTCTACAAGGAATTTCACACCAATTATGTAAATTCTATCAAAACCACCTGTTGGATGATTTAGAGGAATGTATCATCTACTTATATACCAAGAAAGTAAAAATTTTGGAGGCAGTTACATACCCCAAACTTCCATTAGACCAAAATTGCTCAAAACTGGTAAAACTGTCATAAAATTTTGATACTTGTCTGATAAACAAACATTTTCTCTTTCCATACTTGTGTTATGCAAAAACTAATGAAGACCCGTTTTAGCTAACTCTGAGACCTTTCCAAAAAGATATGATAGTTGGGGTCTATCTAATAGAAAAGCTTGTGGACTTTCTAATAGACCAAAACTATTTTTTTATATCCGTTTTCAAAAACAATGTGAACATTAAGTGTTAATTGTATAACACTTAAGTATTTTTCTTGAATATGTTTTGAACACTATTGAAGGACATCAAATAAGATAATTAAATGATGTTAGCCATACCATATGCTCATTATTGACATCAATGACAACAATCAAAGACCAAATACCAAGGGTTCAACACAAATAATCTAATGATCGATTCAATGTGTTGATCTTCTTTGGCAATGATGATATCATGTTTTTGTTTAATGTCTATGTCACCTCTATATTTGGATCTTATTTTTATATGTTTCCTTTATATAGTTGTATCCATCAATTGCTAACAAGGTTTGAAGAATCATACCATTCTATGAGTTGTAACTAAAATTCTAAGTTCTTATCACTTTTGTGGAAGAGTTGTCTAAAATATGGTTTTAATTTTAGAATTCATGCTATCACATTCTCACATGTGTGAAATCAATCAAATATCACAATCAAACATAGCTATAGAGTATTCACATGTGTAAAAACTTTCAATCTATAGCCTTTGATCAAATATAGATTTGTCCATCCATACATCACTTGATCCTTACCATCTCTAAATGCACCAATCACAAGGTGCCACTTGGAAGATCTTTTGTCAAAAAGGTCTCATTCAATCCCAACAACTGATCTCTAGTAAATCCAATCCTAGCCCTTGATCACCTATTTTGTAATTTTACAAATAGAACCTATTATAAGCCATTTGTGAATGAAAGAACCTTGAATGCAAAGTTATGTTGCTTGAATTAGCAGTAACACATAACTTTGATCACACACATCTTGATCATATCCACACTACTCATGTATGGCAAGAGGTGTAGAGATGTCTCTTGCAAGGTTTCTCAACTTGGGTGCACCACCAATTAAGCTCAATTGGAGATGTATTTGGAGGCAAGGTATAGACTTATCTTCTTGCATTCAAGTAGTGCTTCCATTCATTTATCCCCCTATTAGCACCCCTAATACAAAATTAATATAATAGGTAATATTTTCATTTAAAATAACCTCAATATGCATGCAAATAATAAGATGCAATCTTATAGGTTTATCTAATAAAAATAAAAGCCCCTTCATAGATAGGTTAAAGATAAATTAGTGATACCAAAGATAACATGTGGATGTATGCATACATAAATCTATTTTTTATTTCTCTTATAAGTTTAAGCATGTTCTAATGATTTTTTTCTTGTAATCGTAAATGATCCCATATAGAACATAAGTATTTGTTGAATGCTTTAAATATACTAACATAGAAACATGCCATATAAATATATGTTAAGCCAACCCAATGTAATTAATATAAAGAAAAACTTAAAATTTAAATTTCAAAATCATTCTCAAGCACCTTAAAATTGAGCATAATCTATTATGAACCCTGTTAGTGTAAATAATGAATTATTATTACACTTTACTTAAGTTTACTTAGGATAATGCATTTTAATATTAGTTGTCATGTAGACACTTACAAGTATGCATAGTCATATGAGTTGTCTTATTAACAACATAAGAGTTAGCAACTTATTAGAGCACATGGTGTCTACAACATCTCTTTATGAGATACACCTATATAAACTTATCCTCTCATCATTGCACAAACTCGTGTACTCAATGGAGGATAATCCACCTTTGGTGAACATGTGCTAAGTTGTAATCCTTATCTCTTTGTTGACTCCTAGTCAGTCTAGTTGCCTTTATATATAAGACACTTCTAGTGTGTATTCATCTCATATCCAATCATTTGATATCCATTATCATCTTGATCATTATTGAGATTCTCATTTGATCATCATTGGTCTCTCTTGTGCTATCTATTGAGATTCTTGATCTTGGTGTTGAATTATTGCCTTAGGAATTTTTTTACATGGTATCAGAGCTTTACCAAATTCTTACATGGTATTAGAGCTATACCACATTCTTACATGGTACCAGAGCTGTAAGAGTTTCATTGCATAACCATTGGAGAGATTTATTATTAGCAAGTCAAGATCGGAGCCTGGTGGTGCAAAACAGATGTTGGCATCACATTCAAAAGGTAAAAAAAAACCCCAAATCGACTTTTGTTTCATGGATATCAAACATCTGAGGTGAAATCTAGAGTCAATTGATTTTTGATGGTGCGACGACAGCGATTCAGGGAAAATAATTATAGAGGTGATTTTCAAACAATGATATCTCCCTCATACGTACTCCTTTTTTTAAGCAACTTTTTGTTTTGGGGTAAAATTTTGTGATCTACACATTGGTGTAGGATGTTTGAGATCTATGTTCCTGAATTTTTCTGCAAATTGCAAATCTCAATTTTTGCAACTTCAAAGGCTTAGTTTAGGCTCATCTGGATAGATATTAAGGTGCTATTTTTTTGAGAGCGCATAATTTTTATCTACTTTCCAAATCTGGTATCAGTTTTTGGATTAATTTTGAGTAGACACAGTACTTTCAAATTTTGGTCTCATTTTGGCCTATTGGCACTTGTAATTAATTAGATCCTTGAGAGGTCTTGCATCTTCTCTTGTTGAGCCTAATATAGCTTCATATTTGTTGTTGTAACCAGAAAAATCAGATGTCCACTTACGCCCTAAATTGGCAAGTGGCCATTGTAATCACACTAAATATAAAGTGTCAAATCATGCATTAGGGGGGGTTTCTTTGATTTATTTATTTTTGCATTTTGGGGGTGCATACATTATTTGTCTCATAGAGTCATGTCAAAAGTGTCACTTTGGTTTAAGATTCAAATTGATAAAAAGGAACTATCAGAAATGGAGTGCTTTGATGATTAATCATCTAAGAGAACATAAGGAAGTGTTTCCTTATATATATTTGAAGATATTTCCACCTAATACTAATTGGGGACATCTTTCTCTTCTTCTTCACTTTATATATAATAGTATGTGTAAGGAATCTTTTGCGGACTCTTAGTAAGGAACGTAGTCCTCATGACATTTGGATTTATCTTTGAGAAGCATATGGAGATCCACAAGTCCCTCCATTACCAAAGGACATTCTACCTCCAGTCACTCCAGTTGTGGTGCCTACAACTCTAGTTGAGATCATACCTCCTATTGCTCATGTTACTTCTACTAATCTAGTTCTAGCCATAGATGCTCTTGATTCAGTGCAGTAGGAAACACCATGTCTTCCTATTTCAACTTCATGGGATGACTTCCTTCCAGGCATTGCAGCATTGTTTTTGAAGTGTTACATTGAAGATGTGGGAGACATTATTAATGATATTCATATTCTCCTTGTTGAGGAGAATTATTCTTCACTTGTTTCGAGGGAACACTCTGATCCTCAACCACTTGATCTTTCTTTTGAGATTGACATGATTGTGGACACTTCTTTTCAACAGTTGGAGGACGACTCTTTTACTTCAAAGGAGACATATCAATCTTTGGAGATTGTATTCCAATTTTCTCAGACATCATATCTTTTGAGGATTCTTCCTACTAGTTGGGGAGCATTCTCTACTACACCGCTAGCACCACTTCTTCCTACAAGGAGGAACACCATTCAATTTCCATGGTGAAACTTCTTCAGTCATCAAGGAGCTTCTTTCATGGGTGTGAATTCATCATTGAGGGGAGCCTACGTTGCTTCTCTTCCCATATCTTCCTATAAGGATGATTCCTTGTCTTTGGAGTTTGATTCACTTTCATACATGGACATGTTACCTTGTTTGCCACCTTCTTTTGGGCATCCACTAGATTGGCTTATGGCATCTACATTCATCAAGGACTTGTCAACATATGAGCAGAGTTCAGAGGCAGCATCCATAGCATACTACATATGGATTCCTCATCCATCTTTCTAATGGGAAGTATACTTACACCTATACTTGGTGTATCTTCTTCCTAAAGGGAGAAATGTCATTTGTAGGCATTAGATACTTTTTTGTCTTCATGACATCCTTGCATGAGATTATTCAATATGGGTGGATACCATCATGTATTTTTTCTTATGGGGGATATATGCTTGTACATGCATGATGTATGTCATACTAGGGGAGTCTTGATTACTCCATCCTTGCATGTATCTTGTATTTCTTCATCTCTCTTTTTGGAGGGGGTTTTTCCCATGAGGTTTTCCCTCTTTTTCCATTTTCAGAGAGATTCCATTGCATCGCATTATATGTAGAGCATTGCATTTGTACATGGGTACCTAACATGGCCTAATAGTCGGGACTCACATTGCATCTTGCATTTAGCTTTGTGAGCTTAAGTGCATTCCCCTAAGGGGGGGTGTTAGTGTAAATAATTCATTATTATTACACTTTACTTAGGATAATGCATTTTTATATTAGTTTTCATGTAGACACTTAGGAATATGCATAATCATATGAGTTGTCCTATTGACAACACAGGAGTTAGCAACTTATTAGAGCACATAGTGTCTACAACATCTCTTTATGAGATACACCTATGTAAACTTATCCTCTCATCATCGCACAAACTCTTGTGCTCAATAGAGGATAATCCACCTTTGGTGGACATGTGTTGAGTTGTAATCCTTATCTTTTTGCTGACTCCTAGTCATTCTAGTTGCCTTTATATACAAGGCACTTCTAGTGTGTATTCATCTCATATCCAATCATCAAATATCCATTATCATCTTGATCATTATTGAGATTCTCATTTGATCATCATTAGTCTCTCGTGTGCTATCTATTGAACTTCTTGATCTTGGTGTTGAATTATTGCCTTAGGTAAATTCTTACATGGTATCAGAGTTATACCGAATTCTTACAAACCCTTCAAAATGAATTACAGGAACATAATAATACTTAAGTATTTAGTGAATGCTATAAATATACTAATATAACAACATGTCATATAAATATATGTTAAGTTAACCTAATGTAATTAATACAAAATGAAAGATTAAAATTAAAATTTTAAAATCATTTCAATACACCTTATAATTAAACATTATAAACCCAAAAACAATTGAATCCGGAAACATTCCAATAAATTAGAAACCCTTTTAAACAAATTAGAGAAAAAAAAAACTGAAATAAAAATAAACATAATAAAACTAGATATATAAAAGAGAATTAGATTTTATATATAAATAAAAGTAATTGTAATTTGAACCATGAACCAGCCAAAAATTCATGCATTGTCATCAAAACAAAATAAAATAAGTCTTCTAGAGCTGTTTCGATTCACTTTCAAACAAATTGTAACAAACATCTTTAAAATGCCCATAACAAATCAAACAAACGTCTATAATAAAAACAGAGCTCGCAAGTGCATGGGGTAACTCTTTGCACTCCGCTCTGTCGTCTTGTCATGATCAACAAGCTTTGAGAGGGCGAGATGGCTTCTAATGGCGGTCAGGAGTGTGTATTCGATGCAAATGTTTGGCAAGGAGAAGAAAACATACCAAAGGGTTTCGTGTGGCCCGAAGATGATCGAATGGAGGAGGGAACAGCGGAGATGGAAATTGAAGTGCCCACTGTCGACATGTTTGGATTCAGAAGCGGAGATGAAATGGGCACCGACAAAGCTCTGGAAGCCATTACAAAAGCTTGCCTTGACCATGGCTTCTTCCAAGTCATAAACCATGATGTCAGTCCTGACCTCATGGCTGCCGCTCATGATCACATGAACTCCTTCTTCTCTCTCCCCTTGCATGAGAAACACAAGGCCCAGAGGAAGGTGGGGGAGAGTTGTGGGTATGCCAGCAGCTTTACTTCTCGATTCTCCTCCAAACTCCCATGGAAGGAGACTCTTTCCATTGAGCATAGTCCCTCCTCAGATGTCTCCCGCTATTTCCTCTCTCGCATGGGAGATGACTTCCAAGATACAGGGTAAATACACCATCTTCTCTCTCATACTTCTCTTCTTGTTCAATCCAAAATTTGAATCTGCTAAGGTCACAAATAGAGATCTCTTGTCTTCAACACAAACTATAAAAAGCATTGAGCATGCACAATCATTCAATACTTGTTGTGCATGCACAATCTTTGAATCGGATGGTTTAAACATGATATACTAAAGCTTGATTCTTAGATTAAAGATGTTAAATAATCAAAATTTACTTAATTTTTCTATTCCTATTATCGAATTCTCTACGCACAATCAACATAAACTATGTAGTAACATTCCATTCTGCCTATACAATCAGTAATCTGAAATTCAACATAAACACTCATGCTCTGAAAACTACAAATACTACAATTTAGCCACCACACCTATATCGGGCATCCAATTCCCTTGTTTTCTGGGTTCTCATTTCCTTGAGTTCCACTATTTTCATGGTTCATATTTTGCTGAAGCTTCTTTTTCATGAATAAACACTTTTTTATCTGAAGTTAAGATTATAAACAGGGGACAATGTTTCTAACATAAACATTCATTAATAATATTGTTTATTTTAGAGTTTTGTTAAAACTTTTTGTGTATGCAGGATGGTGTACAAGAAGTACTGTGAGGCGATGGAAGAGGTGTCTCTGCAGTTGATGGAGTTGTTGGGTATGAGTTTGGGGTTAGATCGGATGCATTTTAGGAAGTTTTTTGAAGGTGGGAATTCGATAATGAGGCTCAACTATTATCCACCGTGCCAGCAGCCATGGCTGACACTGGGGACAGGTCCTCACTGTGATCCCACCTCCCTCACCATTCTTCACCAGGACCATGTCGGAGGCCTCCAGGTCTTCATCCGCAACAAATGGCTCTCTGTTCGCCCCACCCCCAATGCATTTGTCGTCAATATTGGTGACACCTTCATGGTATGTTGCCTCTTTCACTATTTCCTTTTCCTTGCTTGTGTGGCTTCAAGATTCCACTATTGGGTTATTCCATCGCTATTTTAGGTTATTTAGATTGTGGGCTTGATTTCTGGAAGGGGAAAGTTGTTAACTTTGGATACTTAGAATTCTTGATTTGTATGTCGAAATTTATCAATTTCTCAGTGAACTTCGTAGGTGAAGAGCTTAAAGAAAACATTATGGAGCTCTATGTAGAATTCATAGAGTGTGAGGGATTAAAACATCAGCCGGAAATCCATTATGTTCACCTTCAATAACCACTCATCCCAAAAATAGTACTTTTTGCACAAATGGACCAATCAGCAATCAAGAAAGCTAAAAAATATCAACTATTAGTACATGTATGATCAGCATGCACTATCATTTTTAGAACTTTTTATAAACGGTAATTATTAGAAGAATAGATAACAATTTATTCAAATATGAGCACCCACTGACTCGTCTCTCCTAATTCAGATTGTTGATTCTTCAAGTATTCATGGTAGTTTTCAAATTGTGGGTTCAATTTATGTATTGTCCTTAGTATGGATGAAGATCTATCCATTATGACTGTACTTTCAATTGTGAACTTATTTTCTGATTCGACTATCATGGTAGTTCAAATTGTGGATTCAATATTTGATTCCAATTTCTGATTTGTGCATGGTGAGGTTCAGATTGTGGATTCCACTTTCTGATTTGTCGGATCCATTGCACATGTAGAGGAAGTTATGACACATTGTACAGAAAGGTATACTGAAACGCGTCCTATAAAGAGTTAGAACAAGAAACAAGATGAGAGGTTGGGATGCGGGCTGTTTTGATTGAGATTTTGTTTTTGTCTGAGCGCGTGGCAAAACCAATTTTGAAAATTCGGGGGGTGTGTGTTGATTTGATTGAGATTTTTAATTGTTGTTTTTGTCTTAGAGTGGCATGTGAAGTTTTGGGTATATATTTAATGATGGAAAGGAGTGATGAAATGTGCAGGCGCTATCGAACGGGAGATACAAGAGCTGCTTGCATAGAGCGGTGGTGAACAAGAGCATGCCTCGCAAATCCATCGCATTCTTCCTCAGCCCGGCGTTTGACAAGGTTGTGCGGCCTCCTCAACATCTGGTTGATTATAATAATCCTCGAAAATATGCAGACTTCACGTGGTCACGATTTCTGGACTTCACACAGAAGCACTACAGAGCTGACATGAACACCCTTTCTGCCTTCAACAACTGGCTCAACCAAACTCATACACAAATTGAATGAATATTTCTCTTATATACGACCGTGAAATTTCGAAAGCTGTAAATTTGTCTTGTCAATAAAAACAAAGGTAGCTTTAATGCCGCCCTGTGTTTTGTCATGGCTGCCAAGGAAGAAGATGCTCTCTCTCATTCAGAACTTGCGAGTCATACTGAAATGTATTTACATTTGTGTTTTGTTTCTTTCTCTGCTTTTCCATATTCATGTTGGGATGAAACAAAGTCACCCAAATGATAGCGATATGATTGGCTTGGATTGGGGTGGGAGAAGATGGACAAACCAGAGGAGACAAATGCTCCGGCAGGTGATGTGTAAATTATAAATCGCACATTTTAATGAAATGTCGTGCATCGAGAAAACACTCTTCCCCTTGAGATTTTGGAAGCTAGCATCATCCCCAATGTCGCCACATCTAAATGAGTATCTACCTTATTCTATTGCAATATAATCCCTTTTCATTCTATTCTACGGTATTCCCTCTACGTCATCAAATCCCTCTTCTCTGTATCTCCTCTAATCAGACAAATGTAATCAGCCAGCAAACGATTTGTTCAAAGTTGGCATCAATCTAAACAACCTAACTAGATTAAGTGTATTCAAGAAATATAAGGGTTCATGAAACCTAGGGTATATATATATCTACGTAGACACATATACATATATATATGGATTTATATATATAATAAAATTATAATTAAATTTATATTCAACATTAAAATTAATGCTGCTTTTTGAGTGGCACTTGTTTAGATTTAGAAATTGAGTGTAAAAAATGTAAAATGATAAATTATATGTACATATAATTTGTTTATGGATATAAATGAAGTATTCAAATTATTTTAAAATTAATATTTTATTTTATATCTTTTTTTAGAATTTGATTTAAATCTATGATTATAAATTTGATATGATAAAATACAAATTGTTAAATCTTGGTTGTTGTGATTTTTCACATTTGCATACTTGCAAGAATTGATAATGTTTACAAATACGTTGTGAGAAATTTTAAATTGCAAAAATATTTTTTTCCTTAGCCAAACTCTTGTATAGGTTGATTTTACAATTTTAAGAAAAGATGCAAAGATACCAAAAACGTGCTTGAGAAACTTAGGATAATGTTTATTGAATATATTATTATTATGCTATTATGTACTAAATTCTGTTTTATGTCTTTCAGTAATCAAAATCTAGATAAAATACTAATTGTTAAATTGTGGTTGTCTTGATTTTTGACATTTACATTCTCGTAAGAATTGATAATGTTCACATTTTGTGAGAAATGCAAAGGTAGAATTCTGCTTAGCCAAACTCTTGCATAGTCTAGCTTTAAAACATCAAGAAAATATTCAAAGATGCTATGAAATTGGTCGACAAACTTATGAGTGTCTTTTGTTAATCAAAATCTACATGTGTACAACCCTTTTTAATATTTTTTAAATGAATGAATAAATTCCCTTAAATACAACAAGCAATCCCATTAA